>JAIFGZ020000113.1:0-598489 GCA_019925245.2 Oryza australiensis
CGGTGTTGGGGGTGAGGTGATGCGGCCGGAAGTCGTAGAACTCCAGCACGTCGAGGAAGAAGCGGGAGAAGGGCGGCACCGGCCCGACCATGGCGAAGGAGGCAAAGAACACCATCCTCGTAGGGGCCGCAACTATGGGACATCACTTGTTAGTGATATGCCCTAGAGGCAACATGGAGATGTTGGATATCACGTCAATGTTTATGTATTTATGAATAAAGTGTTATTCGGTTCCATGAAATAGACATCTTGTATTGATCAATAAGTACATGACTTATTTATGAGACTCGATATGTATGAATCTATTTCTAAATGATCCACGATCATATATTATATTATTGGAACAAATATGATTCTAAGATCAGCATGTTTATTGATTGATGATCATGTCTCATAGATCATGGGTATGGAGATACCAAATCAATAAACATGGACATATGTGTTAGAGAACACATTGTTGGATAGACCCACCATGAGACACTACGGGAATCAATGTGCCATTAGTTGGTCTCGAGGTAGTGTTGGTACAAAGTCCTTAGACCCGAGATCACCATGGATTCCAACATGTGTAGTAGCCTACTTTGGGACTACCAAACGCTATTCCGTAACCGGGTAGTTATAAAGGTAGTTTTCGGGTTTGCTATGAAACATGGAGTGGGATGTGAGTGATCAAGATGGAATTTGCCCCTCCTTTGGAGAGATATCTCAGGGCCCTCGAGGTAATGGATTATGGAAATGCATGGCCATGCTAAGTTGATTGAGGAGTCAATCAACACACGGATAATCCAATACCGTTCGAGTAAATGGTTAAGCTATTGAAGGGATGGCACACATCTTGCCTATAGCTCAACCGGTATCGTGAGGCAAAGGGATTTGTGTACACATTACAGGTTCGAGCCGATATTATATTCTTGTATACTATGGTGTCAATATGTTGCTAGGCGCCGCTATTGACAAGTCGGTGAGTTGGACTCAAGCCGACGATCGGCTAAGTTAGACTATAGCCGAAACCAAGTATACCGAACCTACGGGTCGCACGCTTAAGGGGATAGAATAGATATTCGAGTTTGACTCGGATACGGCTCGATCGGATAGGGATCCGATCGGATAGAGTCCTATGGGCTTACGACGTGTGGGCGGCCAACTCTATGAGATACGGATGAGATCCGATTCAAAATAGAGTCCTGATCGGCCACTAGTCCCGATCGGCCAACTCTATATAAAGGAGGGAGGGGTGGAGAGCTACGACACGTCAATTGCATCGCGTGCAACAGAAGTCGCCGAGATCAATCTCCACGGAAACCCTCCCCACTTTCGAGCCAAACCCTAGCCTTGCATCGCGTGCTAGCACACGGGTGTTCGGCGTCGTCCCCGGACGTGTGGATACCGGTAGGGCGGCGCTACGTTGCACTTGTTCATCGAGTGTGGAGGAATCGAGGCTGCGGTCGAGCGCATCGGAGCGAGGCGCGAGAACACGGTTGGACGACTCGGATCGGCTACGGCATCTGCGAATCGGCTGATTGGCGAATCGGCTGTCCCGGTATCGGCTGTCGGCTTGCGGGAATTGGCTACAGTTCCGGATCGGATTGCCCGATTGGCTATTCCGCGCACTACACTCCAATCGGTAACGATCTATCGGCCCTTACTTGCAAGTGTTCTGGTTTTGCGCGGTAAGAAGTTTTTATTTTCGGCTAGCGTAGCCTCCGCATAACCCTTCAGTGGTATCAGAGCCAGGTTGCTTAGTGTGGAGATTATGGCAATCGGGTATCTACATGGCAAGCTTATCCGACTGGAGGTAGGGATAGATTGCGCCTGCCATATCTGTAAACCAACTACGACTTGGGTATTACGTTGCCGATTAGATAAGGCAACGGCTCATAGTCATAGTTTGGTAAGATTGAGGAAACCGATTTAGAGTAAGATAGGGTTTCCGATCGTAACCCCGCCTCCCAAGACTATATAAGGGGGATAAGGGGCGTCCCTTGAGGGAGATCTTAGGCGATAGTAGACTTCATAAGCAAGAGCTTTAGATTCACGAGATCACGAGATCAATAAAGACACTCGGCGGATCGAATCCACCGAAACAGGAGTAGGGTATTACCTCACGAGGTTGGATCTGGAACAAGTTTTGTACACGGGTTGATTAGATCAATCGGTTTTACGGGATTTGTTGAGGAGAGTTCATGGTAATTGCGTTCCTTTATAGTGTATCGGAACGGCGTAATGTGATTACGTCGAAGCAATATCCATAGAACTCGGTTTGAGTCGGCTTCGAGATAGCGTTCCTTGATAGTGTATCGGAACGGTATAATGTGATTATGCCGAAGCTATCTCGTAGTCCGATCTTGTTTGCTGCCTCGCGCCTACGCAAACCATCTCCCTTGATAGTGTATCGGGACGGCATAATATGATTATGCCGACATGGTTTCCGTAAGCGATTTCATAGATTGGATCGATAAATTTCGTGTGGTGTTCCGGGCGCTGCCCGGAAGCCCGCGAGGGGGCGGCTTCCCCCTCGACCCCCCGTGTGCGTACCCCCTTATAGGTCGTCTCGATGCCGTTTCTCTGCGATAGGTAGAAAACGTTTCTACGCCTAACTTGTTTTTGCAGAGAATGCTTTGAGATGGTATGGCCCTATTGTATGTATGAGATGCATGTGATGCATGTAATATTCTTTCATATGTGCAATCCTGTAATATTCTTTCATACGTGCAATGCTTGTAATATTCTTTCACGACCTGCGAGTCGATGTAATCTTCAATTAGAGCTTCTATAGTAGTAGCTTAGTTTGAAGAAATCAAGCATTCGGCACTCGGAAGAACGGTGATGAAGATGGAGATCCTCTACACCGGCATGGAGATAGAGATCACCATGTGAAGGGGGCCATACTATTTCATGCTATTCTACTTGCTTTCATATGTGATATGTTTGTTTGATAGGATAGCATCCCTCACAATATTAAGTAGTAATGATGCCCTTCCAAATGTTGCACCCGTCACCGTTATGCTCGTCAATGGTAGGTCCGCCAAAGCGAGTGCCATTCTCTATCATAACACGAGGGGGTATATGTCGACATATACATGCGGGAGCATTTGGTTTACTTAACAAGGCTATCAAAACAGTTTTGGGCCTTGGGGCATAGGTTGGGGCCGGGGCATGGAGATGCCACACCAACAACAAGAGTCACATAGAGATGTGATTAGCAAGGAGTTGCTTACCGATGTTATTAATTTTCTAGCGCTCACTAGAAAATTAACTAACATGTGGATCTTGACCCAATACGTAACCTAGAGTGAAGGTGTAAAATACGTAATGGGAGTCTAATGTTAAATTGTTTAACAAAAGACATAGCATAAACATTGTGCTAAACTTTGCTTTTTCGTTGTAGAATAAATGGCGGCTAATACTACACCCAGTGCTTTTAATTTGCGATCTATTCTCGAAAAGGAAAAATTAAATGGAACAAACTTTATGGATTGGTATCGCAACTTGAGAATTGTTCTCAAGCAAGAGCGTAAGGAGTACGTTCTTGAAGTACCCTATCCCGAGGATTTGCAAAATAATGCCATTGCAACGCACGGAGGGCTTATGAGAAGCACATTAATGATGCCCTAGATATAAGTGTCTCATGCTTGCTACAATGTCCCCCGAGCTTCGAAGCAATATGAGAGCGCGATGATCACACTATTATTCGGGGAGCTGCGTGGCATGTTTGAGAACCAAGCACGGCCGAGAGGTTCAACACCTCAAAGTCCTTGTTTGCGTGTAGGCTTGTTGAGGGGAATCCCGTCGGTCCGCATGTGATAAAAATGATTGGCTATATCGAGAGTCCGGAAAAACTAGGTTTTCCCCTTAGCCAAGAGTTGGCTACGATGTGATTCTCCGCCGCTCCCTCCGAGCTTCGAGCCATTCATATTGAATTATCACATGAACAATATGGATAGAACCTTGGCTGAATTGCATGGGATGCTAAAGACAGTGAGGAGAGTATCCGAAGAATGGTCATCATGTGATGATGATGCGAAGGCTAAACGCAAACCACTGTCAAGAAACTTTGCACCAAGAGGAAGTTAACTCCCGATGAGATCGCGAGTGCCTCCAATGCAAAGAAGGGCAAGAAGGGGTCGGCGGCATCGGATGTCGTTTGCTTCTATTGCAAGGAGACGAGCCCTGGAAGAGGAACCGCAAGAAGTACATGGAGGATCTCAAAAAGAAGCAAAGTATGACTTCGCTCGGTATTAATGTTATAGACATTAATCTTGCTACTTCACCTACCGACTCTTTGGTATTTGATACCGGATCGTAGCTCATATTTGTAAATCGTTGCAGGAAATGAGAAGAAGTAGAGGATTGAGAAGGGGCGAGGTGAAACTGCGCGTCGGCAATGGAGAAGCGTTGCTACTGATTGCTTGTCGGCATAGTACCACTTCATCTACCTTCAGGATTAGTTTTGGAATTGAATAATTGTTATTGTGTTCCAACACTATGTCAAAACATTATTTACGCTTCATGTTTGCAAGCGGAAGGATATGATTTTAGATCAATGAACAATTGTTGTTCAATATATCTCGAGAGATATGTTCTATTTTCATGCTCCATTGGTGAATGGATTATACGTTTTTAATCTTGAAGCGTCTCCCTCTATAACATTAATACGAAAGGCAACTCTCTAATGATATAAACCCCACGTTTATCCGGCATTGTCGCTTAGGCCATATAAATAAGAAACGCATGGAGAAGCTCCATAAGGATGGATTGCTTCACTCTTTTGATTTTGAATCATTTGAGACATGTGAGTCTTGTTTACTTGGTAAGATGACAAAGGCACCTTTCACGGGACATAGTGAGAGAGCAAGTGACTTATTGGCACTCGTACATACCGATGTATGTGGACCAATGAGCTCAACGGCCGAGGTGGTTATCGTACTTCATTACCTTTACGATGACTTTAGTAGATATGGTTATATCTACTTAATGAGGCATAAGTCCGAATCCTTTGAAAAGTTCAAAGAATTCCAGAATGAAGTACAAAATCATTTAGGAAAAACAATCAAGTTTCTACGATCGGATCGTGGAGGAGAGTACTTGAGCCAACGTTTGGTAATCATCGAAAGATTGTGGAATTGTTCCACATTGACTCCGCCAGAACTCCACAATGGAATGGGGTGTCCGAACGGAGAAATCGCACCTTGTTGGACATGGTGCGGTCGATGATGAGCCAAAGTGATCTTCCGTTATCCTACGGGGATATGCTCTTGAAACAGCTGCGCTTACACTAAATAGAGTTCCATCTAAGTCGGTTGAAAAGACACCATATGAGATATGGACAGGGCAAACCCCTAGTTTGTCTTTTCTACAAATTGGGGATACGAAGCTTATGTAAAACGTGTACGTCGACAAGCTCACACCCAAATCGACAAGTGCTTCTTTGTGGGATATCCTAAGGAAACTAAGGGATATTACTTTTATAATCGGGAACAAGGCAAAGTGTTTGTCGCCCGACACGGTGTCTTCTTGGAGAAAGAGTTTCTTTCAAGAAGGGTTAGTGGGAGCAGGGTGCATCTTGAAGAAGTTCAAGAAACACCGAAAACGTTTCAACGACCACAAAACCACAACGGAGGAGCAAAGTGTTGCGCCACCGTTGTAGATACACCAGCCCCACGGAGGTCGAAAGATCACGTCGTGCGCGATGTGTACACAGTGCGGAACAACGTGATATATTGTTGTTGGACAACGATGAACCTAAGACCTATGAGGAAGCGATGGTGGGACCCGATTCCAACAAGTGGCTTGAAGCCATAAAATCCGAAATAGAATCCATGTACGACAATCAAGTTTGGAACTTGGTTGATCCCCGATGGTGTCAAAACCATTGAGTGTAAATGGGTTTTTAAGGCCGATATGGATGGAAATGTTCACATCTATAAGGCGCGATTGGTGGCGAAAGGTTTTAAACAGATTCAAGGAGTTGATTATGGTGAAACCTTCTCGCCCGTCGCAATGCTTAAATCTATTCGGATTATCCTAGCGATTGCTGCATATTTCGATTATGAGATATGGCAGATGGATGTCAAAACGGCTTTCCGAATGGAAACCTAAGCGAGGATGTATACATGATACAACCTCGGGGTTTTGTCGATCCAGAATCGCTCGGAAAGATATGCAAGCTACGAAATCCATTTATGGATTGAAGCAAGCATCTCGGAGTTGGAATATTCGTTTTGATGAAGTAATCAAAGGGTTTGGTTTCATCAAAAACGAAGAAGAGGCCTGTGTTTACAAAAAGGTCAGTGGGAGCGCAATTGTATTTCTAATCTTATATGTGGATGACATATTGTTGATTGGAAATGATATCCCTATGCTAGAATCCGTCAAGTCTTCATTGAAAAATAGTTTTTCTATGAAAGACTTAGGGAGGCAGACATATATATTAGCATTCGGATCTATAGAGATAGATCCAAGAGGCTAATTGGATTAAGCCAAAGTACATACATTGACAAGGTGTTGAAAAGGTTCAACATGCATGATTCCAAGAAAGGTTTCTTGCCCATGTCACATGGCATTAATCTTAGCAAGAATCGGTGTCCTCGGACACATGATGAGCGGAATAAGATGGGTATGGTTCCATATGCTTCGGCAATTGGATCCATCATGTATGCCATGCTTTGTACACGCCTGCGATGTCTCGTACGCTTTGAGTGCTACGAGTAGATACGTCGCCGATCCAGGTGAAGGTCACTGGATCGCCGTAAAGAATATCCTTAAGTACTTGAGAAGAACTAAGGATATGTTCCTCGTCTATGGAGGTGAAGAAGAGCTCGTTGTAAGTGGTTACATCGATGCTAGCTTCCAAACAGGACAAGGATGATTATAGATCGCAATCGGGTTCGTGTTCTGCGAACGGAGGCGCGATCACTGGAAGAGTTCCAAGCGGGATACGTTGCGATTCTACAACGGAGGCCGAGTACATTGCCGCCGGAAGCCGCAAAGGAGGCTGTTTGGATCAAGAAATTCGTTTTTGAGCTTGGTGTGATGACCGTCGACGGTCCAATGTCTCTCTATTGTGACAATAGTGGAGCCATTGCGCAAGCCAAGGAGCCGAGGTCACATCGAAGTCCAAACACATACTTCGGCGATATCATCTCATCCGCGAGATAGTGGACGAGGTGATGTCAAGATATGCAAAGTGCACACGGATCTCAACATAACCGATCCGCCGACAAAACCTCTCCTCGGCCGAAGCATGAGGCGCACACAAGAGCAATGGGTATTAGATACTTACATGATTGACTCTAGTGCAAGTGGGAGATTGTTAGTGATATGCCCTAGAGGCAACATGGAGATGTTGGATATCACGTCAATGTTTATGTATTTATGAATAAAGTGTTATTCAGTTCCATGAAATAGACATCTTGTATTGATCAATAAGTACGTGACTTATTTATGAGACTCGATATGTATGAATCTATTTCTAAATGATCCCTCGATCATATATCATATTATTGGAACAAATATGATTCTAAGATCGACATGTTTATTGATTGATGATCATGTCTCATAGATCATGGGTATGGAGATACCAAATCAATAAACATGGACATATGTGTTAGAGAACACATTGTTGGATAGACTCACCATGAGACACTACAGAATCAATGTGCCATTAGTTGGTCTCAGGTAGTGTTGGTACAAAGTCCTTAGACCCGAGATCACCATGGATTCCAACATGTGTAGTAGCCTACTTTGGGACTACCAAACACTATTCCGTAATCGGGTAGTTATAAAGGTAGTTTTCGGGTTTGCTATGAAACATGGAGTGGGATGTGAGTGATCAAGATGGAATTTGCCCCTCCTTTGGAGAGATATCTCTGGGCCCCTCGAGGTAATGGATTATGGAAATGCATGGCCATGCTAAGTTGATTGAGGAGTCAATCAACGGACGGATAATCCAATACGGTTCGAGTAAATGGTTAAGCTATTGAAGGGATGGCACACATCTTGCCTATAGATTAACCGGTATCGTGAGGCAAAGGGATTTGTGTACACATTACAGGTTCAGAGCCGATATTATATTCTTGTATACTATGGTGTCAATATGTGCTGCTAGGCGCCGCTATTGACAAGTCGGCTGAGTTGGACTCAAGCCGACGATCGGCTAAGTTAGACTATAGCCGAAACCAAGTATACCTGAACCTACAGGGTCGCACGCTTAAGGGGATAGAATAGATATTCGAGTTGGACTCGGATATGGCTCGATCGGATAGGGATCCGATCGGATAGAGTCCTATGGGCTTACGACGTGTGGGCGGCCAACTCTATGAGATACGGATGAGATCCGATTCAAAATAGAGTCCTGATCGGCCACTAGTCCCAGTCGGCCAACTCTATATAAAGGAGGGAGGGGTGGAGAGCTACGACACGTCAATTGCATCGCGTGCAACAGAAGTCGCCGAGATCAATCTCCACGGAAATCCTCCCCACTTTCGAGCCAAACCCTAGCCTTGCATCGCGTGCTAGCACACGGGTGTTCGGCGTTCTGTCCCCGAACGTGTGGATACCGGTAGAGGCGCTGCTACGTTGCACGCTGTTCATCGGCTATGGAGGAATCGGCTGCGGTCGAGCGCATCGGAGCGAGGCGCGAGAACACAGTCGAACGACTCGGATCGGCTACGGCATCTACGAATCGGCTGATTGGCGAATCGGGCATCCCCGGGTATCGATTTGTCGGCTTGCGGGGAATTGGCTACACAGGTTCTAGATCGGATTGCCCTGATTGGCTATTCCGCTGCACTACACTCCAATCGCTAACGATCTATCGGCCCTTACTTGTAAGTGTTCCTGGTTTGTGCGGTAAGAAGTTTTTGTTTTCGGCTAGCGTAGCCTCCGCGTAACCCTTCAATCACCGCAGCTGCGCATGCCGCGCGGCAGATACTTGTTGAAGAGGCTGCGAGCCTCCACGGTGCGGACCAAGGATTTGGGGAGCACGCTCCCCGGCTCCAGAGGCGAATCGCAGGCCATCTCAAGGGTGGACGCTGAAATGCAAAGGAAAGCCGACGGCGAGAGGAAGGAAGTAAAGAAGCAAAGGGCGCTGTGAAGATGAGAGGCGAAAAGCTGTGTGAGGCGATGGCTGTGGGAAGCGTAGAAACCGATCCCCCTCCATGCGGATCCGTTTTTATAAGCGACCACGGCCCCCTCGGATTCCACGGCATTAATTTCGCCCCACTACCACACTACGCGCCTCCTTGCCTCTGCGCCGCTTCGTTTCCTTTTCACATCTCCTTGGGTTCCCGCGCCGCTTGGATTTCGTGCTGCCTGGGGTTTCGCGCCCACTAGGCGCACTACGCGGGACGGAGAGAGCCAGGCGGTTTGAATGGGCCCCCGCGCGCGCGGCCCGAATAAACTCGCCCCCCGTCCTGAGAAAAACTTAGCCTGGCGCGACATCGGTTGTCGCGTACCGGCCTCCTGCCATAGCAAAACGCATCCAGTGCCCGGGCCCACACACTCAAAGAAATGGCGTCAACCGTGCCCGAGCCCGACTCGATCCTGGTCAACGCCGGGGGCTACTGTCGGTGATATGGGCCCGGGGGTATGTCAGAGGTATGACATCTGAGAAAAGGAAGGCGCCCTTGCCCATTAAGGTGCATCAAAGTTATATCCTGAATGGCCTAAGCGAGTCCCGGCCACGGGCGGCCACGTACTCCCGGAGGCTGCCCGGAGGCCGCCGTACTCCCAAGCGGCGGGGTGCAGGATCACCGGACCCCGGACGGAGGGTCGGGTTACCGGACCCCCATCCTCACCCCGCACCTCTTTGAGAGAGGGGCGAGTCCAACGCCAACCAACCCATTTAATGCCCAAAAAGAGGGAGGCTGAGCGCCTGACCCGCCGCATTTAATGCGATGTGAGGCGCGCCCATCAGTTGCTCTCATCATCACCCATTTTTGCCTGTCACAAGGCAAAGGAGGCCTAAAGTCTTTGACCATGACCGCGGTATGGCCGCGCACCCACTCCGCGCACGCCTCCCTTGGGCGGCCGCGTGGGAGAAAAAGTCCGAGTGCAGGAGGCGCTGTGTCAGTACCTACTCACGAGATGGGCCGCTGACTAGTGGGTCCCATTGGAGTAGATAGGCAGTCCATCACCGCGTCAGCGGCATGGCTACCACGGCGATCACCTTTTTCCGCCTACCCCCATGACGCAGCAAATAGGAAGGAGCAAAGATGGAGTGGCTTCTCTGACAAGACAAGGCAAAAACCACTCCTTCACGTAGAGCGGAGTAGAGAAAATCAGGGCTACTGTGGTGTTCCCCTTGCACTATAAAAGGAGGCCCAAGCCCATCCTAAGGTCGGTTCCTCCCTCGACTCGGTTGATCAGCCCTCTGAGCGACAGCTAGTTCTTAGCAACCCCTCGTCCACCTCTGACTCCAGAAAAAAGAAGAACACTCTCATTGCTTCCAGTAATTCTCCCCTCATACTACATACAGAACAGGAGTAGGGTATTACACCTCGCAGGTGGCCCGAACCTGTATAAAGCCCCGCGCCTCCACAGTCTTGATTTCTCCCGCCTCATCTGCATCATCCTATCCTCATCGCGAGTTTAAACCAGGACTCATCGCTCCCCGTGCCGAACCAAAAAAAGGGGGTCCCTCGGATTCCCGTGTGTCGATCTCCGACATCGACAACCGGCGACACTTTTCCGAGGCGTAAAGATTACCTTCACATAATTAAACAAAGAAATCATATCCGAGCACAAGCTATCTCCAACTGGACTCATTGTCAGCATAAAACAATATTCATACGTATAGAAACAAGAAACTTCCATGTATATGCAAGAAAACAACCCGAAACCGAAACCAAAACAAAATCGGCCTGCAGTCGGACTGTGTCGACCGGTCTGACTGGCTGTGCCCACCCGGTCTGACCGCACAAGGTCCTCCTGGTCGACACGCATAGCAAGCCGTCAGGCCGGACAATACGGTTGATGATCGTTCACCGTCCGAAAAACAAATATCTCCAAAACCATTTTACCAAAAATCTCCAAATAACAAAACCAATAATCTCATATGCCAATTGTTCATCACCATAAAAGAATCAAAAACAATTTGATTTTACAGCTTGCATGGAGGCTTTGGGCAAAATGTGGGCTAAGAAGGAGGCATTGGACATGGAGAAAGAGAAGAAGATAGAGGAGAGGCACATGACTTATCTTGAGCTAGATAAAAAAACACGTGACATTAGAAGAAAAAAGGTGGAAAATGACACGATCAAAGAAGGATGAAAAAATAATGGCAATGGACATTAGCGCCTGACACCACTGTAGTAACAGTACTACACGGTTATGCAACAGAAGATTGTTGCTTGTCGTCTTGCTAATTAGATGTAGTTGCTTTTATTTACCCAGCCAAGTATTTTTATCTTGTCATTCAGTGAACATGTGTCCTGCCAAGTACTATTTGCAATTTTACCATTCAGTGAACATTTTTATCATTCAGTGAACATGAATCACAGACACCAGGTTAGTTGGAGTCATTTTGCAATAAACTGCTAATGGAAAATCTGTTCACAGACACCAAGTGATGTTATGAATCACAATTTGCTTAGTTTATCTACTATATTAATAGTTGCAGAGATTGCTTGCTACTTGCATGTAACTAGTTTTCTGCTCCATCATTCAGTCACAGATCCTTGGACAACTGCTATTTTCCTCTCTGAATTTGTACCCTCATACAAGGTGTCATGGCCACATCGTCGGCTGAACCAGCCTAGGGAGGAAGTAAGCTAATTGATGTGGGTCCTAAATTTAATTTTTTAGATGCCATTTATTAGAAACTCTTGGAGATGACCTCACATCGAAAAGAGAGCAGCAGCGGGAAAGAATGACGATCCTAGCGAGGCTTTAGCTCTACTCCACAGGCAAAACACAGCTAGGGTATGAGCCTTGATCTTCTAACTTCATCTTTGACTCAGAAGCACTACACTTCTGGAAAGGGGGAAAGATAGCAAGGCTAAGTACAACCACCATACTCAACAAGCCACGCTAACGATGCAGACGTGAAAAGGGAAACAAAAGGGGGCTTTGTGGCTATTTGCATAAATACGGTTGTAAACCTTTCTAGTTTAAAACCGAAAAATGTTGTTCAATCCAGTCAAGGTTATTCTCCACTAAACAATGTTACACCATGTTGAACAGGCCGAACCATCCCACCTGAACTAAACCAGTTTATTAGTCCAAGTTAATTAAAAGTGGGACTAATCATGCTAAAGCTGGTCGATCGCCCATAACCACGGGCACGACTATTCGAATAGTTCTACTCTGATCATAGGTGTACAACTGTACTCACAAGACACAATCCACCGTATGTCATCGTGCCATGCCTGACACGCTACAATGCGAGTGATTGTGATAAGAACCTTCACATAACTCTCCCTAACCAAGCGATACCACACTGCAGGTTTCGCCCCTACCCGTAAGCGACGGTAAGAAGTCCCCCTTGTGCCTAGGTGAATCTGAAATTCGCAGAGGCCTTGCCCAATCCATCCGAACCCCATCGTGGCCACCCTTGCATAGGTACGTCGGACAGGGAAAAGCTACACTACAAGTCCAGCAGTTGTCCATTCTTGCTTGTGGTAAGTATGGTAAGTCTTTCAGGGTTTCTCGCGAATCGGTCCTTAATTGTCATGGGTGCGACAAGCAAAACCATGCACCCACAGCCCACCATTAAGTCACATTTTAGTTGGGTAATTATGACCAATAAAGCATGGCCAAATGTATCAAGCTCGCAGCTCATCAGATACTAAAATAATCAATGTGATTATCCCATTAAGTGAGCTAGTGGTAATTAAGCATGGCTAAACGTATGTATAATTCTAGCAAGGTCACGTAAGTGACGCGAGCAAATAACTAGTCCCAATTAACATGTAATTAGCAAAACATGAAATTTCTTTGCAAACGGTAAAAAATTTTGGAAATTAGGCTCAATGTGCTACAAGGGGAATGTGTGACTTGCCGTGCTTCTTCAAACAATCTTTCGAACTCTTTTCCTCGTGAGCACGAACTTCCGAAATGGCTGATTCTACACACTGGCATGCAAAATAAGAAAAACCCTAATAAAACCAAATAAATAGTACATGAAACATATACAAACATGTAGAGCTCGATTTTAGATGAATTTTGCAAGTTGAATGACCAAATTTGGAGTTCGTATGAATTAAATATGAATTTTAGAAGTTTTAGGCCATTTAAATGAATTCTGGAAATTAAATTAATTTATTTCACCATTATTAATTATTTTAACAAAGGAAAAGGCAAATTATTGCGTCAACGGTGGGAAGCGGCGTCGACAGGCGGGCCCCACGTGTCAGCGGGTCAACAACCTGGTCCATCGTGGACCAAGTCCATGGCGGCATGGGCGTGTGCGTCACGTGGCACACACGTGGCGCCGACGGAGCACCGACGTGGTGGGCGCGTGGGCTACCACATGGATGGCCTCGATCTACCCGACAGCAGATCAGACGGCTCAAGGAGGGAAAGAGGACGGTGGCCGCTGGACGACAGGCCGAGGCGGCGCGTGCGCCCAATGGTCGTCGGTGGCGGCGTGCACTGGGGAACGGTGGAGGATGGCGGAGAGGCGGGGAGAGGGCTCTACCGAGCGCGCACGGAAGGGAAGGGCAGCGCGGACCTAACAACAGCAAGGGGAGACGGCCGGCGCTCGGGCGCCGACGCGGGCGATGGGCTCCGGTGGTTCCCAGCGATGGCGGAGGGGAGGTCGAGGCTCGGCTCGGCGCCGTGGAGCCAGAGGAGGTGACGAAGCAGCCCGGGGAGGCGTGATGTGGTGGGGAAACGTGGCCTAAGGGCGGTAATGGCGGCGGTGGCTCGGGCGCACGGTGAACGTGGTGTTCCGGCGGTGATATGGAGAAGAAAAGCGGCAGCCGAGGTGCGGGGTGATGCGGCGAAGGCGACGGGGGTGACGACACGGCACGACGTGGCCTCACGCAACGGCAAGAGGCGGCCGGAGGCGAGAGGGTGGCGGCGACTCGGATGCGCGATGCGGCGTTCTGGCAGCAATCCGAGAACGGGGAGCGACGACCGAGGTTCAGCACGACGCAGCGAAGCCGACGACAGAAGTGGCGCGGGACGACGGTGGCGCACGGCCAAAGTGCGGTGGCGGGCGGCGGAGAAAGGGAGACCGCGGGAGAGTGAGGGAGAGTGCCGTGAGCTTGGGAGAGTGAGGGGAAATGGTGAGGGGAGCACACTGAGCATATTTATGGGCACGGGAGACGGTGAGAGAGCCGAGGAGCACGGGAACCGACGGCGAAGTGGGGCGCGGCCAGTGCGGGGAAGTGGCGGCGATGGCGTCGATTTGCGTGGGGAGTGGGGGGACGACGCAGTCGTGGGTGGCGGCTTGGTCTTCGCGGTCAGGTGCGCGAGTGAGTGATGCGACGTGGGCGGCGACAGCGCCTGGGTAAGACGGGCGAAGGTTAGGGATGATAGGTGGGCCCCACCTGTCGGCAACTCGGGAGGAAGGAGGGGCAATTCAGACTTTGCGCGAGGGAGTGGGCTGGTAGGCTAAGCGGATTGGATCGCCCAGGGAAGAGAGAGAGGGGATGCGAATTAGACTTCTGAGGACTGGGCCGAAAGCGGCCCAGGAACAGGGATGGGGTTTTAATTTGTTTTTTATTTTATTTAATTACATAAATGATCTTTGTATTATTAAATTATTTCTGGAGCTCCAAAATTTCACGAAAAATTTTAGAGAGTACTTTAGGGCATGGAGAATATTATAAAAATATTTCTGGCCATGATTTTTAAAGGAAAATTCAATTTCCTTATTAATTCCACTTGATAATTTATTTTAACTTTTAATATAATTTCTCTAAATGTATTATTAAATTGTTTTTAATCTCGAACGAAAAATCGGGACGTGACAAAACCAAATACAACTCTACCCTAACAAAAAAACTGGTAGTGTCAAAAATTGCTTAGGTTTTGACATCACCAGCATTATAGGGTATTGAACCAAATAAGCCCTTAATAGCAAACTAAAGGCTCGTTTGATTTGCAGGGTTTTTTAAAAACGTAGGAATAATATGAGAATACATGTGTAAAAGTAATGATTGAAAAACATATAAAATTTTTCTATGGTTGTGCAGCAAACAATCTAAAGGATTGAAAAACATTGGGTTGGAGTTGATTCTTTTTCCCTTTGTTTACCCCCAAAAAATGGAGGGATAGAAAATTTTCTTCTGGTGGATTCCTTTGAAACGAATGATAGTCTGGTGCCCATTCCAAAAGATAGCATGTTCATGTACTATAGAGATGTCACCTCGGGGTAGCTCACACCAAGGGAATAAGGTCGGATGGGTCGGACCTGGAGTCCTCGGGCTGGGGTTCGAAGCTGGGCCTCGAGCAAGGACGGCCAGCCCGACCTCTGCCCTTTGACTCGACCATGGCTCCCCCTGGCTCGACCTGTGCACATGGCCCCGATCAGAAAAAGGGGCGGGCTGTCCTCGGAAAAGAGGCTTCCTCGGTAAGGTTCGCAGGTAAAACAAGGATGGGACATGCTGGTAGGGGATGACGTCACCCGATAGGACTGCACACAAGATGCCTGTGGTGAGCGGATCCCGAGACAATTCTGTTGCACTTTCAGCCTTAGTCTGTACTTGTATTTTACTTTATGACCAAACTTTCTTGCGCACCAAGCCCTTTGTAACTGCCCCACTTGGACTATAAAAGGGAGGGCATCGCACACGTGCAGGAGAGGAGAGGATTTTTGCATCCTAGATCTCTCTCAGCTTACACCATTGTACTCAAACCCTAATCTCACACCACCCTAACAAAGAACATATGAGTAGGCTTGTTATCCTCCGAGAGGGCCGAACCTGTCTAAAAAAATCTTGCCTCATCTAGTTCTTGAGTCGACCATCAGATCCATTGGTAGGACATCCCGACCACTCTTTCACCTCCTCGGGTAGCCCCATTGGAGGACTGATAGACCATCCATCGACATGTACTTTTTCCTTTGCAATTTCTTTGGAACGAATAAGTCCTAAACATATACTACATATAACACTATGATGCTACCAAAATTTTAAATGGAAAAAAGTACTCCCTCTATTACACATTCTAGATCGTTTTAGGATTGAATTTTAAATTAAGGCCCATGCTTCTTCTTTCTCTCCTTAGTACATAGGCGTCGAGGACGGTGGCCACACACCAAGCTGGGATCTCGCCGTGATGCGTCATCGAGGGTGACAGCCACACATCGAGCTAGGACGGACCTGGACATCACGGCGCCGCGTCGTCGAGGGCATCCACAACGCATCGAGCTAGGACATCGTGGTGATCAAGGTCGTCGCCATCCCCAACCACCTCGGCGCTGTCCCACGACACACCTCGCCTCATCGAGAGGCCCAAATTCATGTGTTCGCTTCAGGCTTCGCTTCGTCAGCGACGCACATCCACGTTGATCAATTCGAGCTCATCGACTTTGGCGGCGACCTCAAGCGCCCAAGTTTCAGAGCTTCGTCATGTCCTCGTAGCTTCATGATTATACGCCTATTTGACCTTAACGGTTCAATGCTACTCCTCTTGACGATGGTGACGAACCTGTTGGAGGTGAAGTCATTGCTGGCGACGAAGGTGGATCCAACGTTGCTTCTGCTGGAGGTGAAAAAGGTGAAGCCGTAGCAGATGAGGTAGATGGTGACAATGTTACTTAGAGCATATCCAGCAGAGCTTCTAAAACTAATCCCCTAAAACAGATGTTTAGGAGTTCTCTAATAGAAATAGGTGACAAGAATATGTGTGCTCTACAGCAGATCCCCTAAAAGAGATCACCTAAAAATTTAAACAGCAGGCTAGTAGACCCAGCCCATTGATGAGGCCCAACAACAGCCCATCGGCAAAGGACGGCATGCAGGCCTTGGGTTGGATCAATCACACAAGGCTTGTTTGGCCAGCGATCCTGATCGGTGTTCCCCCACGACGGTCCCTATTCCCTTCCTCGTGCGGCAAGATCGACGGCGTTTCTGGCCGCGCGGCAAGATCCTTCCCTCTGTTCCCCTTGCAAACGGTGCTGTTGTGCCTCGCCACCCCTCCCCTCTCCTGCAACGGTGCTGTTTTGAATCCAGAGATCTCCGTTGGGAAGACAAGGATGGATGACAGCAAAGGTACGTAGGCACCTCCGGGGATCTCTGTTGCCAGTGCTAGCCCTATGGGTAGGCCAGAGGGGCGATGGCCGAGGGCCCAGGCTGTATAGGGGCCCAAGCCCATGTACTTTGTATGTGATTTAGATAAGTGTTTTCAGCTTTAAGTAGTGCTGTATGTGATGACCACCCTATAGATGCACCTGATAATCAAGAAGAAGAGCACCAACAAGTATAAATATACTGCTATTTTAGTGTAAATTGTTTCTCTATAATTATCAAACATGATAAATTAGCACATATATCTTATAAGATTATATATATATGGGGTTTAGAGGGGTCGTAGCAACAAGTTCGCCAGAGGGCCCTCAGAATCCTAGGGCCGGCACTGCTGTTGCGATGTGGTTTCAATCATTCCGTATGTTGTTGATCATTCCGTTTGTTTGTCGGATAGATGTTTCCTCGATGGAAGAAGAACGTAGCCCATTGATGCGGTATTATTTGGAGGGCATGTCAAACAATGATGATATTGAGTTTTTCGCATCAATTCTACATGAAGCGGACAATGAGAACGACGACAATCGCGTGGGTTCTGTTCATCGTCGTCGAGTCATTAATCGTAATAGAGAAGCGGGACATATTAGATTGTTCGAAGATTATTTTGTCGAGGAACCTATATATGGTTCATCACTGTTCAGGCGCAGGTATCAAACATAACCTTTGTTTTCAATCATTCCATGAAACGTTGTTTGGTATCATAATGTTTCTAGTTTACAGGTTTCGGATGCGCCGTCCACTATTCTTACGCATCGTGGAAGCAGTCGAGGCGCGCAACAAATATTTTGAACAAAGAAGAAACGCGGCCGGAAAACTTGGGCTTACTTGTTTGCAGAAGGTTACAGCGGCAATGCGGATACTGACCTATGGAATAGCAGCTGATGCCACCGATGGGTATATTCGTATTGGAGAGACCACATCAAATGAATGCTTGACGGAATTTGTCAACACAGTTGTCGAGGTTTTTGGAGAGGAGTACCTCCGATCTCCTAATGAAAATGACACGACTAGGTTCTGGAAATTGGTGAAAGGCGAGGTTTCCAGGAATGCTCGGATCCATTGATTGTATGCATTGGGAATGGAAGAATTGTCCAACGGGTTGGCATGGACAGTTTCGTGGACACAAGCACAAGCCCACTATAATTTTGGAAGCCGTAGCATCACAAGACCTATGGATTTGACACGCTTTTTTTGGGATGCCTGGATCTCATAATGACATCGTCTTGCATCGCTCACCTCTCTTTGCAAAGTTGGAGGAAGGGCAGGCTCCAAAAGTTAATTATACCATCCATAGCCACAATTATACAATGGGTTATTATCTTGCCGATGGTATCTATCCTAATTGGGTGACTTTTGTAAAAACTATACCTTTGCCACAAGGGAACAAGAGGAAGTACTTTGCTAAAGCTCAAGAGGCCGCAAGAAAAGATGTTGAACGTGCATTTGGTGTGTTGCAATCCCGATTTGCCATCATTCGTGGACCTCCGCGTCAATGGGATCAGCATACACTTGCTTGTGTGATCATGCATAACATGATCATCGAAGATGAAAAAGATATCGTGTCGCTAGAAGAGACCTTTGACAATTTCAATGAACCAGTTGTTGCGTCTCATGAGCCAATACCGGAGCTTCATGAATTTATAGAGGCGTACAGGAAAATAAAGGACAAGGCAGTCCACTCGCAGCTGCAAGAAGATCTAGTCGAACACTTGTGGACCTTTCATGGAGACCAATATTAGGGTAGTATATATTCCTACATGTTAAGCTAGTTCTGCCTATGTTTCTTTGAAGTAAACTGGATTTATATATTTCTGCTTGTCGAATTATTATGTTTGTTTGGACAATGTGAAGTGTATTTCCAATACTTCTGTCTTCGAATATTCAGAGTGAACTGTTTTATTATCCACTTGAAGATGAAACAACGTGTGTGTACTTGTTCAGAGTGTGTGTGTGTGTGCATTGTTCTGAAATTCTGCATTGAGATAGCAGTGAGATAGCATCTGAAATTCTGTACAAGGCAAGAATGATCGAGATATCATCGAAATAGCATCTAAAACTCTGTACCCAGGGTTCTGGCAACAATCAGATCGGTTTGCCCATGATAAGAGAATTGAAAATTTGAACCAGTACTACAGCTCAAAGTTCAAACAAAATAAGACATGTTCACTGCCATTGCCATAGATACATGGCGTGTGCATTTCAGACCAGCAATCCATTCTCCATTTCAGCATTTCAGACCAGCAATACATCAAATGGGTTCATCCAAAACCAGTTATAGCAATAAGCAAAATTCCATCTAGGTAGAATGACAAAAGAGATCAGGGGCATCCATCATCTTGAAGCAACATCTAGGTAGAATGTCAAAAGAGACGAGGGGTGTCGCCTCTTCAAGCAACATCTAGGTGTCCACCAACCTGAAAACAGTAGCACGTCAATTTAGTATCACAACCTTTGGAAGAAACATATAGTAATTGGATGATGTTTTTATCAGCCTACCTGCAAACGTTTCCTACATGCCGTTGTCACGATTCATGATAGCATGCTGCTCACGTCTGTAGTAATCTTGAAGCTGGATCGGCAATGAATTCAAATCTATAGTCATGATGCGTTCTTCATCTAGCTTGTGGTTCCTTTGAGCCTCTAGAAACATAGCTTGTGCTTCCTTCTCCCTAGCTGTAGCCTCTTTCTCCCTTGCTACAGCCTCTATTTCTTTCGCTGCCGCCTTCTTCTCTTTCGCTGCAGCCTCCTTCTCCCTCAATGCAATCTCCTTTTCCCGTAGTTCCATGAATTTCTGAACACGATCCTTTTCCAGCTCACAAAGTTGGGCAAATTTTTCATCGTCAGCTACTTTCTTCTTCTCCCATAGCTTGTCTACTGCCTTGACGTAGTGGTTGTCATGGGCTAAATTTAATAGAGCTCTTGCTCTTTTGGTTCCCATTGATTTTTCTGATGTGTTTTGCTCAGGGGTATTACCTTCAACATCTTGCCCATCGGTTGGAGTCGTCGTTTCGAGACGATGTTGTGGACGATGGTGTACATACTGCAATGGATGGTTCGGAGCGTCCTTCCTCTTTCTTTTGTTGCCTTTTGCACCTGCAAGTGCTAACTCCCTATCCTTGTCCATCCACTTTGGTTCTTGTCGAAGCGTTTCCAACATTGCATGAAAGCGAACGCCTTGTTGTTTGGGTCTTCGACTTTAAAAGGGATTACGCATCCGCAATCGAAATGGAAATAGTTAGCTCAATCACAATATGGCAATGGAAATAGTTAGCTCAATCACAATATGGCAATGGAAACAAAAAGGTTGTAAGATATACCGTGTCATGGATCGTGGTGCCACTTCGGCTTCTTGACTCGATACGGGTTAAGCAACCTGAAAACCTGCTCACTGCTTCTTGAATAACAAGCCATCGGTGGTTAAGTGAGTTTGACTGCGATCCGAGTCGAATGTCTTGTGCTCATGAAAATAGTCATAAATCCTTCCCCAATAGGTGTTCTTATTTTGATTTGTTCCTTGGATCGGATCTAAACTGATATTAAGCCAAGCTGACACCAACAAAATATCTTCTTTTTCCCAAAAGTTTTTTGATCTTTTTGTTTCTGCGCTGCAGGTGTTTCTTCAATTCTATTTGTGCCATTAAAATGATATTCTGAGATGCCTCGGATGTCATACCTACCTCATTCAATAAAAAATTCTCATTGTTTTCTTCATCTAACATGGCAATGAAGTTCATATCAGTACCCATGTTTGCTTGAAAAGAACATTCACAACAAAATGTTCACATCGGGGTATTTCGCTTAATGCTTGACATGGCAAAATAATGAAATTGAATCATAGAAACAAGACAAGTTTTTCATGCATCATGAATCATACAAACTAGAATTTTCGAACATAGAGAGCAGCTACACAGTACCCTTGTTTTGAAAAAAAGAGAGAACTGCGAGAGGGTGTCGACCCGAAACAACAATATTTGGAACATATACATTTAGAACATATGCAGGGTCTACAAAAAAGAATGCCCCCGAGTCATACATGTCATTCTCTGATTCACATATGATGCATTTCATGTCATTCTTGACATGCCAAAATAATGAAATAGAATCATACAAACAAGACAAGCAGTAAATTATTCTTTGATTTGTAATTTGCAGTTGTGGAGATTGTGGCAATCGGGTATCCACATGGCAAGCTTATCCGACTGGAGGTAGGGATAGATTGCGCCGCTATATCTCGTAAGCGAACTTGACTTAGGTGTTACGGTTGCCGATAGAGATAAGGCAATCGGCCTATAGTCACGGTTTGGTAAGATTGAGGAAATTGTCTTAGAGTAAGATAGGGTTTCCGACTTGTAAACCCTTCCTCCCAAGACTATATAAGGGGGGTAAGGGGCGTCCCTTGAGGGATATCTGAAACTTGATCTTAGACTAGATCAGAGATTCAATTTCATAAGCGAGAGCTTTAGAGATCACGAGATCAATAAAGACACTCGGCGGATCGAATCCACCGAAACAGGAGTAGGGTATTACCTCACGAGAGGGCCTGAACCTGTCTAAATCTTCTTCTTCTACTAACCCATTGTGCTTGGTGATCTCGACTGCGACCCCATAAAATATATTGCCGAAACCAAGTTTCGACAGCAGTGAATTACATGTTAAGCAGTAAAAATTGACCATCAGATTTGTAATTTGCACTAACAACAAATGGCAATCAATTCTGAAAAAACATGTACCTCGAAATTGGTCGTCGACGTTGTCGAGCGTTGTGTACTCCTCGCCCCCTTCATCCTCAGTGCCATGCCCAGAAACTTGCAAATTCGGCATCGAAGCAGAAGAAGCTGCAGGCCCAACCGAGTACTGTGTACCACCGCTATAGGAAGGAGGAGTCGGCCATGGTTGTCCGTCGCCGTTCACCCTTGCCAGAGCGTGAAATGTCGTAAGTCCTGCAGTTGCCGAACGTCCTTGGCCAGCAGCAGGTCGTGCATGCCCTACCATGGCGACATGCGATGGAGGCGCTCTGGGATTGGACCTGCTAGCTCCCGCCATGGAACCCTGGATGCAGGAGAGATGCCGACGGGATGAGGCGCCGCCTGGAGGAGAGACGCGGGCAGGGCGAGAGGAAAATCCGGCAAGAACGGGAGGGAAAGCCGCCGGGAGGAGATGAGCGGCGGGGCGCACGGCGGATTACCTGGGGCGGTGGAGGGCGGGAGACGCGTCGACCCCCGGGCAGAACAATGCTCCGGCGGGCGGTGCATCGACCACGGTGGGCGCAGATCTTCGGCGACGCGCGGATCGCGGAGCGGGAGGCTTGGCGGTGGGGAGCGGCGTGAGTCCACGTGGCGCGAGGGGAAAAACGGTCGACGCCGCGCGAAGGAAAAGACCGCGTGGAGAGGGCACGGACGGAAATAAAGAGCGCGTAGCCGTGAATAGGGGATGAGTTTTGGACTCCTGAGAATAGGAGTGGAAGGGGATAATTTTAGGAGTTGAGATTTTTAGGAGATAGTTTAGGAATGCTGCTGTTTGTGGTTTTTTGGTCACCAAACTCCTAAATTTAAGATAGGAATCCATTTACAAGCTCTGCTGGAGATGCTCTTAGGATGCAAGCAATGGTGGCCGCCACTGGACGTGGATGAGTTGGTGACCTCGATGCTCTTGCCTTTGTCCTTCTTGTCGCCACCACCAGCCGTCGTTGGGGCATCTTTCTTCTTGACTCCACCGTCGACGTCATCGTCCTTGTCCTTCTTCTTGTTGTCGCCGCTGTCTTTCTTGTCAGGCACCACAGCCTCCACGATGCGGTTGAGCTTTTCCATGTCAGCATGGCTAGCACATCCGTTGTGTCCGACACCTTCACCTCATCCTTGGTATTGTCGTCCATTACCACTTCCTTCACCCCTTAAGCCACATAGGCACATAGCAAAGCCAAAAAAAGTCAGTTTTGGAGCCAAGCAACAAAACAAACAGCAAATAAGAAGAAACCTACCATGGCGCCTTATGTCTCCAAGTCACCGTCGCTGCTGCCGGGCATAGAAATCGCGAAGCTAGGATGGACCATGCGCTCTCCTTCATGGTGCCTAGCATGCCCTTAGCCGCCGGGTGCTTCTATAGAGGGCTCATCTACATCCTTCGCCCTCACCGCAGCGAGCTCGTTGGTCGCCTCCTACACGCACTCCTCGTGGCTCTTCTGAATGACGGGTTCCTATCAACCGCCGTCTGTCAACCATGGCTCTTCTCCTTGAGCGCAACGAAGAGCGAATACAAATCTGTCACGCTGTCGGGGTCAGAGGTGCGATTGATTTGGGCGTGAGGAGAAGAGGTGGGGAGAGAAAGATAATTTATGAATAAAAGGTTTGAAAATATATGGGCTGGGCTAGGAAAATTACAATTTAAGAAAAATAAAGAGAGCTAAATAAATAGTAGAATATGTAAAGAGTAGCTCCAATCCAAATAAGCCCCACGTACTATGGTACCAGCAACC
This sequence comes from Oryza australiensis, assembly GCA_019925245.2. Classification (NCBI taxonomy): domain Eukaryota; kingdom Viridiplantae; phylum Streptophyta; class Magnoliopsida; order Poales; family Poaceae; genus Oryza; species Oryza australiensis. Next base: position 23,668 of record JAIFGZ020000113.1, read on the forward strand.
TACGACGTCCATGTCAGCGCCCGAGGAAACGAGCACAACCCCCGCACAGTAAACCGGCACCGACCCCACCCGCAGTGACAGCACCAAGCAACCGACCTCGCCCACCCGCCCGCACCGCACCCACGCCTTCTATGCGCGGGGCGAGCCGACCCCCGGAAATGCCCCCTGCTTTCCTCTCCAACCACGACCGCACCGCATCCCCTCCTCTCTCTCTCTCTCTCGACATCGCTCGCGAGCGAGCCGTCTCTGCCGCGATCTCTCTCTCTCTCCTCCCATCCCCTCCGCCTCTCTCTCTCTCTCCCCTCCCGAATCGCCGAATTCTCTCTCTCTCCCCGCGGCGGATCGCCACCAGAGCCGTCGCCGAGCTTTCCCTGTGAGCGCGGCCGCCGAATCCCCAATTTTCCGACCGAATCCTGCCGTAATTGGAGGTCGATTCGGCCGAATTCGCGGGGCTCCGGTTCGCTGCCCCCCCCCCCACCCCCGGAAGGGAGGTTGTTTCGTCTGGGTTTGATTGGGATTGAGGCGAATTCGGGTGGTCTGCTTGCTCATGGAGGAACACCCCGCGGATCTAGGGTTTCGGAGCTAGGGTTACGGCCGGCGTCTGCGGAGTCGCCTGTGGCGGCGATCTGGTGATGGTGCAGCGGGGCGCCGGGAGTCGGCGAGGCGGGATTGGTGGCGGGGAAGATGCGGGGCTATGCATGGGCGACGCCAAGGCGGTGGTGAGGAGTGCGGCAAGAGGCGGCTTCTCGTTCGGGGCATGTGGCCAGCAACTCGCGTAGAGGCAGCTACACCACCGGCACAGGGACCAGCTTCTCCTTCTCCTCGCTCACTTGTTCCTCCACCCCTGACGACTCCTTGTCTGCCGGCACCCACGTCTCCTCCAGCGGCGGCTCAGAAGCAGGAGTGGGTCGATTCTCCAAGGACCGTGTCACCCGACTCCTTTGTAAAGGTGCCTACTCTGTGGAATCACTTTGTAATTTGTTGGTTTTGTCGATTCGTTCTTTAGTTCTACCTGGAAATTTTCATCTATGCAGAGTAATTAGATGTCAAGATTTTAGTCTAGTACATGTCAGGACGTTCGGGTTAGGTAAACGTGAGTTGTATAGGGTGGTTCGAGGTAACTGTGGTTGCTAACATGCTAGCATCTGCAGTATAAAACAGGGTTCCTTTTCATGATTGGATTGGAACATGTGGGCATCTTTGTTTTACCAGTTTGCGTTCCACATGTATCAGGTGTGCACAAAGTTGCGAACAAGTGGCCTAGATTGCACTTTAAGCGTTATTTTGGAACATATCAATTTCCTGATGTTTAGAGGAGTAACACCGTGCTGTTTTAGGCATTCTACAATTTTTCCAGGCAAATACATCCATGAATATGTATTCAAAGGTGTTTCTGGTCAATGGTAATACATAAGTATGGCCAGGATGTAGTGGTTATGTTGGTCTGCACGTGCAGCCAATGGTGTGTCTTGCTCATCTGGACTTTACCATAATAATGCAATTCACCTACTGTTTGCACACTTCTTAATTTTCCTATTGTAAAGCATAGTAAGCAATTCCCAACACTGGTAGTAATTATATTTGATTTCTATTCCAATTTACAAAGATATTAGAGAAAGGAAGAATAAATTGATATTTTGTTTTTTATGGGAAGAGAATGTGTTTTTTGGGGTCTATATGGTGTATGTTATTGTAGACAAATGCTCGGAAAAATCCATGCACTGTAAAGCTTAGCCACATAGGATTTTCATACTATACGAGGAAACGATGTAAACCATGATGATTATCTTCATCTGAAGCATCATAAACGTTATCATACCTCGCTTTATGGGAAAATTGTCTACACCATGGTAATGTCATGGGCCATTTTTAAAGTATTCAGTGATAACTACACGAGGTTATTGGATAATAAACATGCTTTATACCTTGCAGTTGACCAAGGTCACTGGCATGGTAAAAAACACTTGTTCTAGCAGAACCAACGTTTGTTATATGTTTAACATTCTTGTCATTCGTTGGGTTCAGAATCATGTTATAAAACTGAAATTGTATAGTTTCCAAAACACATGGTTGCTATTTTATTTGTAAGCAACTTTTGCTTGTAAGACACAGTACTTCTTGCATAACATAATAACTTGATCCCTCAATCATAGAGACCTGCTTTGCTCCATGCTTGTGAAGTATTAAACTATTGTGTGCAGTGCGAAGGCTATTTTCTTTATAAGAGGTAATAAATCATTTATTGATTTTTCAGGACGGACGGGAGTTCAGAGTGGGTGATTGCGCTCTTTTTCGGGCTGTTGATGCTCCCCCTTTCATTGGATTGATACGTTGGATTGAGAAACAGGAAGAAGGTTATCCCAAGTTGTGTGTAAGTTGGCTTTACAGACCTGCCGACATTAAGCTCAACAAGGGCTTACAACTCGACGCTGCTCCAAACGAGATCTTCTATTCTTTTCACCAGGACGAGACATCTGCTGTCTCGCTTCTCCATCCTTGTAAAGTTGCCTTTTTGCGAAAAGGTGCTGAGCTGCCAGCTGGAACTTCTTCATTTGTATGTTGGCGTGTTTATGATATTGACAACAAGTGTTTATGGTGGCTTACTGATCGTGATTATATAAATGTAAGTTTTATATTTAACTTTTTTTCTGCCTACTTTATTTGCTGCTTCATGTGTTCAACTTATGACCAGGAACGGCAGGAAGAGGTAAATCGGCTACTGCACAGAACAAGGCAAGAAATGCATACTGCGGTGCAGCAAGGTGGGCGCTCACCGAAGCGGCTAACTGGCCCATCAGCTTCCCAGCAATTAAAGGCTGGTTCAGATGGGGCCCAAAATTGCGGTTCATCTAAAGGAAAGAAGAGGGAAAGAGGTGAACAAGGAATTGATCAAATTAAGCGAGACCGTGATCGCACCCTTAAGACTGATGACACTGATCCTGGAAACCTGAAAGGAGACTATATGAAGTCTGAAATCGCAAAGATTACAGAAAAAGGTGGACTCCCTCATGCTGAAGCTGTGGAGAAGCTAGTTCATCTCATGCAACTTGATCGAACTGAACGGAAGTTAGATTTTGCTGGTCGAGTAATGCTTGCAGATGTTATAACAGCTACAGAAAGCCCTGATTGTCTTGGCAGATTCGTGCAACTAAGGGGACTTCCTGTATTTGATGATTGGCTTCAAGAGGCTCACAAGGGGAAGTCTGGTGAAGGTGGTAGTCCTAAAGAAACTGACAAGCCTATGGAAGAACTTCTCCTAGCACTGCTGCGTGCATTGGCGAAATTACCTATTAATCTCAATGCCTTACAAAGTTGCAGTATAGGGAAATCTGTCAATCATCTGCGAAGCCATAAAAATCCAGAGATACAGAAGAAGGCAAAGTGTCTTGTTGAAAATTGGAAGAAGCGTGTTGATGCTGAAATGAAGTCAAATGATGCGAAACCAGTTGTATCAGGCCAGGCTGTATCCTGGCCAGGGAAACCTGGGTTTGCAGAAATTTCTAGTGCTGGAAACAGACGAAGTGGCTCAAGTGAGCCTAATCTGAAAAGCCCAGTGTCTCAGCTTTCTTCATCGAAGGCCTTGACTGTCAAACCTGGAGCGGCTGATGCTACTGTGAAGTCGAGTCCCTTGATATCTGGTTCTTCAAAACTACAGCATATGCAACCAGGAAATGCTGTAAGCAACTTGAAGGAGCAACCCTGCAAATCATCTGGTGGGACTTGTAGCCCTGAGTTGCCTACGGTGAAAGAGGAGAAAAGCTGTAGTTCAAGTCAGTCTCTGAACAATAGCCAGTCATGTTCTAGTGAACATGCGAAAACAATTGGTTCTTCAAAGGAGGATGCCCGTAGTTCAACTGCAGCTTCTGGCATTGCTGGTAGAACATCTGGTAGTTCCTCGCGTGTCCATCGAAGGACAAACAATGGCCTTCTTGCTTCAGGAGTCCAAAAGGAAGCTACTGTGGCAAGATCTACCTCACTTGATCGCTCTTTGTTACCGGAAAAAGCATCACAATCTGGCACAGCATGCGAGAAAGGAACTGACATACCATCAGATCAGGGTAATGGGCATAGATTAATTGTTCGGTTTCCAAATCCTGTCCGTAGCCCTGCTAGGAGTGCAAGTGGGGGTTCTTTTGAGGACCCATCATTTACTGGGAGTAGAGCTTCGTCTCCTGTGCTTGCAGATAAGCATGAGCAGAGTGATCGCAGAGTAAAAATGAAAACTGAGAATTCCAATCCTCATTTAGGCAATGATACAAATGCTGAATCTTGGCATAGCAATGATGTTAAAGGAGCTTCAGTGTCTGAGGAAGGTGATAAATCACCTCATGCTATGTTGACTGATGATCGCAGTAGGCCAACTGAAGAAGCTGGCAATGATGCATGTGCTTCACAAGTCATTTGCTCAGATGCTAATGAAAAGGGGGTTTGCTCAAGTGAAACTGGGGGGAGAAATTCGTTCAACCCTATGAATGCTTTGATTGAAATCAAGTACTCTGAAGCTAGTCATTCCTTGCAAGCTGGAGATGATACAGCAATGAATCTTCTTGCCAGTGTTGCTGGAGAAATATCTAAATCTGAATTGATTTCTTCATCTACTTCACCTAGAAATTCACCAGCAAATGAAGATGGCTGTGAAGGAGATAACATTGGGAAGCTAAAAGTACAAAGTAATATCGTCTTGTCACGGCATGCAGGGCCAACAAATGATGCTGAGAAAATCACCTCTGATAAGGGTGAAAAAATTGGTGCAGGTTTGGTTGCAAAGGAAGAACAATGCCCAGGGGATGCAAAGGACAATAAGATCACATCTTCTGGTCTGCCCTCTCCCCCTGGAATAGATGTTAAAGCTGTCGAATCTCCTGCTAAGACTGAAAACCATGAAGTCTGGACTACAGATAAATGTTCACATCTAGTTTCTTCGTGTGGACATGGTGGTGATGGTGACAAGTCAGTCACAAAACAGCCAGTTGATATCAAGATTGATGCAAATTCGAATATAAATCCATCTACTACAAGTGAAGTATGTGGTGGCGATAAACAAGCTCATGGTTTGTTAAAGTCAACAGATCAGAAGAATCGTCAGTGTCTACTGGATAATTCTGAAGCCATTGACCGATCTGGTGACAGTGCTGCTGTTAAATTGGACGTGGGGCCTTCATTTTCATCTTTGACCGTGGAGGTGCATAAGGCTGATGGTTTGCCGGTTGGTAACGCAGTGCTGAGAGAGGATGAAAAAAAGGAAAAACCTTCTTCCACTTCAGCTGATGCTACAAAACTAGCTGTATCAGCAGGTGTCCCATTTGGTCTGGAAAATGGGATTAGTTCTAAAGAATCAAAAGACAATTCCAGTGAATCAAGTAGTCACGCAAGACCTGGAGCCTCACAGGATACTGAACGTAGTGCAAGGTGCAGCTCAAAGAAGTCGAGTGATGATGCAAGTGGGAATGAGGACCTTGTCTCATCAGATGACGGTTCTTCTTTTGCTGCCAAGATCAGGTCAGGTGTTACAGCCAAGCTTGATTTTGACTTGAATGAAGGAATACCTGGAGACGATGTGCATCAGTCTGAGCCAGAAACCTCTCCTGCCGTGTGTTCTTCTGCAATTAATTTACCTCGTCTTTCTCCGTTTATATCACCTATGTCAAGTGCGCTACCTGCTCCGATAAAAGTAGCTGCTACAGCTAAAGGTCCCTTTGTTCCTCCTGAGAACCTACTAAGATTGAAGCCTGAGACTGGCTGGAAAGGTTCAGCAGCCACAAGTGCATTTCGTCCTGCAGAACCAAGGAAAATTTTTGAGATGACCCTCAGCGCACCTGACATTCCAGTTTCTGCTGCTGCAGATAAACACCGCCCAGCACTTGACATTGACTTAAATGTAGCAGATGAGCAATTTCTTGAGGAAGACATCTCTCAGAGTTCTGTTCAGACAACTGGTTCTGAATCTGGCAACACTAGAAGAAGCAATGGTCCTGTACGAAGTGTTGGTATTGAACTTGATTTGAACAGAGCTGATGAAGTTGCAGAGAATGGGCAATTTGTGTCGAACATTCCCCACAGGGTTGAAGTCCCATTGTTACCGTCAAGACCATCACCTGGAATTTTCTCTTGTGCTGATACAAATGGCTCGAGGGATTTTGATCTCAATAATGGACCAACTCTTGATGAAACTGGTACAGAACATGCAGCAAGGAGTCTATCATCTAAAAATACCAGCAGTATACCATTCCTACCTCAAGTTGCTGGCGGTAGAATGAACAGTGCCGAGATGAGTAATATCTCTCCATGGTTTGCTTCTGCACACCCTTGTGCTCCTGTAGCTGTACAGCCCTTTTTACCATCTAGAGGAGAACAGCCTCACCCAGTTGAGACAGCTACTGGAAGTGGAACCCAGAGGATTATTACATCCTTGGCAGATGGCGTCCAGCGTGGAAGTGATCCCTGCCGTGCTCCAGTTATTTCTACTTCACCAACCATGGTTTTTCACCCTCCTGCGTATCAATATGCAGGATTCCCTTTTACTCCTGGTGTGCAACTTCAAGCGCCAGGGTTTTCAATTGGCTCAACATCTTATGCCAATTCAGCACCTGCAGGAGTTCCATATTTTCCTAGCATTGCTCCAACACTGTTAGGGCCAGCAGGTGCATTACCTGTTCAGCATACTAGGCAATATGCAATAAACCTTCCTGAAGGAAGCAGCACTGTTGGACACGACAGTAATCGGAAATGGGGAAGACAGGGCCTTGATCTTAATTCTGGCCCCGGAAGTGTAGATGCAGAAGTAAAGGACGAGCGAGTATCTTTACCAGTTAGACAAAATTTAATCACGCCACCACATGCCTTTGTGGAAGAGCATACAAGAGTGTACCAAATGCCAGGTGTTGGAATAAAAAGGAAGGAACCAGAAGGCAGTTGGGATGCAGAACGTTCTTCATACAAGCAATTATCATGGCAATGAGCTTTTAACTGTATCATTTCTCATTTCACAGTGACTTCAGCTTCCAGTGAGCTTGTATGTACTTGTATTCCGTCTCCAACAACCTGCTTGTTTCTCACTTGCAGCTCCTTTTCTTTTGAAATTAAGGTACGGTGCTTTTATTTGCAGAGGCAACTGCATGTGGAACATGGGCTCTGGTGTATTGCACCCTTGCTGGAATATACAGTTCATACATGACCCTGTGATGATGTGAATTGTGAGAGGAATGTACTTTGCTGTAAATGCTCATCATATTTCATACTTTCCTGGAAACATTTTTCCTTGGCTTCAGCAGTTGCTTTGCTAGATTTTCATAGCTGTCAGGCATGCTTCTAATTTGGTCCGGTATGACTGGAGATGGAATGGTATAGCCGTATAGGTCCTGAGCCTCAACATCTGAAGCCGTTGTAATTAGTCCAGCTTGTTTGTTTAAAGTTTCTTATGACAAACCATTTTCACATTGTTGAGCAAATCTGCTGCCTTACAGATGATTTAGATGTGACATGTATTTTCGTGTAACCGTTGCATCGGTTTGCTCATGTAACATTTATGGACTATCCAATAGACTGTCAGTAGTTGCCGAATGCTTGCAAGGGGCATTCTGGTGCAACCTTCGCTGCCTCAGTCATAAGAAATCTGGTAGACTGAGAAATAATCTTTTTCTGTATCCTTTGTTATTAAGCATCTCTATTGTTTTTACGTGCTTTCAATGATGCAAAATACTCCTATTTATCTTTTGCCGAAACAGAGAAATCCTCAGATGTCATGTTTGCCCTGTTACACCTTTCTGGAGCCTGGATGCTGCAGGTTGCTGGTCCATGACATCTACTAGTAATACTTTGTGCTAGCTGAAATATGAGGTACTGCAAAAGTGCAACGTATTGTGTACACGAATTCGAAACTATTACTTCCATTCCTGCAATAGTTGATCAGGGGGACTGGAACTAAAGTTTAATGGCTGATAGGTATTGATGCTAGTGGAGTTGCCTTTAACATAACCTCGAATCCTTTTCTTGTGCAAAATAGTTTTTCCTTTCTACGATCCTATATGTCTTGGCATCCCGTAGTGGTGACCGTGAGTCCCCAGATTATCGGCGGCGCATTTGCGTCAACATTCATGTAACGCTATTTAGCCCAAATTATAACTGGAGCCTGGACTTTTGCACAAGACAGAAAAACACTCAAGAGACAGCGAGCTTTGTAGTTGCTGCTTTCAGTTCTACCATCGGATCATAAAATGGTCTAACGACGATACTGAGACTCAGATCGATTACAAAATCTGTGATTTTGTCCTGACAGAACGATGTCTCCTTGTTCCTTTGGCCTCTATCAGACTTTCTAAACCAAGAAGATCTAACAATACGAGCATTGTGCGGTACATAAGCAGACTAGTTTAACCATCTCTCTAGTAATTAATCACTAAAAGATGCAAATATACACAAGAACTTTGCTACCAGCACATTCAGACTCCAAAGATTGCCAGCTTTTGGTTGCACCCAGAACATTGCATCATGTAAGGGACCTCTCTTCAGTCTTCAATCAATCAGGATTTGAAGCATGACATTTTCCTTCCGTGGAACATGTTCCTGCAGTTGTAAGGCAAGAAATTAACATTAAAAGGATGTCGTTTCGGACACATGCCTTAGTTTCTTTTTTATCCTTGGTTATGTACATCTCTTGTGGATGTAGGTGCCGAGTTTAATCAAATCCACTATCTAAAAAAAGTTTCCTTTTTATCTTTTTTTGGTGGAGGTGTAAACGAGAAATTAAATTTAGAAAGCAAAACGAAAACATATATATATATATATATATATATATATATATATATCAAGCATCCATAGGGTGAACAAACATTCATGGTCAATTTTGTCATCGTGGACAACTGTTAACGATCTTGTCAATAACTGAGTAATATAAAAAAGGGCCTTTGCCCATTTTCTATGGCATGATTTGACCTGTCATGATCTTTTAATTAACTTTGACCAGAAATTTCTCTTGCAATTTATTTCTACTGATAAAAACTCATGATCATATGTAGTACGTTGAAATACAATCCGGGGATATCACATTTGCTTATACAAACCTATATTTTTTTAGCCGAGTTTACATAGTTTTGACTCTTGAAATACAAGCACACCACATGAATTTGGACAAAGGGTGCATATCATAAGATCTAAACTTGAAATGTTGTAATATTGTAGGAGAAAAGGCATACAGAACATCAATGTCCACAAATAGCTTTACGAGTTACGACCAGCCACATTAAAGAGGTGGTCATGAGATAATAAGACTCACCACCACCAAAGCTAGGTTCTTTTATATAGACGAGATATATCGTAAAGAAGAATGGCAGAGAAGCAAACACCCATTTCGGAATCATATATACTTACATCATAGAGCATCCTCGTCGTGATTTCTTTTTCTTCTTTTCTCTCTGCTTAGTTGGAGGCTGGATTACTACCTTGATAGCAGCATCAAACACAGTTTTGACATTCTACACGTCATTTAAATACAATGAAGTAAGAATTTTCAGCAAGTTGCAGAATTTTAACGCTTCAAATGAAGTTAAGGCTACTACAGCAAGGGTACACAATTACACTATGAATACTTTACCTGTTGTGTCTTTGAGCTGCACTCAATGTAATATGCAGCACCTATTTGTTTTCGAAGTTCTTCACCCTACAAGAGGAAATGGCAAAGACAATTTTTTTTAGTCATCTAAAAGAAGACAGACTTTTTAGAAGCTAGAATGTGTTTCATCATTTCCTCTCAAAAGCTTGACAAATAAGGATAACCAAAGTTATAACGCTCTGGTTTCTCACCAATCAATAGTGTCATTAGAGATATATATACCTGTGCTGTGGTAACAGGTATCATGCCAGGATGGTCCAACAAGTAGTGCTTGTCTTCACGGAGATCTGTAAGCCAATTAAGCAACACAATGATTTCCAAATCTAACACTCTTTAACTAACGGAAGTTCAGTAAGATATGGAAACATGATATTAGACCAAGGTTTTGATAGGATACAAGGATTCCAAATCCCAGCAGAATTGAAATGGTTTTGATAGGAATAAGAAATAATGATTACAATTAGTTTTACGAAAAGTGCTAGTATATAAATGTTAGGGTTTTGTATTCTATCTCATAAATGATTCATACTCGAACATAACAGACTTTCCTATTATTGCTTATAAACACATATTGCATGCAATTCAAAAAATAACTTCAAAGCATCCACTAAGCTGCACTAGAAAGAGCAGTTTTAGCCTTTTAGGTCAGTTCCATACCAACTATTTTGTCATCAACTATCTAGATGACTTTCTACAGATTTAGTAAGTGGCACTAGAAAGAGAAGTTCTAGGTCAGTTTGTTACCTGCTATTTGGTTATCAACTACACCGATGACTATTACACATTTAGTAAGATGCACTAGATAGAGCAGTTCTAGGTAAGCCCTTACCTACTGTTTGGTCATCAACTACACAGATGATAACCTGTGTCTACATTACAAGGACCACTATCAGTAGATTGAAAACGTAATTATAAACCACTATAAGTAGATTGCAAACTTAACTGAACTCCAAACCACAGAGAGACAAAGAGATGCTAACTACTACATAAGATGATTAGATGCGTATCATACTATAGCCCCAATTTTCCCATTTTCCAATCATCGACATGTAATTTAAGTGAAACAAATGCTTTTCCTGCCAACAAAACTCACCCAATTTTGTGCCAACCAACACAATCGGTACGCCGGGTGCATAATGCTGCAGCTCCGGTATCCACTGAAAGGAAAGAACAAAGCACACAAAATGCACGTATCTCAGTATTTTTTTCAAACAAACAAAAATATACCGTAAGGACAAGTCCAAGAAGTCAAAATGGCACATTTCAGTACCTTCTTCATAATATTTTCATAGCTAGCTCTGCTCACAAGAGAGAAGGCAAGCACGAAAACATCAGCACCACGATAACTCAGAGGCCTGAGCCGGTTGTAATCCTCTTGCCCTGGACAAGATTGGATCATGTTAGTTTTACGTTATCAAAGAATCACCGAAACACAAAATTTTCAACCAGAATAAATAATTGAAAAGGGGAGAAAAGAATCTTGAATTCCAGGAAAAACAAAGCAATCAAATCAGGAACTGAAATTACCAGCAGTATCCCAAAGGCCCAGATTCACCGTGGTGCTGTCCACAACAACGTTTGCGCTGAAATTGTCGAACACCGTTGGTATGTAGTCCTGCCAAATCAAATGCCCGTCAGAAATTCGAGAAAACAGTGATGAGTAGCCGAAATTCACTACAAGAAACGCGGCAAAAACAACCCGCTACAAGGTAACACACCAACAAAAATATACAGAGAAAATTCAAAATTTTGTGAAGTTTGACGAAAACAAAATCAGCAAAAAAAGAGAGAAATATCAGAGGAAACCTTTTGACTCGAAATGAAACGAGAGCACGAAAGCACCTACTCGTTTTGCAAGAAACCGATAAAGAAAGATCAAGCCTTTGGCACCCAAAACCCTGATACAGCAACGGGAGAGAGAGAGAAGAAGAAGAAGAAGAAGAAGAAGAAGAGAGCGAGAGAGAACGATTCGGTTTACAGTGGGGAACTTGTTGCTGGTGTAGCAGATGAGCATGCAGGTCTTGCCCACGGCGCCGTCGCCCACCGTGACGCACTTGATGAACCGGGATGCGCTGGACGCCATGGCCGCGCGCACGCACCCACCCCCGATTCACCGAGGAGGAGAGGAGGAGGAGCGCGTTGCAAGAGAGGGAGGAGACGAGATGTGGGGGGGTGGGGGAAGAGTTGTTCGTTCTTGGTGTGTTTTGGTGGTGTTTGGTGCGTGACTTCTCGGCGAAGTGTTTTAAGAGGGGTCACATGCTTCTCACTCACCACCACCACGCTGCTGTGCTGCCTGCCTAGAGAGTAGAGAAGAGAGAGCAACCACTGCTGCTCTCCCCTTTTATCTCGCTGTCCTGTTGGTGCCTACCTAAGTTACCCCATGGACCATTGTTATCTCCCTTGTCCTTACTCCCTGCTTATTGAATGTTGTTACAGTACAGGTACAGCAGCTTCTCCCCCCTTCGCCTCCTCTCTAGGAGGGATCCTCCGCAGCATGGGAGGCTCATCCTTCTACGGATTCATATGTGTCTAACGGTATGGTCGTCGGCAGGTGGGTCTCGTCTTTCTACGGGTTATATAACAGCTTTATTCTAAACTATAATTTACTTATTTTTATTTATTAACATGTTTTCCGAACCGTAAACAATATGTTTTATGAAAAAATTCTATACAAAAATTTTTAACAATCAAATAAATTTATTTTTAAAATTTATAATAGTTAAGACCTAATTATCATATGTTAATGAGTCGTCTTGTTCTATGTGCCGTTAATATGTAACTCCAAAATGGAGGTTAGAATGGACCTAAGTGGCATATTATGCAAAATGCATGAAAAATTCGGCTACTAATCATAGTGACTAAGCGGGTATTGTTTGACTTCTGCGCCATATGTCAACCGGAGAGCAAGACTGTCACATCCAACTGAGTTGCCAGTAGGACAATGACAAGACCATGCATAAACATGTTCCCATGCAAAGTGTAATTACGGGCTCTCCTTCGAAGTATAAAAGTAGGAGTTGTGCAACTTAGTAGGAAAGTTGAACCGATAACATCAGAAGCTCACACATGTCCCATATTTAATTGTAATTCAAGTTTCTCGCAGATAACCACACATATACAGGAGTATAATATTATGCACTCGTGCGGTCTGAAGCTGTATACTTTTTTTCAGCTCCTGTCTTCGACCCGTGAGCGCAACTCGCTTTATTTCCTCGTTGTTGGGGATTTTGTCTCTAACATATGAAATGTTAATATGACGCGTATGTAGAAGAGCAATATGCAGGTTGTAGTACTAAATTAATAACATAGATATGTCTCACCAAGATTGATTTAGCTCATTTAATGGTATTGCTAGAAAACTATAACGATTCATTCAAAGTATTTAAAACTACAATAGTAAAAAAACAAGGAGCATATGCAAAATCATTCATAATGGTTCGTGTGGTTTGCGTTATCATTCAAAATCGCTCGGTTGTCCCAAGAACTGTCCCTGCCAACAACACCGCATCTAGAAACTGTTTGATAATTACCTAGTTAAAAGAGCAAATTTTTTATTTTATTGTTTATAAAAGATTATCCAAATTTCGCCCAGTTTGTTAGATAATCAATACGTTATCATGGCTATCCATGATATCAACTGGTAGTGGTAACCCCATCCTATTCGATATTGCATATCTTGTCCATAGACTGCTTTAGGAGTATACCATCAAATTTCACATTGAGTCGTAAAACAAATTATAGATAATAGACATGATGGGGCCTAATATATGAATTTGCTAGTGCAAATAGCATCTATCTATCTACACTCATCGCGTATATACCAATATAAAAAAACAAAATACCTCACTTCCTCAAATTTCAATACAACTATTCTTTTTATTTATCATTTATCAAGATATTTATTTCTTATTTTTATAAATTTTGATGTAATACTTATTTAAAAAGAATCAGATGGAAGGAGAAAAAAATAAGATAGCTTCCGAAACATCTTAGGACATTTCTTTTCCGGCCTTTCAACTTTCAAGCAGTATCCATCCATATAAAAACATTCCAACTAACCAACTATAAGTTCTGATGCAGAAGGTAAGGATTTCTGCTTCGTTTGGTGATGCCTGATGATGTCCTTTTGGTTTTGGTATATCGGGCAGAGAAAGTGTTATGTTTCCTCAGACGCTATGGTTTGCAATTCAAGTAAAGTGACTAACCTTCTTCATGTACACATAAAGAAAAAGGAAAATAATAGAACTTACGGAAACAGGTCAAGTTTTCTTCACTTGGATTTTTAGGCATCTTGGTAACCCCTGTATCGAGTGAATTAACTATTTGGTTCCAATGGAAATGTCACTTTAAAGATCGGTCATTATAGCATGTTTCAAAAGCCTGTGATTAGGGTGCATTCTAAAATGTTGTTGGATGATGAATGAAACTGATTTTATAACAATTATTTGAGGCCACAAATGAGCTAAAGTTGAGTCTTAAAACTTTTTTTGAGAACTACCATTGATTTTTTTTTCACAAAAATTGTACCGCTTAAAGTTTACAAAAGCGTCTGATAGATAAAAAGAATGCACCGTTAGAATGACATTCCATCAAGTCAAAATATATGGAGTGGGAGATAATTGTTTTTTCTTTTATCTACTGTAATAGTCAATTGAGTTCAGAGTTAAAATTGGATGTGGGAGATCTATTACTGTTGGGGCAAATCTCTTGTCAATTTGATGCCTATACTTGTGTGTTTGATGTTTAGATGGAAATGAAATCTACGATTTATAGCAAACATTTTCAACGGATTTATTTTTTGTTTCATGAATTTGTTTCATGAAAGGACAACTCCATATTTTTACAATAATGGGTCGTCCTAGCTGTCTTTGCTCCACAAAATTCATATTTTGTGGTTCGCTCGTTTTCTCTCTTTACACCTTTTTTACACCTTTTTTGTTGGAAGTTTGCTACCACGCTGCATACACCATGATTATAATGTTATACCGATTTGCCAAATTAATCATTTGTAAATGAAACTCTCATTGTTACAAAGGTTGTCGTTGTACCACCGGAAAGCCGTCGATGAATCATGGTGTTTTGTCCTTTCGTTCATTTTCCAACTCCTCCATCAAAGAAAAAGAAGATCCCTTTCGCAAGTCACTCATTTTGCAGAGTCAAATCATGACAAAGCGTATTTAGTTACTATCTTAATTTGCACGAGACAATTACATGTCCGTTACGATGAGCGCAGAACTACAGACTAATGACGTTAGCAAATACTCATTCATTTCAAAATATAAGTTATTTTAATCAAATAAAATATATTCTAATATTATTAATTTGGATAAAAATCTGTCCAAACCCGTATTACTTGTATTTGTTTTAAAGTATCTTATATTTAAGATAAAGAAAGTAGATGGAGGAACAAGTACAGTCGTATGAAGAAGTGTAACGCCAAAATGCCAGACTAATCTAGTTTCATGCACTTTGTTGATGCACTGAACCACAGCTGATCTCTGGGCATTTCAAGCCGAAACACAAAGTAGTTTCCATTGTAAAGTGGCACTGTGCAAAGCATCTTTTCAGACTTTCAGAGAGCTAAAAACTACTCATCTGAGCTCTTGTTGCTCGGCGGTAACTACATTTAATACCAGTTAGTGCTTCGTTAACTAATTAACTTATTAAGAAGGGTATGGTAGATAGATTTTTAATTGTTATTAGTATTAACTTTTTCATTATCAACTGCAATCATCGAAAGATACTTTTTAGCTATAAAATTTGTGAAACATGTCTTAGACATATAATGGAAAATAGATTTTTACATGATTGTTTGATAATTTACAATTAATACTGATAAAATTATTAAAATTTATAATCTTGCTGTTAATCGTAAAGCTAAATTTTAAGTAGATATAAATGCAATTTATTGGTTAAGACTTATAAAATATGATATTATTATATATGAAAAAAATATGGTATAGTTATCAGTTCTATTTTTATGTTCATTATTCATTGCCTCTCTGTTAGGCTCCGTCCCTGTTGTTGATGTTCAGAGACAAAGCATCAAACGGTGCCACAAACGGGAACGTGGGTATCTTGTTTGTTCTCTGATTATCTTGATTGACATGAACGAAAAGGCTCGGGTTTATTTCATCTACTTGCCAGGCGGTGTTCTTCGCAGATGAGGCGTACCTTTTTTATAAGTTCTGGTCGATGCCTGTCCCCGCCTCCGCCCCCCAACCAAAAAAAAAACGCCATGATTACTAATCAATGTGACGTGTTGCTTGTAATTTAGCACGAAGGTCGCATGGCCCCGTCCTATCTCCGACCATCACAGGCATAGATTCAGAAAAAAAAAACAGGCCTTTTGCGTATTGGACATATGCATGGTTTGCTTCTTGATGGATGATAAACGAAACTGAGTTTACGATGATTATTTGAGAGCAGGGATAAATAAATTAAATATTAAAAATTGATAAAGCAAGTTTTTTTTAAGTAATCGTACCCGTTTAAGAGCTTGTGGAGCATGTCCACGATAATTTTATAATCCGTAAGCTATCAATGAAACGCAACCTTGCTTATTGCTAGTAAGATGTGTGTATATTTTTAAAACAACCCATACAAGATAATACAATGTTTCGTATTAATAGAACATAAAAAAATTACAAGCCTACAGCCCGAAGAGACTATAGCATAAAAGAGAAAAAAACCATCACACCATGTGCTTATAACTAGAACCCACTACCGAACAAATACAAACATAACATTCCTAAGGGAAAAGCTCTTCTAAACTATGTCTTCAGAAAGGATATGACATCGAGTGTTATCGCCGGCTGTCCTAGGAATCCAGGCCATGATTTTCACCTGAAGAAAACCAACAGGAAGGATAGGAAAGATCACACAACAACGTCCAAGGAGAAAGCGGCACTCGCAGACGTCGCCATTGTCAGTCCAAAGAGGCCGGACTTTCACCCGTAGTCTTTCTGTCCTTCCATGTCAAGATCGTCTGCTGGTAATAGAAGCCACCACAAATGCACACCTTCGATGCATAGCCACCGTGCCAACGTCTTGCCGCTGGCCGACCAGCCATCAAGTAAGAGATCATGACATCTGGTGTGCTCCGAATCTATCCACGCAGTTGGGTTGGAGAGGAAGAGGGTGAGAGAGAAGAATGGATCATCTCTCCCCCGCACTAGCTTGCCAACGTGGTCATCTTGTGGCGGCAAATCGCCGCTGCAAGAGGACTAGCGTCTGGATCGAAGCCCGCCGTAGGCCTTCACGCTCACCTCAGTGTTATCATCGTGTTAACGACCAAATTCGGTAAGCAAATCTCTGAGTTTGAAGCAACAATTAAAGTGAAGTTGAAGAAGCGTGCGGTTATCGAAAACAGAGTGTGCGTCGGCTGAGTCCGAATCGGCTGAGGAATCAGTCGGCTAAGTCCGAGTCGAACAAGGCAGCTGGTATAGCCGATTCTGATTAGGATAAACAAAAGAGACCAATTCTGATAGGAAAGCATGAACATCATCATTGGATTCGGTTTCCAAGTAGTTCAAAGATATTGTCATCTACGGATAAAATCCTAAAAAGACAACTGTATCTGTAAATTAGGATATTATGTATAGTTTCATTGTGTATCACGGCAGGGGACTTTGTCCCAGATATTATCGTATTTTAAATAGTAGTTAGGATAAGAATCATGTCCTACAAGGACTTCGTTGTAACCGGGTATAAATACGACCCGAGGCTATGTACATAGAGAATACGAATCAATCAATACAATCTCGACGCGTCGTCACCTTTTTCCTTTAATTGCAATCTCGACAAGTTCTTGCTTTGCATTGGGCTGCATCGGGTTCCGATCTCCAACGTAAGGTAAATTCTTGTTACAAGCGGCTTGCGTTCTCGGGATTAGTGCTTTCATCATTATGATACTCTAATCTTATCATCGTAATCTGCTTAAGTTATCATATATGCTATATAATCTAGATCGATGCCATGATCTAACCCCGATTGGCTAGCATCATTTGACGGATGATAGCCGATAGGATTAGATCTCAGTGTTAATTTAGATTATATAGTATATCTACCATCTTGAAATGTTTTCATTGATTTATTTAGATCTCATGTTTCTTTTTGTACTTAATGATGCATCGTTTAAGTTCAATCTATTGAGTTTGTCGGTGATATGGGCCTGGGGGTATGTTGGAGATACGATATCTGAAAAAGGAAAGCGCGCCAAAGATATGCCCTGGATGGCTCAAGTGAGTCCCGTCCACAGGCGGCCACGCGGCCACCCCAAGAGGGGCCTGGCCCGGGGGCTGTCCGGAGGCCACCGTATTCCCAGGCGGCAGGGTCCGGGATCACCCGGACCCTCAGGCGGCAGGGTCCGGGATCACCCGGATCCCCCATCCCTCACCCCGCACCTCTCTGAGAGAGGGGCGAAGTCCAACTGCCAACCACCTCATTCAATGCCTAAAGAGTGAGAGGCTAAGCGCCTGTCCCGCCGCATTTAATGCGATGTGAGGCGCGCCTGTCAGCCGCTCTCATCATCACCCTTTTTGCCCGTCATGAGGCAAAGAGGGCATAAAGTCTTTGACTGCGACCGTGGTATGGCAACACGCCTACTCCGCGCACGCCTTCCTCCACGCCCCGTCCAGTCGCATTGAATGCATCGGGCGGCCGCGTGGGAGAGAGAACACAAGTACTAGGGGTGTTGCGTCAGCGCCTATCCAGGTGAAGGGCCACTGACCAGTAGGCCCCACTGGAGTAGGTAGGCTGGCTCATCCTCACGTCAGCAGCATGGCAGCCACGACGCCTGCTTTTCTCCGTCAACTCCCATGACGCGGCAACAGGAACAAAGATGAGGGTGGCTTCTTCGACAAGACAAGGCCAGATCTGCTTCATCACGTGGAGCGGAGTAGAAAAAATCAGGACTACTGTGGTGTTCCCCTTGCACTATAAAAGGAGGCCCAAGTCCATCATAAAAACGGTCGGTTGGTTGGTTGGTTCCATTCGCCAGGTTCCTGAGCAACAGCTAGTTCTTAGCAACTCCTTGGCCACCTCAGTCACCACCTCCGACACCCCTAAGGAGAACACCACCACTGGTCCTTGTAATTCATCCCTCATATTACACAAAGAACAGGAGTAGGATATTACACCTCGTAGGTGGCCCGAACCTGTATAAACCCCTTGTGTCCATTGCGGTTGCGATCTTCCTTCGGCTTCAGCGGCTTCTCCCCATCTTCCCACGTGTCGATCTCCGACATCGACAGCTGGCGCGCCAGGTAGGGGGAGCGCACTGCATTTGGGTTTAAACCCCCGTGTTCCTTTCATCTCCCGCCGAAAACTCCCTCTCCCCGTCCTCACCATGGTACACGGCCACATCCTGCGGTCCGCATCCGGCTCACGTGCTATCCGCGAGTGCGACTTGGCCAATAAGGCGGCCGAGGAGGTTGACACGGGCGGGCACAACCCTAATTTCCGCCACCTTCGCTCGGGGGGGAGGAGGGCCCTTGTCCCCCCTCATCGCCTCGACGGCGCGGTAGCGGCCGGAGCCGCGCCATCTTCTACGCCCCCCCGAAACGACGGTGTTGGGCGAGAGGGGGCCGGCATCTCGCGGGGCGCAACGCTCTGCGGGATCCGAGCCACACCGGCGGATGTGCGGCGAACCTCGCCGGGGACGTCCATCGTCGCCTGGAGTTTGGCACGCCTGAGGGCGCCCTTCAGGCGGCGGAAGCTCTTTTGCGCCACCCCCCGGTCACTCCGGGCGAGGGATCCAACGCCAAGCGTTGGTTTGACGACGTGGCGAAGCTGGTAGGCACGGCCCAGCGTCAGCTGGCCACTGACCTCGCTTCCTCCAGCCACCAACCGCGCGGTTCACACACTGCGGTCAGCTCGTCGTCTCAACGACGGGCTCGAAGGGCAGCGGCTGCCGCGAGGGCGAAAGAGAGCCTCTCGACAGCAGCCCAACCAGAGGTGCCCCGAGATCTGCTATACGCAGAACGGGACGCCCGTCTTCGCATCGAGCAGCGCCGCGAGGAGCGTCGCATGGGGCGGGCTCAGGACTATGCCTCCTCGTCAGGAGGCGCAGGCGCTCGGCGAGCGGCCGCAACGACCCCACCGCAGGAAGAGCCCCTCAGGGGATGGCGAGCGGCCATGGTGGCCCCGCCGCGAGTGGGAGATTCCGCGGCACCCAAGGGGGCACCTCATCCCTCATCGCCCCCTTCAGCCGGCAACGGCTGTTAGGCCTTCGTCGCAAGCCTCCGCCATGTGCGCTGGCCTAACAAGTTTAGGCCGGCCCTCACGGAGAAGTATGACGGCTCGGTGAATCCCATCGAGTTCCTCCAGATTTACACCATAGCCATTGAGGCTGCTGGAGGTGATGAGCTCGTCATGGCCAACTTCTTCCTCATGGCGCTCAAGGGCCAGGCCCGCTCCTGGCTAATGAATCTGCCGACTCAGTCGGTCACCTCGTGAGACGACTTGCGCAGGCAGTTCACCTCTAACTTTCGGGGCACGTACCCGCGCCCGGGGGTGGAGGCAGACCTCCACATGGTCCGGCGAGGGGAGGACGAGTCCCTGCGCAAATACATCCAGCGTTTTTTCCAGGTACACAACACCATACCATCCATCGTTGACCATGCAGTGATCTTCGCCTTTCGAAGTGGTGTATGCCACGACGTTATGTTTGAGAAGATCGAGTCCAAGGCCCCCCGGACCACCACAGAGCTCTTCGAGCTTGCTGACCGGGTGGCCCGCAAGGAAGAGGCTCGGGTTTGGAATCCTAGGAATCCTGCCCCAGCTTCCACCGGCGTTGCCCCCTCCGCGTCCCGGGAGGAGCGACGTGAGCGGCGGCGGAAGCGCAAGCCATCGCGCGGTGGCGAGGAGGGCCACGTCCTTGCCACCGACGGTGCCGAGAAGCCCCCGCGGAAGGGCAAGCCCGCGGGCAACCGCAGGCGCTCCCCGGACCCTCGCCCCCAGGGCCAGGTCGGGGACAAGTGGTGCATGGTGCACCAAACATCCCACCACGACCTCTCCGAGTGCCGCTCGGTCAAGAACTTGGCGGAGCGGGTACAGAAGTACGAGTAGGAGCGAAGGGAGAAGGAGAAGGAAACCGCCGCAAGGGCAAGGCCCCGACGGAGCGTTCGGACGACCAACGAGAGGAGGCCAAGGGTGCGGCCCCCGTCGGAGATGAAGATGATGATCTGGGTTACCAAGATCCCCAGCACGTCGTCGCCACCATCGACGGGGGGGCGGGCACCCAGGTGTCCCGCCGGAGCCTCAAGTCTATGAGGCGTGAGCTCCTCGCGGCTATGCCGTCCCACGAGGTGGCCCGAAGGTTGCGCTGGGCAGAGGTGCCAATCACCTTTGACTAGACCGATCACCCGGGGAGCATCGCACGTAGCGGCCACTTGGCCCTCGTGACCTCCCCCACCATTTGCAACGTCAAGGTTGCTCAAGTCTTAATTGACGGAGGTGCGGCCCTCAATATACTATCCCCGAAGGCCTTTGATGCAATCAAGGCCCCGGGGATGGTGCTCGGGCCGTCCTATCCCATCATTGGGGTGACGCCCAGGAAGGTGTGGCCCCTCGGGCAGATCGCGCTGCCGGTCACCTTCGGGAGCCCCACCAATTTCCGTACCGAGCGGATCACTTCGATGTGGCGGACCTCAGTCTGCCCTACAACGCCGTGCTCGGGAGGCCGGCGTTGGTGAAGTTCATGGCGGCTACCCATTATGCCTATCGCCAACTCAAGATACCGGGCCCCGGAGGCCCCATCACCGTCCATGCCGACGTCAAAACCGCGCTAGATTGCGCGGAGGCGCGCGTGGATGACTTTGCGGCGGCCGACCGCGTTGAACCCGAAAGCCCTCAAGGGGAGGCCTCGGGTTCCCGGGCCCAAAAGCAGCATATCACCTCGGCCGATGAGGTGGTAATCAAGTCTATCCAGTTGGACGACGACCCGTCCATGACCACCAAGATTGGCGGCAACTTGGACTCCAAATAGGAAGACACGCTCATCTCCTTCCTGTGGGCGAACGCCGACGTGTTTGCTTGGAAGCCGTCGGACATGCCCGGAGTCCCCAGGGAGGTGATTGAGCACCGACTTGCAGTGCGGCCGGATGCACGACCGGTCCGACAGAAGGTGAGGCGACAGGCCCCGGAGCGACAGGCGTTCATCCGCGAAGAGATGACACGGCTCCAGGAGGCCGGCTTCATCCGGGAGGTGCTGCATCCGGAGTGGTTGGCTAACCCAGTGGTGTCCCGAAGTGAAGGGTTATGCGGAGGCTACGCTAGCCGAAAACAAAAACTTTTAACCGCGCAAACCAGGAACACTTGCAAGTAAGGGCCGATAGATCGTTACCGATTGGAGTAGAGTGCGCGGAATAGCCAATCGTGGCAATCCGATCGGAACGAGTGTAGCTGATTTCCGGAGACGCCGATTCGCCAATCGCCCGATTCGAGTCGTCCGCCGCATTCTCACGCCTCGCTCCGATGCGCCCGACCACGCCCGATTCCACCACGCCGATCGCTCCGATTGCGGCCGATCCGGCCGATCAACAGCGCGCAACGTAGCAGCGCCTACTACAAGATCCACACGTCCGAGGACGAACGCGAACACTCGTGTGCTAGCACACGATGCAAGGCTAGGGTTTGGCTCGAAAGTGGGGAGGGTTTCCGTGGAGATTGATCTCGGCGACTTCTATTGCACACGATGCAATTGACATGTGGCGGCTCTCCACCCCTCCCTCCTTTATATAGAGTTGGCCGACCGGGACTAGTGGCCGATCGGACTCTATTTTGAATCGAATCTCATCCGTATCTCATAGAGTTGGCCGCCCATACGTCGTAAGCCCATAGGACTCTATCCGATCGGATCCCTATCCGATCGAGCCGTATCCGAGTCCAACTCGAATATCTATTCTATCCCCTTAAGCGTGCGACCACGTAGGTTCGGGTATACTCGGTTTCGGCTATAGTCTAACTTGGTCGATCGTCGGCTCGAGTCCAACTCAGCCGACCGTCAACGGCGCCTAGCAAGCACATATTGACACCATAGTATACAAGAATAATATCGGCTCGAACCCGTAATGTGTACACAAATCCCTTTGCCTCACGATACCGCTTAAGCTATAGGCAAGATGGGTGCCATCCCTTCAATAGCTTAACCATTCACTCGAACTGTATTGGATTATCTGTCTGTTGATTGACTCCTCAATCAACTTAGCATGGCCATGCATTTTCATAATCCATTACCTCGAGGGGCCCAGAGATATCTCTCCAAAGGAGGGGCAAATTCCATCTTGATCACTCACATCCCACTCCATGTTTCATAGCAAACCCGAAAACTACCTTTATAACTACCCAGCATTTACGAATAGCGTTTGGTAGTCCCAAAGTAGGCTACTACACATGTTGGAATCCATGGTGATCTCGTGTCTAAGGACTTTGTACCAACACTACCTGAGACCAACTAATGGCACGTTGATTCCTGTAGTGCCTCATGGTGGGTCTATCTAACAATGTGTTCTCTAACACATATGTCCATGTTTATTGATTTGGTATCTCCATACCCATGATCTATGAGACATGATCATCAATCAATAAACATACCGATCTTAGAATCATATTTGTTCCAACAATATGACATATGATCAGGGATCGTTTAGAAATAGATTCACACATATCGAGTCTCATAAATAAGTCACGTACTTATTGATCAATACAAGATGTCTATTTCATGGAACTGAATAGCACTTTATTCATAAATACATAAACATTGACGTGATATCCAACATCTCCATGTTGCCTCTAGGGCATATCACTAACAGCGGGGTGACGGATCCGATGGCGCCTGTCGGATCTGGTCACTGATTGCTTCCCTCACGCCACCACGCTTCCTCTATGTTGGCGCCACCATGGCAGCCTCATCCACTCTGCCTACCCCGCACCGTCGTGCTACTTCGCCTTGCGGCTCGCTGCTGGGGAAGAAGCCCAGCCGCCGTCCTCACAACTTTGTTGCGTGGTTGGCCGGCGGTGAGGACAGGTGGGGCGCGGTGGCTGGGATTACCGACCCGAGCCGCCCGCGCAGGGACGACTTGAGGGGTGCTGAACCCGGCACAAAGGGAGGTTGGTCAGATGTGTTCTTTTCTCCCTATGGATCATGCGTACCACGATTCTCAACATAGGTATCTAGAGGTGTCTCATAACCAACTAAATTATGTAGCCAAAGAGCGAGGTATGTAAAAGAAACTCTTAGGAAGAGAAAAAAGAACTCAATTATTAATAAAGTAAATTTCATAAAACCCCTCACGTATCTGGTTTAAGTTACATAAAACCACATGAATTTTGGCACGTTGCACATTACCCAGCTATTATAGTCCTAAAATTTTACAAAACCTATATAATTATTTTGATTTTGATCTATCATACTTTTGAGTTCTACAATTACATCTCAAATTTATGATGATTCTAACCACTTACACCGCTTTTTTAAATTTTGATATATAGAAATATGTCAAAATGGTCAATAGTGTAGTTTTTTTGAAAATTTAGGACCATAATATCTCGAGTTACGTATCACGTGCCGAAATTCTTATGGTTTTATATAACTTAGACTATAATAAGTGGGGTTTTATGAAATTTAGTTTTATTAATATTGGATGCGATCAATTTTATACGTCATGTATTGCCTCATTATATTTATGATATTTAAAAAATTATATGAGTTGGATTATTCAAAACTAAAATCCTAAATATCCTAAATATGTCTCTTATTCACAAATTAATAATTATAAAAAAATTTCTACCCAGCGTTGCTTAGACAGCTTGTTTTGAGCTATTTATTAGGTCTATATATATAATATTTAATTCACTCCTTTAAGCAATTGTTCGTAATATCTCCAATCTTCCATAAAGAACACGCCCTTAGCAGCTCATATGAATTCAACAGCTCAGCTCATATCAATTCAGTAAACTTGGAGAGTAGTCGACTACTCTTTCATCAGATCTATAGCAATGTACTCTTTCGTCCAATAGAATCGTGGGCGGCAGCAGCTGTAGTAAACTGTAAACTACAGGCCCCGCTGTGACCAGCCAGCTAGGTGGAGTAACTGAGCACCGAGAACGTTAGGCCAAGGCTTGCAAGCTTTGCAAGCTAAGCATGGCCACCACTGCTGTAGACTCTTCCCGTGCAGCAACCCAAATACTGATGGAGAACGAACCCTCCGATATCTCAATGCCGTCGCGCAGCCGACGCTGGTTGCCTGCCCGCCCTCCCGATCACCAATTACTGCGACCGCACGCACGGCGCCGCGAGAACGCGCGGAGGCAGAGCCAGAGACGCAGTAAAAAAGACACCCAAAAACTTATGGAAAGCTGTGTAGTAGTACGTGACCAGCGTCACATGCCCGGCCGCGCGCGGAATTAAAACGAGACGCGCCGCGATGCGCTCGCGGAACCCGGAGTCCCAGACGTACGGCGACGACGCGCGTCCCGTGACGCGCCGGCCCGATCCGGTGCCGGGTGCGCACGTCTCGGTTGGCCGTTTTTGCCTGTGATTCGCTTGGCTTGCGCCCGTCTGGTCCCGCGTTTAATGCGTACGTGCTGGTACTAGCGTACCACCAACACGAGTACACGACAAGCGGCACGACGGCCGGCCCGGGCTCCTCTATGGTTAGACGGGCCTTCCTCTTGCCATGTGTGCTTTGTTCCCTTCCTCTGCCCGCTTGCCTTCTGCCTCGTCGTCCGTTTAATTTTTAAATTTTTAATAGATATTAGAAAATGGATTATATTTTATTAGTTGTGTTAGTTTGTGGAAGGTAGATGGGATGAGTATATTTTGAACATTTTATCACTGTGAATATTTCTTTAGTATCTTAATTGTATTTTAAGACAAAAGTTTAAACGTTACATGCGGATATATTTTAGAACGGAGCTCAGGAGCATGTGTAGTGCCTATTGGCTACTGCCTAGCTGTAGCTGCTCTATTGGATGCACCTAGGACGTTTGTTCGGGCCCTGGCCCGCTCTAGGATCAAGCAACATTTCCGTCTTTGCCGTATGTCGGGGTAGATGAGGATAGGGGTAGAGGCGATTGATTATTATTCATTGGCTTTGAAGATGACCGCTGTTTTGTTCCAAGATGCCAAGATGGTACTGTACTACTCTAGTGGTAGCATGTACGTTCGCACCAACTGTTCGTCTTTAATTTTGGGGGAAACGGGGCCGGCATGTCAAGTTTCACGGTGATAGCGTACTGGGAGGAGACGCCCAGGCCCCGGAGTTCCTGTTTGGAACTGTTCTTCAATCTAGCAGTAGTTCTGGTCGACTGGTCGACGTACTGTTCAATTTCAACTAATGTGGTTTGAAAATTTGACAATGCTTACTGCTGGCACAAACTTACGGCTCCGGACCTCCCGTCCTTTGTCAATCAGTAATTGTAACATATACTAACTACTCTCTCCATAAATATAAGATGTTATGTTATTTTGATTTGTCCATAAATATAATGAATTTGTGTTCCTGAGACATAGCTTTTGTACTACTATCTCCGTTCCAAAATAAAAAAATAATAAAATTAAATAGGGGAGCTTCTAATTGGTTGGGAAGAAAAGATACTTATAAAATTTAAATGGTGAAAGATTATGATTAGTTAAACGCATAATATAAATGAAAAAATTGTTATATTTTAGGATAAATCTTGAAGGATGAAAGTTGTATTTTGGAAGAGGAAGCATTTCATTTCACAACTACCAACTTTTTTGTTTGGTCTATTCCTCAACTACCATAATTAATAGTGCTTCATTTCTTTCAAAATATAACAACATAGTATTGATGGGACACATTATATACTACGAATGTGAATATGATAGTGATAACATGCATCCCATCTGATGATGCTAGTTTGCTATATTACATGACAAAAGTAGTACTACTTTATTTGTCTATTTACCACATTTTGTATTATGACGTGTCATTTTTGTTATACTCTAGGGCTCCAAGCTAGGCACGGATCTAGTAGGTAGGAGCGAGACTCACCGTCGGGCTTCATGGACGAGCTCACCATGGGGTCGGTGGTGATGTCGTCGGCGTTTGCGATGAGGTTTTGGTGGACTTCCCGCCGCTCACAGCACCCCCTTGATCGGTCTAGGGTTTAGGGTTTGTTAGGAGCGAAATCGTGCACGAACTTTTCTCAACCTCTGTGCCCCGGCTTCCTCCTTCCACTTTATATGGCGCTGCGCGACGGGGGCCCACCAACCATGAGTTGGTTGTGCGCCCCCGATCAGGGCGCGGATCAAGCGTGTCAACGGTCGTTGGACCGTTGCACGGGAGATCAATCCTAACATTCTCCCCCTTGATCTCACCTTAGCTGAACTTACTGTACTTAACTTGATACCCATTTCATCATAGATCGGTATATAGAGTATGTATCATCACAATAGTTAGTTACGTACTATTGGATTCAACAACTACGATACACTTTTCCACTTTGAAATGGATTCTTTGTCTCGCTTTGGGCCCCTCTCTATCCAAGAATCATAGGCTTTCCCGTAATCCCATGCCGGCTAAGTGTTCTCTGAACACATTGGGCGGTAAGCCTTTCGTAAGCGGATCCGCAAGCATTTTCTTTGTACTTATATGCTCAAGACTAATAGTGTGATCCTGGATATTTTCTTTCACAACATAATACTTGATGTCAATGTGTTTGGCAGCACCACTTGACTTGTTGTTGTGAGCATAAAACACTGCTGGCTCATTGTCGCAGTACAATCTGAGTGGTTTTTCAATGCTGTCTACCACTCTCAAACCGGGTACAAATTTCTTTAACCATTTCGCCTGTCCCGTGGCCTCATAGCATGCTACGAACTCAGCGAACATCGTAGATGACGCTGTAACAACTTGCTTGGAGCTTTTCCACGATATAGCCCCACCTGCGAGAGTGAACACATAACCTGACGTGGATTTTCTATCATCTAAGTCTCCCGCAAAATCTGAATCTGAGTACCCTTCTATTTCAAGGGATTCAGTTCTTCTATACGTTAGCATAAGGCCTTTTGTGCCTTGCGTGTAACGCAGAGCTTTCTTAACCATTCTCCAGTGATCTATGCCTGGATTACTTTGATATCTGCCAAGTATCCCGGTTACATAAGCTAAGTCAGGGCGTGTACATACTTGAGCATACATTAAGCTTCCGACAGCTGAAGCATATGGAACCGCTCTCATCTGATCGATCTCATACTGGTTCCTGGGACACAAAAAATTCCCAAATCTATCGCCCTTGACTATGGGAGCAGGCGTAGGTTTGCTCGCATGCATACTATATTTCTTCAAAATCTTTTCTAAGTATGTCTTTTGCGATAAGCCTAATACCCCTTTTCTTCTATCTCGGTAAATCTCAATTCCCAAAATGTATGATGCTTCACCAAGATCTTTAATCTCAAAGTTTGAGGACAGAAACTTCTTAGTCTCCAATAGCAGACTGACATCACTACTTGCCAGTAAGATGTCATCCACATAAAGGATGAGGAAGATGAATCTCCCATTCTTGAACTTTGCATAAACACAATTGTCCTCCTTGTTCTCATCAAACCCAAACTTCCTTATTGTCTCATCAAACTTTAAATACCACTGTCTAGAGGCTTGCTTTAATCCATAAATAGATTTCTTAAGGTGGCATCCCATACTTTCTTTTCCTTTTATGACAAAACCTTTCGGTTGTGCCATGTAGACATCCTCATGGAGATCTCCATTGAGAAATACCGTCTTTACATCCATTTGATGTAATTCTAAATCATAGTGCGCCACTAAAGCCATTTATTATCCTAAAAGAATCTTTGCATGAGACTGGAGAAAATGTCTCATTATAATCTATTCCTTCTCTTTGCGTGAAGCCTTTTGCCACAAGTCGCGCCTTATATTTTTCGACATTTCCTTTGGAATCACACTTAGTTTTGTAGACCCATTTGCAGCTTACTGTCTTGGCTCCTTTGGAAATTTCTTCTAAATCCCAGACTTTGTTGCAACTCATAGATTTCATTTCGTCTTCCATGGCTTCTTGCCATTTGGACGAATGAGCACTTCTCATGGCTTCTTCAAATGAGGTGGGATCTCCCTCCATTTGAATTTCTTCACTTACATGTACTTGATACTCATTTGGGATAGCCGATTTTGTAACTCTTTGAGACCTTCTGGGGGCCTCAACATCTGGTGCACTCTCTAAGTTGGGCTGTTGTGGCTCTTCCTCATGCGTGACAACAGGTTCTATCGGATCCTGAAGGACAGGTTCCTGACTTTCATTTGTTGCCACGGGAGAGCTGACAACAGGTGTCGTCACCACAGTGTCATGCACCGTCGGTGCAACAACAACAGGTATTGAGAAAAAAGGTTCTTGAATCATCGGAGTAGGTACAAATACCCGCTTCTCTTCAAGGCTAATCTCTCGAGCTACCATGCTCCCCTCATCATCTCATCCTCCGAAAAACAGCGTGTCTCGTTTCCACAAACTTGGTATGTCCGTCGAACGGTAGAAACGAAACCCCTTAGATTTCTCTGGATAGCCAATAAAATGGCAACTGACTGTCTTGGGATCTAATTTCCCAATATTCGGGTTAAACACCTTTGCCTCAGCTGGACAACCCCACACACGCATATAGTTTAATGTGGGTTTTCTCCCTGTCCATAACTCATATGGAGTTTTAGACACGGACTTACTAGGAACCCGATTAAGTATGTGAATGGCGGTTTTTAACGCCTCCATCCACAAGTTAATCGGTAGAGTAGAGTAACTTATCATACTTCTTACCATATCCATCAGGGTACGGTTGCGTCTTTCAGCTACTCCATTCTCGCCGAGGCTCGCCCGGTGTAGAGTATTGGGCAACTATGCCATTTTCCTGTAAAAACCTTGCAAAAGGTCCAGAACTTGGCCATACGGGTATGCCGACCGTAGTACTCCCCCCCCACGGTCGGATCTTACTATCTTGATCTTTAAATCGTGCTGATTTTCAACTTCAGCCTTGAATATTTTGAACTTATCTAATGCTTATGATCGTTCTTTAATAGGATAAATGTAGCCATAACGAGAATGGTCATCTGTGAATGTTATAAAAGAATCATAACCATCCATAGATGTCACAGGAAACGGACCACAAATGTCAGTGTGTATTATTTCTAGAATTCCTGTGCTTCGTTTGGCGTCTTTCTTTATTTTCTTGACGTACTTTCCTTTAATACAATCTATGCATTGATCTAAATCTGAAAATTCTAAGGGCGGAAGAATTGATTCTTTCATCAACCGTTCAATCCTCCCCCTCGAAATATGGCCTAAACGGCAGTGCCATAATTTTGAAGACACATCATCAATTCTTTTCCTTTTATTGTTCACATTCATAGACGATGAGGCATTTTCATTACTCAAAACATTAACGGTATCACTGAGTGATAACAAATAAAGCTCATCTTGTTTAAAAGCTATGCCTAAACACTTATTATTCAACTGAACCTTACATTGTCCATCTCCAAAAACACATTGAAATCCATCACGATCTAATCGTGGGACACTAATCAAATTTCTTCGCAAAGAGGGTACATAGAGGACATCGTGTAAATGAAGTACAAAGCCATCTCTTAGTACTAGCGGGAGTTCTCCAATTGCTTTGGCTTCTACGCGGCCGTTTGCAACTTTAATTATTCTTTCTTTTCTTTGCAAGCATCCTCATCGTCATGAATCCCGTGGAGAATTAGCAACATGGACAGTTGCACTGAGTCAATCCACCATGTAGATTTTTCATAACTTACATACAGGGACTCATCTACAAATGTGATAATATCCTCACCTCTCTTGCATAAGTGCTTCGAAATCCACACAGTCTTTCTTATAGTGCCCCTTCTTTTTGCACCATAAGCACCTGGTCCCTTTCTAGCTGAATGGATTGAGGTCTTTAATGGTAATCGAGGCTCGATCTTTGATTGTATTCAGGCATTGGTGCTTTTCCATGTGGCCTAGAGGAGGAGGCATTGTTCCACTGAGGTTTCCCTTGTGGCTTAGATGGGGAAGAATTATTATAATTCTTCGGAGAATTATAATAATTCTTCCTCTTGTGGTTCACATAGTTAATTGAATCACCACGTGAACCCTTGATCCTTTCCTCCTCTTGAACACACATGGCAATTAACTTTTCAATTCCCCAATTTTCGGGCTGTGAGGTTTAGTTAATAACAAAAGCCTCAAATTCCTTGGGCAGGGAGGCAAAAATTAGATGAACTAAAAATGCATCACTTAGCCCCATTTCCATGGGTTTTAACTTGGATGCCATGTTGCTCATTCTCAGGATGTGCTCCCTGACACCCCCACCAGTGTACCTCTCTGTTACAAGCCTCTTTATTAGAGTGCTTGCATATGCTTTTGAAGAGCCAGTAAACTGACTCTCCACTCATTTTAGGTACTCTGTGGCAGTCACACACTCCGGGATTGCACCCCTTATAGCCTCAATAATGGAGCTCTTGATCACCATCAAACACTTGTGATTTGATTGGTCCCACTTGGCTCGATCAACATCATATTTCATCCTTTGCGGTGCATGATCATGCACTCGCTTGTCAAAATCAGCTTGGCTTTCCTCTTCACCTCTTATGGGATCAGCAGGAGATATGGGACACTCAGCCGTCAATGCTAGATCAATATCGGATAGCGCAAGCGCTATCTCAATCTTTTCTCGCCATGAGTTATAATTTCCTCCGTTAAGAGGCTCAATGGACGATATGTAACTCAGCGGATTACCTGAAACAAAAAACCATAAACAAGATTTGAATTAATTCGACGTTGGTCAAATTAAAACGAATTGTTCGTCACATTTAATTCTACAACACCGTTGGGCAGAAATAGAATCAATCATTCACATGTCAACATACTCATTAGCATAATAATTTTATCAACAACTTTGGTCAGTAGACAAAATCATCATACTACATAACAGGATTCACATTTTCTAATTAAAATGTCCCGTTGGTTCTAAATTAATTAGAAAAAGTAAAAGCTGAAACTATACTTAGCCTTGATACTTAATGCAGCGGAAACTATACTTAGCCTTGAAACTAAATAAATAAAAAAAGTAAATATACTGTGCTGGGGTGAAAAAAAATAATAAAACGTTACTGTGCGACACTATTGATGCGGGTCGGCCTAGTACTATTCTGCACTGTTCATTCGGGCCATTGCACTGTGCTTGTCGGGCCGCAACCTGGGCCTAGGCCAACAATTCTTCACCCCGCCTGGGCTCAATTTGGCCTGGTCGATCTTGACCGTTGGATCAAGATCGACGGTCGTGCGCCGTTTGCGGGACGACAAACCGCGCGGCGGAAACCCTAGGGTTTCCGCCGCACTCCGCGTGTCTCCCCTCCCCGCGCCGATCCGATCTTTGCGCCGCCGTCCTACTCCCTCCTTCGTCGCCGTCTCCCCTCTCCCTCTCTCTTCTCCCTCTCCCCGCAGCCTCCTCGCCGGCGTCGCATTCACCCGAGGGTGAGCGCGGCGCCGTCGAGTGGATCTACGGGGGGATTCGCGGCCACGCGCACGCGTGTGTACGAGGAAAAAACGATGGAGGGACGAGGTCGGCGAGCCGGCGGCGTGGATCTGAGGATCATCAAGTAAGTTCCTTTTCCCGGATCCTTTCCTTTGTGTTCTTGGCCCCTTGCGGTTTGAATCTTGCTTGTTTTTCTTGCCCCTTTCGGGTTCGATCTCGATTAAGTTTTAACCCTAGCTAGAACCGACGCCTAGAAGCTCTGATACGATTGTTATACTCTAGGGCTCCAAGCTAGGCACGGATCTAGTAGGTAGGAGCGAGACTCACCGTCGGGCTTCATGGACGAGCTCGCCATGGGGTCGGCGGTGATGTCGTCGGCGTTTGCGATGGGGTTTTGGTGGACTTCCCGCCGCTCACAGCGCCCCCTTGATCGGTCTAGGGTTTAGGGTTTGTTAGGAGCGAAATCGTGCACGAACTTTTCTCGACCTCCGTGCCCCGACTTCCTCCTTCCACTTTATATGGCGTTGCGCGACGGGGGCCCACCAACCATGAGTTGGTTGTGCGCCCCCGATCAGGGCGCGGATCAAGCGTGTCAACGGTCGTTGGACCGTTGCACGGGAGATCAATCCTAACAATTTTGTCACTTTATTAATTTTTGTAAAATGGGACATAATTCTTTATATTTATGGACTCCTCTAATTACCACATTTTATATTATGATGTGTCATTTTGTTACTTTCTTAATTTTTATAAAATGAGATATAATTTTTTATATTTATGGACCGAGGTAGTACAAGCAACCCTGTGAAAGTTCAAAACCTGAAGCCCAAACCCTTCGCGGAAGAGTTTGAATTTTATACCTACCTACAAACATTCCGGTTTCCAGACTGTCAGCAAAACATGGTGGATAGGCACACCATATATTGCAGCGATGCCAGTACACTACCAAATCGAAAACGACCGGCCAGGCCAACGACAGCTTTCGGTTGTTACTTCCCACCAAAACAACCTGTGAAGCACTGAAGCAGCCACATGATTGCCGTACAAGCCATTGCAACATCGGGGTTTTTAAGCTGGTAATAGCGTCTATCAAGTCGTTGCGACAGCACAGTGACCAACCACTAGCTAACGGCGGCGACTCGTCCAGGCTCCTTGTGCTACCAAGTGCCACAACATTCGTACACGGCATATCACTATATTAGTACACAGTAGTAATATCAAAGTGAAATCGCGGGGATTGTATGATGCACCAACCGGCAGCAATGGCGCGAAAGGGAAGCAAGAGGAAATGGCGCTAGATTTTGCCTTTTGGCACGGAGGGGATACGGCTGGTGCAAACGCAGCAACGGAGAATCGGCGATGCCATCCGGACCCAGCTCTTCTCGCTTCAGCTGGAAGCCAGCTCCTCCTCCATAGCAATGGTGAGAGGACAGTTACGGTATCAGAAGCCAAGTCGACAACGCACCAACGGCAAACAGTTACAGGAGGGAGTACACTATATAGGAACCGTCAGACTGATGATCACTGCAACTTTAACAAAATGGCACGAATGGCACGAACGGGCAGAGTCGAACTCAAATGTTAAGGCTTCACTTTGGCTGCTGACAAGACGGGGTTGACTTCTGTTATGGGATTTGATGGTGTTTGGCCAAAATATGAAGTATGATCTCAGCTCACTAATTTAATGTAATGTAATGAAATAAAATCGTGTTTATTGTAACCCCTATCGCTTTCATGATGACTCGTCGCTAGTAACAACTCGACCTAATAGTGAATGTGACGCTCGCTTACTCGGAGCCTTCTTTGGTGAAGCTGGACGCCAACTGCGCTTTGCCGTCCAGAACGTCTGGAAGGTTTTCAATTAATAAGCTGAGGCTTCTCGCGAGCTGATGCTAATCAACCCAACAAAAAATGTGGCCCAAGCAGGGCCACCAAATAGCCGAAGGCTGCGTCTTTGTCCCTATTAGGTCTTCAGATCATCAGACATTGCCGACGGTATACAGTGTGTTGTCAGAATGTCCTGTGTCGCAGCCTTCGCAGTTTTTGTCTCGAGGACAACAATCTGTCAAATCATACATTAGTTACGAAATGTCAGCCAACTAAGCAACTTTTTTCAATAAGGTGACAATGGCCTTTTTTGGGGTAAAAGTACTAGCTGGTAGATGCAAGTTTTCGAAGAGATTTTAAGAGCTTATATGTGGGGTTGATATGCAATATGTTTATAGGAAGAAAGGTCCAAATAAGAAGGGATCTGGGGATACCTGATCATACTCCAGATCAAACTTCAAGAATTCATCCTTGCAATTCTCAACCATTGACACTAAGTTCTTCAAATTCTTCACAGGCTGACCATTGAAAGCAAGGACCTATTGACAGTATGAGAGTAAACAGGTTTTATCACCATTCACCAAAATAAGGATGAGAAGGCATTACAAATATCATAGTGCTAGTAGTTTTGGCTTTCAGAAACAATAGGAGAATCAAATCTTGGGAATTGTGATGCAACTTTCAGACGTTGCAGTGTAGCACCCAATGTATAGACACGAAGGAAAATATATTAATTAGACAAGAGGACTAACAACAAATCAACAAATGCATGTTAATTGAAAAACATTCTATACTGCAGATATATATAGCTTCAAGCCTTAAACAACAATATGACTGGAGCCAGCCAACAAAATAAATCAAAATAGGAGTAATTCATATCAGTTGGCTGTTTATATTACCTGAGTATTGACAATCTCCTCATAACCGATATTGATATCTGCTACAAGCACCTGCAAAAGGGATCATAGCATGCCACTAAGTTAATTAAAGAACCTTCTAAAACCCAGACTATTATGGAGAGAAATGATTGCTCAAGTAGTATCAGGAACTTCTAATGAACAGTTTAGCATGAAGAACTTATAACCTGTGATACCACCACCAGCTGTTCATCAGGTGATTGGGCCATTGCATGTAAATGCTTGACCAACAACTTGACAGGTGCATCATATTCATAGTCCTTTCCATACTGGTAAGCAACACAGAAAAGCTCAGAGTTAAAAGAAATATCACTGAACAGTAGAAGGGCTGTATAAGGGCTGCTAAAGCTAGGATATTGTGAAAATGATTTAGGATATTTTGATAATTATTCGATACAACAGAAACTAAATGAAAAGAGAATGTAGATATAAACCTCGGATCTAAGATATGGAACAGAAACCGCAGCAAAAACAAAGCCAGCAACAATGTAATATGATGGTGGCCTGCCCTTCACATGAGCTGCAACAAGTCTCTTATGTGTTGCTAGCTTTATTTTAAATTCATGGACTTTCGAATTGCGCAGGACTTTAACAAGGGCCTTCTCGCCAGTATATTTCTGGGAAACAAGATAACTGAAGCCAATGCGCTCGCCATGCCTGAAAGGAACTGGTCACACAACAAGCATTTGTCAGAAAATATGACATAATTAGATTTATTTTCTAAAAGGTTAGGAAGTTGACATCAAAATTTTCCAAATATAAACAAGACTAATCGTTTAGGCTCCACATGGAAATTTGACACCTTGTAAATGAAGTTTTTCTAAGCTATCTAGATTATGACTTCAAGAAATTCATGCAGACTATCTATTGCCAGAGCTTTGGAAATACAGCCATACACAAACAATAAATAGAAAGTAAAAAGACAAATGCAGGCGACACAAACCATCCTGTACAAGTCTAACAAAGGCTTAAAAGACATGCCAATAAGTCATGTATGAGGTGCACTTATATATAAAAAAATTACATGGAAACATATCCTGTGCACACAAGTTTCGCGTGCACACTTCGTGCAACCCAACTAACAAATGTCACCGAAAAATCTAGAAAAAATTGTAAATACACTTTCAATAGTATTACACTTGTAAAATCTTAACCTCAAATTCATTTTTATTTTAGCCATAACAAAAAAAAGACCGACAGTTTTTTCAGAGTACAAGTCTATTAGATTTTTTCTTTTTTGCTGCTCTCTATGTATAGTGAATTTAAAGATGGAACTCTACACATAGATGTGATACTATTGAAAGTACATGTACAATTTTTTTCGGTGATATTTGTTTGTTGGTGTGTGCACGAGACGGCTTGTGTGCATAGGATACATTCCCAAATTTACATGGCATTGGATGCAACAAACACCATGCCAGAAAGAGTCAAAACAACCTTCAAGGTTTGAGAAAGTACGACTGACCTGTACCATCATTGGCAATGTCAATACCATCGAAGCTAAGAATAATATCTGATGGTTGCAGGCATCCAGACTCAGGAGCAGTTGGTTCCACTCTTCGAACACGAACACCTTTTTGATCAGGTTTCATTCCCATTGCTTTGCGGAGATCAGGATTCTCCATTTTCTGCCATTCTATTCCAAGTATAGGGAATCCTGAAATTATATCACATGAAGATATTATATTAAATAACGGAACCTCCAAAAAATCATGTGGCAAATGTAAAATACCAGAAAAATAGAAGTGACAACCATAGACTAGGTGTAATGAGGTTAACATGAGATAAAAGACCGAAACAACTACTACCTCCGTCCAAAATAAGTTCATTTTTCACCCATCCCACATATAGTAATACAAAACCAAAAAGACTAGAATACCCCTACTCTATCAAACCCCAATGTAATTATTCATCACTTTATCTACTCCCAATACAATTATTCCTTATTTTCACAAACTCCGATGCAATGATTACTCTAAAAGTGAATTTATTTTGGAACAAATGAAAGGGGCTAAAAATGAACTTAAAATGGGACGGAGGAAGTATTTATTAATAATAAATAAATAATTGTCACTTGGCTCAAAAGATCAATAAGGAAAATATACTCTTCAACCAAGGAACTGCAAATATTGGATAATGCATCGACAAAATGGGAAAGGGAAAAAAACTAAGCACTTCGATGATAAAGTGAAAAAAAAACTAATACTCAACATGAAAATAAACTATGCAATGCTCCCTCCGTTTCATATTATAAGTCGCTTTGACTTTTCCCAAAAATATAGCAACATTTTCAACACAGAACAAACATATTATCAAAATATATTCAATGTTACATTTAATGAAACTAATTTGGTGTTATAGATGATGCTAAATTTTTCTATAAAAATGGTCAAACCTAAATAAGTTTAACTAAGAAAAAAGTCAAAGTGACTTATAATATGAAACGGAGGGAGTACTTCTTTTGACAATACACTGGTCACAATCAATTGATTTCATGATAATGAACCAACATTAGAGCACATCAATCGTAAGATGACCACATAAATCATTAGAAGGGAGAAAACTCCGTATGAGACCATTGGCAAAAATAATCAATCACTGTCCAGTGCTGGTTCTGTCACAAAGAACAGTCAGATCTATACCATGCTACAGATTATGCCTATCAACATCATCAGTGAATTATACTAAACTGTTTAGTTATAGGCACAAAATTAATACCCAAACAGAGGTAATTATACTAAAATTAAAGAAGCAACGGAGGCCCTTGTTCATACAATAGAAGTAAATGGCATATTCATGCAATTACGTTGTATAGCATTTACCTGTATATTCTCCAGATTTTTCATAGTCTTGAATGAAGTGCATAATAACTGGGGTGGGTATCAAATAACCTATATTCTCTGCATCTTCATGTTTAAGAGATTGAAAAGCTATACCAACACATTTGCCCCTGTCATTAAAAGCTGGGCCACCTGAATTTCCTGAGTTAATAGCCGCATCTATCTGTCCATAATACCCAAAAAGTTAAGACTTAAAGTAGACATTATGATTTCTCAACATGTTATCCTCACAGATAATATTGTTCTAAATGAGAATTTTGCGAAGAAAATGAACCTGCAATCCTAGAAGTTCTGTAGAACCATGATCATATGAAAGTATCTCTATCCTAGAGACCACCCCACTTGTCACAGATATTGTGTCTCCTCCAATTGGATAACCAACAACAGTCACAGCATCCTGAAGTGCTGGCAGCAATCCAAACTCAACAGGTGAAACTCCTTCCCAGAACTCATCATCATCAACAGTTAACAGTGCTGAGATTGATCAAACATTACCAAGTGAGACCAGATAAAATATGAAATTCATTTGTCTATACACATTCAACAAATAGATTTTCTCTGTTAATCTACATCCTATTCCCATAAGAAGAAAAAAATCATATATTCTCCTATACCCATTCTTTCAACAATGGCATTTTCAAATTGAAATTTTCAAACCGGTAGCCAGTTCCAAGAGCTGACATTACCCAGAAAAATAGGCATAAGTGTTCATCTTTACGACATTAATAATTAAACCTGCACGGTATGTAAACGATTCAGCATTTTCAAATCCATGGTTTCGGGTTTCCAAAACTAGAACAAAGCAACCACCTTTTCAAATTCCGTGAGAATATGCAGAACCTTGTTCAAATGCAATAATTTTTGCACTCTCCACAACTAGATATCAGGTATTCAGGCCACAGATCATGCTATTCTAGCCATCTTCTTAGGAAGCATTGGATAAGCACTACGATTGCAATAGAGAAGGAACAAACAATGCAGGTTGCAGGAGAGAAGGGGAAATCATACCAATGTCGCACTCCGTCCCAATGGCGAGGACTGTGGCCAGGTACTTGGTGTCGGAGCCGCGCTTCTTAAGCTTGACCTGGGTATAGTGCTCCACGGAGTGGGCGTTTGTGAGGACGCGCCGGCCGCCGATGATGAAGCCGCTGCTGCTGGAGCTGTACTGCCGCTTCCTCTGCCACGGCAAGGAGAAGTTGGGCTCCGTGTGCACGCAGAACACCTTCACCACGGCGTCCATGGACGGCACCACCCTCGCGACCTCGTCCCAGGCCACGGGGCCCGCCTCCACCACCGCGTCCCCTCCTCCATTCGCGACAGGCTTCGTCTCCCCGCGGCGGGGCGGGGATGGCGGCCGCGAGCCGTCCGCGTCGGACGGGGCCTCGTGGCGGCGCGACTTGCGACCGCGGCGGCCCGCGGCGGCGGGCGCGGGGCTGTCGGCGGCAGCTGCGGCCACGGGGGACACGGGCGCGTGGTTGTCGGCGGCCGCCTTGTGCTTGCGACCGCGCTTGCGCTTGCCCTTGGAGGTGGAGGAGGGATCGTCCATGGAGGCTAGGGTTTCGCGGCGCGAGCTGGGCCGAGCCGACGAGGAAGAAGAGGATCCGGCTCGGCCGGACTGTTATGGAGAGGCGTCCGGCTCGACCGGCTGACGGTGCTATCAGTTTACGCTTCCTAAGTGGATTTACGTACAGTGGTGTATGTTTCTCTTCCAGGGTTACACATTGAAACATTGACGAACTGAGTCCGGTCAGATACACACAGGATATTCCTGACCTGAATTATCGTCACTTTCTTGTGATTTCTGAAGCAATCATGACTCAACATTTTATTTAATTTTGAAACAAAGGGTTTGATGAATTAAGATATTGGCAAGGGTGCTGTTCTGATGTCTGGATAAGAAATCAGAAATTCTCTTTTGCTGTTCTTATCTTATTGTAGAAGTCTGGTTTCCTCAGGTGAGCTGATGAAGAGAGGTAGGTGTCAATCGCATCTACGACGTTGCAGGGGGTTTCAGTGCTACTTATCAACGATCCAATTAGATGTTTTACTGCAGATGGTTAAGCTTCTTCCGGTGTTACTCTTTGTAGAATTGTAGCCAACAATGTCTTCTTGCCATTGCTGATGAATCACTTCAGGTTTTCTCCTTATCTCCTCAATCCACTGGAAACAACAGACCAGCTCAATCCACTGGAAACAACAGACCAGCTGGTCCAATCAACCGCAGAGATTGTTTTGCCATTGAAATTCGGGCATATCAGGTTTAAACTGCTTCTCTTTTATGTATACTTTGCCTGTGGAACTGTGATGATTACAGGATAGACTTCTATAGTGCTATATTTGAAACTGAAACTAATCATGTGCAATTTCTGAAACAACTGTGACTACTCACTAGATCAAGGGCTAATGTTAATACCAAGTCCACGAGATGAGATTATTTCTATTTGCTCTGTTAGATTTTCCATTTAAATTCACAATTTGAAATTAGACGCTCCTCTATTTTACTGAAATTGACCGTGTAAGGCTTGTAACTGCATGACCAATAATTTTGTATCTGAAATTACAGTCCATGATCAATATTAACTGTGGCTTATTTGCATGCTTTTTCGAAAGACAAGTTATCCCCGGGCTATTATTTCTTTAGTTGTTCGTAGTGCCGGCCAAATGGGCCGGACCGAGGCGTGCCGGCCCGGACACGACGGCAGATTGTGCATCGGCCAGACAGCACGGCACGGCCCGGCGATCAGGGCCGTCTGCAGGCCACGGCACGACGGACCATGCCGTGCTCGGGCCGCCGCCGAGCCCGCGTAGCCGGCACGGCACGGCACTGTAATCACCGTGCCGGCTTGGTCCGGCAATTGCACGGCCGGCCTGGCCGGCACGGCACGGCGCGAGGGGGTCCAAATGAAGGCGTCGCGACGCGTGACGGACGAGGAGGAGGCGCGCGCGGGATGGTTTGAACCGGCGAATCACGTCGTGCCACGTGTCCCAATGGCTATATAACGGCTATAATTTGAAAATAGTCGTTGGAGGCCAAAAAAATCAAAAAAAAATCGAAAAAATTGCAAAAAATTGCAAATTTCGTCCTATAAATAGGGCATCCACCCCAGCCATTTCTCCTCACCCCAAACATCTCATTTTGTGCTCTCAAGTCTCAAGTGCTCTCTTGTGCTCTAATTTGTTGGTTTTGACAAAATTTGCTCAAATTTTGTCAAAAATCAAAATTAGTTTCGTAGTTAATTAGTTTGATCGCAGAGGTGTGAAGTGCTTCCGGTTCGAAAGATGTAAGTGATATTCATATGTATGTATTATTTGTATTTTGTTTGTGTATTTAATAAATATCTAAATTTTGTTTATTTTGGATTAAAATTGCAGAATGGATCCGAACTATCCATATCGTCGCCGTTGTTCACTTTGGGTGATTTCGACCCCAATTACATGTCGGAGTTTGACGATACCTCCGGATCGGCTCCAACTCCACCAAGCGTGGAGGAGGAACCGTGCGACGACGGCGCGGCCGGAAGGATATTCGGGATCCGCGAGCGAAGTGTTTCGACACACACCGCTCGAAAAGATCGAGAACCTCCGGTGTGTGGCAGCACTTTGATGAGGTGAAAGTGACCAGGCCCGACGGGAGGAGGTAACACAAGCTAGATGTAGAATTTGTAGGAATACTTTATCGCACGATCTTCGGTGGTACAGACACCTAAAGCGTCATGCGGAGGCGTGTGCAAGGAAGCAAGGAAAACAATTGCGGAAGCAACAGCGATGCTAAACTCGGACGGACGGTACGTAGCGGGAGTACGATCCCATGGTAGCTCGGGAAAATCTTGTCCGGTTAATCGCCGGACAAGATTTACCCTTGAACTTTGGGACTCCTGCTTTCGAAGAATACGTTAGCAATCGCATAATTCTAGATTCAAAGCGGTTAGTAGACAAACAACAACCCGAGATTTAGAAAATTTTTATGAGAAGGGTAGTAATGCACTTAAGGAACTATTTAGTACATGCACTTTCTCGTTAGTGTTACCTCGATATATGGAGCAGTGGAGCTAGGGAGGATTACCTTAGCATAGTTGTTCATTTTGTTAATGATGATTGGGAGTTGCAAAAAAGAGTTCTAGGCCTCCGGTTAATAGATGTGTCACACACAGGTGAAAACATAGCCGAAAGAATTATGGAGGTAATTAATGAATATAATCTTGCGAGATAAAATATTTCTTTGTTACACTAGATAATGCATCGCTAATTCTAGGGCAATGAAAATATTGCAACCTTTATTTTGTGTTTATGCGATCTTTTCTACTTCATCGGTGTTGTGCTTGTCATATAATAAATCTGATTGTTAAGACTGGGATGAAGAGAGTAAGTGTTCACATTGACGTTGTTCGTCAAGCAATCGCGTGGTTAACTGCTTCTAACCCGCGGATTGCTGCATGGAAGAGGTTTTGTCATGCGGCTGGTAAGAAAGCACGTAAGTTTGCCGCCGATGAGCATCGGTGGAATGCAACCTATTTAATGTTAAAAGTTGTATTACCTTATAGTGAATTACTAACTGATTTTGTCCAGTCACGTAATGGCCCAAGAAACAGCGACGGTGGGCCAATGCGAGTGAGCACGTGTGGGCAATTGTCCAAAGATATTACCAATTTCTTGAAACTTTTTATGAGTCTACTCTTACTCGTCCCAAGTTTACTATCCAACTGCCAATTTAATTTTGCACAATATTCTCGAGATTGCCACGTTGTTAAA
This sequence comes from Oryza australiensis, assembly GCA_019925245.2. Lineage (NCBI taxonomy): Eukaryota > Viridiplantae > Streptophyta > Magnoliopsida > Poales > Poaceae > Oryza > Oryza australiensis. Next base: position 66,109 of record JAIFGZ020000113.1, read on the forward strand.
AGAATATGAAAACGATGAAATTCTAGCCCAACTGTCTTTCACATGAAACAAAAATATTTAAAATATTGGAAAAATATACCTATGTTGTATGCTTTTGCTTTCATATTAGATCCTAGGGGTAAATTAAGGGGATTCTCCACTATTTTATCACTTATTGGAGATACTATAGGTGTAGATTATAGTTCTTTTTATACTGAGGTTAGGAGTAAACTATATGAAGTTTTTGGAAAGTATGAACTAAAGTTTCAGGGAGTTCGCCAGCAGAGACCCCTCCTATCCCCACTACAGGTAAGAAGAAGATACAGTGGGGTAGAATTTGGGGTGGCTCATCTTCAAGCCAAGGGGGTGGCAGTTCGTCGGCTGGAAGTGGAGACGTCACTTCACACGGTGTTGCCGAAGAGTTGTCAAGTTATGTGGACAGCGACGCCATCAGGCATGAAGCACAAGATTTCAACGTCCTCGGATGGTGGAATGACCACAAGATGGCATATCCCGTGCTTTCAAAATTGGCACGGGATGTGTTGACGGTACCCGTGTCAACAGTATCCTCCGAATCGGCCTTCAGCCTTTGCGGTCGAATCGTCGAAGAAAGGAGGACAACTCTGAGCAGCGACCACGTCGAAATGCTACTAAGCGTTAAAGACTGGGAGCTAGCTAGACAACATGCCCAATACACTGTTGAGAACCAAGAATTGGCCGCCCAGTTTGAGAACCTCTACTTAGATCCAGACCAACCCCAATAGAACTTTGTTAGAAGTAGTTGTGATCTTTGCGCTGTACTCTTTTCTTTGTCATGGTTTTCTCGTTTTCCCTATTAGTTTTTACATGACAAAGTTTTTAACGAGACAAAGATGTATCATTGTATCATATAATGATATAAACATCAATAAAAATCACTATTATTTTTAACATATAGTAAGTGTCAATATTTATTTTAATAATTTCAATATGACGAATAGATGACGAATATTTTTTTCATATTTTTAACGTGACAAATACATCATTATTTTTTATCCTTTATTTACATTTTTAATTTTTATATATAGAAATAATAGGGTTGTATTTTTTATTTTTTCATATTTTTCTCTATTTTTAAAATTCGGTCGTGCCTTGTGGGCCCGTGGGCTCGGCCACGCCCACGGGCAATCGTGCCGTGCCGCACGGGCACGGCCCGCCTCCCGTGGGCCGTTCTTGGGCGGGGACGGAGCACGCGGGCGGCACGGCACGACCGTCCACGTGGCCGTGCCTAACGGCCGTGCCGTGACGGCCGTGCCTCGGCCGTGCCGCCGGGCCGCCCGTTTGGCCGGCACTAGTTGTTCGTCATGTTGGAATATATGGGCTTGGGTCCATCTATTTAACTAAAAGAATTAAAAGCTTATTTGTATTTCCTTAAGTGCTTAATCCCACATGGAAACTTGAGGAGCATCTCAATCAACTAAAAAGGTCGACTCTGTACATATCGGTTGTGGAAGTTAACAGAGGAGATTGACGTGCCACACGCGCACGCGCTCGCTCATCTCGCCGTGGCCATGGCGCGAACACGAAGAGATGTGGTGCGGGTGAGATGAACTTTTGCAGTCATCATTGGACAATAATCCTTGCTGTTGAAGGCAGTAATCAACACTGATCAATGGGATTTAATCCCTAAAATATTCCCAACGATTACTACCATTGATGTGCTTCAAAAATGTCGAGGTTCACCTCGTCTACTCAGGAGTTCTCAGGAGTTTAGCTATAAAAGGCAGTAATCAACACTGATCAATGGGATTTAATCCCTAAAATATTCTGATTTAATCCCTAGAATATTCCCAAAGGTTTCAAAAGTGCCTAGGGTCACCCCCTTTGCTGAGGAGTTCAGCTATAAAAGGAGCCCCCTCCTCCTCCTCCTCCTTAAGGTGCACCAGACAAGACACTATCCTTCTCCCTTTGTTCTCTCAAGAGCGAGCCTCCGGAACCTCGTATGTGAGGTTCTGCCACTGGAGATCCTGCTCGGGATAGGCAGACGAGAAGGTTTTTGGGGAGCATTGAACATGACTGCTCGTTTCCTAATCGTCTACGTCCTGGTTTTGTTGTTGTACGTCTATGTCGTCTACTTCACGAAGGTCGTTCGAGGGACTACACGTCGTCAATTCGTCATTGTATCGATTTTGTGCGGCTACAGCAACAGACCGTTCGTCACTGTATCGATTTTGTAAGGCTACATCAACAAACCATCCGATTAGCATGTCTAATCCAGGTGGTAACGACGCACCCAGTGCCAGCGCACCGAATGCCAGCGCTAGCGCACCCAGTGCCTCCGGCACTGGTCCCTCCATTGGGTACATACTAAAACTATGTTATTTCATACTGTTCATGTTTAAATTTATGTTAAAAATGAACACATGCACATATTTTTTCACTCGCTATAGTCATGGAAATATTGTTTATTTACCTGATTAATTTTGGAATTAAAATATACCAAAATAGGCCTATAACTTTAACAATCCAAAAACCTTATGGTGTTGATAGGTGTTGACGAGAAAAATCAACACGCCGGCCTGTGAGATCTGCTTAGCTCTAGTGCAGGTCCTAAAAACGATGAAGCGCGGGCGTGTCAGTCAGTTTGATCCTGCCACTGACAAGATATACAAAGCAGCATAATATAAAGTGTATCGGCTGGTAGGCCGATACCCAAAAACTAGTTGATCGGCTGATAAGCCGATGGTGCAATTTCAGCTGATGTCGATGCCAGCCGATGGTGTTAGGGTTTAAATCCATCGGCTGTGTGTTGAACAAATATCTATATAAAGGCGATTAGCTGACGATAATATGATGACATATAACATTGCATAAACCAATCATATGATAAAATATATACTGATTTAAAGATTAAAGCACACATCGGCTGGAAGTCCGATGTCATAAAATTCAAATGATCAAATATTCAATAAAGCCCCTGCTGCAATTGGCTAGATCCAACTTGTGTACAATCCTTGCAAGCCGATGCAATATCCAGATAACTCATCGGTTGAAACCCCGATGAAACCCTTAGTGGCAACCAACAGGCGGGCTAGAGATTATGGTTCTAATCATGACTTAGTAAATCAAATTGAACTGATGCAGCACTAAGTATGAAAAAACATAATATCTGGACAATCAAGCCCTTGATTGATTTTCAGGGTGGTAGATGCCTAAGCTAATCTAATCTAGTACCGGTATGAATAGAAACCCTAAAGTGAGAGACAATCGATAGAACTAAATTGAAATACCAGGACTAGATTAACAGATGCATATGATAAGTAGGCAGGCAAAAATGTTAACCTAACCGAAATAATCCAAGAGGTCGAATGTACTGATGCAGTCTTGGACAACGCCGACGTAGCCAATATAATTGCCTGGGCCGGCGGAACATTGGACTTACCCCTTCTCCGGAGATTGAGGCTGATGCAGCCCTGCGTCGGGTGCCAAATCCCGTCGGGTGATGAATAAAGTAAAAAAGGTAAAGGGTGGCGATGCACCGAATTGTATTGATCGAGAGATAGATTACATGAACCCCGGGCTTACATATTTATACCCATGGACTAACAGAGATACTAACAGATTACAAATCCAAACTTTCCTAAAGATAAAAGGAAACAAACCGAATCCTTACTGGATACTAACACACTTTCCTAAAGATAAAATAGGAAACTGACAAACTCTTCCTAATTAATAGATACAATTATCTTTTTAGGACTCTATCCTTATATGACAATCCTCATGAAGCACATCATCTTGATCCGACGGTGTCTCCAATATTGTCGTACCGGAATCGAGCTACATCGGCTTGCCTTGTCTGATTCGGTATCAGCCGATGGACACTTTAGCCGATTCGGGCTCCGGGGCTTACCAAATTCTACTGTTAACAATAGGCTTTTGGTAACTAGCTTTGTTGCATCAATTAAACCAAATGTGTTTGACGGTTCTAATTACAAGCATTGGCGTGAGAGGCTTACGTTGTGGTTGACGGCCATGAACGTTATGCATGTTGCAAACGACAAGCCTAAAGGCACTACTCTAGAGGAGGGGAGTGCCTTCGATCGTGCTCATAGTTTTTTCTGAGGCGCTATCATAAGTGTTCTAGCTGAAAACATTATAGACACGTATCTCTCGCTGCCAAATGACAAAATGATTTGGGATACTCTTGAGGCTCAGTATGGAGTTTCTGATGATGGCAGTGAGTTGTATGTCATGGAGCAATTCCTTGACTACAGGATGGTAGAAGACCGTCCTATAGTAGAACAAGCTCATGAGATTCAGGCACTAGCAAAAGATCTCAAAGACTATAGCAAAGAGACCCCGTGTATGTTGCCCGACAAGTTTGTGGTAGGAGCTATTATCTCTAAGCTGCCACCTTCTTGAGGGATTTTGTTACTTCTTTGAAACATAAGAGGCAAGAGTTTAGCATCACTAATCTCATTGGTACTCTTGATGTTGAAGAGAAGACGAGAGCAAAAGACACATGGGAAAAGGAATTATTGGAGCTTCTAGCGCAAACTTTATTCAGAAGAACAATTCCAACTCCTAAAAGAAGAGGAAGAAGCCACCGCAGAACCAAGCAAAAACTAAACAGACAACCGCACCACCTAAGAAGATTAAGAATGGAGTTTGCTTTGTGTGCGAGAGTCCGGATCACTTTGCTTCAGAATGTTTGAATCAAAAAGGCAAGAAGTCTACCAACTTGGTCGTTAGCGAGGCTGGAGGAACTTTGGGGTACGATAATTTATTACCTACAATTCTTTCAGTATTTCACTCACCCGGGTAGTGGATTGACACCGGGGCTAATATCCATATATGCGTTGATATCTCCTTGTTTTCTTCTTACCAGGTCGGAGGGACTGGCTCCTTGTTAATGGGAAACGGATCACATGCGTGTGTTCTTGGTGCTGGTACGATCAATTTGAAGCTTACTTCGGGAAAGATCGTGCAACTGAAGAATGTGCAGCATGTCCCCACTATCAAGAAGAATCTAGTAAGCGGATCTCTATGTAGAGATGGTTTCAAATTAGTCTTTGAGTCCAATAAATGTATTCTATCCAAGTTTGGTACTTTTATTGGAAAAGGTTATGACAGCGAAGACTTGTTCTGTTTTTCTTTGTCGATGTTTGTAATAAAATTGTGAACAATATTATTAATATTGATGAATCAAATGTTTGGCATTCGAGGCTCTGTCAAATTAAATTTTGGTTGTATGACGCGCTTAGCTAATTTGAGTTTAATTTCAAATTTTACCTGTAAAAAATTTTAAGTGTCAAGTTTGTGTTGAATCAAAACAAACTCGCAAGCCTCACAAGGCCGCGGAGGCGAGGAACTTGACACCTTTAGAATTAATTCATTTCGATTTGAGAGAAATGAATGGTGTGTTGACAAAAGGTGGTAAAAAATATTTCATGACTTTGATAGATGACTGCACTAGATTTTGTTACATCTATTTGTTGAAATCAAAAGATGAAGCATTGCATTACTTTAAAATCTATAAAACTGAAGTAGAAAACCAACTTGAGAGAAAGATCAAACGAATTAGGTCGGATCGTGGTGGCGAGTATTTCTCAAACGTTTTTACTTCATTCTGCAAGGAACACAGTATTATTCATGAGGACATCTCCCTCACCTCAGTCAAATGGAGTTTCCGAAAGAAATAACTGCACTCTAACTTATTTGGTTAATGCCATGTTAGAAACAATGGGAATTTTCAAGGAATAGTGGGGTGAGGCTATATTGGTTGCTTGTCATGTCCTAAACTGTGTTCCTACAAAGAATAAAGAAATAACACCATTTGAGGAATGCGAGAAGAAGATGCTAACACTTTCTTACTTATGTACTTGGGGTTGTTTGGCAAAAGTTAGTGTGACAATTACAAAGAAACGTAAGCTTGGACCTAAACCGTAGATTGTGTCTTTCTAGGTTATGCTATTCACAGCGTTGGTTATAGATTTTTGGTAGTAAAATCTAGAGTACCTGACTTGTATGTTGGTATAATAATGTAGTCCAGAGATGCTACATTTTTTAGAACATTTTCCCCATGAGAGATGAAACAAGTTTATCTAGGTAAGAGTTTATCAAGAGGGATATCTCTACCGAGCTGATAGAACACAGTGAACCTATACTTGTGGAAAATCCTGAGGAGGATAACAATAAAACTCCCAGAAACGAGGTCAACTATGGAAGCAGAACTCACAGCATAGATACTGCACTATTGAGGCTGGATGGCTTCGTGAACTCCTAATGGATTTACCGGTGGTTGAAAAACCCATACTGGCTATCCTAATGAAATGTGATAATCAAATGGCGATTGTCAAAGTAAACAGTTCGAAGGACAACATGAAGTCATCCAGACATGTGAAGAGGTGGTTGAAATCTGTCAGGAAATTGAGAAGCTCTGGAGTGATAGCCTTGGATCATGTCTAGACGGCTAAAAACCTGGTAGATCAATTTACAAAGGATCTTTTCACGAAATGTGATAGACAATGCATCCAGGGAATTGGGCTTGAGACCCATAATGTGAGTCATGCTTTGGTGGTAACCTATCCTTTGTGATCAAAGATCCCGTGAATTTGGACAAAGGAACAAACCAGTGAATGACTGAGCGAAGATAACTTTTAATTAGGCTCATTCCTGTGAAATTGCATTTCTCTTCAAAACTATAAGGCATGTTGGCTTTTTGCCTTAATGTGATCCGAGTGGCTTTGTCAAAAGTAGAGATATTGTCCTACAGAACATCTTAGAAGGATTGCACCTACATGAGTTTGCCTACTAGTCATAGTCTATCAGATTTGGGTAATCTCTAGATACGCATGAAAGGCCTGAAGTATGACTTATAAGCTCCAAACCACGGGGATGCTTTCGCAGCCTAGTACCACTGAAGGGTTCTGGTCAAACTTGTTCACACAAAACTGTCAATTCAAGGCATAGTCCATTGAACAGTTGTGAATAAGTGTAGCCTCAGCTCTAGATGGAAGTTCAACTTAACAGTCTCCGTCAAACACTGGTATATCAAAGACTACAGTGGACCTGAGAGCATTTCTAATGTGGCTTGAAATTCTTGGTGGGGATTGTTGGAATATATGGGCTTGGGCCTATCTATTTAATTAAAAGAATTAAAAGTCCATTAGTAATTGCTAGGAAATTAAGTGCTTAGTCCCACATGGAAACTTGAGGAGGATCTCAATCAACTTAAAAGGTGGACTATGTATACACCGGTAGTGGAAGTTGATAGAGGAGATTGGTGTGTCACGTGCGTGTGCGTGCTCGCTCGCCTTGACCTCGGGTGTGTCATGGTACGACGCAACGCAAAGTGGTGCGGTGACATTCTCCCTTCTCCCTCTGTTCTCTGCTGCTTCCTGCAATCCCATCGCCGAAACCTCGTCTGCCGCTGGATATCCTACTCGGGATAGGCAGGCGATAAGGTTTTCGGGAGCGCTGAACGCGACTGCTCGCTCCATGATCGTCTACGTCCTGGTGGTCGTTTGTTGTTGTACGTCTACGTCGTCTACTTCACGAAGGCCGTTCGAGGGACTGCATGGTGTCAATTCGTCACTGCATCGATTTTGTATGGCTACATCAGCAGACCATCTGATTAGCATGTCTAATCCAGGTGGTAACGACGCACCCCGCCTTGGCCTCAGGCGTGGCACGGCACAGCGCGGCGCGAAGTGGTGCGGCGACACTCTCCCTTCTCCCTCTGTTCTCTGCTGCTTCCTGCAACCCCATCATCGGAACCTCGTCTGCCGTTGGAGATCCTGCTCGGAATAGGCAGGTGATAAGGTTTTTGGGGAGCGTTGAACGCGACTGCTCGTTCCCTGATCGTTTATGTCCTAGTGACCGTTCGCTGTTGTACCGTCTAGTTCACGAAGGCCGTTCGAGGGACTGCATGGCGTCAATTCGTTACTGCATCGATTTTGTACGGCTACATCAACAAACCATCCGATTAGCATGTCTAATCCAGGTGATAACGACACACCGAGTGCCAGCACAAGCGTACACACTAAAACTATGTTATTTCATACTATTCATGTTTAAATTTATGATAAAATAAACACGTGCACATATTCTGTTTTACTCACTATAGCCATAAAAATATTGTTTATTTACCTGATTAATTTTAAAATTAAAATATATCTAAATAATCCAATAACTTTAACACATCATGCGGACCATGACACATGCCTAACTTTGCCTAATGACATCGATTGATGCTTCCATTGTATGAATTTACTTTTAATATGACAAACTAAACGAGCTAATTGTCAATATGCTGCCCTCTTTTTTTTTCCATTTTTTTACATTTGTTGAAAGAGAGATCTGGAAGACACTACTAGCGTGGAACATTCGAATTGAACTTTATTATCAATAAGTTTCCAGGAGTAATTATACATTATTTCTGAGTTCTAAAGTCGTTTCAATGCAGGAAAAGCAACATCTTTGCCTGCATGACTACTACTAAATGCACTCATAAGCCTGTCCATGAGCTTTCCTAGTCTGCATCAACACTATGACCTCATGAATGACACAATGGTTGATGTGCTTGCAGACGTCCAAACAGTAGGAGCATGTTATTTGGCTTAACCAGTCCGTCAGGTGGATCTTTCAACTGATTGGCATTATGGACAGTGTGGTTTTCGCAGCAATCCACACGTGCAAAGCATATGCATATGCGTACTGCCCTGAAATTCACAACTGGAACCTGACTTGTAGCTGAATTGATCTGTTCTACCTGAATCCTGAGATTGAGAGTGACTTGGCCCAACAGCCCAAGTATTCCTCGTCAATCCGTTAGAATGCAAGCAGAAGCGGTGTGCTTCATGGACTTTGCATAGGCTTCGGATTACTAACAAATCCACTGTCTAATAAATTTTTGCTTTTCCTGTATTTCATATGTAGTTTCTCTTTTTATCTTACCATCTTCATTCTGCAGCTGGGCACCTTGTAAAAGCATCCATTGCACAAAGTGAAAACAAGGTCACGGCCCTACAGTCTTGTGCTCCTGGCTAGTTCTGAACACTGATCCCAATAATATAGGCTAGGCAAGTGATCACTTAACTCACATACATCAGTCCACCTTGCAAGTTGCAACTTTGCAAGAGGTTAACTGATTTGGTGGCAGTTAATTTCTTAAGAAATTTGTTTGTAGTACTAGTAGTAGCTATTTTCACATTCCGTGTATTATGGAACTATTCTTCTCTCTATCTTTCACACCCTATGGTATGGCCATCACTGGTGTTTGGTGAAGAATCCATAGGCCAAACTGGCCCTATGGTAAAGGAAGAACAAGTTTTGATGCCCCCCCTATAATTCTTCTAGCTTTTCCATGTGCCTTCCCTTCTGTAAAGATGGTGAGAACTGAGAACAAGAACTTGCAGTGCGTCAGTGCCTGATTGATACTGCATGAGCAGTCTAATAGTAGACACAGACACTTAGTGATGGTGTCATGTGCAAATGCAGACCCCTGGTGTATTGAAGTGCATTTGACTGGCTGTTTGCCAGGAGATGTAAAGGCAAGTTAATCGGAGGCCTGATAAACGGACTAAATGAATTCTTTGATGAGTGTCATGGCATTCTTCCGACAATTTCTAGCCTCTTTTTGCTAGCGCCTCTAGACCATATGCCATATGTTTCTAGTTTACTGTATATGCGGAGTAACTAACAGTACAATAAATTCTCCTGATTATAGTTAACACTCTGTCATCCTTCTATGTCGTGGTCAGGGAGAACCACAGGATACAGTGCTGGACTGAGTGATCAATTCAGACTTCAATGCCAGTCTCCAAGTACATAAGCAGAGTGAAGAAAGGTCAGTGCAGCGGGGCAGGCCATAAATTCTTCGTTTAATCACCAGTGGGGCAGACCAAGGTAATGGAACAGCAACTTGTTATACGGAGAAGTACGAGTACGTAACAAGTACTGTGACTGTCCTATCTGCAGGAGACTGTGCAATGGTGTGCTGTGCTGAACGGCTGTATTCTTCTACTGTACTGGAGCAGTATCTTCAGAGAACTCTCTGCTTAATCATTTGGAACCATGCTTCAGTGAGGTCTAACGTTATCATTGGATCTTGCTTTTTTCAACGACTGCAACTTGGAGAGGTTAAAGTCATACTAGCTGTGAATGGTTGTCCATTTACACATGGAAGCATCTGTCCATGCAGTAGCACTGTAGCAGTAGCACCTGCATATGCACACATCTTTCTTTGGTTTCTGAATAATGTAACTCATGCATGTCAATGAAAGCTGCATGCATGTGACTATGTGTCACAGTCGCAGCTTGCAAGTTGCCACTGGATTGGATAACGCATATGATTTGATAGCTGAACACTGTTGCAGTGGAAGTAACAGGTAAGCACCACAAGTTTACTGGGGTACGGTAGGGAGGGCATTATTCAACGACAGAAAGTGATCATTTTTATGTCCCTAATGATGTGCTATTTCGATCTAGTATAAACCATTATCCTCTGAACCTGTTGGAACTCGTCGAGGGAATCATGTTCTTATCCACTGGCAATCGATCTATACTAGCATTCCTGGATTCAAATGGAAAAAGATGCTCCCTATCTGAAGAAAAAGGGAGGCATAATCCTAATAAAAAATGTTGACACCTTCAAAGCCAAAGCTAACTTAGTTGGCAAAAGCTAGTATTATACTATATCTCATCAATCAACAACTCTCACAGAGTTTCCTTTCAAAAAAAAAACAACTCTCACAGGGCAACTTGCCAAGGCACAACATTTCTTGATCAGTTCGTTGATGACTTGATGTCTCTATGATCCCTTTTTGCCCCGTAAAATCAAGCATCTGCACTGTTCTCTTCGAGCCCCACACCTGACCAATGCAAAAAAGAGTATCGCACTATGCGCCTTGCATGCCCCGTTTTCAACAAAGGGCCTAATCAGGTTGGCTGGTGGCTGATGACTGATGTTGATTTGTTGTGAGAGAAAAGTATTGCTAACTTAAACCAACTGATGGCTGGTGCTGATTTATTGTGAGATAAAAATATTGTTGACTGCTGGAAATAAGCCAGCTAAACGGGCAGGAAATTCTTCCCACGTCTGCTGCTTCCCACAATACTGAACAGAGCAATATACCCTACGAAAATGAGGTGTCGGTCACATTATCGTTTTGAAGCTATTCGTTTGATCGTTTCTCTGCAAACATGGATAATGTCGATGAATTAGTAGGCCGATTGGCTGCTGCATGCAAATGCTGGCTTTGCGATCTGCAGTTCTCTGCACTTGGGACGATCTGTCTTCTGTCCCGTCGTTTCGTGGTTTTGACCAACGCAACCCCGGCCCCCCAATGGCTCAATTTGCTTCATGTGTATGGCGATCTGCGATCGTATATCTAACATTGCTGCAAGCTGAGTAACTATGGATTAACATACCTTCTCTATCAATAATATATAGCAAAGTTTTTGTCGTTCCTCAAAAAAAACTATGGATTAACATGGTATAGGTTTTGTCTTGTGATACTTGAACTGTAATGTATATTGTTGAAGTGAACAAGAACAAGAAAAATTTTACCATCCTTGAAAGAGGGAGGTGCCAAATCGAATGGCTATGAAAAGTGTCTACCTGCCGGTACCACAGCCATGCCCACCTGATACTGGCTCCCCTTTTCTCATGGTGAAGGGGTAAAATGTATTTTCTCCTTTAGTCTTGCTCCACAGTGAAAATCGTCCTCGGAAGCCGCCGCCTCCAATGTTGCCTTCTTCTCGTGGCGTGCTATTAGTCGAGCCATGCATTACAATAGAAAATACGTTTTACACTTAAGTGTAATCACACCTAGGTTTATACGTGTGACTTAAATAGAGTCACATAGTTACAGAGTAAAATTTGACTATATAAATTATGAGAATACAAGTTGCTACACAACACATACAAATTTAAATTTGATCTACATCTCAATAAAAACAACAAATTATATTTGCGACACCATTCGTTACCTGATTTTATTAATTTTAATTCTAGTTGAAGATCGCATTTAGCCTTGTCTATTTGTGTATGAACTTATGTCATACTATTCGATATTAGCATTTTTTTCATTTTTTAACATCTATTCAAGTCGCATACAAATATTTTTTATTCACGCTGTATGCAAATAACGGATGTGATTATATTTAGGTGTAAACAAATTTTATCTGTCGTCGCAGCCGTTAGCCAGCTCAGAGGGTCTTATTAAAAACAACAAATTCTACATGCGATACCATTCATCGCCTGTTTTATTAACTTTTTAATTTTGATGATCGTATTTAGTCTTGAAATTAAAATTTAAAATATATATTATTTTTCTCGATTTTGTATATATATACACATTTAAAAATTTTATAAAAATTGATCTAGCTCGGTGATGCAGGGAAATGACGTGGGACAGATACGGTCCCGCGGATTGGTCGTGCGGCACGGCACGATGCCGTGGTCTGGTGACGCGGCATTAGTATGTTCGCTGTGCTATATATGAATTGTCACTGTGCTAACTATACATATGTGCACTGTCACTGTGCTATATATGCATGTTTCACTGTGCTATATATGCATATACTGCATGGTGGCCCCGTAGCTTTGGCTTTGCCGGATCGCCTTGGTACCATGGCTGCATCGCGCATGACCATTTTAGTACTGCAGCTTCACCACGCAAGACCGCTTCGCTAGGTAGCCGGGTCGAGGAATGCAGCGATGCTGTGCCACCGAGTTGCGTGACCGAAGCGGTCCCGTGCGACCAAGCTGCGGCATCGGTTTGCGCGTTGCTCTCGCGCGGGACCAACTACGGTGCGCACCTCCAAACCGCGCCAGACATATATATTTCTACAAATGTTTCTAATCGATGTATATATATATATATGCAAAATCTCATATATATATATATATATATTTATTTAAATTTAATTCTTTAGTCTTGTATATTTGTATATGAACTTATGTCATCTTATTCGATATTACTATTTTTTTTAGTTTTTAATATCTATTCAAGTCGTGTGCATATTTTTTCATAAATATTTATGCCGTATGCAAATAACAGTTGTGATTATACTTGGGTGTAAAAAAACCTTATCTGTCATCCCAACCGTTAGCCAGCTCAGAAGGTCTATCTTTCGGTTGTTTGAAGTTCTTGCATTCGAGTAGTGGTGGCCAAACGGGCCGGGCCGAGGCGTGCCGGCCCGGGCACGACGGCACTGTGCGCCGGCCCGGCACGGCACGGCCCGGCTCGTGATGGCCGTGCCGGCACGGCACGACGGACCGTCGGCGTGCACGGGCCGCCGCCGAGCCAGGCGCGGGCGGCACGGCACGGCACGACGGCATGCCGTGCTGGCCGCCGGCACGGCACGGCCCAGGCGCACGGCACGGCTCCGGCGGTCCAAGCGGTCGCGACACGTGGCATGCGAGAGGGAGGAGGGCGCGCGGGATGATTTAAACCGACGAATCACGTAGCGCCACGTGTCCCAACGGCTATATAACGGCTATAATTTGAAAATAGCCGTTGGAGGCAAAAATCCAAAAAATCCAAAAAATTCCAAAAATTGCAAATTTCGCCCTATAAATAGGGCATCCACCCCACCACTTCTCCTCACCCCAAACATCTCATTTTGTGCTCTCAAGTCTCAAGTGCTCTCTTGTGCTCTAATTTGTTGGTTTTGACAAAATTTGCTCAAATTTTGTCAAAAATCAAAATTAGTTTCGTAGTTAATTAGTTTGATTGCAGAGGTGTGAAGTGCTTCCGTTCGAAAGATGTAAGTGATATTCATATGTATGTATTATTTGTATTTTGTTTGTGTATTTAATAAATATCTAAATTTTGTTTATTTTGGATTAAAATTGCGAATGGATCCAAACTATCCATATCGTCGCCGTCGTTCACTTTGGGTGATTTCGACCCCAATTACATGTCGGGGTTTGACGATGCCTCCGGATCGGCTCCAACTCCACCAAGCGTGGAGGAGGAACCGGTGCACGACGGCGACGGCCAAGGATATTCGGGATCCGCGAGCGGAAGTGTTTCGACACACACCGGCTCGAAAGATCGAGAACCTCCGGTGTGTGGCAGCACTTTGATGAGGTGAAAGTGACCGGCCCCGACGGAAGGGAGGTAACACAAGCTAGATGTAGAATTTGTAGGAATACTTTATCCGCACGATCTTCGGTGGTACAGGACACCTAAAGCGTCATGCGGAGGCGTGTGCAAGGAAGCAAGGAATACAATTGCGGAAGAACAACCGATGCTAAACCCGGACGGCACGGTACGTAGGCGGGAGTACGATCCCATGGTAGCTCGGGAAAATCTTGTCCAGGTTAATCGCGAGACAAGATTTACCCTTGAACTTTGGGAGTCTCCCGCTTTCAAGAATACGTTCAAGCAATCGCATAATCCTAGATTCAAAGCGGTTAGTAGACAAACAACAACCCGAGATTTAGAAAATTTTTATGAGAAGGGTAGTAATGCACTTAAGGAACTATTTAGTACATGCACTTTCTCGTTAGTGTTACCTCGATATATGGAGCGGTGGAGCTAGGGAGGATTACCTTAGCGTAGTTGTTCATTTTGTTAATGATGATTGGGAGTTGCAAAAAAGAGTTCTAGGCCTCCGGTTAATAGATGTGTCACACACAGGTGAAAACATAGCCGAAAGAATTATGGAGGTAATTAATGAATATAATCTTGCAGATAAAATATTTGCTGTTACACTAGATAATGCATCTGCTAATTCTAGGGCAATGGAAATATTGCAACCTTTGTTTTGTGTTTATGCGCAGTCTTTTCTACTTCATCAGCGTTGTGCTTGTCATATAATAAATCTGATTGTTAAGACTGGGATGAAGAGAGTAAATGTTCACATTGACGCTGTTCGTCAAGCAATCGCGTGGTTAACTGCTTCTAACCCGCGGATTGCTGCATGGAAGAGGTTTTGCCATGCGGCTGGTAAAAAAGCACGTAAGTTTGCCACCGATACTGAGCATCGGTGGAATGCAACCTATTTAATGTTAAAAGTTGTGTTACCTTATAGTGAATTACTAACGATTTTGTCCAGTCACGTAATGGCCCAAGAAACAGCGACGGTGGGCCAATACTGAGTGAGCACGTGTGGGCAATTGTCCAAAGATATTACCAATTTCTTGAAACTTTTTATGAGTCTACTCTTACTCTGTCCCAAGTTTACTATCCAACGCCAATTTAATTTTGCACAATATTCTCGAGATTGCCACGTTGTTAAAAGAATATGAAAATGATGAAATTCTAGCCCAACTGTCTTTCACATGAAACAAAAATATTTAAAATATTGGAAAAATATACCTATTTTGTATGCTTTTGCTTTCATATTAGATCCTAGGGGTAAATTAAGGGGATTCTCCACTATTTTATCACTTATTGGAGATACTATAGGTGTAGATTACAGTTCATTTTATACTGAGGTTAGGAGTAAACTATATGAAGTTTTTGGAAAGTATGAACTAAAGTTTCAGGGAGTTCGCCAGCAGAGACCCCCTCCTATCCCCACTACAGGTAAGAAGAAGATACAGTGGGGTAGAATTTGGGGTGGCTCATCTTCAAGCCAAGGTGGTGGGAGTTCGTCGGCTGGAAGTGGAGACGTCACTGCACACGGTGTTGCCGAAGAGTTGTCAAGTTATGTGGACAGCGACGCCATCAGGCATGAAGCACAAGATTTCAACGTCCTCGGATGGTGGAATGACCACAAGATGGCATATCCCGTGCTTTCAAAATTGGCACGGGATGTGTTGACGGTACCCGTGTCAACAGTATCCTCCGAATCGGCCTTCAGCCTTTGCGGTCGAATCGTCGAAGAAAGGAGGACAACTCTGAGCAGCGACCACGTCGAAATGCTACTAAGCGTTAAAGACTGGGAGCTAGCTAGACAACATGCCCAATACACTGCTGAGAACCAAGAATTGGCCGCCCAGTTCGAGAACCTCTACTTAGATCCAGACCAACCCCAATAGAACTTTGTTAGAAGTAGTTGTGATCTTTGCGCTGTACTCTTTTCTTTGTCATGGTTTTCTCAGTTTTTCCTATGAGTTTTTACATGACAAAGTTTTTAACGAGGCAGCATGTATCATTGTATCATATAATGATATAAACATCAATAAAGATCACTACTATTTTTAACATATAGCAAGTGTCAATATTTATTTTAATAATTTCAATATGAAAAATAGATGACAAATATATATTTTTTTCATATTTTTAACGTGACAGATACATCATTATTTTATTTTTTATCCTTTATTTACATTTTTAATTTTTATATATAGAAATAATAGGATTGTATATTTTTTTTCTATTTTTCCATATTTTTTTCTATTTTTTTAAATTCGGACGTGCCTAATGGGCCCGTGGGCTCGGCCACGGCCCACGGGCCAAATTCGTGCCGTGCCGGCACGGGCACGGCCCGGCCTCCCGTGGGCCGTGCTTGGGCCGGGGGCGGAGCACGCGGGCCGGCACGGCACGGCCCGTCACAGTGGCCGTGCCTAACGGGCCGTGCCGTGACGGGCCGTGCCGCGGCCGTGCCCGTGCCGGGCCGTGCCGGGCGGCCCACTTGGCCTGCACTGCATTCGAGAGCCTTCTGCTTCTGGTGACCTCTTCAGCATTGTTGCATTTGTTTTTAAGGTACAGGGGACGGGGACAATGAGAAAATCCAGTAGCAATGCACAAATGCATATCCCTTGCCATCCCTGACGCCCATACCTTCATTCCCTCCCACAGCATCTGCATTAATCCCATGTCCTGGAATTCCTATCAGATACAAGGAATAGAAATTGCAACCATATTGTCTCAGATCTATATTCTAGCGTTGGCATAGGCTTTGCCCATGAGCGGATGAGCCCCATGGCAACATCAAGCTCTTGCCTCGTTCAGCACAAGTCCCTCTCAGAGGATCAGACAAGCAGATGGATACTGAAATATATGTGGGAAGAATGCATGACACTTCACTCTGTTGAAACAATTCTTGAATCTTGATTGTTCTTCTTTAATGAATTTGGGTATAGAAAAATTAAACGGTACTACCTCGAGGTACCTAAATTTTATACTAAAATTAAAATTTTTGGTATCTCAAGGTAATAGTATCTAGAGTATTAAATTTTACATTACAAAATATGATATATTTCGATATCTTTTTAAGGATGATAAAATTATCCTTGAGGTTTAACGTGAAAAATAGAAGTAATTTTTTCTTTTTCATATCTTTTGCCAATCTGGTTAGATAAAACAAAGAAATGGTATAGAGACACAATACTGAGTTTGTATGGGTGCATCTTCCATCAATTTTATACCTGTTTAGCTAAGTGAGCATATCGAATTTAAGTCCTAGACTTGACATTCTTTTAATAATTGATGATGTTGTTAGACGCGATGATGGTAAAACAAGAAGTAAACAAGATCAAACCGCAAAGAAGACACGAGATTTAACGTGGAAAACCCTCCCAACACGAGAGGGAAAAACCACGGGCGCCAGCCAGCAACAATCTTCACTATATCTTGGTGAGGTTACAAAACGCCTGGGATTTACAACTGAATCAACATCTCCCATGCGGCGGCTTACAGGAACTTAAATAAGGTGGAAACCCTAAACCGGGTATAAGGAAACCCTAAACCGGGTAAGTGTGGACAAGCCTCCGCTACGCTCCGGCCCAAGCCTCTGGCGACGGGCCTCCGCTACGCTACGGCCAGAAGTCGGTCTTTGTTTGTAGATGAATTTGGAACATAAATAACATACTCCACCTTGAGACAAATTCCTTCTTGCAGCATCAATCAATCCCCCACCTAAACATAACAAAGAAAAATACCATGGGCACCACAGCCTCATGGGCTAAGCTGAAATACCAACCAAGCTTGAGCAAATCTCAAACTTGGTAGCAGGAACTGGCTTGGTCATCATATCAGCTGGATTATCATGTGTACTAATCTTGCATACCTTTAACTTTCCTTGTGCAATAGCATCACGCGCATAATGGTACTTGATATCAATGTGCTTAGTTCTCTCATGAAACATCTGATCCTTAGTGAGACATATAGCACTTTGACTATCACAAAATAGGTTAATGCAAGAATCAACTCCACATAACTCAGAATATAAACCTTTCAACCATACCAATTCTTTTGTAGCTTCTGCAACTGCCATGTATTCTGCTTCAGTGGTAGATAATGCAACAACTGGCTGCAATATTGCTCTCCAGCTCACAGCACAACTGCCAATAGTGAACACATATCCTGTGAGTGACCTTCGCCTATCTAAATCAGCAGCATAATCTGAGTCCACATATCCAATGACTCCACTGTCAGTCCTGCCAAATTTCAAGCAGGCATCTGCCGTCCCACGAAGGTACCTGAAAATCCACTGAACTGCCCTCCAATGTTCTTTGCCAGGATTAGACATATATCGACTGACCAAACTCATAGCATGTGATAAATCCGGGCGAGAGCAAACCATAGCATACATCAATGAACCAACAGCACTTGAATATGGCACCTTTGACATGTACTCAATATCATCATCAGTACTAGGACATTACTTTGCAGACAATTTAAAATGAGGTGCAATGGGAGTGCTAACAGGCTTTGCATCTTGCATATTAAAGTGTTTAAGAACCTTCTGAATATAATTGTGCTGACTAAGAAATAACAAACCAGATTTTCTGTCCCTAGTAATTTCCATACCTAGGATCTTCTTAGCAGCACCAAGGTCCTTCATATCAAACTCGCTACTCAACAGTTTCTTCAGAGTAGCAATTTGTTCCTTGCTTTTGGCAGCAATCAACATGTCATCAACATATAACAGCAAATACACGGGTGATCCATTCACAAATTTGATGTACACATAGCTATCATAATTTGACCTTTTAAAACCATGTGCCAACATAAATGAATCAAACCTTTTATACCACTGACGAGGGGACTGTTTCAAACCATACAATGACCTCTTTAACTTGCAAACATGATTTTCTTTTCCAGGGAATTTGAACCCCTCAGGCTGGTCCATGTATATCTCCTCATCTAACTCTCCATGCAAAAATGCTATCTTGACATCTAGCTGCTCAAGCTCAAGATCATGCATAGCAACAATACTGAAGAAAGTACGAATAGAACTATGTTTGACAACAGGAGAGAACACATCATTATAGTCAACACGGAATCGACTAAAACCTTTAGCCACTAACCTTGCCTTGTACCTTGGAGGCTCGCTAGGAGATAAACCCTCCTTTCTCTTGAAGATCCACTTGCAACGAACGGTCTTCTTCTTCTTAGGCAATGGTACAACGTCCCAAGTACAATTCTTCTCCAGTGACTGCATTTCTTCTTGCATTGCTGAAATCCACTCTCCACGATCACCAGATGCAATAGCCTCAGAGTATGTATTTGGTTCATAATTATTCTCCATCTGTTCAGCACAACTCAAAGCATAATAAATCATGTTACATTCTTCAATCAACCGCTTAGGAGCCCCACAGCTTCTCTTCTCTCTGCGGAGTGCAATAGGCTGATCATCTTGCTGCAAAACAGGGGGTGAGTGCTGAACAGTATCAACATTGTCATCATAATTTTCATCAATAATTTCTTCTTTAGGAACATCCATGTGCTCCACCTCAAGACCAACCCTCTGCTGCTCATTATCAGAACTGTTTGGCATAATATCAATAGAAGCACTGTCATTGAACATAACTGATTCATTAAAGACAACATTCCTGCTCATAAAGGTCTTTCTTGTTTCGGGATTCCACAATTTGTATCCTTTGACACCCGAACCATAACCAAGAAAAAGACATTTAATAGCTCTAGGCTCTAACTTTCCATTATCAACATGAGCATAGGTAGTGCTACCAAAAACTTTAAGCTGTGAGTAATCAGCAGGTTTGCCAGACCATACCTCAATAGGAGTTTTCTTATCAAGTGGAATAAAAGGCGATCTGTTTATCAAGTAACATGCGGTGTTGGCGCTACGCCGTAAATGCTTACTCATCTTTGCGTTGGACAAGCATGCAACGGGCCTGGAGATGATGGTCCAGTTCATGCGCTCAGCCACATCGTTCTGCTGCGGAGTGTATGGAATAGTGTGGTGTCTCACGATGCCTTCTCTCCCGCAGAAAGCTTTGAACTCATGGGAGCAAAATTCACCACCATTGTCGGCACGGCTTTACCTTTTTGTCGGTTGCCTTTCTATCATGGTTTTCCACTCTTTAAATGCAGCAAAGGTA
Source organism: Oryza australiensis (assembly GCA_019925245.2). Classification (NCBI taxonomy): domain Eukaryota; kingdom Viridiplantae; phylum Streptophyta; class Magnoliopsida; order Poales; family Poaceae; genus Oryza; species Oryza australiensis. The sequence continues at coordinate 86,318 of JAIFGZ020000113.1, forward strand.
TCATCCTTACTTTTCAGAAAATATGGCCACACTTTGCGAGAATAATCATCAATGATAGTAAGCATATAATTAGCACCACCATATGAGGTCTTACGAGAAGGCCCCCACAAATCGGCATGTATATATTCAAGGATACCTTTGGTGCGATGAAGCGAGGTATTGAACTTCACCCTCTTATGCTTACCAAAGATGCTGTTCACAAAACTTCATCTTGCTCGTGTGCAGCCATCCAACAGGTTTCTCTTCATCAACTCTGTCATACCGAGTTTGCTCATATGTCCAAGGCGCTTATGCCACAGGTCAGTCTTATTATTATCAGAAACACTTGCATGCACAGCGGAATTATGCAAAGTAGAACCTCTAAGGACATATAATTTAATGGGATTTAAGTCACCAATCATATAAACAAGCGAACCTCTTGAAACCTTGAGAACTCCACCTCTAGCGGAGTACTTGAATCCTTCATCATCAAGTGTGCTTGATCGAAATAAGGTTTCTTGCCATCTCCGGGATATGTCGCACGTTCTCCGGCGTGCGCACCATGTCATCATGCATCTTCAACTGAACGGATCCAACACCAACGATTTTACACGGGTTATCATCCCCCATGCGCACGCCATCTCCATTCTGCACAGACTTATATGAGTTGAACAAATCTTTGTTAATGAAGATATGAAAAGAGGCTGCTGAGTCGAGTATCCATTCATCATGACTAGCAACACAACCCGCAAATACAACGAGACAATCACCTGAGTCATTAGAGTCAGCACCGGAGACAACAGAGGCATTACCTTCAGCAGACTTATGTTTCTGTTGGTGCGCATTCTTCCTCTTCTCCTTATTTTTTAACTTCAAGCAATCTTCGATGAAGTGATTCGTTTTCTTACAGTATTTGCAGAACATCTTGTCTCTAGACTTGCTACGTCCACGGCTCTTGTCGCGGTTGTTGTTCTCAGACTTCTGCTCAGATCTGCCCCTGACATGCAGCGCCTCGCCCTTGGAGGACGATTGGCCATCACCCTGCACCATACTCTTCATTTTCTCCTTACTCTGGAGTGCCTCATAAACTTCCGCTAGGGTTAGTTCATCACGGCTTATCAATATGGTGTCACGAAAATTGGAATAAGAACTAGGCAAAGAACATAATAACAGAAGTCCCAAATCCTCATCTTCAAATTCTATTTCCATGGATTTCAGATCGGCCACGATCTCCTTGAAAACAGATATGTGAGACATTACCGATCCTCCCTCCTGGAGCTTGTGCGAGAAAAGCTTCATCTTCAAATGCATCTTACTTGGTTAGATCCTTTGACATGCGGATCGATTCCAGTTTCAACCGAGTTACGCGCGGTTTTCTCTGCGGCACTTCTTACAAAATATCATTAGAAAGATAAAGCTGAATAAGCGACAGAGCCTTACGATCTTTGCGAATCTCCTCAGGAGTCCAATCTTTCTTGCTCTTCTTTCCGAATCCTTCCAGTGCCTCATCTAGATCCTGTGTTTGGTGGGCGAGTATCGCCTTCATCTTCACTTGCCACAGTGAAAACCTCGTCTTGTAGTCGAGCGGTTGTAGATCAAACTTCATTGACGCCATCGCGACTCCCTGATCTGAAGAACTCAGCTCTGATACCACTTGTTAGACGCGATGACGGTAAAACAAGAAGTAAACAAGATCAAACCGCAAAGAAGACACGAGATTTAACGTGGAAAACCCTCCCAACACGAGAGGGAAAAACCACGGGCGCCAGCCAACAACAATCTTCACTATATCTTGGTGAGGTTACAAAACGCCTGGGATTTACAACTGAATCAACATCTCCCATGCGGCGGCTTACAGGAACTTAAATAAGGTGAAAACCCTAAACCGGGTATAAGGAAACCCTAAACCGGGTAAGTGTGGACAAGCCTCCGCTACGCTCCGGCCCAAGCCTCTAGCGACGGGCCTCCGCTACGCTATGGCCAGAAGTCGGTCTTTGTTTGTAGATGAATTTGGAACATAAATAACATATGTATCCGTCAACAGCGAAACCTATAGTGACTGCGTCAATTTTAAAATATGTCGGCCTAATTTTTTTAAAAAAGTTTTTTGAAGGGCGCTACCATGTCACATTCAGCCTTGTTTGGAGAAGTTTTTAGCAGCTGTAGCTTTTTATAAATCTTCAACGAATACTCCAGGTTCTCATATAGAATCCGAACATTTATAGCAATCTAGAAAAATAAAATAGAACCTATTTTTTCCCAGATTTTCAGTCTATTTTTGAAAATCTTTATTTTTAACTCTTTTTATTTGTCTCAAAATAAATTTATTTAAAATAATTATTGCATTGGAGTTTGTGAAGAAAAAGATAAAATGATAAATAATTATATTAAAATTTGATAAAATGAATTCTTATCGATAAATGTGAAATATGTGAAAAGTGAATTTATTTTGTGACGAAGAGAAGGAGAATTGCAGCGATGGTAGAGGGCCTCCGTAGAAACGTGCCATTTGAATTCTCTTGTGTCTAATCTGACCTACCAAGTTTGAAGTTGAACCCATAATCTCTCTTACCTACTGCCGTGCGCACCACCAAACATACTGGCAATGAAAATTATTGAGTTGAACATGGTGCCTATCCCTGCCATGCTTGTTGTTGGCGAGCTGGGCTCATCCTGGGCAACGAGAAGGTACAGCTTTCGCTCCTTGAGTCATTGGCTCCCTGCAGGATTGCTTTTGTTCCCCATTTGACACCAATTCCAGATCGGAGGTCAGGTGAAGTCTCAGACAAAGCGGCATGCAATCATGCATGTTTACGACTCTAATGGGGAGTGTGCTTTCTGGTGCGAGGGAGGATTCGAATGCATATATAGTGCGCGTGTGGATCAAAATGATCGACAAATTTAACACACAACTGCGCTAAAAGAATATAGTACCTAAAAATTCGCTAAAGCCTGGAAAAGTAATACGCAAATGCAGCAAATTATGTTCAACCCTTTACAAGGTTTTGTAATTTGTGATATGTCAATGAGCCTCCTCTAATCATTGTCCTGTCCTCTAACATTTATCGCTGACATATAAATCTATTCATCAGTCAATAGGATAGTACGTTGTGTTGTGTATAATTTAATATTGTATGTTTTTCACATAGCTGTATGTAACTGTATTTTTGATCTTTTGAAAGTAAATTGGCTTTATTCATGGCATTTATCTACGCATTCCTTCACCACTATTTACACAGTTTCATCGATTTGTTTTCTTTTAAAACATCGGACACACAATCAATGAGTTGTAAAAGTTAAATAAGAAGATTCTACGCTCATCAATTTGTATGGCCTGCATTTGCACACATTCACATAGACATGATATACTGTATTACTACAACACTGTTATTCGGAGAGACCGGTGGTCCAGGTTGTCAGAACAAGAGGGAGCAGCAGCAAGCAATTTCCTCGTTCCCCTGCTCAAGGCAGCAGCATACTTTGCATCTTTATTGGCTTAGGGCCACCCAAATTGGCGTCGCAGTGAAATTATTCAGAAATCAGGATCAAGAACGTGAGAAGAAAAAAAAGGAATGAGTGACAAAAATCCCTGAGCACTCTCTCACGCAGTGTCAGAACAAGAGACCAATGTAGGGCCTGTGCATAATTTCATCTCATACAGTGTGTTGCAAATTGTAACAGAATTGCAGAGCCATTCAGCTCTATCCAAGTGTTCTTTGCTGGGTCCGGCATTTGACCCCGGTTTTACTGACGCAATGCGAATCAAAACTCCAAACCATACTGAGGAGAACTGGGCACTGCAAACCACTGTGAATTGGTGGTCTTGAACAGTTCCTAGGTGAATGTAACTATATGTAAGGTCCATTGCACTTGAGAATTTACTAAAGTGCGATCCTTGAAGATCATATGAACTCTTGCGAAAAATTCGGTTTTTACTTTCTTTAGCCAGTGGTCGGAGGCTCGGAGTCAAGCTTTTCATCAGAAGAAGAATTGAAGCAAGAAAGGCTTCGTCAGCACAAGGACGTACGATCGGCTTGATGCGGGCACCAAGGAGACAGTGAGGACACTCGAGAGCAGAATTCATATGGAAAAGCGAAAGCTATACATAAAAGGTATGGTAGCCACTCGGCTAAAGCTGTGGCAAGAGAGAAACAATGAACCGTATTAAAGTCATCACTGTAGCAGAATGACTTTTTATATCAATGGATTCTAATCTCTTGAAAGGATCTATGCCATTACAAATATACTAATTTAGAAAAATATCATTACTATTTATGATATCGGTTACGTGTAACTAGAATTTTAAAAAATTGAAACCATGCCACTCCGTCATGATTTCTGTCAAAAATCTCCGTTAGCCCCAAGTACACGTAGGACCTAGCTGTCAATTTCATCTTCTTCACCTCCCTCCCCTCTCTTCTTTTTTCCCTACCTTCTTCAGTCTCTCTCTCTCTCCGGTGCTCCTCGTTCTTTATCATCGCCGCTTACCACCTCCCATCCGAATCCCATCTGCAGCGGGAGGATTTAGGAGCCACCATCGTCGTCGTCGTCACCGTCGACCTCCCTTATCCACGGCAGGAGGGCTCGGGGGCCACTGTTGTCGTCGTCTCTGACCTCTTCCCATCCACGGCGGCAGGGCTCGAGAGCCACTGCCGTCATCGTCGTCGTTGTCAACCTCCTCCCATCCTCGACAGGAGGGCTTGGGGGCCACCGTCGTCTTCGACCTCTTCCTACTCGGGAACCGCCACCGCCATCGACCTCCTTCTATCCGTGACAATACGCCACTTCGTCATCAGTACTAGTCTGCCAAGAGAGGAAGAGGGAGGGAGAGAGACAGAGTTGACGGAATATTTGATGGCAATGAAATGGTTCTAATTTTTCTAAATTCTAGTGGCACATAGCCGATATCGTGAATAGTAATGACATATTTTAAAATAAGCAAATTTGCAATGGCATGGATCCAATTAACCCTTAAACAATTAACAGTGTAGAGTACAATGACATCTATGAAAGTGCATCTAGCCCCTATTGGGTTTTGGTGGTTAATAATAAATTGGTTAAGGGACTAATGTGTCTAATTGAGATGAGTGCAGGTGATTAATTTCTAAATGCTTAGGTGTGCAGGTTTTGAGAAAAGAGAACCCTTAATCAACAATTGTAAATAGGAGAAAAGATTCGACCAAGGTTTTTAATTTTTCCTTTTCATCAATCTTGAGTTTTAGAAAAAACCGTACTATTAAGAGGGGTGCAATTCATGGCATGAGATGATCCAAGGGCTTAAAGTCATAATCTTGAGGAGTGAGATTTTTTTCCAGTCTTTTTCAGCTTTTTTCACTTTTCAGGATAGTGAGTCCTGATCAGAAGTTCAGGGGTTCCTGACCGGAACTTCAGGACACCCTGGCCGATTCAATTCCTAAGTGTTGGCCGGAAGTTTCGATAGTCCCAGACTGAAACTTCCGGACACCTCTATAGTTCAAATGTGAGTAATGGCTAAATGACGCCATCACTAACCTATAAATATCTCATACCCTCTCCAGCTCACTTTTGGCAATCCAACTTTCGTTTTCTGTCCCCTAGCCTCTCCCATGATATTGTAGATCACTCCAACTCATTTCTTGAGCCCAAGAACCAAATTTGTGAGAGATTTGAGTGATTGGAGGGCTTTGTGTGAGAGTAAGAGAGCTAGATGACTTGAGCACTTGGTGATTCTTTCAGGCTGCGATTTGGTGCCTATTACTCTTGGAGAGTGATATCCTAGACGGTTAGGCATCTTCTGCTAGCATCCGATGATTTGTGGATTGACCTGGGAAAGTTTGTGAAGAATTTTCTCACCTCCACAAAGAAACGAGATATGAATAGTGAGAATCTGAGCTGCTCTTTAAGAGGTTGTCTAGGTAGAGCAATCCGCGTCTATAGTTCTTGCTAAAGAGTCAAGTTTGAGATATATGTGGTCACTTGATCTCTAGGGAAGAACCTAAAAACGTTGGGTTGGAGACCGTAGACTTCTTTATGAGGATTTGCTTGGTGAGGCAAGGGATCAATTGAGACCCAGCTCTACGGAGTTTCTCAACGGAGAGTAGGATTCTTTGAATCCGAACATCGGAAAAAAAAACCCCTTGTGTCTATCATGCTTGTCCTTTACTTTCTGTTGAAGTATTTCTATTTGCCAGTAATTCCTTCATGTTGCTTGCTATTAAACATGTCTTGATAGTTTCAAAAGTTCGAGTTTAGATATTTGAAGTCACAGAACACTGGAAGTTTTGGATCAAAACTCCAGAAGTTTCGACCAGCCTGAGCTGACGGAAAGTTTCAAAGTTCAATCTTGAAAGTTCCAGTGCCTGTGTGTTTTAATCGCTGCATTTTCAAGAAACTTTCAGGATCACCTATTCAACCCCCTCTAGGAGACATCTACGGACCTTCAATCTATCACTCCATCAAAAAAATTAAATTCAATCCACACATTAAGAAAAGGTGATGAGTAAATTGCATTAACGGTACACAAATTTGTTAGGTAGATGCAATATAATATATAAACTTGTAAAATGATTACTTTGATATACGAACTGAGGTACGTGCAAACCAATGCCAAAAGAACAAACAAGGCTAGTCTTGCTAAATTAAGTGTTAATTAGGATACTACATAACATGTATATGAGAAGAATGCTACGTTTGCTCAGTAAAAATATTTAATAAGACCTAAAAATTGCATGAAGAAAGACATAAACAACCAAGAAATGATGCAAGGGGTAAAATAAAAAGTAATAAAGCACAAATCAGGTTTACAAAGATAGCATGTCATGTCCGCCTCACGTGTGCACATCGTGTTCTAATGAATGTCTAATTTGGTAAAATTGGCTATGCTTGTTCTTTTAGTCTTGTTTCATAAGCATCAGACAAGTTCATCATTAAAACAAGTGTTTTACAAGTTAGTGTGTTGAAGCACACCCATCTAATAAATTTTAAATTTGTGTACCGTCAATGTAAATTTAAATGTGAACGATACGCTAGATTTGTTCTTTTAATTTATTGATTTACAAATTAAGTTTAGACTAAATATTTTCGGGAGCCGTACGTTAAATTTTTAAAACTTTTATAATAATTTGAGTAATGTTTGAATAAACGAGTTCCCTCTCTCTCTCTCTCTGAGTGTGCGCGTGAGTGTGGCTGTATAAATTCAGGCAGGTACGGTTGCTCCCTCTGTGGTGGCCTGGCCTCACAAAGTCCCAGCCAGTTTGCAGCTATATTAGAGAGATCAAAAGTGGAAGCTATCAAGCAAGAAAAGGAAAGGAAACACCTACACCTACTCCTGGCTCCTGCCCCCAAAACTTCTCATAGCTTCAAATCAACTTTTTTCCATCTAGCCCTTCAGCTTCAAATCAAGCGGCAGATTCATCACATACACAGTGATTTGTGGCTAGCTAATGAGAGCAAGCATCTAGCTTGTTCTTGATTCCTTGGCCGGCTATAAGCTTGTGTGTGCAGCAGCAGCAGCAGAAGCAGCTTCAGCTCAGCTGCAATGGAGGAGCAGCTGAACCCACTGGCTGTGACACAGCTGCTGCAGCACACGCTGCGCGGCCTCTGCACCCAAGGCGACTCCCAGTGGGTGTACGCCGTCTTCTGGCGAATCCTCCCAAGAAACTACCCTCCTCCAAAGTGAGTCAACTGATCTCAGCTTAGCTGAATACTTAATTGGTGACACTGATTAGTTTGAGAGAAAAAGAATTAGCAGTAGCATTTTTCTCCATATTTAATATTGATGCTAGCTGCTGTTTTTTATTTTCAATATGATCAGATGGGATCTTCAGGGTGGTGTTTATGACAGGAGTAGAGGAAACAGGAGGAACTGGTTGGTGCAGCATCTTCTCTTCTTATTATTTGTATTAGTTTGTTGATTAATTTGTGTTTGTGATTCATCTTGGGGGTTACAAAAACTCGCCTAGGATCCTGGCATGGGAGGATGGATTCTGCAACTTTGCAGCCTCTGCCTGTGACCAAGAGGACACACCAGCTGCTGCCGGGTACACTGACTATGCAGCAGCTGGGCATGAGGTGAAGGGCCTCCAGCCTGAGCTCTTCTTCAAGATGTCCCATGACATCTACAACTATGGGGAAGGGTATGTAGTAGTACTTTTGTAAGTAAAATTTTTCCACTGCAAATTAATTAGTGGTTTTGATTGAAATATCGTTAATTAATTAGTGTCATAGTATTGGCCGTCTTTCTTAATTAGCAATCTATGTTCTTTGAGAAAACCTACGCTAATCACTTTAGTTAGCACGTGAAGCACGAGCTCATGATGCGATGATCCATTTTGAAGGTTGGTTGGGAAAGTGGCAGCTGACCACGGCCACAAGTGGGTGTCCCAGGAGGCCAATGAGCATGAGATCAACCTGATTACCTCATGGAACAACCCTGCCGATTCTGTAAGCTTCAGCATCTTCTCACCCAACTATTCTAATCAGTTTGCTTAAAACCCCAAAATGCTTTGCAATAACAACAATTAACATGTTTTTGTTCCGTATAATTTCTGCTGATTGCAGCATCCAAGGACATGGGAAGCTCAGTTCCAGTCCGGTATCAAGGTACAAGTATGCCTCGTACCAAGAAAGAGTTCTGAATGCCAAAGCTGATGATCTTTTTACTCTTTTTTTATCGCTTTTTTTGGCAGACCATTGCCCTGATCGCCGTCAGAGAAGGCGTTGTACAGCTAGGCTCCATGAAGAAGGTACGCCCGTTCTCTGCTCTGTTCTTCAGTCTTCACCTACTCCACTGTTTGCAGAAGTTGCGAGTGACTTGGAATCACTGATGCCAAGCTCTTCCCGTAGCTGCATGCATGCACGACAAAGAGGGGGCAATGTGCGTGTCCACAGCTCGTCGTGTTGGTGTCGGCATGGCCGTGCTGATCGATTGGTGCGTCCATGGCTGCAGGTGGCGGAGGACCTGAGCTACGTGGTGGCGCTGCGGCGGAAGTTCGGCTACCTGGAGAGCATCCCGGGTGTGCTTCTGCCGCACCCGTCGTCGGCCGCGTTCCCCGGCGCCGCCGGCCTGCAGGACGCGGCCTGGCCGTCGCCGACGATGGAGCTCTACGACCCCTACTACGGCCATGCCGCCGCGGCGACGGCGGCGGCGATGCAGATGCACCACATCGTGCCATCGATGAGCAGCCTCGAGGCGCTCCTCTCGAAGCTGCCGTCGGTCGGCCCCATGGCGGCGCCCGGCCACGGCGCAATTGGCGGCGCGGTGGCCAAGGAGGAGCTGGACGACGCCGACCACCACCACGGCGCCATGGACGCGGCGGGCAACGGTGGCGAGAGCACCAGCGCCGCCACGACGCCGCTGCCGTACTACGTAGACGTGGCTAAACCCGACGAGGGGTTTTAGTGTTTCAGCCTGGTCGTCTCTGCCCGTCTCCATCTCTCGTCTGTGCGCGCACGGTTGTTGTAACGTCTTTTCTTTTCTTCTAATGTCGCATTGTGATGATTATTCTATATTAACCCAATCATGTGTGCGGCTGCGTGCTTTGGAGTTTGGACTACTTGGAGGTGTCGTACTGCAACGTACGTACGATATCCTGTACGTCATATTCTGTCGATCAATCACACTGTACTGCATTCTTACCAGAAAGTTTGATTTTTACTACCGTTCTAAAAATATAAGGAGCTTTAAAATTAAACATGGATATTAAAAGATTTAATGAATAAATTGAGAAAGATTATGATCAGTTAATGATGAGGATATCACTCCTTTAAATAAAAATGAAGTACTTAGAGGGAGACTCGAAGATAGATGCCACAATTCATATCAAATTTGAGTCCACTTATAAATATAGGATCAACGCGTACTAAAATCGTCGCCCAGACCTCATTCAGACTCGTTTTCGATGTTCTACCTATGTATGAAAAGCTAACGTGATCACATTTCTAATAAGCCTCTCTTACGTCAAAATTCCTTGAGTCCAAAATTTATTCGGCTGCTGCGTCATCGTTTTTAGGTCCATTGGACCGTGTATTATGTTGGAGTTCATTAGGGACGCGTCCATTGGGTCTAGGCCGACCCTAGATCTTATGTATTCAGTAGTCGTCATCGAATTAAGAGTGAGTTTTGCTTAGATTATTCTGACATTGTAGTTTCGCTGCTAGTTTTGGTTGTGGAACAACTTATGAAATTCATCTTATATTCGCAATATTTTTAGATTGCATCTTCTACTCGCTTGCTTGCGTTCTTGATTTGCTTGTAGGAGATAGCGTTATCGACAAGATAATCGTGTTTTGATTCGGTTGATAACCAACGGAGGAGTGGTATAGAGATTTGATCAGGGTCTTTGAATCATCAATGTTGAGTCTCTACAATTGACTTATCAATACCTATCGAAAGATCAGGACCCTAGTTTTTTATCAGTTGATAAAAGAAAATAGGTAGGGATTTTGAATGGTGAAAGATTTTGATTGGTTGAGAAGAGAATGTTTGCTTAGAAGACTATATTTTAGGATGGAGGGAGTATGATTTAAGCGTACCTGTATAAATTTGCTTGGCCCCACTTCTTAATTAAGCATTATTATTTATATATTAAAATTATTTTTAAAAAGAAAAAATGATACAATCTATCTTCTCGCCCTGATCAAGTTAATCATGTATATGTACCGAGGTCAGCGAAACGTTTTTAGTTCATATGAAATTTTTATGGAGATCCTATAAAACCTTAGACAGATCCTCAAGTTTACAAATAGGAGTAGCTGGTACCAACTGATTTTACTATCTTGTTGAGACATTAGAGATGTGTTAACATCAAAATTTGATACAGTTCTGTTGACGCCAAATTCGTACCGTCGCAAGATGTGTTGACGTCGAATCACACGCTGGCCAGGGAGATCTGCTTAGCTCCAGTGCAGGTCCTAAAATTGATGAAGCGCGAGCGTGCCAGTCAGTTTTATCCTGCCACTGACAAGTTATGCAAAACAGCAGAGCATAAATCATATCGGTCGATAGGCCGATAATCAAAACAACCGATTTGTTGACAGTCGATTATGTTATTCCAGCTGATGCCGATGTCCAGATAACTTGTCGGCTGAAACCCCGACGGAACCCTTATTAGTAGCCACTAGGCAGGTTAGAGACTACGGTTCTAATCACGACTTAGTAGGTCAAACTGAATTAATGCAGCACTAAGTATGAAAAGAAACGCAATATCTAGATAATCAAGTCCTTGACTGATTTTTAGGGTGGTAGATGTCTAAATTAATCTAATCTAGTAAATAGTTTAGTCAGTATCGGTAGAGACCCTAAAGCGAGAGACAGCCGATAGAGCTAAATTGAGATACTAGGACTAGATTAACAGAGACATATGATAAGATCGGCTAACCCTCCGGTGAAACATTAGCATGAACCTATCGGCTTAACAAGACTCAGATTATCGATAATAATCTAGTAGGTCGGACCTAACCGATGCAGCACAAGATTGTATATGATAATCTAATAATCAATGAGCCGATAGATCTGTCTAATGTGATGGATATAACAAATCTATCTAAGCGACATTACGTTTACAGAAACATCGACTTGATCAGAATATCGAACCTAACCGAGAAAGTCCTAACTAAGTCGATGTATCTATAAATGGTAATGAAACTAAAGATAGATACGATATATCTAGGCCGACGGGACTTTGGAGTTACCCCTTCGCCGGAGATCGAAGCCGATGCAGCTCCGCGTTGGATGCCAAATTCTGCTGGATGATGAACAAAGTAGCCAAAAGTAAAAAGGTGACGATGCGCCAAGTTGTATTGATCGTGAGGATTGATATACATGGACCCCAGGCTTATATATTTATACCCACAAGCTAACAGAGATCCTAACAGATTACAATTCAAACTTTCCTAAAGATAAAAGAAAACAAACTGAATCCTTACCAGATACTAATACACTTTCCTAAAGATAAAATAGAAGGCTAACAAACTCTTCCTAATTGATAGATACAAGCTGTATCCTTGTTGAACTCGGTGTCTTCTGGATAAGATCTTTCCAAACCAAATCTGATAAGAATCCGACTGCTGGAGATACTGATAAGGGAAAATCCCCATCGGCTGACCAAAACTCTAAGCCGATACTGGCTCTGAGCCGATTTGAACCTTGTCGTGAGGGCTTCAGAGCTTACCAAATTTTGGCGTTAACATGTTCTTTAGTATATTTGGCTAAGAAAAGAAGTTGATCAATCGATGGAAGCTTATCCAGAAGAGATCGAGTTTAAGAAGAAATCGTGAAGACTATGGCATGACAGTTTAATTGTATCTATTAATTAGGCATGATTTAATAACTTCAATTTTATTTTCGAAAGGTCGCTTAGGCCTAGAGAGGGTGAATAGGCTAATTTAAAACTAAGTAAATATGGAAGCAAAGATTTTTGAAATTCCAAAAATGACTTTTCGGGAATTTCAAAAATCACAGAGCAAGCAAAAGGCTGAACAAAAACTAGATCTAGCTAAACACAAGTATAAAGAGCAAACACAAACAACAACTAGACTGAAAGCGGCATAAATAAGAAAAGCTAGAGGAGAGAGATATCATCGAGATTCTTGCAAGATGAAGTGTTCTCAAAGTTCGAATCCTTGAGGGGATTATAGTCTCCGTTGAGGAGCTTACAAAGAGCCGGGTCTTTGCTAGCCATTTCCTCTAAAGGTTGCACAAAGCACTCCTTCAACTAGTGGTATCTCTTTCCTTTCGGAGGTGATATCCGACCTTCACAAACTTCTCCCAACCAACCACAACTAAATTGGTGGCTCAAGAGTGACACCTAGCCGTCTAGGAGTCCTTAACCTTCAAGAGTAAAAGATGATGCATGTATGTCTTGGGGATGAATCAAGTGCTCACAAATCTTCACGAAGACAACTCAAAGCACTCACACAAACTCGAAACCACAACTCTCTCTCTCTCACAAAATCCAAACTCAAAGTTCGGTGAAGAGGGGATCAAGCAAGCAAGGCTCAAAAGTAGATCTCAAGAGTAGCAAGCCAAGGCACCAAATGTTCAATAAGAGCAGCAACATTGACTTGGAGGGGGAGGGGGCTATTTATAGCCATAGCCTCACATCTACTAGTTAGAGGTAAAGATTCCCTTTTTTGAATTTTCGAAAATACTTTTCGGACAAGTCCGAAACACAGCAGAACCATTTTCCACGATGCGCCACATCAGACAAATTCGAGAAACAACAGAGCAAAACAAGTTTTCCGAAATTCTGAAAATCAAATTTCGGACAAGTCCAAAAATGTCTAGTGCTGAAATGTGTTGTGCAGATATTTTTGGAAATTCCGAAATGCATTTTCAGACAAGTCCGAAAATGTCCAGAACCATATTTCGCAACTCAGACATTTTTGAAATTTCTGAAAGTTACTTTCAGACAAGTCTGAAAATGTCCAGAACCAAGTTTGGCGACTGAGCCAATTTCGAAAATTCCAAAAGTAATTTTTGAACAAGTCTAAAAATGTCTAGAACCAAAACTCAGCTCCTAGATATTTTCGAAAATTCCGAAAAGGACTTTCGGACAAGTCCAAAAAACTCTAGAAGAGAAAACTTAGAATGAGGGCCACTTTGAAAATGATTTTTGAGCACCCAACTCATTCCTAGACACCAATGCATCATCCCCCATAATAGTTCGGCTTTCCTATTGACTCAAGCAAGAGAAAATTACAATTTACTAAGAGATTCTTTGCCGCTTTTAATCAAAACTCCATACTTAAGGGTATTGCATCGAACATTGTCTCTTGGCGAACTAATATTCCTTCACACATTCTCAAATGCAAGCATTAGTCTTTTCTAATCAGATTATCTTTAACCACCAAAATAATTAAGGGCCTAGATGCACTTTCATATTTTTAGGAAGTTTTATCTAGTTTTCGATTAGGACTTGTAATTTTATCTTTAGGAAACATGTGCCATGTCTGATCAGGACTTTTATCAACCCGAGGGTATAAATATATACACCGGGATCTTGTAAGACATCTTCATAGATCAATACAAGTACTTTCGACACATTGTCACCTTTTTATTCTGACAAGTTGTTAGTTTCAAGTTGGGCTGCATTGGTTTTGATCTCCGGCGAAGAAGTTCCGTCAACTTCGCTTGTATTATCATGGCTAAAATTTTCTCGGTTAAGTCCAATATTCTAACTAGTTTGGTGCAAGCATTGCCTATCTGATATATTGATTCTATCTTTAACTGCATCGTTGTTTAGAATCATATCAGTTTAGTTAGGTCTTTCTCGGTTAGGTTTGTTATTTTCACTTAGTTGGCGCTTCTCTAATCACATTGTTGTTTTAGATAGATCGATGTATCCATTATGTTTGTGTAGAACTATCGGCTAAACATGTTTTTCTTATTATCTTCAATCTTATACTGTTTCGGTTAGGTCCAATCTATCAATTACTTTTAATAAGTTTATTTCTACTAAGCTGATAGGTTTTTATGCAATGTTTTACCAGAGTGCTAGTCAATATGTTATCTTGAGATGATTTCTAAGTGATGTATCGGCTCATATTCAAATTCGTATATTCTCTAGTTAAATCTCTCTTTATCAACTTTAATCTTATATTGTCTCGGTTCGTTCCAATCTATCATGATTGTCTTTAATAAAGAATGGTTTGTTGCTGATTATACATAATTTGGTTCTAGCCGATAATAGCATGAACTTATTGTTTATCTGATTATTTGAATCTACATCAAACCTATAATCGATTGATCGGCTCCATCGATATCAGGTGACCTCGCTACATCACATCGGCTTATTGGCCGATCGGCTCATTGATGATTGATCTATTTTTATCTTGTTAGTTGTATGATTAAACTAACCGGCACGTCCCGAACTCCGTGAACCCAATTTGATAGGATCTCGCACCGAAACTAAGTAGACCTGCCAGTCTTTGTGTGTCGTGATGAATTTCACGTCCACAAGGTATTATATTTTTAGCGATAAAGTTTGGTGCCTTTTCCCCATATGGCAAAAGGTACCCACTTTTGTACAGTAGAAAATGATACCTCTTAAAAGACCATATTTTTTTTCTTTTTTTGTTATAAGGGTTCATGATTCAACATTATAGAACCGAGAATTATGGGTTTCACGATTCATGGTGATAAGTATCCTTTCGTCCAATCATATCCTAGGATGACAATTGGCCAAGTTTTGTAGTACAACTGGGCAAGAGACACTGTCGCCCGAGTTCATTGAAAGAATTTTAACGGCAAAGTTGGCCTGATAATGTTGCGGATTGGTGCACATCTGTCCAGATCAATTCAATTTGCCTCCAAAGCCAATGCATCGAGGCAACTAGGCCAGAGCTACCCATCATGACGAAAAACACAGCTGCTGCATGGCAGTTGCTCGATCATGCGTGTCACATCAGCCAAACCAAATCTTAGGCAAAACCTCGTATACGTACAAAGTTCTTTCCATAAACTTTTTATACACGCTGATGTGTTGCACTAGTCTGTAGTTGAATCTTGATTTTTAACTTCTACAGTTGAGACTTATTTTTCATTAGTAAGAACTAAGAAGTTGTAAGAAATTTTTTTAGCACTTACGGCACTGCTCACCTCATTAATTAATAGCTGGCCACCAAGCATGAACTATGCCGTGCGGATATCACTGTTTCGCTGAACCACACCAGTTTCAGAGACACAGTGTGCCTGTGTGTTTCGATCGATCTGAAACTCAAAACATCCTCTGGCAAAAACGAAACGAGCGAGTTTGCAGAGTTGATTGGATTCAATGTCGCTCTCTTAAGCTGGCTGCCAGTATACGATGCCTCCGGCCGGCCGCCCACGGCTAGCTTCGACGTCGTGTGTTTCACCACGTTTGTCCATGCGACGCTCGCATGCATCCATGCACGGCCGATGCCATGTGAGCTGTAACTTGTGAAGGGATGTGTCCGTTTCACTCATCGACGGATGCAGCGGCGCTGTCGACGGATCGATCGATGGTTTGGAAAACGTTAACCTGCAGAGATAGGGAAGTGTACGTGAAAGGGTACACATCAATCGATCGCCATCGTTGAGTTTGACCGTCCTCAGATCAAAATAAACACACATTACGTACTCTGATGACTGATCCATCGTCCATTGGACTGCTAATTCGTTCATAATTAGCTAGCAATGGCGTCCACGACATGTACAGTTCGCCCCACATACTCCGTATATATCGTTGTAAGCAGTGGTAGACTCATAAATTTTTAGTAGCCTGGGCGAATCTACAAGTGTTTGCTGGAGAAGTATCTCGTTCCATAGGACATATTTATAAGTTACGTTCATAGGGCACCTTATAGTTTATTAAATATGACATATTATATTTAGGTTGACATCTTACAGTTTACCAAATAGGGCATATTAATAGTTCCATAGGTCACCAAATAGGTATCTTTGTAGACTGTAAACTGCTTATGTTGTGGCTACCTTTATATTACTTTTGTAATCTTTGAAGGTTAATGAAGGTTAATATATTTAGGTGGACTTATATTACAAAGGTTAATGAAGGTTCACGCAAACTAAATTGGACACCTTAAGTTCCACAGGTCAGCAGGAGGAGAGGAGGTCAGCAGCAGAAGTAGCTAGTGGAGCCCAGGCAAGGGCTCAGGGTTGCCGGGCCTTGAGCCCGCCACTGGCTGTAAGCACCCATCAGGCAATGTCCCCATGCATACGATCGATCAGTATGGTCATCTCCATATATCGCTGACCGTGGCTGCAACGATACGTGCTACGATATGGTGGATGATCCGGGGGGTGAGGGGAGGGGGCCGGGCCCTGTGGATGGACGGACGCATGTTTGTATCCTTTGACCGCACGGTGCACAGAAGCGAGAGCTCGCGGTGCCCACGCCGCGAGGGCACGCTGCATGCACGCAGATAGCCGTGTTCGTTTGCGTGTTAACGTCGTGTGCCGTCAACTCGTTCGTCCGAGTTCAGTGCACAGGGTTTTCGCCGAAGAAACCAACCTGAGCAATGATTAGTTGGGCGTGGAAGATGAAGATCAGGAGGAACATGGCCGGGTATATACGTGCACTGTGCGGCGTGGCCCGGGCTTGACTGATTGTTGGGTATATGTTGGTTGTCGTGGAACTGCTTCGGTCCATCAGCTCTCCATGGAATCGTGCATCTCGTACGGATTTGTGAAATGTGCATGCAGCAGCACGGCTTTTCTAGTCTCTATGATCGAATGTAGGTCGTGTTCGCTTGTTCGTATCAGCCGGACTTATCATCTATTCAAATATTATTTTTCTTTCACAGCAAACCAGTCGGTTTGTCTTATCATCCGGCTTATAGGTCAGCCGTACGCATACATCCTTCTCATGTCAATGTGATTAAACTGTGCTGTATTGCATAGCCAACTCGCCAGCGAGGTGATTTGTACTGGTTCAGAGTTTAGACTCTTCTGCCTTGGCGCCTTGCCATCGTCTCGTCTAACATGTCAGATTACATATTTCCTTCCTGCTGTTTGCAACTCCTCACGGCGCCGGCGCCGCGAGGAGGCGGAAGCCAACAGCACAATGAAAACGCTCGTCCACCGACACCTGTCTAGAAAGGCAGGGAAGCACACGCGGATCAGTCGAAGACGCAGCGCGCGGCGGCACGGCGCACAGTGCATCTCTACGGAAGGGAGCAGTTGGTGAGTACTTCACCCGTGCCCCCTGACTGGACCCAGCAGGTGAGGCGGATATGCCTCGTCTTGCAATTTGCCAATCATGCTGCTGTAGGTCTTTTTTTTATTAACTAGCATTATGGTCTCTACAAATTGGATGGCTATATTTTTTTCTATAATATAAAACACACACACACACAGGTATATTTATATTTTATTATTAAAATATATTAAAATGACAACATAATTTTAAATTATGTAAACCAATGTATAATATTCATATTGTATTGTGTGTGTGAGAGAGATAGTTATTAATAATTTTTAATTCTGAATTTTACTTATTTTTAAATTGTGTTCCTACATGAACTCAAGACTTCTCTTTCAATATTTCTTATTTTTGTAATTTCAAAGTTTTGTTATTTATAAAGTTTACTCCTATATAAAATTTAAACCTTTCTTTCAATATTTCTTATTTTTAAATCCCAAATTTCAGTTATTTCTAAATTTTATTACTATATGGACTCTAAACTGCTCTTTAGTATTTCTTTTTCTAATTTAATATTTTGTTATTTATAAATTATATTTTTATATGGACTCTACACTTTTTTCAATATTTCTTATTTTTAAATTGTGATTTTTAGTTATTTCTAAATCATATTTCTATATGGACTTTAGACTCTTCTTCTTCCAATATTTCTTATTTTTTTAATTCCAAATTTTAATTATTTATAAATTGCATTCTATATGGACTCTAGACTCTTCTCCCAATCTTTCTTATCTTTTAATTTCAAATTTTACTTCTTTCTAAATTGTATTTCTATATGGACTATAAACTCTACTTTTATTTTTTAATTCTAACTTTTCTAAATTCTTATATGGACTCTATACTATTGTTCTAATATTCCCTACTTTTTAATTCTGAATTTTTGTTATTTCTAATTATATTTTCATATGGACTCTAAACTCATATTTTAATATTTCTTATTTTTTAACTCCAAAATTAAGTTATTTCTAAATTGTATTCATGTATGGACTCTAGACTCTTCTTCCAATATTTTTTAAAATATTAAATTTTAGTTATTTCTAAATTGTATTTCTATATGGACTCTAACATTTGAAAGTGCATCTAGCACCATGAGTGAGTTTTGATGATTAATGACAAAATGATTAAGGGACTAATGATTTTATTGAGATAAGTGCAGACAATTAGTCCCAAGGTGCTTACGTATGCGATGGTGTGCAATGGAGAACCCCGCCATAAACAGTTGCAAAATATGCGAGAAGATTCGGACATTTATTTATTTTTTTGCATTTTGATCTTGACTATAGGAAAGCCATACTATAAAGAGGGGTTCCAAATGGTTGCCTGAGATGTTCCAAATGCTCAAAGTCAATTTCCCTCGAACAAAGACACATTTGCACAACACTTGCACATGCTCGGGATCAAACAAGAAGTGTGGATCGAAAGTTCCTAGCACTTTGGTCCAGAACCTCCTCACACCTTTCCAGTTCAAAGTGTGAGTCACGACTACATGACGCCATTGCAAGTCTATATATTCTCCACACCCTTCACAGGTTACTTTTGGCAATTTTATTTTTGTTTTTCTATCTTCTAGCTTCTCCCATGATATTCTTGCCCCTCCACCTTGTTCTTGAGATCCCCATGAGATTTTGAGTGAGATTTGAGGGTGGTGGTGAGGATTGGTGATGTTGAGAGGGATAGGATACTTGAGCACTTGGTAATTGTCATCGGGCAACTGTTTGGTGCTTGTTACTCTTGGAGGGAAACTTCGTAGGTAGATAGGTGTCGTCCGCAAGCATCTAAGAGATTGTGGATTGTTCTGGGAAAGTTTGAGAAGGTTATCCTCACCTCCGCAAGAAAAAGAGGTAATTTAAGTGGAAATCCGAGCTGAGCCATCGGAGGTGTTCTTGGTAGAGTCATCCTTATCCTTGATGTTCTCTAGATGTTCAAGTTGGAGATCTTTATGGTCAATTGAAACCTAGTGAAGTATCGGATGTTGGATTGAAAACCCGAGACTTCCTCCTAGGGTTTTGCTCGATGAGTATCACACCCTAAAAATTGCCTAAATATATCGTTGTGAAAAAATATCTAGAAAAATTATCTAATAATTTAAGGAAGTATTTGAATAAAAATCTATGAAAAATTTGAACATCAAATTGAGCTATATAAAATTTTATTAAATACTTTGATTGTCCAATTATTTTCAGTATTTTTTAATTATTTGAGCATTGGAAGTAATATTATTTCAGCGATTATTTAAATTGAAAAAAGAATTAAATCCCTTCCTCAGCTTTGGGCCAAATCAGGCCCATTCCTCCTCTCTCTCTCTCTCTCCAGTCCGGCCTGCCTCCTCCTCCGGAAGTCTCTTGTTCGTCCCTCTCTGTTTGGCCCATCTCTTTCGAAGTCTGCTTTGTGTCCTTCCTTGCTCTCGGCCTAGCAAGCGAAGCAGCCCAGAAGTCTAGTTCACGTCCTTCACCTTTAGAGAAAGTCTACTTTGTATCCCTCCTACAGTGTCGTCTCCTACCTCCGGACAGAGCATGTTCGTCCTGATACCGGCGCATCCCGCATCAAATCCGGCCTCCCCGTTGCTTCTCTTCCAATATTGATTGCGGAAACGGATTCCCTTCAATCTCCTCTATGTTTGCCACAGGAAATATTGTTCAATCCCGAGTAAAATCCGGTGAATTTCGGCCCGTTCTTATCCCGACGAACTCGAGATGAACCCTAGTTTTCCGTCGCCGAATCCATCTGTTCCCTGCTCGGACTCTCTTTCCTTTTCCTATAAAGAGAATGCCCCGGACCTTCTCTCCCTTTTGCACCTTTTTCCCAAGCTTTTCCCGTGCCTAGAGCTGCTGCGACGCTCCCCATCTCTCTCCGACCTCAGCCGTTGCTCCAGCCGCCCCTAGCAGCCGCCTCGGTTGCCGCCGCTCCGCGCCGTCGCCACCTCCGGCACCGCATCGACCATGTGAAGCCCGTCTGCCAGTCCGTTGCCGCTGCCCATTGCCGGAAGGTCGTCGTCACCGTGAAGTCGAGTCCGCCATCGTGTTACGATCTTTAGCGAGCCTAGCCGTCGTCCCCGTTGTCGTCGGCCCTCCCCGCAGCCACCGTAGGCATCGCAAGGGCACGGTAAAGCAGGTCCATCCCTTCTCTTTCGCCGAAGGATCGCTGGAGTGCCATAGCCACCGTCGTCCCGAACCTCGCCGCCGCTAGAAGCTCGCTGTTGGCGTCTCCTGTTCGCTGCTCGACGTCGTCATCGCGTCAGTAAGACCCCCCTCGGTCTCCTCTTCCTCCAGCCCTTTGTTTCCGCCAAAGCGCCGTCATTCGCTGGCAATCATCGGTTCCCGAGCCACCGGCCGTCGAGCCTACGTAGCTGCTTCGGCAGCTCCGCATAGTTGTCATGTCAGCGCCACCTCATCCTCCTCGCTTACATGGTGCCTGTGTTTCCTATCCACATGGCGTCCATCTAAACCCTAGATCGGGATTGATGTCGACCGTCGGATCTTGGTCATCTCTAGTCAAATCGATCATGACCGTCCAATCTTGTGAACCCGTGGACTCTCTCTGTGCATTGAGACTCAATGGACTGATCTAGGGCTGACATCATTAATCCTTCTTTTCTTTCAATAGAACAATTTAATATGACGCAATAAATCATTTAGTTGTTTTTTTATAGATTTTAATTCATTAAAACTTCATTAATTCATAACTAATTCATACAAACTCGGAATAAGATCAGGTCCCATAATTCATTTAAATTCAAGCTATATCTATTTATGAAATTTATTTGTACTATTTA
Source organism: Oryza australiensis (assembly GCA_019925245.2). Taxonomy (NCBI): domain Eukaryota; kingdom Viridiplantae; phylum Streptophyta; class Magnoliopsida; order Poales; family Poaceae; genus Oryza; species Oryza australiensis. The sequence continues at coordinate 107,729 of JAIFGZ020000113.1, forward strand.
TTATGTTTTTAGTGTTTGTTCTTGTTTTGTGTTTTAGGTTTAGTTTTTCATCATTTCGGAGGATTGTTCGTTCATTGGAGAAGTTTTTGAGGACGAATTGAAGACTGATTATTGTAAGGCAAGTCAAACCGATCTCAAACATTCCTTTTGTAAGGCAAGTCAAACCGATCTCAAACATTCCTTTGAGCATGTTGATCCAATGTTGAAGTCCTCTATTTATTTCAAATGTGCATTTATTTTCAAATGTCATTGGGTTGTGTGAACCCATTCCTTTGTTATGGTCAATTTACATTGATTACCTTATTCCTTGATAGCTTGTGTTATAATTTGACTAGTTAGACTTTATATATTGGTTCAACTAGAGATTAGATATCATTGCTTAGCTATGCTTAGAAACATTAGCATGTTATTAGGATAACTAATGTTTCACTCATAAATAATGGTGATTATTTAATGGTAACTCACGATGGTCAATCGTTGATTAATTAATTATTTTTTCCAACTAAAACTCGAATAATGGCGGGTTGTGAGCACATGGTTTTTGTGGAGATTATAGGAATCGGATACCCTCATGGCTAGCTTATCCGACTAGTAATAGAGATAGGTTACGCCTAATGATTATGTAAACAGGCTATGACTTGGGCCTTACGTTGTTGGTAAGATAAGGTAACGGCTCATAGTCATAGTTTGGTAAGATAGGGGAAATCGACATAGAATATGATAAGGTTTCTGACTTGTAAGTTCACCCTCCAAGACTATATAAGGGGGGTAAGGGACGTCCCTTGAGAGATATCCGATATATGAGATACATGCGATACACGAGATCAAGAGATCAATAAAGACACTTGACGAATCGAATCCCCGAAACAGGAGTAGGGTATTACCTCACGAGAGGGCCCGAACCTCTCTAAACCATTTTTTCCACTTAACCCATCGTGTTTGGCAACTTGACTGCACCCCCAGTTTCTATTGCCGAAACCCATGTTTCGATAGTTGGCGCGTCAGGTAGGGGATACGCGTCAAGATTTCTTCTTCATCTCGCCGACAATCGCGATGGGATCTTCATTAGGCATCAACGACTTCGCCGTCGATAGATTCTGCAAGCTCTCCCTCCTCGACTCGGATTCGGACCAGTCGGGAGGGAGAATCCATTCGGCGCCGTTCGGGCTACCAAACGACGCCGAGATCTACTGCAACTTTCTGACTTCCGAGTTGGAATCTATCCACTTCGGAGGAGAAACCCTCTCGGCGCCATTTGTATTACCGAACGCCGCTGAGATCTACTGCAACTTACTGACTTCCGAGTTGGAATCCATCCGCTTGGGAGGAGAAAATCTCTCGGCGCCGTTCGGGCTACCGGACGTCGCTAAGATCTATTGTAGTCTTCTGTCTTCCAAGTTGGAACCAATCTACTCGGAAGAACCATCGTCATCAAACTGCGACCCGGACTGGAACAATCCAGAATCAAGCAATCCGGGCTCAAGGGAAGTTGCCGTCATCCTCCAACCGCTCAGGTCATGCTCATCCATGGAGCTCAATGAGTACCTCAGCTCTTCAGATTTCGATGATCTTTACGACATCTCTACGGACGAGGCCAACAACTCCAATTTCGAAAAGGATTACGAGCCAAAATTCTTCGACATCCTCATGGCTGAGGTGGCCGAGACCGACTCGGCCATGGCCGTAGGGTTGCAGAAGAAGAACAAGCCAGGCTTGAGCAAGAGCGCAAGCTCGCGGAGGAAGAGAATAGGCGCAGAGAAGAAGCCGAAAGGAGGAAACGAGACCTGAGAGCGACTGGGCGATCCGCCCGAGAGGCTATACTTCAGACACGAGTCGACAACATCAACATCTTCCAGACGCCTCAACAGAATGCCGTTGCTGCTCTCAGCCTTCTCGACACCGTTATCGAAGCGGCACCCGCTACGGTAACACCAATCCTGGACAAGATCAAGACCATCATCGTGGCTACGGCCAACTGCTCTCCCTCCACCTCAGCATGAAGACCAACCGAGTCAGTCGCTGAAACACCAGACGGAAGCCGACTTCCGCCGCTGCGGTCAAAGGACTACAGGAGGCCCGAGCAGACCAAGACGGCCGCCAGGTCAAGAGACCCCTGCCATCAAGAACAATCGGCCGACTCTCGCGAAAGAGGACATGGATGACCACCTGTCCACGACCGAATCCGTCGCAACTATGACTCCAACTACCGTAGCAGCCTGCAAAAGACCCCACCGAGTGATATGCAGGAAGTCCTTGACCGGCGTCATCGAGAGCGTGAGCAGCGGTCCTATGAAGGCCGAAGGAGATCGCCCGACTACAACGACGACGGAGTGCCTGCGTTCACTCGGGACCTGCGTCGAGTAGATTGGCCGAGTGGCTTCAAGCCCGTAGGAATCGAGAAGTACGACAGATAGACCGACCCCGAGTCATGGCTGACCGTGTACACCCTCACCATCCACGCAGCAGGAGGATACAACAAGGCCATGGCCAACTACTTGCCTGTCGCCCTCGCCGACTCAGCTAGGAACTGGCTCACGAGTTTGCCAAGAGGCTCGATTAGCTCGTGGAGCGAGCTTCGGGACCACTTCATCGCCAACTTCTAGGGCACTTTCGAAAGACCTGAGACCCACTTCGATCTCTACAACGTCATCCAGAAACCAGACGAGCCGCTAAAAGACTACATCCGACGCTTCTCGGAGAAGCAGAACAAGATCCCCAACATCACTGACGACATCATAATAGCCGCCTTCCAGAAGGGAGTCCGTGATGAGTTGCTGATTTGAAAATTTGGGCGTAAGCCACCAAAGACGGTAAAACAAATGTTCGAGACAGCGAACTCCTACGCGAAATCCAATGACGCAATCAAGGCGGCACGACAAGATCGGCACGACAAAAGGGACGACAAGCAATCGGGAGGCAGCCGACATCCTAAGAAGGACAACGACAACAACAATCACGGCCGTAAAGATCGCAAGCGCAGCCCGAGAATCTGGTCGCTACAACGTCAAACTCCCAACGCCGTCCCTGGGTTGCAGCCTACGACACGATCATGAACGCTTAGTGCACGCATCATCCACATCAACAAGCATGCGGCCAAGGATTGCTTTATCTACAAGAAATTCGCCGAACAATATGCGACACAACTAAACAAGAAGCCGACTGATGAAGCCGGCCCATCAGGAACCAAGAAGAACAACCCGACTGGCAACTCAGAGCCTTTTCAAGACCCCATGGGCGAGCTAAATCATATTTTCGGGGGGCCGCAGGCTTATGAGTCCAAGAGGAAGCAAAAGCTGACCGACCGTGAGGTCAACGCGGCACAACCTGAAGTCCCACAATATCTACGATGGTCGGAGGTGGCCATCACGTTCAACCGCTCGGATCACCCTGACCGAGTGGTTCACCCGGGGCGGTACCCCTTGGTACTAGACCCGGTCGTCCGGAACATAAAGCTCAAGCGCGTCCTCGTCGACGGGGGCAGCGTCCTCAACATTCTATTCGCCAAGACCCTAGACGAGATGCAGATCCCAAGATCCGAGTTGAAGCCGAGCTCAGCCCCCTTCCACGGAGTTATCCCGGGGCTGTCATCTACGCCACTCGAGCACATCACCCTTTCAGTCACCTTCGGAGTTCGGGAGAACTTCCGGACGGAGAACATCACCTTTGAGATGACCGACTTCAAAACGGCCTACCACGCAATCATCGGAAGACCTGCGCTCGCCAAGTTTATGGCGATACCACACTACACCTACCTCTGCATGAAGATGCCCGGCCCCAACGGTGTCATCACCCTACGCAGCGACATCAAACATGCCTTCACCTGCGATAAAGAAAGCTGCGATATGGCCCAATCTCGTGAGAGATCACGTGGCCAGGAAGAAATCCAACTGGCTGCATCAACATCTGAAGAGGGTGAAATCCCCACGAAGAAGATAGCCAAGTCGGGACAAGGCAACACCAAAACAAAGAAAATATTCCTTGATCCATCTGATCCTTTCAAAACCGCTGTAATCGGCGCCAAGCTAGATCCTAAATAGGAAAGCGCGCTCGTCACCTTCCTCCAAAATAATAAAGATGTTTTTGCTTGGAAACCATCTGATATGCCGGGTATTCCTAGGGAGGTGATCGAGCACTCTTTACACGTCAAAGATGACGCGAAACCTATTAAACAACGACTACGCCGTTTTGCTCAGGATCGAAAAGATGCTATCAAGGAAGAACTTACAAAACTTTTAGCCGCCGAATTTATCAAAGAGGTTTACCATCCCGACTGGCTGGCTAACCCGGTCTTGGTTCGGAAGAAGACAGGGCAATGGCGCATGTGCGTCGACTACACCAATCTCAACAAATCTTGCCCTAAGGATCCCTTCGGACTGCCTCGTATCGACCAAGTCATGGAATCAACAGCCGGCTGCCAGCTCCTAAGTTTTCTGGACTGTTACTCGGGCTACCATCAGATCAGCCTGAAGGAGTCTGACTGCCTCAAAACAACGTTCATCACACCGTTTGGAGCTTACTGCTACATCACGATGCCCTTCGGCCCGAAGAATGCCGGAGCCACGTATCAGCGCATGATCTAGAGATGTTTTCAGACGTAGATCGGGAGAAACGTGGAAGCTTATGTCGACGATGTCGTCATCGAGACCAAGCGGAAGGAAGACCTGATCGCCGACTTAGAGGAAACCTTTGCAAACATAAGGGCCTTCAAAATGAAGTTGAACCCGGAGAAATGCACCTTCGGTGTGCCATCAGGCAAACTACTCGGCTTCATGGTGTCTCATCGCGGCATCGAAGCAAATCCAGAGAAAATCAACACTATTTTAAACATGAAGCCCCCGAGTACCCAGAAAGACGTCCAGAAGCTCACTGGTTGCATGGCGGCGCTAAGCCGATTCATTTCCAAACTCGGCGAACGAGGTATGCCTTTTTTCAGGTTGCTGAAGAAGACCGACGACTTCCAATGGACCACGGAAGCCCATAAAGCCTTCGAAGACTTCAAAGAGTTTCTCACGACGCCGCCCGTCCTAGCCTCACCTCAGCCTCAGGAACCCCTGTTGCTGTATGTCTCAGAAACTCATCAGGTCGTCAGCACAGTCCTCGTCGTTGAGCGTGAGGAAGAAGGACGAGCCCAGAAGATTCAAAGGCCAATTTACTTTGTTAGCAAAGTGCTGGCAGGAACCAAAATTCGCTACCCCTAGGTACAAAAATTACTATACGGTGTTCTGATAACCGTGAGAAGTTGGCACACTATTTTCAGGGGCACTCGGTCACCGTCGTCACCTCCTTTCCACTCGGCGATGTCATCCATAACCGGGAGGCAACCGGGCGCATCGCGAAGTGGGCTCTGGAACTAATGCCGCTGGACTTAACCTTCAAGGCAAGGACGTCTATAAAATCCCAAGCCCTGGCAGACTTCCTGGCCGAGTGGACCGAGCGACAAGAAGATGTACCAAGGGAAGACCTACAATACTGGACCATGCACTTTGATGGATCCAAGAGGATCACCGGCTTGAGAGCAGGAGTCGTGCTGATTTCCCCGACTGGGGAAAGGTTGCGGTATGTCCTTCATATTCATTTCCCCGCCTCACACAATGTCGCCGAGTACGAAGCTTTGCTTCATGGTCTACGACTCACCGTGTCACTCGCGATACGACGCATGATTGTGCGAGGAGATTCCCAGCTGGTAGTTAATCAAGTAATGAAAGACTGGTCCTGTTTAAATGAAACTATGGAGGCCTATCGACAAGAAGTTCGCAAACTTGAAGACAAGTTTGATGGGTTGGAGCTGTCCCACGTCTTGAGGCAAAACAATGAGGTAGCAGACGAGCTGGCGCAATTCGGGTCCAAGCGAGAAGCAGCCCCGACGGACGTCTTTGTAGAACATCTTTACAAGCCGACTGTTGTTGCCAAATCAACTCCTAATGAGGAGGCTACAAACTAGGTTGCCATGCTCGACGCCAACTGGAGAACTTCACTCATCAAGTTTCTAACTCAGCAAGAGTTGCCGGAAGACCGGGATGAGGCGGAACGAATCCGACGTCGCTGTCAGGGCTATGTCATGGTTGACTCCACACTACACAAGAGAAGCCCTTCTGGAGTTCTGATGAGATGCGTCACGCTCGAAGAAGGACGACAACTATTGCAAGACATCCACTCGAGTGTATACGGCGGTCACGCTGCAGCACGCACCTTGGTGGGCAAAGCTTATAAGCAAGGCTTCTTCTGGCTCACGGCGGTCTCCGACGCCGACAAGGTGGTTCGCACATGTGAGGGTTGCCAGTTCTTTTCTCGACAAAGCCACGTTCCAGCCCAAGAGCTACAAACGATTCCATTATCATGGCCGTTCGCGGTGTGGGGCTTGGATATGGTTGGTCCCTTCAAGAAGACTCCAGGAGGATTTACACATCTGTTCGTCGCGATCGACAAGTTTTCCAAGTGGATTGAGGCTAGGCCGGTTGCTACGATCACCGCTGACAAAGCACGAGACTTTATCTTCAACATCGTGCACCGGTTTGGTGTCCCGAACAGAATTATAACTGACAATGGGACTCAATTCACTGGAGGTGTTTTCGAGGAATTATGTGAAGATTTCGGCATCAAAATCTGCTACGCATCAGTGGCGCACCCCAAAAGTAATGGGCAAGTGGAGCGCGCCAATGGCATGGTTCTTCAAGGCATCAAGGCCCGAGTGTTTGACATGCTAAATCCTTACGCCGGCAGATGGGTTCAAGAGCTGCCCTCGGTTTTATGGTCATTACGGACTACACCCAGTCGGGCCACTGGTCAATCTCCTTTCTTCTTGGTTTACGGAGCAGAAGCGATGCTGCAGAATGAGATGGAGTATGAATCTCTTCTAGTTCGTAGCTTCAACGACGAGCGTTATGATCAAGACAGTTGATGACTTGACCCGACTGGAGGAGGCCCGTGAGGCAGCCCTGATCTAGTCGTCAAGGTATCTTCAAGGATTTCGACGTTACCATAATCTCAATGTTCGGGCGCGAGCTTTCATCGTCGGTGATATGGTTTTGCGCAAAGTTCAGACCACCAAGGATCGTCACAAATTATCTCCATTATGGGAAGGACCTTACATAATCGCTGAGGTAACTCGGCCAGGAGCATACCGACTAAAGCGTGAAGACGGGACCATGGTGGAGAATTCTTGGAATATCAAGCATCTTCGACGATATTATACTTAAACCTTTTTAAGCTTCATGTTCTTCTCGACTGCCAACCCCAAGCAAGATGGCTTCTTGGGTTGTCAGTCGGGGGGCTACACATATATCAATAAAGCATGGTTTTCTTCGATAACTTGTTCATGTTTAGTTTATCATTATTTAGTGTTTTGATTCGAGTTCAATAGATAAGGACTGAGAATTTTTTGATGACCTAATCAAGCTTAGGCTTGGTGACAGTCAGACGAAAATTACTTAAGAACTTTGATATAAAGACTTGGATCAAGGCATTAACATAAATAAGCTAAATATTTACAAGTTCACATCAGAAGTTACATACAAAGTCTGCAACGAAATCAAGATTGGAAGTTCTCAATTACATCAACAACCACTTTCTTCGCTGCTTCCTGTGCTTCATTTATGAGCTCTAGGGCTCGCTCATCTGTGGTGCCATCCGCGAAGCCCTCTCCGACAGAGTCAACATCTATCCGAGGGTAGAGTGACTTAGCTTGTGCAAGTGCGAAGCTTGCACCCATGGTGGCTGCCTCAGAGATATTTGCAATATATTTTTCTGGAGCCGTCCTGAGTTTGTCAAAAACTTCAACAGCATCCAGCGAGCTTGTCCCGAGCCCACGCTTGTACATCGTTAACAGGATTGGTGTGGCTGCATTGGCAATATCGTCCCTTACACTCTCAGCCCTTCGGACCCGCTCAGCAAAAACATCAAATTGTGCTTGAGACTTAACTTTACAAGCTGCAGGAGTCACATGATCGCATAAATTTCCAAGATTGAGCAAGATGCAGAGTGCTGTTTCAGAAGACTCACCTTCGAACTCTTCTTGAATTCGCTCATTATCAGCTTCCAGCTTAGCTTTGTCAGCCCTTGATTTCTTCAGTTGGGTCTTGAGAGCATCAATTCCTGTCGAAGTTTTCTGCAATAAAAGGATTTGCTAGCATCAATATCAAGACAGATCACATACGGAAACACAGGAAGATTAAGTTGATTAAACCCACTTCCGATTGAACCCCGGAGGTCGAGGTTTTCATCTCGGAGCATGGCAATTTCTTTTCGCAAGGCAGCTTCCTTAGCCATGGCTTCTTCCCTAGCGGCCTTGAGGTCCTGTTGAATGTTTTCCAAGGAATTTACATGAGGAACAAGCTTCTCAAGGGCATCCGTCTTGGCCATTGACCGGCAATATATTCTCTGCACACGAGTTCAAAATCACTTAGTTGAAAGAAACCATGAGGTCATGACAGAGAAGATTGATACTCACGTTTAATAGCCGGGTTGCTTCGTTGAGGCTGTCCACAAGCATATCCCGTTCTTCATTTTTTTTGCCTGTTCAAGATGATGCCTTGCTTCAAGCCTTCAGAGTCACGCCACTCAATTTTGATAGGAGGGATCCAATTCTCTGACGCTTGTAATCTGGGGATCTCCTCCTCTTTGGCTGATTGATTCAAGGAAGACGAATAAAGATAGAAGAAAAGATATACCGAAGACGAGAGACAAAAAGCCACTTCCGGCTTACTAGTATTGGCGAGTCCTCGGTCGGTGCACCCCGATCGCTCGACCCATCTTGGTTCACGTCCGACTGGTTTTCGTCGGGACATCCGATTGGCGGTCGGGAGCTCTTCCTCGACCGACTGGTTTCGGCGGGCCATCTGGGCGCGGTCGGGGGCTCTCCGCGGAGTCTTCTTACTCGAGGAAGGGCCTTGAGACCCTTGTTCTGCAGGCTTGTCTCTTTGGTTGCTGCAGTTGGTGTCGAGGCCACGTCTTCTTTACTAGGATCTATGTCCTGGGGTTTCCTGAGAGAAAGAAGACACAGACAGTTGGGATAGAGATGGAAAGGTTTTTAAGAAGACAATTTTGATTATAAGGCATACCTGTTTGATCGACGGATTTTTGGAGCTGATCTGGCGGACGGCTTCGGAGGGTTTATGTTAGCTTGAGGAGTTTGCGTCTCATCATCCGAATCATCAATCACCAATTTTCTCTTGCTTGCTCGCCTGCTGGTGTCTTCACTGCTGGCAGCCCTCTGGTTGTCAGGCTCGGTTTGGATCTTGGGGCCGTCGGATGGCTTTTTGGTAGGCTGAGCTGGCACATCGTCGTGATCCACCTTGTATGGCCGGGATATGATAAGGGCATTTTTCTGCAAGGGAGATTTTTGAGATACATCGAGGGATATAAAAACTAAAGAAATTGAAGAAGCTGAGTTGGTTTACCGGAGGAGGAGGACGGTACAGACTATAAGGGAGAACCGACATCTTGTGGCTGCGCTCAACCATGATCCCAGAGGAGAAAATCTTGTACATTCGAGTGCACAAGGTCTCATAGCTTACGGGATCGCGGCCCTCCTGATTGGGGTCTTGTTCGCCCTCGTACTCGAACGCTGGCTTGGATCTTTCTTTGATGGGCGCCAGTCTGTTCTTGATAAAATGCCGGGTGATTAATTCTCCTTGGAGGCCTTTCTTCTTCAGCTCAAGGATGTTGGCCAGGAGTTTATTTACTTCTACCCAATCCTGGTTTTTCGGCATTGCGCTCTAGTTAGCCCTTTGGATTGGTGGACGACCGACGAAGTTGGGCAAGCTGGGTTGGGGGTTCGAAATATAGAACCAATTTGCGTGCCAGCCTTTGTTGGAGGATTTCAGAGGAAGGAAGAAGTAATCTCTGCGAAGAGTGCCGCGGAGTTGGAAGCCTGCCCCACCGACGACGCAAGGGTCATCTTTATTTGGGTGGGGCTTGACATAAAACATGCGACGGAAAAGGTTGGAATGGGGAAGAATGCCAAGAAAAGCTTCACAGACATGGATAAAAATTGCGATGTGAAGGATAGAGTTGAGGTTCAAGTGGTAGATTTGGAGGCCGAAGTATTCGAGAATACCATGGAAGAACTCAAAAGTGTGAATACCAAAGCCGCAGTAGAAGAAACAGGTGAAGACGACAATCTCACCAGTATTTGGAGTGGGGAATTCTTCGCCAGCTGCAGGACGCCAGCCGATGATTTCCTTAGGTGGAAGAACTCCATTCTTCACCATCTCCTGGAGGGTTGATTCCTTTACATCCGAGGTCGCCCACTGCTCAAAGGGGATCTCTGTCTTTCCCGCCATGGATGCGATTAGAGAGAGAACAGATCTAGTGCGGAAGATGGGGCTTTTTTGAGGAAATGTGGGGAGCTGGATGAGGGTGATGAGCTGCAGTGGAAGCTTGAATCCTTGGATGGATGGATTTGAGTAAGCGCGAGTTTATGGTTTCTGCGAAGAACCTGTGAACAGGAGCGCGAAAGGGGAAATTTGGGAAGTTGAAGTGGCGGGGATGACCTCGATGCTTCGATAAAGCCTTAGGGTTTTGTTAAGCTTTCCTGTGAGTGGGCCGAGCCCATGAGAGACTTACGGCGCAATTAAGGTGTGGCTTGACGCGTGTCCTTAGGGACTTAAGTGGATGGACTTAAGCAGATTTGCCCTAGCGATATGCACGTGTCTCATTGCCCGATACCTTTAAAATCCTTTCATACCGCGGTTTGCGCAACTTCATGAGAAGTTGGCACGATGCAATTTGGAAGGTGACTAACAGTCAAGTTTTTCATGGTTGTCCCGATGACAAGGACTGTTTGGTTTCTTAAAGCATTTGACTAAATAATTATGTAAATTCTATTTTGCCACCTTGGTGAGCCCTTTTTGATTAAGACCGAATTATGGCAGGAACTATTTAATATTTTGGTCATATTTTTGAGATAACTGAAAAATTTATGTTGAGTTTAATAACTCAGTTTATTCACCCATGAGGGTTGATTGAGCTATTTGTTCCGAGATGACTCAGGAAAATTGACTCGGATAAGCATGAGCTTGCCGAGTGCTTTGGTTCATTACACATTATGCCTTAAATTATCAGGTTATGTGTTATATGATTTTTTATGAACGCTTTTAGCTTGAGCTAAGCGTTTATGTAAGTTCTTGACTATATGCTTAGTTTATTTTTTAACTAACCACATAGTCGGGGGCTACACCTAATTAGGTGCATCAGGAGATGTACCTAGGTATCTATTTTTGAGAATTTTTGAGATATTTTTCAGCCCTTCACAGTCTTTTTATCGGATGATAAAGCACTTGGGAGATTCAGGCAGAGATGATGGAACCACTCGGCAACAGAAGCACTCGGCCAGGGAGTCATTCGACTGTGTGTTACTTTGGTTCAAGGCAAAGTTATCTCGTCGACTACGAAGGTCTCGGGGGCTACTGTGGAGATTATGGGAATCGGATACCCTCATGGCTAGCTTGTCCGACTAGTAATAGGGATAGGTTACGCCTAATGATTATGTAAACAGGCTATGACTTGGGTCTTACGTTGCTGGTGAGATAAGGTAGCGGCTCATAGTCATAGTTTGGTAAGATAGGGGAGACCGACATAGAATGTGATAAGGTTTCCGACTTGTAAGCCCACCCTCCAAGACTATATAAGGGGGGTAAGGGGCTTCCCTTGAGGGATATGCGATATATGAGATACATGTGATACACGAGATCAAGAGATCAATAAAGACACTCGGCGGATCGAATCCCCAAAACAGGAGTAGGGTATTACCTCACGAGAGGGCCTGAACCTGTCTAAACCCTTTTTTCCACTTAACCCATCGTGTTTGGCAACTTGACTGCACCCCCAATTTCTATTGCCGAAACCAAGTTTTGACAGTTTTGATGGTCGTGCTCATGACAATTAATGACCGGTTCACGAGCTACAGTTGTGAAGCATTAACTGTACTAACCACAAGGCAGCGTGGACAACGACTGGACACCGTGTATAGCGTGATTCATTGTAGAGTGCCAGACTGAGAAGTGGCGGAGATAAGCCCACGGGGGTCATCAGGGAGTGTTGGTATTTCTTACGATCACTGATAAATCTGCAAGCACATGGATACACTGTTGTAGCATTTCACCCAGGAGTATTCTGGGGTATCTTATTTGTTTTGTCCCAAAGGAAGATGACGATCTATAAAACAACACTAAGTTACTATGAATATTCATATGTTATAGTTGACGTGCCAAAGTCTAAGCAGGGATAATAGATACATGATAAAGGGGTAGTGTGACACACACAGAGGAGTCCTATAAATAATCTGCTAAGTGGAGAGTATAATGTTAAAGCTAAGTTCCTAATTTACTTCTAATAATTGCATAGATTATACAAACAATTATGTTCATGGTTAGTTATCCAGTTCTATGCTCACAGGCCTACGAGGGTACCGCCTCTAGTGACCCGGCCTACCACCCAGAGTCAATCTCTTACCGTTCGCCCTACGCGATAACCGAACATAGAGGATTACAAAGGACGGATATGGCTATCAGTACCTGTCTACCTCTACCACCCGTAGGATATGACCATAACCGATGTCTATGAAACAATCTAAGCACCGTGCTTGCATTGCCATAGATACTCTTGCCTCCCATGGCGTCAATAACTAAGACAAGAGCACACCTACATCCTAATTGCACATTGGACCGTGACCGTGGCAATAGAGTTACTCATCTAACCATGATATAATTGTCATATAAACTATGAATGAAACATATAACTAACCAAATAGCATATGGACCGTACTCAATTATGCGAGAAGACAAATATATTGAATCGATCAAAGTTGTACAACGTAAGTAAGATACAAAAGTCATACCTGACTCACCAATGACGACTTTGGAACCGAGTAGAAGCTCTAACCTAACTCCTAACTCCACTAGCCTAGAGACTAAGAGGGAAATGTAGAAACTCTCTCTTGGTGTGTGTTGGATGAAGTGAAGCCCCCCTCCTCTTATAGCCTTCAAATGATGGTTGATAGGTCGGTTTCTCCCTGATAAATGTGCATAACAGCCATTAGGAATAGATGAGGAGTCGCCACGTGGAACCGGGAAGCCGGGGGCGCCAAGTATGGTTCGGCCGAACCCTGGCCACCGCCTTTGGCCAGGGGATGACATGTGGGCCACTTAGTCGGTTTCTGGGTGTTTGGTCCCACTTTGAGTTGGTTTCAGCTGACATGTGAGCCCTCCAATACGTGGGATGTTGACGTGGTAAACGTTGATTGGTCGGAGTTGTGTTTCTTCGCAACGGAAGCGTGCTTTCAGTTCACTTCTTTCTATAAGTACCTACACTCATATAATCTTGGGCATGTGCTTTTTTTACTTTTTGGCTCTTGTTTGAAAAGATTATCACAAATAGACCCCTGACAGTTTCAATTCGGAAAATGGACCTCAAGCTCGGTGTCGTCACTATTTGCGCCGAGCTTACACATCCCGGCGCCACCACAATTAGCACCAAGCTCTTTGCGCCACATCAGCACCGAGGTTGTCGTGGCGTTGACATGGCCGAGCTCGGCGCCGTGGATCTTGGCGCCGAGCTCGTCGCCGTGGATCTTGGCATCGCCTGAACTTCACCACGTTGAGTATTCATGTATTTCTCTAGACATACTTTGAACATAGTTGTCTATTAGCTTGATTTGTTATAGCACCAGTCTAATGACCTAAAGGTCACAAGTTTGAATCCTGCAGGTGGTAGGTTTTGCAAAATTTTTTATACTAAGTTTTCTTATTCGCTAAAAAAATTGCTAGAAGCAGGGCTCGAACCCACAACCTCCGGTTTACTAGCGTAACGCGGTAACCAACTAAGCTAATAGGTGGGTTTGAAAACTATGTCATACTACTTATAGAAATACATGGGTACTAAACAGGGTGAAGCAGCTCGACGCCAAGATTCACGACGCCGAGCTGGCCACATCAGCGCCACGACAGCCTCAGCGCCAATTGTGGTGGCGCCGAGATGTGTAAGCTCGGTGCCAATAGCGACGGCGCCAAGCTTGGGGTCCATTTTTCGAATTGAAACTATCAGGGGCTTATTTGTGAGAAACTTTCAAAAAAAGGGCCAAAAAGTAAAAAATTCAGGGGCATGTGGAACTTTATTAATTTTAAACCTATATGCGTGTAAAAGATGCTAATTCCCCTTTTATTCCCGTGGTATGTGACGGTCAGAATCGGTACTTAACCACCATCAATAGGGAGCCTATACCTTGGCTAAAGCGGGTCGCTATGTTTCGGGAACGGTGCACTATATTGAATTGTGTTATGCGTAGTGTCTTGTCACACTCTCTGTTTGGGTACTTTTCCGGTATCGCGACGCATGGTTAACATGATGTTGAGGCTATGCCTTGTGGGTAAATTTGTACACCTCTGGCCAGAGAAAAACTATTCGAATAGTCATTCATGCTCGCGGTTATGGGCGAGCCTAACAATGTTTTTCATGATTAGTCCCACACTACTCATTTAATGCCAATAATATGACTAGTGTTGATAATTTCTTTAGCACATGGTTTGGAATGGTTAATTCCTGGTTTGGAGATTAGGTCTGTGCAACCGGGATTGGTCTTTAAGGGTTGGGTATGGGCCTATGCAGCATGGGCATGCTGTTCAGTGTTGATAAATATTCATGACCAATTACTTAACTATTTTATTACTCTCAACTATTTGCTAAATGCTATCATTGCAAATGAAACCCTATTATAGCCATTCTTGGTTATACTCGTGCACTTTCATATTTATCGTGTGGCTTGCAGAGTATTCCATATACTCACCTTGCAATAATCAACAACCTTAGTTGAAGAAGGATTTCAAAGTGGAAGACCTTCCCTCTCTCTTCTCTCGGGCCGTCCCAGAGGCCGCGGCCCGTTTTGCCTTGAGCGCGCATCACCAAAAAGTCCACTTTGCCTCCCTCTTGCTCCCGGGTCACTGATAAGTGGGGGCCACCAGTTAGCCCCGTCTTCCACCTCCGGCTATGCCGCTGCCGCACTCGCGCGCCTCGCCGTGCGAATCTCGCCCCGCCCCACCGTCCCCGCACACCTAACTCGCGCATTACTCCCGCCTTAACGTCATCGGCCGTTGCCGCACCCGCCCGCGCTGCTGCCACGCCGTTAATGGCTGTATCCCCCTCTTTTACTCCCATGAGCAATTGTCGCTGCCCCTGGCCGTTATGCCTTCCCCTGAGCCCTATAAAAGCCGGCGCTCACCCCCTTTCCTCCCCACACCCTCACGAAGCTTTCCCATGCTCCCTCTCTCTCACCGTGCGCCCAAGCTCCGTCGCCGCTCATCATCGTTCGGCGCCACTCCTCGTCGCGTTGTCCCATGAAGAGCCGTGGGACCGCTGGTGTTCCCTTCACCGACACCCGCGCTTCCACGTCTGCCAGTCACCTTCGCCGTCCGCCGTCCACACGCCGCTCATCACTGCCGTCTTCCTCCGCTCCGATGCACTCCAATGAGCCCTTCTTTTTCCTCTTGGTTCCGTGCGCGTGCACCGTCGCTCTTGTGCGCGGTCGCCACGCCTCCCGCCGCCTAGCGCCGCCACTGCTTTGGCGCTGGTCGGCCGCTGGCCGCCGTGCGCCATCGTCGGTCTCTCGTGCCCCGCCGCACCTCCGCTCGCCCACTCCCTGGGTAGATCGGGGTCATCACCGCTCGCCCACCGCCGCTCACCATCGCTGCACCGAAGGTAGATCGGGGTCGTCCATCACTATGTGCCCGCATGGCAGCCATGTGGCCGCCACGTTTGCGCCACGTCGATGCCACGTGTGTCACGTGGTGCACCGGCCCCCTCTCGGCCTGTGGACCATGTCTTCCGTGGACCGGCGCTCCCATGGCCGATGACATCAGCATTTGGCCACTGACGTCAGCCCTAGCCGCTGACGTCATCTCCTGTGATTTATTGCACAATAATTCATTTAAGGATTTTCTGTTTTAGTAATAAACACATATAATCTTCTAAAATTCATATCTTTTAAATCCGAGCTTCATTTAAGTCAATTCAAATTTCATTAAATTCATAAAAATGAAAGGAATCTATTAAAATGGTTTTGTTTCCTGTTTCAGTAGACTTTTAGCATGTTTTTTGTGTGCTTTGTTTTTCGTATAGATTCTGGTAGTTCCGTCGACCCGGTTTACTTTGAAGTTATTGCGGAGGTTTCCCAAGCTTCAGAGCAAGGCAAGTCATGCTTCATTCTTGATCATATTGTACCCATTTTGCTTAAATATCTCGCTTTCCTTAAATATTGCATGTACTTTAGAATGTTATTTTTATGGGAATATTATACCTATGGTACTTAGCCTTAGGACTTGTTTACCCTGAATCTTTGATAACTTGGATATTAATATGATTAGATATTGGTCTAGGATATGCTTAGTCCTGCTTAGAGCACCTAGCACACTAAATAGGTCATATCACTTAAATACTCTAGTATGAACTCATTAATGATGAATTTAATCATGAGACACATATGGACATGATATGGGATGTCGGTGCAATGGTTTTGATGGTCGTGCCCATGGCAATTAAAGACCGGTTCGCAGAAAACCCTGGAAGAAATATCATACTTACCACAAGCCAGCATGTGCAATGGTTGGGCTTTTAGTATAGCTTTCCTCTAGCCGACGTTCTCAGGCGAAGGTGGGCGTGCTGGAGTCTAAGTCGGCCGGGGATTATCGATTGATCGGCTGTCGGATTCACCGTGGCACTCGGGGGGCTACCCACTACCCTTAGAGGAGTGGGGCCGAAACCTTTGGTGTGGTGCGCTTGGTTAAAGGGGGTTATGCGAAGGGTCATGTCACAGTCCCTTTCCAGGGTACCATGGCGGTATTCCGGCACACGAAAATGTGTCGTGGGACTGTGTCTTGTGGGTACATATGTACAGCTCTGATTAGACTAATACTATTCGTGCACGTGGTTATGGGCGATCAACAAGATTCATCGTGATTAGTCTCACTCCTAAATTAACCTGATTTAATAGAACTTGACTAGTATAGGTGGTTGGTTTGAGCCTGTCGCAACGTGGGGTAATGTTGGACAATCTTGGATATAAATACTCCTTAATTAATTACAGATGTTTTACTACTTTCAAATCTATTGTTGTGAAATTGCTGCTTTGTGCTAAAAGTTAAACCCTAGCCAATTCCTTGTCTCCCTTGCATTCATACCTTCTCTTCCGGTATGACTTGCTGAGTACCGTGGAAGTACTCAACCTTGCATGTCTCCCCCAGAGCCAATCTTCGCGGTAGATGAAGACTTTGAAGAGGAGTAGGCTTCGTCCGCCGTCTGAGGATGCTTGTGGAGTGGTGGTGCCACGCTGCAAGCGTCAAGTTTAGGCTTTAGCTCTCTTTTCTTTTCCGCTGCACTTTTGTAATCTTTTTGTACTGTTTTTAAGTCGTGGGTTCTATAATATCAACAATTGTCGTATGTGTACCCTGGCTGATCGTGGACAGGGATTTTTAATACACATATAGCTTCGAAAATTCTGGTTTTGAATTTCTCTGAGTGACATTGGGTTAGATAAATGCCATTGGATGTGGGTATGCCTCACGGAAAGTGAGGTATGCGGCAGGTGATGACATACCTATGTGTCCTTTATATTCCTCTACGTCTGGGTATGACGTAAGAGTGCGTAAATGCCATAACCACGCTAGTAGACTGACAGAGAGTTGTCTCTCGATAGTACCAGGGTGCCTAGAACTAAGTCATAGACTTGTAAGTATGTATGTGTTAAGCGTATACTAGACATTAGTAATATAGAAGTACATTTGTCTCATAGTTCTCTTATTCCCTTTTTCACTATACATTAATCTCCTGTGTGTCACACTACCCCATTATCATATTTATCCTAACCCCTGTTTAGACTATGGTGAGTTAATTATTGGTTGATTAATGATGTAAATAAACTCTATCTTTACACCGTCGCCTTCTTTGCAGAAATATAAATACGATACCCTTCAGAATACTCATAGGTGAAATGCTACAACAATATCCATGCGCTTGCGGATTTATGTGTGAACGTAACAAATACCAACGGACGTGTTAGTTAGTTTGATACTATAACTACCAAGGTAGATAGACAGATCATATAAGATCAATCAGCCGATCAACCAATAGGCCGATGTGGTATAGCGAGGCCAGCCGATTGATCAAAACTCTATCGACATCAGCTGGCCTCGCTAGAGTTTTGATAGAGTTTTGATCAATTGGCTATAGGTCCAATGTAGATTGAAATAATCAGATAAATAATAAGATTTATGCTATCATCGGCTGGAACTAAACTATGGAGAATCATTAATAAATAGTTCTTTATCAAAGACAATCTTGATAGATCAGACCGAACTAAGACGATATAGGATTAAAGTTGATAAAGAGAGATTTAACTAGTGAATATACAAGTTTGAGCATGAGCGGTGTAACTCAGAGATTGCAACGAGGTAATATAATATGAACCAATTGACCAAAAGTGATATTGCATGATTCATATAAGTTTGATGGTTAAAGCATCGGTTGGAGATCCGATACAGGTAAACTAAAATGTATATCGACTAACTAACTGATACCTCATCGGCTAGAACTCCAATGAACGTTGTATAAAACCTATCAACTTGCTAGAATTAAATTTATTAGCAACAATCTAATAGATCAGACCTAACAGAGACAGTATAAGAAAAACCTATTTTACCGATAGATCTACACAAACATGATGGATATAACAAATCTATCAAGAATAGCGGTACGATTAGAGAAAAATCAACTTAGACAAAATATCAGACCTAACCAAGAAAGTCCAAACTAAGCTGATACGACTCTAAACAACGATCCAGTTAATGATAGAATCGATTTATTTGATAGGCAACGCTTGCATCAACTTTGATAGAATATCATACCTAACTGAGAAAGTTCTAGCCACGCCGATACAAACGAAGTTGACGGAACTTAGTTTCTCGTCGGAGATTGAAGCCGATGCAGCCCAACTCAAAACTAAGAACTCGCCAAGAGTAAAAGGGTGGCAATGCACCTAATGTAATTGTATTAATAGGTGGAGTTAGGTTACAAAGACTCTGGGTGTACATATTTATATCCTCGGGTTGATAAAAGTCCTGATTGGACACGAGATAAGACTTCCTCACAAGAAAAGAAAACTAAATAAACATGTATATTTAAGAGATGTACTAAAAATATGAAATTGTCTTGTCGTGATCTTCATGATTCCTCCTTGAACTCGGCTTGATCTCGATAAACTTCCATCTATTAATTAGTTTCTTTTCTTAACTGAATCCACTAAAGAACGGTACCAAATTTTGGCTTTAGCACCAGCTCTTCGAAGTTCCTCAACGAAGAGTAGGATTCTTGTCATCCGAACTTCAGGAAAAAATCTCTTGCCTTACTTTTGTATGGTTTGTGCATTTCCTTATGTTTCTCTATTCCATGTTGATTCATTCTATCTCCTGCACTTCTGCAAGTCTTGTGGTTCCTTGAGAATCAAGACTTCGGCCTCAAGGTGTTAGAACACCGGAATTTTCTGAAAAGAACACTGGAAGTTTTGAACAGTGTTAGCTGCCAGTTAGTTGTGGGGTTCTTGCCAGTAAGTTTCAGGGCCTGTACTTAACCGTTGCAAATTTGAAGTGATATTCAGAAACGCCTATTCACACACCCCCTCTAGACGACACCTACGGGCTTTCAACCTCTACTTTTAATTCTTTTTAATTCCAAATTTCAATTAGCTCTAAATTGTATACCTGTATGGGCTCTAATCTCCTCTTTCAATATTTTTATTTTTTAATTACGAATTTTAGCTATTTTAAATTGTATTTCTATATGGGCACCATTTTTATTTTTCTTCGATTAATATGAGAATTTCTAGGCCGTGGGAGCGAACGTGAAGGCTTCTTTTTTATTATTAATAAGTTAATAGATAGATGCATAAAATTCCGATCTTTATATCCACGGATGTATATACTATCCATATACCGTAACATGCATGTGTATGATCGTGTGAATCTGTTATGTTAGCCTGTTACTTCTTTTCTAGCCATTTGACACTACTGATAAAAAAGAAAAGTGATGTTATTATCCTTAAGAAGATAGTAACATGTATTTTCTAATGTAAATTTTTATATCTCTCACTTAAGTATAAGAGTATCAAAAAAATATTAAAAAAATCTGTACCTCTTTGGTATCTTCCAAGAGCCTACTAAAAGGTATAAAAAAGGACCACAAACCTTCTGCGAAATGAAATTGACTTTAGTCCCAGCAAACTGAAACAAGAGCGAATTCATTTCAATCAGGGTTTCCCTTACCGCTGGTAACCGCCCTTACCGTCGGGGTACGGTAAGGGTTACCGGCAGTAAGGTTTGCCAAATTTCATCCAAATTCAAATTTTTTGGGGAAAAAATAAAAAAATCAAAAAAATCATGGAGGTAGTTCTTGAATTTCAGTTCTAGATGGTGAATAAAATTTTTAAAAACGAACAAGATAAAATCACTTTTATCTTGCAATTCAGTGCCTCCAGATGTCCATGATTACTTCAGGCACGAGCTAGACAGGATTAAAGATTCAGGGGCCAAGCCTAAGAGTGATAGGTCAATAACAGTTGAAGCGACAAGGGTCAACTATTATGACCTAACAGGTGATGCTGATGAGGAGGAACAAATGGAAGCAACCATGCAAGCCTCACGGCAAGAGGAAAATTTTAGGAGGGATGTGGAGGAGTGTGGTGGCACATATGAGCATGGAGGTGGCAATGGATCCGCTTAGCCTGAAGCACAGAGAGGTAAAAGTAACCCAATTGCCAGTTTGCTACGAAGGGCTACATCTCAGAGGGAGTCACTTGCTATGAGAGATTACAATTTAGCAAGTGTGAAGTCCCCTGTGCAGACACGTATGGACACATGATTCTTCACAAAGAAAGGAAAGCAAGCTAGGGAGGTCATTGGTGAGTCATGGACAAGGTTCTTCTTTACCTCAGGCATCCCTGCAAGAAATGCTGATAATCCATATTTTGTCAACGTCGTGAGAGAGACACAGAAGTGGGGTAGGTATGGAGTTAATACGGATTCATATTTTACGCAAAGATTATAGACTAATTTTAAAATGTGTTAATTCTAGGTGAAAACATACCTTTTCGAGCTGGTAAAGAGATAGATGGCAAGTACCTTGATGCTACAGAGAAAGACGTAAAGAAGCAATACGAGAGGTTCAAGCGCGATTGGGATGAGTATGATATTACTTTAATGTGTGATTCCTAGACTGCACCGACGGGTATGGTTGTCATAAACTTTTTGATATATTGCAATGGAATAATGTTTTTTCACAAGTCCACTGATGCGACGGGCTACAACCAGGATCTAACTTTGTGCTGAAGGTGACGACTTTGATGCTACACCTTAAACTTATATGTTATTATCAAGTTTAGCATGATGGGCTATTTTTTATTTTGTGATGTACTAATGCAGGAGATCAGAAAGGTGGTACGTGAAGTAGGCCCTCAACATGTCGTGCAGATTATCACTGACAATGGGAAAACTAAAAGAAGGCTTGCATACTACTACAACAAGAGTACCTAACTATTGTGTGGCAACCTTGCGTGGCTCACACAATTAACTTGATGCTTAAGGAGGTTGGAAAAATGCCAGACCATGAAATGGTGAGTGCGAGAGGTAAGGAAATCTGCAGA
The DNA here is from genome assembly GCA_019925245.2 of Oryza australiensis. NCBI lineage: Eukaryota > Viridiplantae > Streptophyta > Magnoliopsida > Poales > Poaceae > Oryza > Oryza australiensis. Next base: position 129,405 of record JAIFGZ020000113.1, read on the forward strand.
TGGTTGTACAATCATTCCAAGCTGCATGCTATGATGACGACAGCTATAGGTGGTGAATTGGTTAAGTGTAATGCTACGCGATTTGGCATGAACTACATGTTCCTTCAAAGTTTCCTTAGGAAGCGAGATCAGTTTATGCAGTGGATGGCTTCCTTAAGCTTCATGCAAAGCAAATTCAGTGCCACAGTGGAAGGTAGATATGCGCATGATTGCCTAAGTAGCATTGGTTGGTAGGAAAACTTACAGTCAATGGTGAATTCAGTCCAATCAATGTACTCCTTCCTTTGCTTTGCTGAGGAGGACAAGAACCCCAACTTGAGTGAGGTTCTTCAGTTGTTGAAAATGGAGTACAATAGTTTGTTCACTCATGAAAGGGATAAGTATGCAACTTACATGGAAATTGTAGACTGAAGGATTCACGACCGGACAAATGATACACTCATCAATGCTGATAAGTAACTACAACTTACGTTCTTACCAATATGGTCAATACGTTCTTACGTTTTTATCTAATTTGTGCCTTGTTTTTCTAGCTGTTGCATTGAACCCTTGGGCGCACTACGCATACAATGCAAGTGCGACCGTTTTCCAAGATCTCCGTCAGGCCTTTGCGTGGATGACGGACATCGACACGGCTGTCGCTGCTTTGCTAGAGGTTGAGTTGTATCGGCGTAAGGGTGGCGAATTTGGGAGGACACTTGCAAGAAAGAAGGCGATTGATGGGAAAACTTCCCCTGGTATGGTTCTCATAATCCAACTATAAAAACTCCAAATGCTTTCAACATATTTAGATTGTACAATTATAAAATGACATGAAACTTACCATTTGCAGTGCAATGGTAGTCTATGTTTGCTTCAGACACGCCAAATTTGAAGAAACTTGCATTGCGTTTGATTGGTCAGTGTTTCTCTTCAAGTGGATGTGAGCGGAATTGGAGCACATTCACATTCATACATACCAAGGTCCGTAATAAACTTACATACAAGAAGCTCAACAAGCTAGATTATGTTAACCACAACCTTCGCCTTCGAATTCAGCAAGCAAATGCCCAAGTACGGATGGAGGATGACGATCCCTTCAAAGACTAGCGAACCTATCATTCTATGACACTAACAATAAAATTAGAGATTGGATGGACAATGCTCAGTCCAATGCTTGCCCTGAACTAGATGAGGGCTCAACAGAGAGTGACGCCCCCATGCCTAGCCCACTTGTAGCCAATATAGTGGACTTAACTGACCTGCGCAAGACCACAGGAGCTTCTACTATTGTTGAGTGGGTTGATAAGACTATAGGTGACAGGCATATTGAAAAAAAGGAAGACTCGACAGCTGCCAAAACAAACTCCATCCAAAAAAGGTCCAGCAACACGAGCGAGGAGTGCTGATGGCGATGATGAGACTGAAGGAAGCCCGGACTACCAAGAGTCCGATAAGAGTAGCTCAAGAACTGATACAGATGACGGAGGCGAAGGGGGTCAAGGAGGCTAAGGGACCACTGATGTGCCTTCTAGGGGTCACACAACACAATCAGATCAGCACAACCAGATTCAATTCACTCATACGATGTAGTTTACTTACTATTTTAACCCACACCATGCAATTCACGATTGATTAATTTTCTTCCTACTATTTGATTTGCAGGTGAGGCTGATTTCACTATGCTACTTAGGACCAAGATCATGGTGCTCCAAGCTCTCAAAGAATTGTCGTTACTCCGGAAGGTTGGCAACAACAACATCTTGACACACCACAGGATAGCTACAGCTCATCTCATTCAGTGCCTCCAGCATTAAAAGTAGATATCCAACGTACATGTATAATTGTCCCATCGTTTCTGATTATCCTCCTCCTATATGGGTGTATGAGTGGCAAGAGCCCGAGTGGTATGCTTAATTGTACGGTCAGTGGCAATCAACAGCCTCATAGACAGGTCAAAGTTGGCAGGAATACAAGGCGAGGTTGCTTCTCTCACATGGCTTGATGCTCATGTCCACGAAGGACTAAAACATGACATATAATCAGTGAAACACCTAGCTATGCTCTATGTTAGTACATACTTGTTTATTTCCTTTGTTTTAAACTATAACTTCTATATTTTCCTTGCTTGCCATATGAACTATCATATCTGTAGTTGTGGACATTATATTGTGGACTCTATTATTTCAGCTACATGTGGACATCATTATGCTTTGAAATGTGAGGTTTGTTAAAATGTTTTTGTTCAATTGTTATGCTATGAATTATTGAATTGCTTCGAAGTCCATAATATAAAAAAAGTCATGAAGAATTTTTATATTCTACATCCACAAGTTAGGTTTGCAAGAATCCTATATATTATTCTAATTATCCTGAATTTTTCCACATATTTAAGTGTTTTTTCCTTTTTTAGCCTTAAGTTTTTTCTACCAAACAACCGCGGTAACCGCACCTTATACCGTGGTTACCGCGGCAAACTATGCGGTTACCGCGACCAAACCACGCGGTTTCAATTCAAATTTTTCAAGACAAATTTCACACGATTTTTGGTGGTTACTGCGCGGTTATCGCGGTAACCGCCAAACCGCGCGAGGACGGTAACCCCTCCCCAAATGATAAGGAAAACCCTGATTTCAATCGCCGATTTAAAATATTGTCCGAGGTGTATCTGTTGAATCACTGGTCACTGCTGGCTAAGGCAAGGCCAATGTTTGTGGCATCATGAGCAATAGAAGTGAAACTCACTGAAAAGAGCCATAACTATAGCCACATGTACAATGCTTATGATTAAGTAAAAAAATAAGGGTAGGCTCCACTGGGCCCCACCAAAAGAAAGAGAATGACAAAGGTCTGCATGGCAGACAAATGTCTACAAAGAAATAATTCAATGAAATGTTGTGTTTTATTAGTACTAGTAAATATGCATGTGCGTTGCAACGGGTGTCATTTTATTTTATCATAATTATTTTAAAGTTGAAGTCTCATGTAATTCTAATTTATATTTTTTATGTCTTCACCGAGGCCTATTGTACGGCACACTTGGAATACTAAACATGCTTACGCAAGTGATTTGGATTTAATTTAATTTAATTTGGATATTAAAGGTCAGTTTTTTGTTCTATAGCAAAATCTATATCTACAATCTATAACTGCGGCGCGAGCGTGGATGGGGATGGGAGGGAGGCGCAGGCGCGGCACGGATGGGGACGGGAGGGAGGGGCGTAGGCGCGGCAAGCAAAATTTTGGGTAGAAACACTCTTTTCAAAGATTAGATGCGGGTTAATTTTATAAAACTCAAGGGGTTTTCTCGTAAAATAGTCGAACGGACGAAAATTTTGGATAAAAACACTACTTGCTCTATAGATAGTTATAGATGAATAATAATTCTCATATTTTATTGTCTTGTGGCCACAACTTAAGCTAAAGTTGCATGTTAGTTTGGTGATACTTATGGTGCATCTCCATAATGGCAAAGGTGCAAAACTCAGTCATGAATACTTACTTTATAAAAACCATCCGCCGAGGTACAAGCAGAAGAAGGTCGACAATTCCGACGCTCCTCCAGAACTCCAATGGAAGAATTGTCGGCCTTCTTTTGCTTGTACCTCGGTGAATGGTCCTCCAGAACTCCAATGGAAGAATGCCAACAAGTCTGACACTCCTTCGAAAATTCTCTGAGAAAACTCCGATTATTTGGGGCACTCATTCCAAAGCTTCCTCTTACTCTCTTCCTAATCCCACATACTAAAGTAAAGTTTAAGATATAAAAGTGAGTTCTACTCTACTTTATTATGTATTTTGGAAGTGTGTTGAGCTCCTCCTTTTATAGGGCAGTTATGATTGTGGAGGTCGGTTCACCTACAACCGTCATCTGCGCGGAGGGGGGCCGGCGGCGGCACAACGTGGAGGGGAAAGGCGCAGGCGCGCGGCCGCACGGACGGGGGCGACAAGGCGACATCGGCAGCGTGGAAGGAAGGGGGAGAGGCGGAACTGGCGACGGCGCGATGCGGAGGGGGCTAGGACGGTGGGCACGGATTAAGCCGACGGGCACGGCGCGGACCACGGTGAAGGGTTACGCGGAGGCTACGCTAGCCGAAAACAAAAACTTTTCTACCACGCAAACCAGGAACACTTGCAAGTAAGGGTCGATAGATCGTTACCGATTGGAGTATGCAGCGAAAATAGCCAACCAGGACTATCTGATCTGGAGCAGTGCTGGCCGATGACAGCCGATTTCCGTAAGCCGACAGCCGATTCCTGGGGACAGCCAATTCCTGGGGACACCGATTCACCAATCGCCCGATTCGCCGATGCCGCAGCCTAATCCGAGTCGTCCGACCCCATTCTCGCCGTCGATCTGCCACAGTAGCCTCGCTCCGATTGCAATCGATTCATAGCCGATCAACAACGCCGCAACGTAGCAGCGCCTCTACCGGTATCCACACGTCCGGGAAGAGAACGCCTATCACCCGTGTGCTAGCTCGCCATGCAAGGCTAGGGTTTTGGCTCGAAGGTGGGAGGGTTTCCGTGGAGATTGATTTCGCCGACTTGTTGCGCCAAATCAGATTGATTCGACTCAATTGCGATACAACAGCTCTCCACCCCTCACCCCTTTATATAGAGTTGTCGGTTGGGCCTAGAGGCCCATCGGGACTCTATTTTGAATCAGATCCTATCCGAATCTCATAGAGTTGGCCGCCCGGACTTCGTAAGCCCATAGGACTCTATCCGATTGGATCCCTATCCGATCGAGCCGTATCCGAGTCCAACTCGAATGTCTGTTCTTATCCCCTTAAGCGTGCGACCCTGTAGGTTCAGGTATACTTGGTTTTGGCTATAGTCCAACTCAGCCGACCGTCGGCTCGAGTCCAACTCAGCCGACCTGTCAACAGCGGCGCCTAGCAGCACATATTGACACCATAGCATACAAGAATATAATATCGGCTCTGAACCTGTAATGTGTACACAAATCCCTTTGCCTCACGATACCAATTAAGCTTTAGGCAAGATGTGTGTCATCTCTTCAATAGCTTAACCATTCACTCGAACCGTACTGGATTATCTGTCTGTTGATTGACTCCTCAATCAACTTAGCATGGCCATGCATTTCCATAATCCATTACCTCGAGAGGCCCAGAGATATCTCTTCGAAGGAGGGGCAAATTCCATCTTGATCACTCACATCCCACTCCATGTTTCATAGCAAACCTGAAGACTACTTTTATAACTATCGAGTTACGGAATAACGTTTGGTAGTCCCAAAGTAGGCTACTACACATGTTGGAATCCATGATGATCTCAGGTCTAAGGACTTTATACCAACACTACCTGAGACCAACTAATGGCACATTAATTCCTGTAGTGCCTTATGGTGGGTCTATCCAACAATGTGTTCTCTAACACATGTGTCTATGTTTATTGATTTGGTATCTCCATACCCATGATTTATGAGACATGATCATCAATCAATAAACATATCGATCTTAGAGTCATATTTGTTCCAATAATATGACATGTGATCAGGGATCATTTAAAAATAGATTCATGCATAAAGAGTCTCATAAATAAGTCACGTACTTATTGATCAATACAAGATGTCTATTTCATGGAACTGAATAACACTTTATTCATTTATACATAAACATTGACCATGATATCCAACATCTCCATGTTGCCTCTAGGGCATATCATTAACATGCGGAGGGGGCCGGAGGCGGCGCGCGCTGCGCAGCGGCGCTCGAGCGTGGGGATAGCAGAGCAGAGTGGAGTAGAGAAGGGGAGGACTAGCTGACTGGGCGTGGGCGAGCAGCTCGATTGGGGATCGGTTTTCATACAGCAAAAACCGAACCCGCACCATATTCGGTTTATGCTACACCACAAACCGAAAAGGAGACTGAAAACCGAAAAACTGGAGACTTCAGTTCGACTCGGTGTCGTTCGTTTTTTTTTCGGTATTAAACTGCTCACCCCTAGGAGCAATCATATATCCCCACGTGAAAGGTGAGGATGAGTGGCGGCCCTGGTGGTTTGGTCGAACCACTAGTTCGGTCGACCCTTGGGTCCGACACTTTCCCACCACCTTTCTTGGTTCGGCCGAACCACTAGTTCGATCGACCCTTGGGTCCGACACTTTCCCACTACCTTTCTTCAAAGACTGGCAGGTGGGCCCCTATAGCGACTGAGGATGGTTGGGCCCCACTTTAGGTCTGTTGTGGTTGTCATGTGGGCCCTCTAATCCTCGTGCTCGCGTATGATTGGTCGAAAATACATTTTGTCGCACGGCGAATGTGTTTTCATCCAGAATTCACCTTCATACTCATATTTATCAATACTAGTGGAAATGATTAGTAATAAACCCTCAATAAGTTTGATATTATATTTTGTATTCTTTTATGCAGGAACTAACGGTTAAAGTTTGTATTTAACGATCGTCAACAATGGGTTGGTTTCCCCATAAGAAACTTAACCATGTCAATAATTTACTAGTATTACTAATTTTGTTTATAAATCAAAACGCACTAGGTAATCGTTTTCTTTTGAATAAACTAAGACCAAGATAACATCATTAATATAGCTTTAACAATTACTTCCTCTATCCCCAATAAACAAACCTAATTCGAAAAATAAAACTGTGACATATCTAGTATTAGGTTTGTTTATTCTAAGATAAAGGGAGTACACGTAAGGTAAGAAAAGCAAAAATAAGATGCATAGGGTTAACAGGGATTTTTTAAAAAAAATTCACATCATAGGTTCCAGATATTTTGCAGACTCATAGCACTTGCCAGTTAATTTCTAGGGGAGTGAATGGTAGTGAAGTGCTGGTTAATTTAGAGAGCTCGCTTAATGTCTCGTGTTGGGTATCTGCACACTATTAGTTCTTCTATCAATATTGAAATTATCCGATCTGAAATTCCATTGTTGATCAGCATATTGAGCCAATTTGCTCCTACATTGGCAGCATACTAGTTTGATTGGTTACGCATTTAGTACTGTAAATCTGTAATGCAAGTTAAATTCCACGAAGCTATACCGGAACATGGTAACCCAGGACACGGTCAAGGCAAAACAGGGAGCCAAAAGATTACCCATACTGAAAGTAATTGAAATCAAATAAACTTTTTCGAAAGAAACTAGGATGGGCTAAGGCAGCGATCGAGTGCGAGCCAACTGATGGAAATGTTACCCATCACCATGAGATAAATTAACCAATTGAATTCATCTCAACAAGAGTTGTACAAAGTGTTTACATTCAACGTTGAGTGATCAGTCATAGCTTAACAAGACAACAAAGTGAAACAACGGTGCATCACGATCGGGTCAGTCCACAGGAACTCGAGAGGTTCACTTCTATTTGCCTCCGCAGCGGGCCATGCCGAGGGACACCGAGGCAGCATCCCCACCACCAAGTAACATCAAAAGGCTTCGCAACAAAGCCGTTGGATGCTTGCAGCTTCACAGGCTCGAGAGAGCCAATTGATCAGTGGCATCACCTAATCATTGCAAGTGATTCTCTTTCTCGTTAGCGTTCTTTCTCGGTCGAGCGGGAGATCTCGCACGAACGGCAGTGACGTTCTCCTTATTGCTGCTCACGGACTCGTCAGGCTTCGCGGCGTTGCGGTCCGTGAGAGGAGGGTTGCTGTCCACAGCTGATGAGGACATTGCTCGGGGCAGCCTGAGGGGTATGTCTCTGTTCCGCGGAACCGGCTCGGTGTTCTGCGGCGCCGTGGGTGGGAGAGGTGGTGCTGAAGAGACGAGCTGAACGGTAGACTTGCACCAGTTTTTCCTTTGCTTTTGTTTTGCCCCAGTTTGTTTTACCTGAAAGGAGTGTGAAGCAATATGAGGCATTGCTGTGACATGTTAAACTGGATGATAATGATGATGATGATTCGTCATTATATCCATTGAAAGATATGCATATTTAATCAACAAGACAATGTGGCCTGGTGTGAAGCATAGCACATACCACACCATTTCCAATGTCAGCCAGTGGTTTTCTTGATTTTGTCTCGTGAGCTTCCTTCTCTAACATAGAATTCTCAAGAAGCATGACACCCTCCTTCACAATTTCCTGAGCTTTGGCATCATCCACATCATCTGAAGAAGATAGGTCAATCACCCCACAACCTTCCTTTTGAGACGAGTCCATTTCTTGCTTCCTATCCACCCTATTAGAACACCTCGAGGCAATACATCCGCAATCACCCCCACATTGTGAACCAGAAGCTCTGCATTCACATTTTTGTGTCTTGCAGGATGAGTATTTCGAGCATGAGCAGCACTGCAGAGCAAGGTCCTGTGAAGTAGAATTTTCTTGACTGGCCATTTCTGATTTTGCGTTTTTATGTGTAGTACCACTACCCAGGGTAGGATTCAAATGGCTGGACACTGTTTGCCGATGTCTTCTCACCTTCTTGGAAGATTCTTCCCAATCTGCATCAGATTCTTCCCGATCTGCGTCACATTCTTCCGACTTCTCAGAATCTGATATATCCATGTCATCAGACCACAAGAAGTTGTTCTTACTATAATGTAAACTATGGGAAGCTCGAACGCTCTACATGGAAGAGGGAAGATGTCAGACACACTTTACAAGGAATATATCAATCAAGTGCATTACTATATGGATATCACCATATATAATCTAGATGAATCAAAAAACAAAAATACCTTTCGCATAGCATAATGTTGACCATCTTCACAACCAACAGTACCATTTCTTGAAGTGCCAGCAGGATTCTTTGCTTCACTTATAGCAGTAAAAAGCTGTGGATTGAGAAAGTATAAGCACAAATGCGATTCAATGTAATGTAATCAAATTAGCCAGACTGCAAAATTGACAGAATCTTTACCAGCATATTTTGGTTATTCAAATCCTTCACTTGAGTTTCTAATTGTCTGATTCTACCATTAAGTGCAACCAACTTTTCCTTCAGGTCACAAATGAGGTGTTCTTTCTCTTTACACATCACCTCTTTGTCAAGTTGTTGACATCTATAGACAACATGCATCAAATAAAAGCAGAATCGAGAAATTAGGATTGTTTATTCATATTTGAAGAAACACCAAAGAAAATGTTTGAGAAGATTTAAACATTTCTGAAAGCAAAGTACGATATACCTTGAAGATGATGCTAACTGAAAAAGGTAATTCATTGTGTTCTTCGCATCAGGAAGCGACCTTACATGGTTCCATCTACCTCTACCATTGAATGCACGCTCTCGCTCCTCCGCTTCAGACAGTTGAGAAGCCATAGACACCATGGCACTAGAGGATGATGACAGCATGTTTTCTAGTGCTGATATCCTAGAACTTCTAGCACTAGGAGACATAGCCTGAGGACACTCTTTTAGCTTTGCTATTTCCTTGGAGATTGCTGCTCTCCTGTTAAGAAAAAAATTGATATTAGATGCCAATAACACACAGATCATATTGATGTATTGTGGGTAGGCTCAAAGTAAAAGGGCTTTTTTGGAAACAAAAGAAGTTTGGTTAAAATTAGATAAAAAGATCAAAAAACAATTTATTAAGACAGTTTTCCAGGAATATGTAAAAGGTCTGTGTACCATTGCATTAAGAGAAAAGATGTCTGAATATCATGTGACCTAACTCAGGCTCTATCCATACCATGGAGGCAACCAGGCAAGAATATATTTTTTTTGGCTCCAGGGGCTACCTGTATGTGTGTTTCTGCAATTGTTGCACTCGATTACAGCCAGAGTTCTTACTTTTGTGATTAAGGTAGTAAAATCCCATTTATTTGCTACATGAAAGTGTTATATCTAAAAAAATCAATGTACCCTGTGGAAGTCCATTCATCATCTAATGGTAGGTCATCAAGGCACTGAATAGGTGCTATGTTTGCATTTTTCTACTACATAAAAGGATGTTCGGTTTTTCTTCTTCCATGCTCAGCCTCAAAATAATGTGCAGATCCATAACACACACCAAGGATATCAAAATAAATAGAAATTCATGCAAAATATGATATAGGCACATGAAAACAAAGACTTACTCTTGCATTTGTCGCTCGTAATGCGAGCGTAATTCATATGCCCTTACGGTCACTTCAAGTTCATCATCAATGGCCCGAATTAAAGCCTAGTGACATATCAAGAGAATATTTCAGATGAAATGCAATGGGAAAGCATTAGTCGCTATATATGCAAACAAAAAATAGTCGAAGTTTCGGTGATAACACCTGAATCCCAGAGCCGCTTGCACTTCCTGAAAATTTACAAATTTCAACCATGAGTGCACAGCAATCTGAATGGGAAATAAAATTAGTCGATGTTTTCAGCTTATTACCGTAAGTGTCACGGGTGGACTTTTTTGCTTCAAGCGACTCCTTCAGTCTTTTCGTAGCCATTGCAGCTTCTTCAGTTTTCCGCTGTAAAACCTATGTTTTGAAGCAGAATGGTATTACTTTCATGTTACCTAGAAAGTCTAGGAAGGGAGTAGTTGAGTGAGAAATCCAACCATTTTCTGTCTCTGATTTAAGGCCAGGAGTTTATGCATCTCATATTCATTTCTTCTCCCTTCCTTCTTGAGCTAGTTAACAGAAATACCACGTGGTCACCCAAATCTTTAGAAATTTTTGGATTTCCCAAGAATTCAAAATGCAAGCAGTAAGAGCAAATACCTGAAGCACTTCCTTTTCCCGAGCAGCCTTCCAAGATCTAAATTGCTCAGATTCTTGCTTAATCTTTTGTTGAAGTTGAACCTAAGATAACTCAAATTGAGGACATGTCAGAATATAAAGCTAAACTATGTCTGGGTCTATGGGAAACTGTGAGGAGAAAACCTTTTGAGATTTTATACGATGAATATCTTCTTGCAAGCGCTTAGCTGCCTCATCACTTCTCTGCTTCTGTCGTAGTAGCTGCTGTTGAGCTTCCTGCTTTTTTTTTAGCTCAGAGACCTGCAAAACGGTGGCAGTCAGTATCTGAGGAAGAGAAAATGCAGTTATAGTGTGTGTGCACCTGAGATTCAAGTGTATTCAGCTTCTGAAGGTAGTTTTCTTTCAGTTTTTGTGCGCTCTCATCAGTAGAAGAAGTTATATTGGTTAATGCATGACGAAGTTCCTCGATTTCTTTCTGAAAACAAAAAAAGGTTACTAATCTTTACAGATAAAAGTTAAGAAATTGTATATTTTAATCAATAAACCTGTAGAGCCTTCTTTTCTTGCTCCATCTCGTGTAACTTCTTCTCATAATGTTGCTTGAGAACAGAGGTATCACTTTTTGCAAATTCTTTCATCTCCGCCTTTTGGAATTGAAAATGGCATATATTACACTCCCCGTGAATCAAACAATAGAATAACACATAGTTTCACATATATGTGATACAAAGTTAGTTGTTCTTGAAAAGGGGTGTACAGATGGCATGGATGAGTGAGTTAAATCAAAACATATACATATAACTCAAAAGCTAGTGTTAGAATAATCAAATTCATGGAAAAGGTGTTGACCAGGTCAAATTGTTGTAGCCTTGTCTATGAACAGCAGCACTTGTTAAGAAGGGGAATTGTACCTCCTTTTGCTGAAGTCTTTTATCTAGTTCCTGGAGCTCCTTATCAAGTTTGTCTTGCATGGATGAATGGTCTCTTTCCTTTTCTTCTTCATCAACTTCACCTGCAAGTAGTAGAGTTATTCAACAGTTTATGGTACCTTTTAGATTTAGAATGTTCAAATTTTAAATTTAGAGTTTTCTGGGCAGTAACCAGTTAGTACTCAAATTTCCCGTTCCTGGATTTCACTGGGGGCCAATAATTCAATACAAACCAGTACTATTAGCCATAATCCTTGCTGCGAAAAATTCAACAGTTCTTTGTAACTGTTACTTTCAGCAAGTTAATCAGCGGTATATTATTCCTTATTGATTTACACAGGAACACACCACAGGCATGTCACCTTAGACTCAAAAATAGAAAAAGCTCACCGGTAATCTCATTATAGAGCACAGACTCAAAAGTGACTGTAATGCACAAAAACCCAGCTTTCAATTCAATGTTCTACACATCAAGTGGTCATGTTAAAAGAACAATCAACATGTCATACAGATAATCCTAGTTCTAGGGCCAGAAGTCACTAGATTGTAAAATGTGACTCAGAACAGGAAACTTATTCAAGAAAGTACAACCACCACATTCTATGAAAGCAATTCTGACTTCCTATCACTTACTTGAAGCATCAGGTGTTCCTACTTCACAACCTGAACCCAAGTCATCAAGAAGCAAATCCTTGTCCATGGCAAACCTGTCGTGTAAATCATTTTTGCAGGTACTAGAGAACTTTTGCCTTGTCAATTCACCCTCCAACTGCTGAATTTTCAAAATATAGCTCTTCATGACGTCCACATCCTGCTCAGAACAAAAACATATGTAAAAATTTGTTCAATTACACTGTTTAAGAAATATTCCCGCAAATCAGAAGAGCAATAGATGGGTGGACATACCTGGTCAGTATCGGTATTCTCAATTTCATCCCATGATTTCCCATTGCGTGCTGATTCAATCTTCAACATCAACTGGTCCTTTTCCAGCTGTAAACATATTGTTGATTATTTATAACACTGTTCTATGTTAGCAGAGTTATTCACATCTACCTTTTTGACAGTTCTCGTGTTAGTTTACTAGCTACATTCTGTTCTAGAGATGTTACAGATAATTTTCATGTGCTTCATACTAATTGCATATAGTTAATAGTTAACACAGAAACATATTGCATGACCATCAAGAACTAGAATACACCTATATACTGCAACACCTAGCGATGTGAACTCATATGTAGTACTACAAAATAATGCTATTCACATAAGTATATTGGGACTTCACTTAGATAAACCAGGGTACAGGAATCAATCAATCAATCAATCATAAATACCTGGGCTGCAAGTGCACGTTGTGCCAACTGTTCACATGATAATTCCCTTTCCTTAAGCTCGTGGTTGAGCTCTGAGTTTTTTAGCTCAAGTAGAGACACTTTTTGTTGCAGCAGCTGAAAGGTGCAGAAACAGAATTAGACAATGAATCAATACATTTAACCCGACCTTGCAGGTCTGCTAAACCAACCTGGAGTTCTTCTAGAGCAGCACTCCCGCTGCGGGAGAACAGGAGCTCAGTCTGCAGCTGCTCCAATTGACTCCTTAATTTTTGCATCTCTGCTGTAACTGGGTCACGGTTTATCTACACAAAGGACACAATGGGAAAATTATATCAACTAAAAAAATACTGTAAGCATATCTTTAAGGAGAGTAAACATACCACAGCTTTATTTTGAATGTTCCTTGCACGATTGGCATACTTGAGTGTGTTTATAGTTTCCTCTGCATTTGAATCGGCAGGACTAATGCAAGCTACAGGTAAATAAACATAAAAGAAGATGGATTTTAGTAAAGATACTACCAATACAACATTTACAATCAAGACATATATACCTACCAATCATAACAGTTTTACTGTTTCCTCCAAGCGAATCCTGCAAAAAAATGAATATAGTAATGGGCATGATGCAAACGTGCCACTGTGACAGAGCAATGAGTTTAATCGCATAATTTTTTTCTGTCCAGTAATTCGTGGATTTCAACATTATAGATATGCTTATGACATCACTAGGATCCATACCTGCAGAAGACGTGTTAATTTACTGTCCCGATATGGGACAAATGCTCCTTCTTTTCTCTTCTTTTCATCGCCTAATGCACTAATGACATTGCCAAGGGCTAGAAGGCCTCTATTTATGTGTATTCCTGTAGCCACAAAATATATAGAACAATGTTCAAATCAGATGCCCAATTATATTCTCAACTTAATAGATAAATCTGTCCTTGCCTTCTTTAAGCCGTAATCCGTCAGCTCCTGTTCGTTTAGCCCTTTCAGAACCCGCAAGGTCAACTAGATGAAATTTTGATGACAAAATATCATAGTCATCATTAGCTAACTTGTCAGAGGCACTGGAGGTCTTCTTTTGTTCCATTGAAATTGTAAAGATAGCATGAGACCGGCTACAAAGAAAAATTGCCATTCCAATAAAAAGAATTGTCAGACCTGACTCCAATTTTTAAAATAGAAAATGGACATGTAAAAAAACACCTACTTGTCTCATAGTACCAGTGCTAACAATTATATTATTGGCCCCAGTAATGTCAAGAAATACAATAAAGTTATACCAATCCTTTTAGTTGAAAACAAAAGCACATGACTTTTGGGCATCTATACTTGGATGCAAATATATCATGCAAATCAATCATGGTACCAAATCAATGCCTATAATGCAGAAATACAAATTGCAAAACCAGAACATGTGTGCAGCTTAGTTTCATTTTGCATGAATTGCTAATAATGCATTTATAACCCTTTAAAAAGTAAAAACACAGCACTAGAACCCTGAAGTAATGAAGGAAAAAATAATCGCTGCACAAACAAAACTAATCATCACATCATGCAAATTTAAATAAGCATACTAGCATTCCTTTTGTAACTTACCTTGACTGACTATTCATGTTTGTACTTCCTGTTGCACGCGAGGAAGAACCACGTGCCAAAAATGAGGCCATTTCTTCCTTTGTCTTCACCTCAGCCTCTGTGACACCAGCAAGTGTAATGCCGCCATTAGCAGTCTCTCTAATTTGAATTGGCACTCTGGAAGGTGCTGCTGCTTTGGCAACAGACCCTGAATCAAGTCTGAGAGCAGCATGACTTGCATCTAGCAAATCAAAGACTTCCTCCTTGAATATCTGGAGTACACACAAAAGATCTCAAAAATGTTATCAAGAATGAAACTGATGGCAGTTGGGACTGGCAAACAAAAATAAATGCCACCATGTATGATACCTCAATGAAGGACACCCTAATTAAAAACTCCGTGCCATTCTTCAATGCATCGGCCTTTTTGAATATTGTCTCCATAACTTGAGGAATTATTCCTCCACAATTATCTTCACCAGTATAGTTAGTACCCATTGTATATGTCTTTCCGGAGCCAGTCTAATTTTGTTACAGGAAAAAATACAATTCATAAAACAATTATCTAAAAGAACACTTCTAACATCATTATTAGTGCCACCATACTAAAGAATTTGCACCTGCCCATAAGCTAGTACTGTAGCGTTGTATCCACGGAATAATGAATCAATGAGAGGATGCACACATTGCTCAAATATTAACGAGGAAGGAGAGCCTGTGCTGCCGAATACATGGTCATACGTGAAGACGTGTGGGCCAATTTGGACCTACAATAGCACATAAAGGCATCATAAGACCATTTGGGCCTTGAAGAAATCTTCAACAATAAAAAATTCCTGGTAAAATTACAATATTCTTAACTAGCATTCATATGAGGATTTAGACATCTGGATAGGAATTGCGAGTGGTAAAACTATAATATTAAAGATGTTATTAAAACTAGCTCAGAATCAGCTAAGAGCAAGCATAGATCTTTTACTATCCATCCCAGCAAAGAAACCGTTGGCCCTTGTCAAACCACTCTACCCAAATTATCATCGAATTAGCTAAAAACCCCAAGGCCTGTCACATCATTCGCCAATTTATACCAGCGTATGCACCCAATTCAAAATCCCAGAAGCATCACGTCCCCCAGGCCACTCGATCGTACCCAACCAAACAAACTAGCTCCCAAACAAATCGATACCTGCGGCTCGCCGGGCGTGACGGTGACGCAGTCGGTGCAGCCGAGGAGGAGCTCCGGCGTGATGAGCGGTCGGATGTTGACGGCCACTTTCACGCTGTCCTTCTGCTGCGCTGCCTCCGAACCCTCCATCGGAACCCTAACCACGAATCCCCCAAAAGAATCAGACCAGCTCACGGGAAAATGCCCTAGAAATCTAAAATTAGCCCCCAAAAAAACTCACCTCGGTCAGGCCGATCTGGCGGATCGGCGAATCTCCCGGCACGACGAGCAACGCTTGGCTCCGGGGATCTGGGTGGCGGCGTCGCGGGGAGCTTCGTTAGGGTTGGGGCTTGATCGCCCTCCCCGAGAGAGATTGGCGTAGAGAGGGAGAGAGAGCGGCGAAATGGCGAATGGGTTAGAGCGAGAAGCGCCCGCCCGGCGAAATTGAAAAAATAGGGCACACGCCCGAAATGTTTTAGCCTAACATCTGCGTAGACCGTGTCTATAGACCGGTGGGTGAATGGCGCTAAGCCCGTAGGCCTTCTCTAACGGTGTGGCGTATAGACCCGGTCCAGGCCATGATTAACATCACGTGACAAGAAAAGAAGAGTCTGAGGTCTCATGGACCCGGTGCATCGGGCGTTCCGCATCTATCACCGTTGGTTGCTTGGCTTGAGTGCCTAGGATGCGCGTGGTCTATGGACGTGGTCCATGCGCCGCAAGGAGGTGGTGGACGTCTTCGGATGCGGTTTCAAATCGAAAGGAAATGACGGTCTTGCCCCCGTGGGAACAGGTTATGTTTCCATAGGTGTCTAGCATGTGGGGCCGTTCGAACGTTGGTTCCCGTTTTGGACAGCATTGACGCCCAACGTTCTTCTTCTACTTGTATAATCGTAGAGTAAAGGAAAAAGTTCATATTTAACCATCTAACTATTGATAAAGTTTAATTTTGGTCATCTAATTGTAAAATCGGGTATTGGACACCCTGAACTATGCAAACCGGTTTTGTTCGGAGCGGCCGTGCGGTTTTCACTGTTTCCGATCACACGTGGCGGCTAGGGCCGAGCCGCACGTGCCGACTCGCGCCAGCCATCGTTACAAACCCGCGCTTCTCAGTCACTCTCTCGCTCACGCTCTGTTCTCTCTCTCGTGCTTCGTCCTCTCAGCGGCGGCGTTAGGGTTAGGGTTTGAAAGTCGTCAGTGGCCATGGCGATCTCGGCGACATCAAGCAGCGGGAGGACGCGGACGAGGGCTCATGGTGTTGTTCCAAGCTCGGCCCCCATCCCCTATCGGGAAGGGCCCCTGGATTACTGGCCGGCGGTGGCCTACAAGTGCGGGAGCAAGGCTCTTCGACTTGTGTCATGGAGTGATGAAAATCCGGGCGACGGTTCATGAAGTGTGCCAATGGAAGAGTGAGTTTTGGATTTTGATTGATGTTTGATTTGATTGATTTCGTATGATGAACCCGGGTTTTTTATTTGAACCATCCCCTGTTTTTTTGTCAATTTCTACCCCTTTCATTTAGGTCGGCACTGGAGGATGTGATTTTTGGATGTGGGTGGATCCATTGCCGTCGACATTCGTGTAGGAGTTGCTCGTGAACTTGCGCGATGTGGTTAGGGAGCTGAGGAGGGAGAACGAGATGCTAAGCAGGGTGGATGATGATGCAGCTGATGTGGATTGGAATGGGGATCGGCCAGTTGAAGAAGAGTTGAGAGGAACACTAGCACAATTGGAGAAACAACTTAATTTTCAGAAGTGGTTGATTGCATTAGTTGTTTTAGTTCTGATGATTTGGTGGATAAAAATATAGTAATGTAGTGAAGAATGTAGTGTGTTGGGTGATATAATTGGGTTTGTGAAATGTGAAATGTGGAACTTGTGCTTTGTGCAATGGAAATGAGCATTTTTGATGTCATTACAGTACTATATGTACTAAATACAAGTTTGTGAAATGTGGAACTTGTGTTGTTTGCAATGGAAATAGGCATTTGTGATGTCATGACAGTACTACAAGTTTGTGAAATGTGCAATGAAATCTGACCATGTCATTTTTGATCATGTCAAGTCACATTTTCCATTCCAGCAATCAAGGCATATTTTCCATTCCATTCCAGCACTAGCATCAAATTTGAAACTTTCCATTACATTCAAGCACTCATTCATAACAGCAACTTCACAATAGACAGATGTATAGTTCAAAGCACATTACAGTAGCAAGTTCAATGGTTCTCAAACTGACAGAACATTGGCAATGGTTCTCAAACACAGAGAACTTAGAAACTGACAGGACATAGAAGGGTTGCTGAAGCACATTACAAAGTGACACATATAGAAGTTGTTGGATACACATAACACATTTTTCAAATCTAGTTGTCTCCAAGGCCCTTCAGAAGCAGGATGTTGTTGCTGGTGCTTGCACCTGCTGCTTTCCTCCTCACTTGTAGCTTTTCTCTCTTGGGCTCCTGGGCACTAACCTTGGCAAAAGCTTTACCAGAAGAAATATTGATTGTCACACTTGATCCTGCCTGGGACATTGGCACATTTGCATTTAAGTTCACTTGTGCAGGTCCTTGAACATTGACATTTGCAGTGGCAGTGGCCCTAATCAAGTTGTCCTAAAAATATTAGAAAGCAAATGTGAAGTTTAATGAAGTAAAGTAGGCATGATGCAAATGTTATGAGAAGCCTTTACATTGGGAATTGAAGATGCACTATGTTGAGACATGTCAGTAGACAATCTGCTCCTCTTGGATGACCTGATGCTTTCTCTTGATACTGCTTGTGCACTGCATTTCCAGTGGATGGTCCTGCTCCTGCTTGTGGACTTACACTTCCAGTTGCTGGTACTGATTCAGATTGAGCCCCTCCTGCAGAAGTACCTTGCCCCATTTCTTTTGGCACAAGTGGATCTGTTGTGGCCAATTGCTTTACAAATTCTGCATCTGATCATAGTACCTACTTTTGAGATTCTTGTAGCTTTTGGGCCTTCAGTTGGTTTCCTTCTCCTTTCTTTCTTAGGCCTACCAGGCATTTTCACATAAGAAGGAGCTCTAAGGCTAGGTTGATCACTCTCTGGCCAGCAACTAGGTCCATCCAATGGTATCAAACAGAAAGAATAGGTCTTCTTGAATTCTGAGACATAATAGCAGCTAGCAATGTAGTTTTCTAGGTTCCTGCTACTAAAGTAGATGCTAGAAATTGCATGAGCACATGGTAATCCACTAAGCTGCCAATATCTACAGGAACACTCCATTCTAGCAATATCAACTGTGAACCTATTGTTCATATGTGTCACTTCAAACTTATGATCCCCATTTGCAATTGCATGGCAAAATCGACAAAGTTATAATAGCATTCATTTTTTTCATAATATTTGGGCGAGATGACACCAGTCCATCTCTCGGCCTTAGCTATGTTTTCCTGTATCCTCACCATGACCTTCCTTCTAATTGCCTCTAGCATTGTTAGAACTGGGAAAAACCTAGCATCAATTATCCACTTATTGAATGATTCACACATGTTGTTATCTACACTGTCGTAGCAAGACCCTAACCTGAACCAAGCCCTACTCCAGTGGCATGGATCTGTATTCATCAGTGCTTGTGCACCTTCAGCTGTTACCTGTGCCAATTTGGCCTTGCTGAGGTTGAAAAGACTTGGTGAAGATGCCTTGGCACAATTCCAAAATAGCTTCTGCCACTCTTTGTTCTTGTACCTCTTCCTCCAGTTGGCATATATATGCCTTGCACAATTCCTGTGCTCAGCAAAGGGAGCCCACTTCTCAACAGCAGCAAGTATTCCCTGAAACCATGAACATAAGTCACATAATGCATTTGTAAAAGAACAGAAGGAACAATGTACTAAAAACATCACCTTTTGCTGATCTGAGATGAAAACCCAGTCAAACCCATCTCCAACTCCTATATCTCTGCATAACAAGTCACAAAACCAGTCCCATGAATCATTTGTCTCCCTCTCAACTATTGCCCAAGCAATTGGGTACATCTGATTATTGGCATCCCTTCCTAAAGCACATAGCAGCTCCCCATTAGTTGCTCCTTTGAAAAAACATCCATCCAAACCAACCACCTTCCTGCAACCAGCCATGAACCCCTTCTTCAATGCATCTAGGCATATGTATATTCTTTGGAACACTGGTGGCTCCACATTTGGTTGCTTCACAACTATGAGTGTGCTCGCAGGATTACTTCTCAAGATCTCAAGCTGATACCTATACAACATTTGATACTGCCCCTTGGTTGCATCCAGGGCCTTCTGCATCACAATGGACTTAACTCTTTTCAGCTTGGACATGCTGACATTTGCAAACATCTCCTCCTGGATTGTTGACCTCATAGCTTGTAGCTTTCAGGTTGGATTGGCCAGTATGAAATTCTTATACTTTTTAGCCACCCTACTTGCAGTTACCATTTTGTTATCTCTTCTTGGAGGGCAAGTATGAACACTATTGAATGAAGCAATTTGCCAACTATTTGTCCTTGAGTTAGTTGACAATAAACACCTCCAAGGGCAGGTGGCCCACTCACATTCGGCTATCATCCTCTTGGCCTCATTTTTCACAAACTTTATGAATTTCCTCTCGGCCAAGCCATATTTTACAACCGCTTTCTTAAGCGATCCTTGCCGAGAATTTCATTCCCAACTCAAATTTTGGTATTGAGTCCTTTCTACTAAATCTACTATCTTGACTAGTCCTAACAGTCACATCCCCATCATCACCGAAATCATCACTATTAGCTTCTTCATCTTGTCGGCATAGGGTGTACAATAACCATCATTCTCATTGTCATTTGGTCTTCTCATTGTACACAACTTGAAACTCCTAAAGTTTCTGTTTATCTCTTCAGCTTCCTCATCCTCTTCAGATGAACTTTCATCTCCTGGTAAAAATTCACTGTCACTAGAATCATCCTCTTGACCTGCAACTAACACTGCCTTGCCCTTGTCCTTCTCAATATTTTCCATATTTTCCCTGTTCTCATTGTTTCCCCTCACTACAATGAACTGTGCAGTATCAACTACTTCCATCTCAGCATCAGAATCCTCTTCTGAATCCTGATTACAGTCAACTTCCATCTCATCCTCATAGTCACTTCCACTAGATTGAATAACTACTGAATTTTCAACATATATATCCACTACTCCACCATCAACTATATAATTGGACATTGTCAAACAAGATGTGTCATATACTAACACCCTCAACCCATCTACTAGTTCTGCTCCAGGACACAACCAGTGCATCAATGCTCTAGGCTCCACAATGCAATGGTCAGCTAGATGACCCTTTATCTCTGGCAGAGAGACTTTATCTCGCTCAACCCAACTCAAACCCTCAGATCCACCAACATATTCTAACCTCCTACTACCTCTAACAAATTCCCCATTGTAATGAAACCTAATAGTCAACATATCTAGTGGATCCATGACTACAAAATTAAGAAGGACAACAAATCAAAAACTTTCTTCAACACATCATCTATAGAACAGATACACCTATTGAGCTTGCGTTCTTAATGAGCTAGGGTTCATACCTTACTATCCACTGTTGCGGCGCAATCTCAAGCGCCGCAGCCACCTGCTCCTGCCCCCTTGCGCGCCGCTGCCGATTTCCTCCGTGCCACCGTTTATTTCCTCAAGGACCCCTTCGATTTCAGCAAACCCGCCGCAGATCTGGACGACGCTGCCGCCAGCCACCTACTTCGGTCGCCGCCGCTTTCGAGAGGAAGGATGTGTGAGAGAACAGAGCATGTGAGAGAGAGAGAGCGCGCGCAAACAGAACATGAAAGAGGGGTAACGGTGACTGCTGAGTCAGCACGTGCTGACTCAGCCCTAGCTGCCACGTGTGATCGGAAACAGTGAAACCGCCTGGCCGCTCCGAACAAAACCGGTTTGCATAGTTTAGGGTGTCCAATACCCGGTTTTACAATTGGATGGCCAAAATTAAACTTCGGCAATAGTTGGATGGTCAAAATGGACTTTTTCCTAGAGTAAACGGCAGTGGATACATCTATACGTCCTATTGTGTTTTTAAATTATTGAATCAACAAGTGTAAAGATTTGAAATGATGATGAGCATGTTCTGTTTGACGTTGTTGTGGATATGCTGCACCTGTAAAAGACAGCATTTTTGTTGAGCGTTTTCCACTGTAGCAAAGACAGTCGAACAACGTTAATATTATTTTTTAAGTAAATGTTGGTTGTTAAAATAAAAGGTTGTAAATGTTGATTGTTAATGTAAAACGGTTTAAACTTTTGTTTTGTTGGCTAAGTGAACGCTACTATTCCTTATTGTATATTCTTATCCTAATTCATTTGGTCTTCACAATATTACTACTACTCCTTTGAATATATTAAATATATATCTAAAACTCTGGTTTTCCTCCTCTTGGCTAACAAGATGCTAATATTTAGACCAAAATTCACTTTGTTTCCTTACGGAATCAATTGTTGGTGTCGTCCTAATGAAGAAGATATATACATTAGCAATACAAATTCGAGCTGCACTTCAGAATGCATAGATGCATAGGGACAAATGTATATTCAAGAAACATGGCCGATGAAATTGTTTTTGGTAATCGATGAGACTTGAGGATGAAATGGTTACTCCCTTACTGATCCTCTTTCATCAATATAATCCTCTACATCATCCTGGCCATAGAATCAGCAATTTTGATTTGATTAATATCATTGTACATCGTAAAACGTTTCTTTAATTTAACCCATATAAGAGGAGATTAACATGTTGATGCAATTTTAGGATGGAAACACTTCGCCAAGCTGCCACTATAACGTAGACCTCACTGGTGCAAATCAACTGAAACATGCCAACATATATGCAGCGACATGTTCTTTAGGAATGTATGATGGTGAAATTATTGAAACCCTGAATGCAAAAGACGAAGAGGTTGGCCACATTTGACATTGTTGGTGGTATATACGATGTATTAAGGTGTTCTCATAATTGTGAAAATACATGCCGTGGAAAGTGATCTAGTGATTCTTTGCACCCAGAAGAAACTTCTGATTTGTCGCAGGGTGGTCGCTACAAATCCTCGTTCTATTCGATAACAAAAAATAGTCAGGTGTTGCAGGAAACAATCAACCAAATAAAAAACTAATAGTAGAAAGTGCGAATGGGATTTGATCATAGGATTGGCCTTACCATCAGCAGAAGTTGCCTTGTTGGGCTATTATTTTGGCAAAATATAATCGACCACCAGGTTCTTCCTGTAAGAAAATTCTCATAGATATATACAGATATGAGAGAAATAGACCAGTTAATAGATTGAGAATAATATATTAATGCTATTGCAATTAGACTGGTTAACTTTTAGTTTATATAGCTAGTAGCAGACGAATGGGAAAGAAAGGAAACAATATAGCCAAGAACTAACCAAAGTGACCTATGAACTATTATCGCTTCAGCAAACCTTAGCTTTCATAGCTAACGAGGGAGAAGGAACTAGCCAGAAGACGGTAGCCAGTGATGGATGAAATAGCAGCAGAGGGCCAGCAGATTAAATGGGATTAGATTAACCCATGCATGGTCTTTTGTCTCCCTATAATCTTAATTAATTTGCGACAACTCCTTGCTATATTTGTGTCGCTACAAAGTCTCGTCGATAACAGTCGATTTTTCAACCCTTCGATTTGCTTTAGATTCGTTCAGGATATTTATGAATTGTGTATGCGTGGTTTGTGATCGTGACTGGTTGCCTGCAGTCTAGCATCGATATTGCTGATCGAGAGCAGATTATCACAAAAACATCAAATGATAAGGAAAGAGGCTCACCCTGAACTATGTATGCATGTCTTTTCTGGCTAGGTAATGTGTTTTCTGGCTAGGTAATGTGTTAATTGAGTGTAATTATTAGAGATGATTAACGAAGTTAAATTGATATGGATATGATTATGAGCCAGCATGGCAGCATGTTGGATTGTTGGTTTGTAGTTCATTTAAGAAAAAGAGTGGTTAAACGATGATTTTTCAGACTTATTTTGTAGTTACATTACAATTATATATGTAATTTTGAGACTTGTATAGTATAAATATATTAAAATTATATATGTAGTTTTGAAACTTATAATATAAATATATGTTGATTATATATTTATAAAAAATATGACGACAGACAGATATACAGTAATCCTAATTACTCTTATCCTTCTATTTTTATGGTGGTACTCTTATCCTCCTACTTTTATGGTGGTAACGTGATGTTAATTTCTACCACTTATAATGCACGTTAGCAACGGTTCGGATTTAACATTTTTAGTTACTCGACGAAAATCAAAGTTCATTTTTTGTTTTATATTATTTTCTATTTTATTATATACATGCATGTATGGATTTAATTACGAGAGGTTATCCAAGATTTGTTTTTTTTGGCTTGCATGTATACAGATTATTCAAGGTTTGTTTTTTTACATATATTATTAGATTTAAAAAGAAGTGATCGAGTATTATTATATAGTGGTACTTAATTAAAGTGACTGCAGGGCGACTGCAGAGCGCCCAGTGCGTGCGGAAAGGTAAATGGGCCGAGCGGATGAGTTGTTTGAGCCAAGGAATGTTACGCGTTGAGATGAAATCTAACGGCCTCTATATTCTCGATGACGTGGCCTTCTGTGGGATCTTCTTTATAGCATCAATGCACTTAGCAGGTGCCAATTATACAGGAAGAAGAGACGTCGAGTAGGGAGTGGGGAACTTGACAAATTGAATCATTCATTTTAGAAAACACTATACATACATTTTTTTCTTACGGTCTACTTTGATATCATGTTATTGTGGTACGGCTATAGCTAGTATTGACTATGTCTTTTGGGATAAGGGTGATTATAAAGAAAAAAAAGTAAAACGCATAATTCTCCTTTTGCAGTGTATCGTAACTTAAAATCAAGGATTCGTTTGGAAAGTAGGAAAACAAAACTAATGAATAGAATATATGAAATAAAAACTTAGGAATATAAATATAAAACAGATAATCCTAAAATATAAAAAAATTAGTATGAGGACTAGTTCGAAATGCAGGATTGAAAAAACATAAAAAAATACATAAATAAAATAAGAACGTAAGTATAAAATAGAGGATTTAAAAAAATTTATGTGAATAGGTGTTTGGATGGAGTAAAGAAAAAACATTGGAATCTTTTGAATAAAATAGGTGCACCGTTATAAATCGTCACAAATTAGTGAATTAAACAACATTAAGCAACCTAATAATAATGTGCTTTAGTTGCTTGATGGCATGATTTGCCTCATTCCCCCGCGAATGGAGAGAGAAAAATGAGCCCTGCCACTACTGGAGAAAGCCACAGTAGTCCCGGTTCGTAACTCTCAGTAGTTCCGGATCAAACCAGGACTACAAATTCGGGACTAGAGATCGTCATTTCTAGTCCCGGTTGAAATAACCGGGACTAAAGATGGAGGAGCCACGTGACCGGATGCGTCATCTTTAGTCCCGGTTGGTGGCTCGGTGGCTCCAACCGAGACTAAAGATGGCGCATCCGTCACGTGGCTCCTCCATCTTTAGTCCCGGTTGAAGCCACCAACCGGGACTAAAGATTTTTTATTTTTTTAATTTGCTACTTTCTCCAACAATGCTACATCCAATATATTACACACATATATTATATTTTATATATATTACACACATATATTTATACATATATATTATATAATATATATGTATAAATATATAAGTTACACATATAAATGAACTTAAGAAAGGAAATATATACATATAATATATTACAAAAACATATACACATATGTACAATATCCAAATATATTTTGTATGGTACAAAACATTGTCTATTTTGTGGATCCGGTGGTTAAGTTACTTAAATTAAAATAGAACTCCCCCGCGGGATCAATGATCTGCTCGTTTATAAATCTCATCAATTCTTCCTGAACGACTTGTATGAAAGTCTCGTGGGGGAGGTTGTCTCTTACTCGCATAAGCTGTCATTAATTCGATCGAACGAGAAATAAATATATGAAGTGAATAAGAAATCGAGACGTAATGTATGAATTACTGTTATACGTACATCTATATCGTCGATAGTTGTGACATCGGTCACAAAACGTTGAATGTAGTCACAAACGTAGTATCCGTATAAGTTGGTGCCCTGTGACTGTTTTGCACACTAAAGGAGAAACGACGACAGATTTAATATACATTTCATATTTTAGAATAAAGTAATAATTTAAAACAACTTTGGAACATGTTACTCACAGGAAAGTTCATCCTCACGGAGAGCTTATCTTTCCAATTTCCACGAACATTAGCCCGAAGCCGTTCCCATGCCCTACGTGCAGTTGAAAGTTAGCTAGTAATTATCAGAGAACCGCATATATGCAATAGCAAGTAAGATGACATTACCTATTTAGCAGTTCAAATATCTTTGCGTACGTGGACTCTGGTTTATCCATTGAGTCAAAGACATGGATCCGCAAGTTATCCATGTCAATTACTAACAGAACCCAGTGGAATCTGTAAATTGGTTTAGATGACACATATGAAAATTTATGTATGCACATAGGATTAAAATCGGTACGGAAGGAAGAAAATACTTACGCAGTGTTGTAGGGCAGAATGATAAACGACCGAAAGTGGTTTATCACCGCGCATTGTAAACGTTGTCCACTATTGGATCATGAAATTGATCAACCAATACGCCGTTGATTTTGCGTGGATCCATGAATCCATGTTTGGTACAGTCGTGCTTGTTACAGTATTGGATCGCCATTCTACAACGGTTAAAAAGAATTTTAGTCAGCTAAATACAAGTAGGTAAGAAACGAAATAACAAAACGATACTTACAGTACCCGCGTGGCTAGAAGTGAGACGTCGAGGGCATCAAGGGTACAGGTCGAATATGTCTTCGAATCGGATATAGAAGTCGTCACCTCCATCGACGAAATAGTCCGTGAATATCGCCGCTACCATCTCTCCACCCTTGCTGGATTCTTGCATGTACCACTTGTGGAAGCGGTACATCTGTGTTGGTAGCTTTTTCACTTGATCCGGCTTTATAAGAGGCTTTCCAAGTTTGAACTTGTATTTCAGCGGAGCCTTCGCCAGGAGAGCACGACTGTGTAATTGATCCATTGAAATTCCAGCAGATTTCATAAATTGTCTTAACTCGATCGACATTTGGGCTGTCTTTGAACTCCGAGGTTTTTGAGGTGCATGCCGAGCGGGGTACATCTTTGCTCGTTCTTTTCGCCTTGCCAGTAGCCTTCCGAATAGTCTTGTCGTAGTCGGACTGCGATTGAGGTTGCGGTTTAGGCTGTGGCGTTAGGTATGTCTTCTTGAAGAAGTCCTTGGTCTCCTGGGGGATTTCAGGAGACTTCTTTCTGAAATGGGCCATGACTTCAGCTTGGACGGCCTCGTGCAGCTCCTTTGGAGTCATGTCGTACGTCGTTTTCTTTGGGGCTGGCGGGAGCGGGTCAAGTTTAGGCCTCTTGCTTCTTGGTCCACTGCTGGTTGACCTTGACCGCGTGGCTCGAGATGTTGTCCGTTTAGGAGTCGGTGCTCGTTATGGTGACGGAGGAGACTGAGAAGGCGGTGGAGTTGGAGACGACCGTTTAGGAGTCGGTGCTCGTGGAGGCGACGCAGGAGGCGAAGGAGGTGGAGGCGGTGAAGGAGGTGGAGGAGACGGCCCACGTGGAGGCGGAGGAGACGGCCCACGTGGAGGCGGAGGAGACGAAGTCTTCAAATGTTCTGTCGATGTCTTAGGTTTCTTGCATCCTCGCCGAAGTCTTCAAATGTTCTGTCGATGTTTCGCCACTGTGACCCATCGACGGAATGTCTCAGCATGCCGTCTTGTAGGCATTCTTCCGCGTGCCAATGCATCATTCTTGCATGCTCCTTATTCCTGAACAGACGCTTCAGCCGTAGTATTATAGGAAAATACCACATCACCTTAGCAGGAACCCTTTTCTTCGAGGGCCGTACATCAACTTCGCCTGGATCATCTCGTCTGATCTTGTATCGAAGTGCTTTACAAACTGGACATGTTTCTAGGTTCTCGTACTCCTCACTGCGGTAGAGGATACAATCGTTAGGACATGTGTGTATCTTCTGTACCTCTAGTCATAGAGGGCAGACTAACTTCTTAGCCTCGTACGTTGATTTCGGCAATTCGTTTCCCTCTGGAAGAATGTTCTTCACGAGTTTTAGTAACTTGCCAAATGCCTTGTCACTGACACCATTTTTGGCCTTCCATTGTAAGAATTTCAGCGTGATACCCAACTTTTTGTGCCCCTGTTCACAGCCTGGGTACAAGGACCTTTTGTGGTCCGCCAACATACGCTCCAATTTCTGCACCTCCTTTACGCCTTCGCAGTCCCCCTGTACGTCGCGCAACATCTGACCAAGGTCATCGGCACCGTCGTTTTCTTCAGCATCCCCGCCCGCCTCGCCCGCTGTATTCTCTTCAAACCCACCGTATTGACCACAGTCCGGAATGTTGTCATCGTCTTCTTCATCTTTTTCCATTGTAACCACCACCTCTCCGTGCGATGTCCAGCAATTGTAGTGAGGCATAAATCCCGACTGAAACAAGTGGGCATGAATAATTCTTCATGTAGAATACTCCTTCTTGTTTTTGCACTTTTTACATGGACAACATATGAAACCCTTCTACTTGTTGGCATCGACCACACTCAAAAAATAATGCACGCCTTGAATAAACTCTCTCGACCGTTGATCCCGTTGTACATCCATTGCCGATCCATCTACATGGAATGCACAAAAATCGTAAGAAAATTCCATGAAATTCAAATCATTTTAATATTATTACAATAATTATATATATATATATGTAATCAGACAATAATTATATACTAATCCAACATACGTAATGTGTTGTTCTAAAAAATTAGAATTATTTTTAAAAGGTCTTTTAAAGTGATAAACATAAAATTAATTAATTATTTTGCATCTATTTTAAAAGGTCCTTTGTCATCTATTTTATAATTTTTTGTCCAAAAGATTCTCTCTCATTATTTTTCATAAATATTTTTTGAGATAAAATTGTACGGACTAAATTTCTAGAAATGTTACGTGCTAAGCATACTTTTCTTTCTCTTTATTTTCCCTAACTTTTTCTCAACACAATATAATATGCTTAGCAAAATAATTAGTCCAAACAAATTTTCTCTCTCCTCATGTTTAAAAAAAATCTAGAGATGAAAATATATAGAAAACAACCGTAAAATGCAAAGGGCTAAGCATAGATCATAAGAGAAAGAAGTTGCTAACCTTGTAGATAGCAAAGATTTGTGTATTATCACCAAAACAAAATTACAAAAAATTTTGGCAGCACCTCCTCTCTAGAGAAAAATTTTGAAGACAAGTGTAGGCTGGCTCAGGTTGGAGGAGAAAGAAAGAGTTTAAAAAGGAACCCCATCTTTAGTCTCGTTTGGTGTTACCAACCGGCACTAAAGATCATCTTTAGTCCCAGTTGGTGTTACCAACCAGGACTAAAGATGGCGCCAGAGGCTGTCAGAACCTGTCAGAGCGCCGGACATCTTTAGTCCCGGTTGGTAGCACCAACCGGGACAAAAAACATCTTTAGTCCAGGTTGGTGTTACCAATCGGGACTAAAGATGCCGACGCTCCGATGAGTTCGACAATATTTGAACCTGATCTTTAGTGTCCGGTTCTTGTCACGAACCGGGACTAATGTTCCTCAAAATCCGTAGACTTTTTAAACTGGGACAAGAGATATTCTTTAGTCTCGGGTGCAACTTAAATCGAGACTATTGTGAATTTTTGTACTTCAACCGAAAATGATTCTCCAGTAGTGTGCATAGATCGTTTTTTTTCATGTGATCTTCCCGTGATATGGCTAGCGCAGGAAATTTCCCTACGAATTTGCTATGATTGATTTCCTATTATCCGAATGACGCTACAGTGAAGCAATCCATAGGAACCATAACCCTTCATTTTCCCTGTGTTTCTCCTCCATTCCGAATGAGCCAGTGTTGTTTGGAATGGAGGACTCTAGGCAGTAAACAACCATCTGCATAGGAGAAAAACAAAAGATTTCGGTAAATTTTAATTTTCCATTGTTTTTGACTCTCAGACGTAGGAAAAGGAACACTTTCCTATGTTTTGTTATCATTCAATTCATTTAAACCAAATGGCTCTACAGTGAATATTCCTGTGGGAATAGACACAGTTGGAATTCCTTTGAAATTCCCTTGATAAAACAAGGCCTAAGAAAGAAAAATGTTAATTTCTTGTCAAGAAAGCTATTTTGATTTAGCTCCCATCAACCGGCTCCAAACTCATGTGGAGGCAATCCATAAACTCTCATAATTAGGTAGATGTGTCCCTTTGTCTATGTTGTCGTTGTTTTTTGAGGCCTTTAAAGTCATCTAAGCCAAATATCAGTTGATGGTGCATCATAAGTGTCATGGAATTAGCTCTCATTTAGCACAGATCCGGACTCAAGATGAAACATGAATCTAGATATATGATTACATTGATAGATTGATCACTTAGTTTTAGATGAGACATGTTCTTTTTAAGAAATCACTATAGTTTAACTTACCAATTTTAGATCCAATATATATTTGGAATTTGGAGTCGTGATAAACAAGACCTTAGCTATCAAATCCATTTTCCCTCTCTTGTTCTCTCTATTGTCAATGTCAAACAGGCCATCTCGCCACCTTTGAATCATAGTTGGCCATCATTTGGGTAAAAAAAAGCTGCAAAACCAGATGACATGGTGAAATGTTATCGTTTCCTTCGGAAAATATGGATGCCTTGCCATACTGAATTTATTTTCATTAAACCTTGAGAAAAAAATCCCTCCATCCTATCTGTATCTGTCATGTTGCGGTTAGTACTTTCTATGTTAGTTTGGTTTTTTTAAAAAAGTTTGGTTAAATTTATAGAACAATACAGTTTTCAATAAAAATAAACATATTATTAAAATATATTCAATATTAAATTTAATGAGATATTTTTAATATTGTAGATGTTGTTAAATTTTTATATAAAATTAGTCAAACTTTATTAATTAGATCGAAAAAGTTAAACACTTATAATATAAAAAATAGAGGGGTAGTCACATGATCAATAACCAGCACAAACGATATTGTCTCACCTCCACTCCGCAACGTTCACTGTATAATAGAAAACGTACGTCTACATAACACCCTGAAGTGTTGTATGGTCCCTAAAGTATGATACTTGTTGGTATACCCTAAAAGTACAAAAAAGTGGTGTATTTATTTTTAAGGCGGTTTTATAAATGTCTTTTCTTGTATGGGGACCAGGGATCCATGAGTATCATTGCATGGGAATGGATTAGATCAAATATCTTTTATCTCATAGTAAATTTCACAACACTACATATACTTTGGTTAGATTATCACAAAATTATAGATTTAATATAATGTATCATAATACTATAATACTATAGATCTAATACTATATACTATAAATTTCACAAAACTATATTTAAGGTGAAATATCGTAAAACTACAGATTTAGTAACAAATTTATCACAAAACCATAGATTTAATGTTAATTTAATCATAAATCGTGAACATATATATAACTCAAACATAACATAAGTGCTAAGATTTAAACCCAAACTCTGTAGCTTAGTAATAATTTTATTATTAAATCTGTAGTTTTATAGACTTAGCCTTAGCCTTAAATATATAGTTTTATGATAAATTATTGTTAATTCTGTAGTTATATAATATATCACCTTAAATTTATAGGTTTACAATAATTTAGCTTGTGAAATTTATTCTTTTAAATAATGGGAAACATAATAATACAGTACAAGTGACCATCAAGTCCATCAGCTGTAGGCTAGCTTGGGTGAAATGGCCTAATTTTAGGCTCGTAGTATTTGGGCCAGTGCAGGTAGGTGATGATGCATAGCCTCTAAACGTTAACATAGGTGTTCTAATATTTCAATTTGCCACGTGTTCCAATATTCTAGGACCTCTTCATTTGTAATTTTTAAAGTTCCACTCTTTCGCCTCAATTGATTCGGATAGAACGATTTTCCACTCCGATAAGTGTTCAAATATAATGATAGCAACCTGAGTTGTATTTCGTAAACAACGATGCTCAGTTTACCACCATTAGCACCAGCCGGTCATGCACAATTCCTACTCAGTTCAATAGCGGTGCATGGCTAGAGGAGGAGCATGTTAGATTGATTGTTAGCTCTCATATTGAGGATAGAGAACCACGAGCTGTGACACAGATTGACCAGTCAACAATGGTGATGGAATCCCCTCACAGTGAAATGCAAAATATTCGATGTCAAGTGAAGAAAGCAAGTGTACCCCTGATTATTATACCACTTTGGACAATACAACAACTGAATTTCAGTTTTCTATCGACATTTTATAAATACAAGGCCTTATTTTAACACCAGGGGCACAAATTATTGGGACGGCCATATATAACTTATACGTCACAAAAGAAATACCGTTTACAATATTATCACATACATATTTACATTTACTATTTGAAAAGAATCTATCGGTGACCGTGAGTCTACCACTTATCGTTAAATTACTCTCTTTTGTCATCTTGTGGTCTACGTCATTAAAATTACCCACCATGCCATCCAACTAGGGGCGGACAGAAAGCTCGTGGCTCATTAGCTCGCTCGGCACGTTTCAATTTCCTAACGAGTCGAGTTGGCTTTAAAGTTCGTTAGAGATAACGGGCTGGCTCGAGCTAGCTTGTGAGCCGCTCGCGAGCCTAAACAAGCCAGAGCACGTGAGCTGAGCCGAGCCAAGCCTGTCACGAGCTTAGCGAGCTAACGAGCCATGAGCTTCCTGTTCATCCCTAATGGTGTATGAGGAGCTGTGA
The DNA here is from genome assembly GCA_019925245.2 of Oryza australiensis. Lineage (NCBI taxonomy): Eukaryota > Viridiplantae > Streptophyta > Magnoliopsida > Poales > Poaceae > Oryza > Oryza australiensis. The sequence continues at coordinate 161,912 of JAIFGZ020000113.1, forward strand.
ACATGTATGGTGTATTCATAATGGTTTTATTTTATGGTATATGGTGTATGGTGAGCCGTGAACTTGGTAGTTAATGGCTTAGCCGACTTAGCAAATACATACAATTCGAACCGACTTAGCAAACTTACAGTGAAATCATGTAGTCACGAGCTGGCTCATGAGCCTAACGAGCCGGCTCGAGCTTTCAAATGAGCCGAGCTGAGTTGGGTTTCTAGCTCGTTAGAATAACGAGTCGAGCCGAGCCAGCTCGTTATCCTAACGAGCTAAGCCGAGCTGAGCTGGCTTGCTATCCACCCCTACATCCAACTCACTTCCACTCGATTCCATTCGCACCCTGCGCACGTTGCCCTCTAATGCCCACACTTTCTATTGTTGCTCCTTACCTATGGGGTTGCTTGATGTCAACGACAACAAGCCTACCCGCCACCTACGGTTGGCAATGGGCCAGGTTAGACATATGTTGAGTAGGAACACGCTTGACTTGGAACCCAACATCTCTCGCCTCGCCCGATAGCCTTGGTGAGAAAGAAATTAGTGCCCATACTCCATATTTTTATTTTCTATTGCAACAGATGGTAAGAGAAAAGACGCTTATATAATCACCTCATGGATAAAATGCGCTAACCTTTCTACACAATAAGTATCATATTTTATGGGTTTAATTAGAACAACCATATTCTTTAAGTGGTTAAACCTAGTTTTCTCTTATATGATTATTACACGGGATTTTTTTGAGCTGCAGAACAAGACAAGCATTAGACAATTCCAGATTATTCGTGGTGCAATTACACATATTTAACACTTCTACGTGTCGTCAGAATTTACATATCAAACTTGCTTTATTCTATCATACTTTTAAGAATTTACTAAGTAAATGTCCGTACTCTAGAACTGATAAAAAATACATTATAATATTGTTTATAGTAAATAAACATATTTTTTATAAAATATATTGTCTATCCTTTTTATATAGAAAATATTTACATGTGTAGGATCGAAACAGAGTGCACAACTTCATCACCATAAACCAATATTTCACATATAACTATCGCAAATGACCACCAATGTTTCATTACACAAAATAAAAATCAAACATATTTGATTCTTCAATCTCCCCCTTGATGAAATCATTGGCAAACCCAACAAAATCAATTGGTTTGTGATGTTTTTGTGAAGCAACCCAAAAAGTATTTCTAATGCCAGAAAATTTCAAAGAAAAAACTCTCAATTTTGAAAAGAAAGAAAATTCTTTGAATATGAAAATGATGCAAAAATTTTGTAACCTTATTCTTCCCCTTTTGACAATGAGTTCATCAATGTATCATAAACATGGAAAATCATTGCATTATATCAAAAGTAACTCAAGTACATGTTTTGCAATAATAAGATAGAAAAAGTGACTAGCTAATTAACATTCATGCACTAGAATAAAAACATAAACCTAAAACATTACAATTAGGATCAATTCAACATTAATGATTCATGACTTCAATGATTTAAAATGCAACATATTCACAAGTGCAAAGGCTAAAAGAAAAACCCAAGTATATATACTTATGACATTGATACTCTTTCTTAAATTAATTCCTTCTCGAAAAATAACCAAGATAACTTTTAGCTCTTTATTTTTGAACCTTTTTTATATACTTTTCTCTCAATTATTGCAGGTATGTCCTTGTCGTCAAGACTGTTTCCAAAGATTTGACACCCTTTTTTTATCTCACCGCAAATATGTCTTTGTCGTCAAGACTGTTTCCAAGGATTCAATATTCCTTTTTTTCTCTCATATAAATAAGACTTTATGTACTCTTGCAGTGATTGGAACAAAAAGATTAATATGAAGAATAATAACTCCTAAAGCATATATAAAAGCATCAATCATTCAAACTAAGCACTTGTTTCAATATTGCATATTCATTAATTCAAATAAAAGAATTATGTGTCATGTATCATATTACTTAAAAGCAATATCAAAAGATCATATAATTACTAAAATGCACACAAGGTAATATAGTAATCAAATTATCTAACAAGCATTGCTAGCAAACACTAGAATATATAAAGATATAAAACACATCTCTTCCACCATTTATTCTCTTTTTCCTTTTCTTATTTTTATCACACCATGCATGAATTAAAACATGAATGCAAAAGAAAAACAAAAGAAGAAAAAAATGCATGCAGCAAAGAGCCAACAACTCTCCCCTTCAATTAATGCCAAAAGGATGAATAACACATTTTCCCCTAAGAAAAGCAAAACGAGAAAAATCCAACGATTTGGTGAAAATAAACAAGAATGCACAAAAAACATATACCCGCCCTCAAATTAACCTCCAATTCTTCCCAAACAAAAATCAAGAAAAAACAAAGATTTTTTTAAAAAGATCCAATTGCCATCGATATCATCAAGGTTCTCAAGAAATGAAATGTATCCACTTGTATTAACCAAAACTACTATCTCAAACGCTAGCATATGAAATGTTAATAATCAAGAGAGTAGAATACAAGTATGTCAATCCAAAATTACCTTGATGTTACCATGAAAAGCAATCGTTTGTCTCCACATTGCACACACATGGGGAGTATGCCATCAAAATAACAAGGACAACTGCCTTTAGCCGATGATGGAGGGAATGGAAATTACACTTATTTCACCAATCGGCCTCAATGTATTTGACCATCGTCGACCCCGACCTGGTTCCATCGGTAAGCATCTTTTCTCTTTAGCTTCTTTACTTCATCAGCTACCCATTTGCATATCTCATTCCTCATGCCTTGTCTTTGCAGACAACCGATGCCTCCCTTCCTCGCGTCAGCAACACAGGGGTTATAGTGCACTATGCTCCTGGGTTGTTGCGGCAGTGGCGGACTGGCTTTCTCTACAATCGGCTTTAAAGTGTTGAAAGTGTCAACACTGCTACATGGCCAGACGCGTGAGCCACTTCGTCGGCAAAAGAGGATCAAGCCATCGGCTGCGGCTGCCGAGAAGAAAAAGGTTGCAAAGAAGCAAAAGAAGAACCAGCCGACGACTTGCCTCCCATCGACCCGGACGTAGATGCAATCCTCGAGGAAGAAGTCAGGGATGAGGAGATGGACCAAGTCGTCGATGCTGCCGCAGCCAAAACGAGTAGATAAATATGCTCAGACTCCGTCGGCTGAACAAACCGTTGAAAAGACACCGAGCCCCCCAAAGCGTGCTCCTCGTTCCCAACCGGTAAACACCTCTTATTACTTGATCTCATCACCTTTTCCAAGTTTATGCTTTATCGACTTTTTGTGTTTGTAGACGAAGAAACTGGCTGCCAAAAAGAAGACGACTCCTCCTCCCTCGGTAAGTTCTACCATCCTTAATTTTTTAAAACAGCCGATTTCTGACTTTGTGCTTTTTAGCCTCCCCGCGCCCCATCGCCTGCCCCTCAAGTGTCGAGCGAGCGTATGCCGTCGGCTGCAGGCAGTGGTAATGCTGAAGATGAGGCCACCTCGATCCTGGTCATCCGAGTAAGTTTGCTCACCTTTGTAAATCGGCCTATTGATCTTTATCAATCTTCTAACTACTCCCTGACTTGCAGATTGTAGCCGATCTTCTGCCTTTCGACCTTTCAGAGTTCATAGACCCCGATGAGAATGTCGGCAAGGCCATGGTGCTGTCGGATGAGGACCTAAGGGCCACACTGTCAGACATAGCCAAGCGGCTAGAGTGCTCCCTTGACTTCTTGGTCACCGACTGCGGTTCCATCCAGAGTCAGTTTGAAGACATCCAAGATCGGCTGCCAGACCAGCTGGCCGATGTCATCGCTTCAGCCACCTTCATGGAGGCACATCGACACAAGTTTGAACGAGCCAAGCAAAGAATAGCCGATCGTTGAGAGAACCAAGCGCTGGAGGCCAACATCAAAGCCAACCAACAAGAAATCACTGCTCAGAAAGCTATGTTTGATGCCATGAAGACTGAGCCGATTGCTAAATTGGATTGGCTTTGCAGGCGCCGGGAAGAATTGGCGGCTGAACTTGCCAAGCTTGACACCGACATAAGCTCAGAAGAACAACGGATAGCCGGCCTTCCCAAAGAGATCGAAGATCAAAAGGCGAAGATCAAGGCCGTAGTGTCATATCTTTCCGATCTGGCCAAGGCGGTGAAGCCAATCCTAGGGAGCGACACAGCCGACGCAAAGGCGATTGACGAGATAGATCAAATTCGCCGCAAGGCCATATCGGCCATAACTGTCTTCCTGTCTCTCTAAGCCGATTGTAACTTTTGACTTCGCGACTTTTGTACATTGAGCCTACCATGACTCTTTTGTAATTGGCTTGCTTGCGCGTGTTGCCGACTCGTCTGTCTGTCTATTACGTCTTGAGTACTTCAAAATTTTTCAAAAACCCACAAATTTGCAAAGTGTCTTGTGTCTGATTTCTGAAAGTGTATTGTATGTGGCCCCCTAATTTTGTCGATGATGTCTTCGGCATTGATAAAATTAATAATTCAAACAAACCAACTCCTGTCGGCTAGATTGAGCCGATTTGGGAAAACTAGGGGAAAAAACTTAGGGTAAAATGTCCTAAAGGCGATGCATGTATCTGCACAACACATCGGCTAATATGAGTCGGCAACCTTAGCCGATTCAAGAGTTGATCCAAACGCTGGGATAATATTTTTTCAGATATTTTCCATTTAGGGCCCGTCCAAACTTTCTAGCATATAGGCCCCCTTGGAGACACATTTGTGGATCTTGAAAGGCCCTTCCCAATTAGGTGACCACTTGCCGAATTTGTTATCCCTTGATCCAATCGGCAATATTAATTTCCAAACGAGCTCGCCCTGCTCAAAAGACTTAGGCACAACTTTCTTGTTATAATGACGGGCTACTCGCTCCTTGTCTCTGGTCACTTTTTCCAAGGCACGCATCCTTGATAGAACTAGGTCTTCGATTCGTCTACCATCGATTATAATAATCATCGTTGATGGTCTTGTAGTTGAATTCGTCTTGAGCCGATGATATTTTCCCATGGCGGGGCTGCTTCATGTCCGTAGACCAATTTATATGGAGGCACCTGGATTGATCCATGGCAAGCCATCTGATAAGCCCAAAGTGATTCGGCTAATAGGCTGTGCCATTGCTTCGGGTACTCAGCGATCTTTTTCTTTATCAACTTGATCAAGCTTTTATTAGAAGCATCGACTTTCCCGTTGGCCTGAGCATAGTATGGCGAAGAATTTAACTACTTGATCCCCATGCCGTCGGCAAACTGAACAAACTCGTCGGAGACAAAGATAGATCACTGATCCGTAGTTATAGTTTGAGGGACGCTGAATCTGTATATGATGTGTTCTTTAACAAACTCGAGTGCGTCTCCAGTCAATCTTCTTTAAGGGAACTGCTTCCACCCACTTGGTAAAATAATCGGTTGCTACCAATATAAACTTATGTCCTTTGCTTGAGGGTGGATTGATCTGGCCGATCATGTTGATTCCCCAACCTCTGAATGACCAAGGCTTGATAATTGGGTTCATAGCCGATGCTGGTGCCCTTTGGATAGCTCCAAACTTTTTATAGTCTTGGCATCCCTTGTAATACTTGAAACAATTTTCCAGCATAGTTGGCCAAAAGTACCCTGCTCTTCGAAGTAGCCACTTCATCTTATGAGCCGATTGATGTGTGCCACAAATCCCTTCATGCACTTCCTCGATAGCAACCTTGGCTTGATCGGCACTAAGACATTTGAGTAGCACACCATCAATCGTCCGATAGTACAATTCTTCGTCGAGCAGAACATATCTCAAAGCCTTGTAGCGCAATTTCCTTGAAGCCGACTGAGAGGGATTTTGTAGGTAGTTGTAGACGTCAAATCTCCAGTCGTCGGCTGACATTATGGCGATTTCCACTTCAATATCCTTTTTCATCGGCCTGTAACCTGATGCCCCATGAGCTAGATCATTGGCTTCTGCGTTTTGTTCCCTGGGGATATGTTTCAATGTTTCTAGCCGAAAGTTGTCCATCAATTCTCGGTGTTTTTGATAGTAGACCATCAGCGTATCGTTCTTGCATTCATATTCTCCTGATAACTGGCTGATGACCAACAGTGAATCTCCCATTATCTCGATGGCATCGGCTTCGACCTCCTTGAGCAATTGTAATCCCTTTAGCACGACCTCATATTCGGCTTGATTGTTTGTTGCATGGAGTGTGATTGAAAAGCAAACTCGAAGCTTGCCCCCCTTGGAGAGATTATTACTAAGCCGATGCCGCATCTATTAGTGCAAACCGAGCCATCAAAAGTTAAAGTCCAAGGCATAATATCGACCGAGCCAATTGAATCATCACTGTGCTCCACTATGAAATCGGCTATAGCTTGTCCTTTGACTGCCTTGGGTGCCTGGTATCTCATATCAAACTCCGTTAAGGCCAAAATCCACTTCCCAACTCATCCTTTTAGTACTGGGGCCAATAGCATGTATTTTACTACATCGGCTTTGCATACGACGGTGCACTCATTGGATAATAAATAATGCCTCAACTTTGTACATGAAAAATACAAGCAAAGACACAATTTCTCCACCGGTGAATACCTTGTTTCAGCATCCAGGAGCCGTCAACTGAGATAAAAGATGGCCTTCTCCTTTCCTTCGATCTCCTGAATCAGTACTGAGCCGATTGATTTCTCGTCGGTTGACAGAAATAATTTGAACGGCACCCCTTTCTGTGGAGAAATTAGGACCAGGGGAGAGCTTAGATAACTCTTGATATTGTCCAAGGCTTTTTGCTGCTCTGCCTCCCAAGTGAATGCTTGATCGGCCTTAAGCCGAAGTAGTGGTGTGCACGGCTCCATCTTCTCTGATAGGTTGGCTATGAATCGCCTGATGAAGTTGATTTTGCCGATCAACGATTGCAATTCTTTCTTGTCCTTTGGAGGCTGAATCGTCTTGATTGCGTTGATGCTCCTCTGCGTGACCTCGATTCCCCTCTCGTGAACAAGGAATCCAAAAAATTTCCCAGCCGATTGTCACGCCCAGAAATTCAAACCCGAATTTCCAGACTATTTTATGTATTTAATCCCTGTCTAGGCATCAACCAGGGTACACAAAATGACAAATCAATACACAGATCCATACGTAAAAATAAAGCATATAAATACTTACAGGAAAAGAGGTACTTAGTCCTCGCACTCGAAAGAAAACAGCGACAACGGGAAAAGACGATCCTAGCGGGGCTTCAGCTCCACTCCATAGGCAAACTCAACTGGGGTCTGAGCCTTGGTCCTCAAACATCGTCTTCAACTTAGAAGCACTACACTTCTGAAGGGGGAAGAATTTACAAGGCTGAGTACAACCAACGTACTCAACAAGCCACACCAAGGAATACAGAAATGCGAGGGAAGGCAAGGAGAGGCTTCGGACTACTTTGCGGAAAGGCGGTTGCAAAACACTTTATTTCGGAAACTGGGAAAACTGTTGAGTAGTTAGGTCAATATTAATCCTCCACTGAACAATGTTATCCCCACGTAGAACAGGCCCAACCATTCCCACCTGGTCTAATCTAGATTATTAAGTCCAAATTATTAAGGATGAGACTAATCATGGTGAAGCTGGTAGATCGCCCATAACCGTGGGCACGGCTATTCGAATAGTTTTTACTCTGATTAGAGGTGCGCTACTTTACCCACAAGACACGATTCCACACATGTTGCCATGCCCCCGAAGTATCGCCATGATACTGCAAAGGGGGGAATCGTGACAAGACCTATAGCATAACTCCTCCTAACCAAGCGAACCACACCAAGGTTTCGCCCCCACTCCCGGACCCTGGGACGTGGGCAGCCCCCCCGAGTGCCTTGGTGAATCCGGTAGCCCAGCAACCCTTATACCGGGGCCGACTGAAACTCCATCACGCTCACCCTTGCCGGGGATCGTTGGCTAGGGAAAAGCTATACTACAGATCCAAAAGTTGCCCATTCTTGCTTGTGGTAAGCACTGTAAGTCTTCCAGGGGTTTCCCATGAACCGGTCCTTAATTGCCATGGGTGCGACAAGCCAAAACCATGCACCCACAGCCCACCATTTAGTCATATTTTAGTTGGGATAATTATGACCAAAAAGATATGGCCAGGTGTTCCGAGCTAGCAGCTCATCTAAACTAATTATAGATAGTGTGATTATCCTATTTAGTGAGCTAGTGGTAATTAAGCATGGCTAAGCATATAATTCTAGCAAAAGTCACGTAAGTGACTAAAGCTAGTCAAATTATCACCCAATGTTTGACAAAGGACGGATATAAAGAGGTAAGGCACAAGCAAGCAGATAGGTAATCCCATCATTTCATGTAATTAGCAAAACAATACAATTTTATTTGTAAACAGTAAAACATTTATAAAATTGGTCCAATATGATTCAAGGGAAGTGTGACCTGCCTTGCTTCTTCCAACCAACTTCCGAACTCTTCGCGAGCGTGAACTCTGAAACGATGGAAACTACACGCTGACACACAAAATGAGGGAAAAACCCTAATAAAAACATAATAACAGTACATGAAAAGTCAATCAACATGTAGAGATCAATTTTAGATAAATTTTGCAATTTGAATTGCCCAATTTGGAGTTCGTATGAATTAGATATGAATTTTAGAAGTTTTGGACCATTTAAATGAATTCTAGAAATTAATTAGATTTATTGCGCTATTTTTCATTATTTTTGAACGGGAAAAGGCTGATGCTGACGTTAGCAACCGAGGGCTGACGTTAGCGGCAAGGGCTGACGTCGGCAGGGTGACGGCGCGGTCCATGGGCCGGTCCACCGTGGACCAAGCCCACAGCGGTCCACGGGCGGGCATGCCACGTGGCGCACACGTGGCGCCGACGCGGCAGCCACACGACGGCCACGCGACAGCCACGCGGGCGGCCGGATGGACGGCCATGATCTGCCACGAGGCAGATTGGGCGGCGACGACCGATGGCGGCCGGTGACGGTGGCGCACGGGGCCCGATGGTCGCCGGCGGTAGCCATCGGTGCGACGACGAGCGGCGGAAAGCGGCGGAGGAGGCGGAAAGAGGGAGGGCTCACCAGCCTGCAGGAAAAGCAGCGGGCGGGTGAACGGCGGCGGGCGGCGAAGGAGGCGGAAAGAGGGGAGGGCTCATCGGCTAGCGGGAAAAGTGGCGGGCGGGCGAACGACGGCGGGCGATGGTGGCCAAGATTGGTGACGGTCAAGGGACGGCCGACGCTCGGGGAGACGCAGCGGAGGCCGACGAGCGGCGCAGCGACTGGAAATGGCGACCGGAGGTGGCAATGGCGGCGGCGGCTCGGGAGCACGGTGGCGGGCGTTCGCGGCGATCGAGCGCGGAGCGGCGGCCGGGGTGCGGGGTGATGCGAGGGAGGTGGTGGTGGCCGTGGCGCTCGGCGGCGGTCTCGGAACGGCGGTGGCGCGCTGGCCGGAGAAGCAGTGAGCGGCGGGAGAGAGGGACGACGCGGAGAGCGAGAGGAGGCTCGGTAGGCTTGGGCAAATTGGGGAAATAGGAGAGGGGAGCGCGACGAGGCGTTTAATAGGCCGGGGAGGCGCGGGCAGGGTCGATGCTTGCCGGATTTCGCCGGGAGAGGCGGTGGCCGACGACATTAACACGACGAGCAAATGCGGCGATTAATGGCGGCGGGTTTTGGGGGAAAATATGGGGGAACACGACGGCGTGATTGGTGCGGCGTTAGGGCGAGCGCGGGATGAGCGGGGCGGCGGGAATCGCGGTAGCGAGGCGTGGCTTGCGGCGGCCATGGCAGTGCGGCCGGAGGACGGGGATGACAGGTGGGCCCCACCTGTCATTGGCTCTGAGAGAGAGGAAGTCCTGATGGACTTTGGCGGGCGCGCGCGAGAGAGACGGGCCTCGGCCACTGGGCCGGCCCGGGAGAGAGAGAGAGAGAGAGAGAGAGAGAAGGCAGGGCACGTGGGTAGGGAGGCAAAGTGGACTTTCAAGGAATTGGGCTGAAAACAGCCGGAGAACAGGAGAAATAAAATTTAATTTTTTTCTTTTAAATAATCGCATAAATAATTCTTGAATTTTTATAAATACTTCTAGTGCTCAAATAATTTCAAGAAAATTCTTGAAAATAGATGAACACTCAAAGTATTTAATAAAAATATAACCAAACCATTTAGTGATTAATTTATTTATTAAATAATTACTGAAATGCTCTTTGTATCATTAAAAATTATTTCTCGAGCTCCAAAATTTCACGGAAAATTTCAGAGAATACTTTAGGGCTGGAAATATTTTTGAAAAGGAAATTTTAATTTCCTTAATACTTTCACTTGATAACTTTCTTTTGCCTTTTTATTTAATTTTGGAAAATGATTTATTTAATGATTTTTAATCCCAACGAAAATCGGGTTGTGACACCGATACGCCAAACGCACATTTTGTAGGGTTCATCTTCAGGCCATGTTATCTTGTCCACTCCAAAACCTTCCTTAGATCGGCGATGTGGTCTTCTACTTCCTTGGATTTGACAACAACATCGTCTACGTAGATCTCCACTAAAAAACCGATCAAATCATGAAAGATGTAATTCATGGCCCTCTGATACGTAGCCCCAGTATTCTTCAAGCCGAACATCATGACGACCCATTCATACAGGCCAATTGCTCCTAGGCACCTAAAAGCTGTCTTGTGGATGTCCTTCTTGGCCATAAAGATTTGATTGTAACCTGCATTGCCATCCATAAAACTTATAATTTGTTGGCCAAAGGCGGCATCTACCAGCAAATCGGCTATGGGCATTGGGTATTCGTCCTTAGGGGTGGCCTTGTTTAAATCTCTGAAGTTGATACACACCCTAAGTTTGCCGTTCTTTTTCATCACTGGAACTATGTTTGAAACTCATTCTGCATATCGCAGGGTCGAATAAATCCAGCATCATATAGCCGAGTGATTTCGGCTTTAATTACTTCGTACATGTCAGCTCTAAACCCCCTGGGAGGCTGTTTGTATTGTCGATATCCAGGTTTGATAGGGAGCCAATGTTCGACAATGGATTGGCTAAGACCAGACATCTCAAAGTATTCCCAAGCAAAGCAGTCTTTATATTCCTTTAACAAATCAATAAGCTTGGTTCTAAAATGAAAAGACAAGTTTTTACTAATATATGTTGGCCTAGGCTTATCTCCTGGACCTATATCAACCTCTTCTAACTCGTCGACCGATATAAAACCTTGCCTGAGTTTTTCGTCGTTGTCATCCACAGTGTCCTGGTTGTAGACGTTCGAGCCCTCCACGACGCTTTCAAAGTAGTAATTGAGGCTCGTCATCTCCAATGGACTGTATATCAGAATCGGACACCTTTAAGAAATCGACTTGCCAAACTTTGCCGGACAGACAATCAATACCATCGATTTCCCATAAAGGCAAATCGGCGTTAGCGACGTTGACTGACCTGTCGGCTGGCACGATTTCTATCTTGTCGCCTTGCCACTGGACTAAGCTTTGGTGCATTGTGGAAGGGATGCAGCAATTGGCATGGATCTAGTCCCTTCAAAGCAGCAGGCTATACGACCCCTTCCCATCGACACAAAAAACGTACTGGGCATGGTTTTGCTCCCGATGATCAGCTCGACGTTTAAAACTCCCTTGGCTTCTGAAGGGTTGCCGCCGAAGTCCTTGAGCACCATGTTCGTTTTGATCAGATCTTTGGCTCCTTTTCCCAGCTTCCTGAAAGTCGCGTAGGGCATTAGGTTGACAGCAGCCCCTCCATCGACTTGCATTTTGGACATCATCTTGCCATTGACGAATCCTTTTGAAGGGTTACGCGGAAGCTACGCTAGCCGAAAATAAAAATTTTCTACCGCGCAAACCAGGAACACTTGCAAGTAAGGGCCGATAGATCGTTACCGATTGGAGTGTGCGCGGAATGACCAATCGGGGCTATCCGATCCGAACAATGTAGCCGATTCTCGCAAGCCGACGACCCGATACCCGGGATGCCGATTCGCCAATCAGCCGATTCGCAGATGCCGTAGCCGATCCGAAGCCGATCAACAGCGCGCAACGTAGCAGCGCCTCTACCGGTATCCACACGTCCGAGGATAAAACGCCGTACACCCGTGTGCTAGCACGCGATGCAAGGCTAGGGTTTGGCTCGAAAGTGGGGAGGGTTTCCGTGGAGATTGATCTCGGCGACTTCGTTGCACGCGATGCAATTGACGTGCCGCAGCTCTCCACCCTCCCTCCTTTATATAGAGTTGGCCGACGGGACTAGTGGCCGATCGGAATCTATTTTGAATCGGATCCTATCCGAATCTCACGAGTTGGCCGCCCATACGTCGTAAGCCCATAGGACTCTATCCGATCGGATCCCTATCCGATCGAGCCGTATCCGAGTCCAACTCGAATGCCTGTTCTTATCCCCTTAAGCGTGCGACCCGTAGGTTCAGTATACTCGGTTTCGGCTATAGTCTAACTTAGCCGACCGTCGGCTCGAGTCCAACTCAGGCACACCTGCCACGGCGCCTAGCAAGACATATTGACACCATAGTATACAAGAATATAATATCGGCTCGAACCTGTAATGTGTACACAAATCCCTTTGCCTCACGATACCGTTAAGCTATAGGCAAGATGTGTGCCATCCCTTCAATAGCTTAACCATTCACTCGAACCGTATTGGATTATCTGTCTGTTGATTGACTCCTCAATCAACTTAGCATGGCCATGCATTTCCATAATCCATTACCTCGAGGGGCCCAGAGATATCTCTCCAAAGGAGGGGCAAATTCCATCTTGATCACTCACATCCCACTCCATGTTTCATGGCAAACCCGAAAACTACCTTTATAACTACCCAGTTACGGAATAGCGTTTGGTAGTCCCAAAGTAGGCTACTACACATGTTGGAATCCATGGTGATCTCAGGTCTAAGGACTTTGTACCAACACTACCTGAGACCAACTAATGGCACATTAATTCCTGTAGTGTCTCATGGTGGGTCTATCCAACAATGTGTTCTCCAACACATATGTCCATGTTTATTGATTTGGTATCTTCATACCCATGATCTATGAGACATGATCATCAATCAATAAACATGCCGATCTTAGAATCATATTTGTTCCAACAATATGACATATGATCAGGGATCGTTTAGAAATAGATTCATACATAAATAGTCTCATAAATAAGTCACGTACTTATTGATCAATACAAGATGTCTATTTCATGGAACTGAATAACACTTTATTCATAAATACATAAACATTGACGTGATATCCAACATCTCCATGTTGCCTCTAGGGCATATCACTAACACCTTTGACGTATAGTGGCTTCAAGTGTTGATTTTCGGTCCCCTCAGGTCTGTATCGGCCTCAGCAGCCTCAAATTCGGCTGGTAAAATGAAAACCATGTTGACCGATGCAGAGACCACTGCTTTGCCTTTTGCCGCCCTTCTGGCTTTGTCGGCTGGGCTTTCGTCGGCTGGGACCGCTTGTTTCTTGGCGCGCCATTGTTTTGTGCCTTGCCGACGTTGTTGCTGTTGGATCATCCGCCGGACTTCTTCCTCCTGCCCCTCGCTCTTGAGCCTCTAAATTTTTCTTTTCTGTGTTTTGGTAAGGAGGTCCGAAGGGCACCATTGGGGGTTGGCTGATTGCTCTTCATCAGCCTCTTCTTGATCTTCTTCTTGGAAGAAGTCCTGATGGATTGGGCCAAGCCGATCATGAACGGAAGGTTTCTGTTGGTTAAGTTGAACGGCTCGGGGGACGAATCGGCTAGAACTTTCCAGTGGTGGTCCCCTGTATTCGTCCTCCCTTCAAGGGTTGGTAACCTCATTCCTTGCTTCCAGCAGAACCTGAAAAACTCACAGTGCCAATGCGGGTCACAACCATCGTGGCGGCGGTAATATGCCACGCCTAGCCGATCGGGTGCCCTCTGGTACTGCTTGCCGTGGCGGCTTGCTTCTTCCTCCTGCACCCTGCGTTGGGACCGCAGTCGGTTGTCTTGCCTGGGCCAACGATTGACCGATCGCGCGTTGGTGTGAACCATGTTGATTGGTGCAACTGCATCTCCAGTCGGCTCTGTGGGATGGTCCCGAGTCGGCCTTAACTGATTCTAGTGTTTCGGCTAAGCTGTATGTCAGTCGGTGCTGCCGATCAGCTCGCCTGTGGCCGGCTTGGACCATGTTGACCGGGAAGGGGTTGCCATCGACCTTCATCGACTTAGCCAATTCTTCAAACTTTATCTTCCCGGCCTCGATGGCCGACTAGATTTGCTGTCTGAATACTTTGCAATCGTTTATGCTGTGGGAGGTGGTGTTATGCCACTTGCAGTATCTTTTCTTTTTGAGTTCATCGGCTGATGGGATAACGTGGTTGTTCGGCAACCGAATTTGCTTCTCCTTTAGTAGCAAATCGAAAATCCTGTCAGCTTTAGTGATATGAAAGTCATATTTTTCCTCCTTAGCCGACTTTCTCAACCATTGGCAGGTTATCGCCTTCTTGTTTCTGGTCCAGTTTGCTGCTGCCACCTCCGTGTCGCTGTCGCTTGAATCTGTGTCTGTTGCATAGGCGACGTGGGCGACTTTCTTGAAGGCCTTCTTGGACTCTTGAAATCTTTGCTCATGGGCCGTCACCTTCTGGGCCAAGTGGGCCAAGCTCTCAAAGTCTTGAGCTGAAAACCTTTCACGGATCGGTGGCAAGAGGCCATGAAAAGCTAAATCGGCTAGCTGTGAATCCGATAACACCAAGCTGTAGCATCGGTTCCTCATATCCCTGAAGCGTTGGATGTAATCTTGGACCGATTCCTCATGCTTTTGCTTGATGCCGGTAAGGTCCGACAACTTCATCTCGTGGGTGCCGGAATATAAGTAGCTGTGGAATTGTTTCTCAAGATCGGCCCAGCTTTGAACTGAGTTGTATGACAATGATGAGAACCAGGTGAAAGCCGATCCTGAGAGAGAGAGAGAGAGAGCGGGAATAAGCACACTCTGAGCGCGTCTGTAGCCGATGCTTCTCCGCATTGAGCCAAGAATCGGCTGACGTGCTCGTAAGTGGACACGTTGTCCTGTCCGGAGAATTTTGAGAAATCCGGCACTTTGTACCGGTTTGGTAGTGGCACCCTTTCGAAGTATTCTGGATATGGGTACCGATACATGTTGCCGAAATCCTTGGGTTTGAGGCCGAACTGATCGCGCATGACGTCGGCTTGTTGTCCTGAGCTTGAACTGGAGGTATCAGCTCGTAATGCTCGTAGTGAACGGGTCCTTGCCGATACTGGAGTGGTGGCGTCTGCGGCCGATCTTGTTGCTCTAGGTGGCCTCCGGATATTGGTACGGAACTGATTTGCGCGGGAGGTGGCGAGACACGATCGGCGGTGATTGTTCGAGGAAGTAGCCGATTGCCGACGGGACTATGATGTGGCGCCGGGGCGATGTTGCCAATCGGCTCATTGGACATGATTGGCCACCGATTGGTGTTGAATATGTTCTCCACCTGTTCCTGCATCACTGTGGGGGCACCACGGTCCTGATGTTGAGGCTGCTGTCGGACCAGGATCCTAGGATGTGGCTCTGAAGTCGATGCCTGTGGGTTCGGCTAGATCAGAGCTCCTCCTTGAGAACTCGGTTGTCCTAGTGGCGGGATCGGCAAGCCTTGGGTTGACAGCATCCTATAGCCCGGGAACTGGCCATCAGTGAAGTACGTCGGCCCTCTCGGCAGCTGCTCGGCTATCTTCGAGTCAACCACAGTGCTTATCATGTTGTTAAGGGTGTTAACCAATATGCCACTTTGGTTGACTAGCGCATGATGGATAGCCGAGTCGATTCGGTCCTGTAAAGTGTGGAGGTCCGAATCATCTTGTTCCTGTTTAACGTCCTCCATTTTCTTCTTTCCCTTTTTGTCCTCGTCGGCAGACATGTCGAAGTCTTCGATCTTGAACTTGAATTTTTGGAGGACTGCCCCGATTCTTGTCTGGGTGAAGGATTGCAGGTAATGAGGCTGCAGCCGCTCAACCATCTGGGTGAAGCACTAAATTCGACGAGATGCACCACTAATGACAAACATTTACCTAAACTTGGGGATCGAAACGATGCAGCCCGAAGCTGGATCAATTGTTCGTCTAAAGAAAAAGGAGGCGATACGCCGAAGATTGTATTGATTGTGTGAGAATTTTTTAATTACAGGGATCTCGGGTCCTATTTATACCCAAGAATAACATTATCTGTACAGACCCTAGGCTCTATCTAAACTACTATTTAAAATACGACAATATCCCGGGAAGGACCCATGCCGCATTACAATAAATAGTTTAAACAAATTCCTAATTTACAGATACAATTGCCGTTACAAGACTCTATCCATAGATGGCAATATCTTTTAATGCGTAAACTGATAACTGAATCTTCTATTTATCTTCAAGCACTCTCATCAGAAACGGTTTTATCTTCTCCTCTGACTCAGCATCGGCTATCGGCTATCCTTGTCCGAGCCAACCTCAGCCGATTGACCTCATAGCCGATCGTTACTCAGCCGATTTGAGCATAGCCGATGCAGCCTTTGCTTCTCCGCAAATTATTCCGCCAATCCAATTCCGCTTCAAATTCGACCTTGCACTTAGGGATTTAGTTACCAAATTTGGTCGTTAACACATGCCCCCCAAGTCTGTGATAAGATAATATCGCGGATTTGCTACCTTTCCTAATTCCTGCTTTCTCCGACCGAAACCGTTTCGGCTGCCCAAAAATATCCTTCAAATACCGCCTTCGCGGCCACTGCACGTGTCACATTGCCACACTCGAACAGCCACCTCAACAACTCTCAAGCTCTCCGGTGACCTCCTCAGCGAACTCAGCAACCTCGGCGGCCTCGGCGACCTCAGCGATCCCATCTTCTCCGACGAACCCCAAGAAGCGGCAACTACCGGAAATGGCTTCCTCCAGCACTCCTTCCGCTGCGACGCAGCAGCCAGCTTATCCTGAGGTAAACCTATCGGCTTCATTCCCTTTTTTTCTTCTGCTGTAGACAATCGATGACTCTCCTCCCCCAGTCAGCCGAAGCGGGGTGGTGATCAACTACGCGCCCGACACCCTGCCAAACGGGTGTGGGCTGGCGCCATCCCCATCGGCTTCAACGCGCCGAAGGTGGGCACATTACTCCACGGCCATACCCATAAGCCGCTCCGTTGGACAAAGAGGACCCAGCCATCGGCTGTTGCCACTCCGGCTGTCGAAGCAAGAAAAAGGGCAGCCAAGAAGGCGAAGCGAGCCCCAGCCGACGACGACCTGTCCCCCGTCGATCCAGTCGTGGACGCCTTCTTGGCTCAAGAAATGGAGGATGAAGAGGTTGCAGAAGCTATTGATGAAGCCGCAGCCGATTCCAGCTTGGACAAATACATCGCAACCCCATCGGCCGACGAGAGCAGCATCCAAAGAACTCCAAGCCCTCCAAGGCGTCCTGCTCGGCCGATAACGGTAAATAATTTCACTCCTCTCCCCTCTTCAAACCACTCATCTGCATTTGCTCACGTTTCCCCATGAAGAAATCAGCTCCCCTGCGATCAGTAAGCCTTATCCTCATACCTTGTGCATTGCTTAGCCGATCTCCTACTAACTCCCTTCACAGCCGCCACACGCACCAACACCTTCCCCCCAGAAATCAAGTGAGTGCACCCAATCGGCCGCGGGCAGCGGCCAAGCTGATGAAGAAGTCACCTCGGCTGCAAGTGATGATCAAGCCGACGCGGAACCCACTCCGGCTCCGATGCCCACGGTAAGCCCCGCTCAATCTCATGAGCCAATATGATAAGTCCATCACTTTTTTCAAATTGTTATTTTCCTCTTGCAGAATATAGCCGATCTTCTTAACTTTGACCTGTCGGAGTTCGAGGACCCGAGTGAGGACGGCGAGAAGGCGCTGGTGCCGTTGGACGCGGATCTGAAGGCGGTTCTAGCCGACATCGGCAATCGGCTAGAGGTCCCGTTGGATGTACTGGTAGCTGACTGCGGCCCAATCTGCGCTCGGTTCAAAGAAATCCAAGGCTAGTTGCCGGAGGCGATAGCCGACGCCATTGTGCCGGCGACTTTCCTAGAGGCGCACCAACTCAAATACGAGAGGGCTCAGTAGCGGATAGCCGACCGTCGAGAAAACCAAATGCTGTCGGTAGCCATCCAGACCAACAAAGAAAACATCGAGGCACAGAAAGCCGCATTCGACCGCCTGAAGACTGAGCCAAACGCTAAGCTCGAGGAACTCCTCACGCGCCAAGATCAACTGATGGCCGATCTCGTTCAAGTCATGAACGAAATAGACATCCACAAGGAGTACATGGCTAGCCTGCCAGCAGAAATCGATGCCCAACGTCAAAAAATTACGGCGGCTATGGCTCACCTCAAGGGCTTGGTGAAAGCGATTCGGCCGGTGACCGGGTCTGAAACCGATGATGCCAAGGCCATAGAGGAAGTAGACCAAATTAGGCGGAAGGCACTATCGGTTATAGCCGATTTCTTGAAGGACTAAAATCCTATTCCTTGTAATATTTTTACGATTCTGAAATTGGCTGTCGCTTTTGTAAATGTCGGTCTAACTTTCGTAATCGGCTTCGGCCTCGCCAATGTTATGACTTGTCAATTCCTGGAACTATGCTTGTAAAGGAAACCGGCCCTGGTCTTATGCGTTACATCGTGCCTGCCGATTCCAAAATTTTTTATGTTGACCACCGAAGAAATTTTTTGACGTCCACCTTTCTGTGTGTCGGCATGAATCTTGTGTATGTATTTGCCCCCCTAATTTTGTTGATGTCTTCGATGTTGACAAAATTATGAACTGTAGTCAAATTTCACTTCGTTGTAGTCGCTATCGGCCAATAGCAGTCGATTATAGAAATTAGGGAAAAACATGCCATAAAATGGCCTAAAGGCGATGCCTGATTGAAACAGGACATCGGCTAGCACGAATCGGCTAAGCAAATAACCGAATCATGAGTTGATCCATACGCTTGGGTAATATTTTTTCAGGTATTTCCCATTAAGAGCCCTCCCAAACACTTCTCCATCTAAACCTTCTAGCATATAAGCTCCTTTAGAGACACATTTGTGGATCTTGAAAGGCCCTTCCCAATTTGGCGATCACTTGCCGAATTTATTGTCTCTGGATCCAATCGGCAGTATCAATTTCCAAACGAGTTCGCCCTCTTCAAAAGATTTAGGCACAACTTTTTTATTATAATGTCTGGCTACTCGTTCTTTATCCCTTGTAACTTTTTCCAAGGGCCTCATCCTGGACAAAACTAAGTCTTTTGATTCGTCCACCATCAAGTGATAATAATCGTTGGCTGTGAGTTGGTCCTGTAGCTGAATGCACCTTGAGCCGATGACGCTTTCCTATGGTAGCACTGCCTCATGCCCGTAGACTAGCTTGTATGGAGGGACCTGAATTGATCCATGGCATGCCATCCGATATGCCCATAGTGATTTGGCTAATCGGCTGTGCCATTGCTTGGGGTACTCAGAGATCTTTCTTTTAATCAATTTAATCAAACTCTTATTTGAAGCTTCGGCTTGCCCATTGGCCTGTGCGTAATACGACGAAGAATTAAGTAGCTTGATCCCCATGCCGTCGGCAAACTGAACAAATTCATCTGATACGAATATAGATCCTTGGTCCGTCGTAATTGTTTATGGGACGCCGAATCGGTAGATAACATGTTCTTTGACAAACTCGATTGCGTCTTTAGAGTCAACTTTCTTTAAGGGGACTGCTTCCACCCATTTTGTAAAATAGTCTGTTGCCACTAGGATAAACTTGTGCCCTTTCCTTGAGGGTGGATTGATCTGGCCGATCATGTCAATGCCCCATCCTCTGAACGACCAAGGCTTAATGATTGGATTCATAGCCGATGCTGGTGCTCGTTGTATGGCGCCGAATTTCTGACAATCCTGGCAACCCTTGTAATACTTAAAACAGTCCTCCAGCATCGTCGGCCAGAAATATCCTGCTCGACGAAGTAGCCACTTCATCTTATGGGCCGATTGATGCGTGCCGCAAATCCCTTCATGCACCTCTCCAATAGCCACTTTGGCTTGATCGGTTCCCAAACATTTAAGCAGCACGCCGTCAATCGTCCGATAATACAGATCTTCATCGAGCAAAACTTATCTTAATGCCTTGTGTGGAGATTATGGCAATTGGATATCCACATGGCAAGCTTATTCGACTGGAGATAGGGATAGGTTGCGCCTCCAATTATGTAAACCAACTATGACTTGGGTGTTATGTTGCCGATTAGATAAGGCAACGGCTCATAGTCACGGTTTGGTAAGATTAAGGAAACCGACTTAGAGTAAGATAGGGTTTTCGACTTGTAAGCCCGCCTCCCAAGACTATATAAGGGGGGGGGGGTAAGGGGCGTCCCTTGAGGGATATCAGAGGTTAGATCAGACATATGCTTTATCAGCTTTAGCTTTAGATTCAAGAGATCAATAAACACTCGACGGATCGAATCCCCGAAACAGGAGTAGGGTTTTACCTCACGAGAGGGCCTGAACCTGTCTAAATCTTGTTTTCCACCTAACCCATCAAGCTTGGCGATCTTGACTGCACCTCCAAATTTCTGTTGCCAAAACTAAGTTTTGACAGTTGGTGCGCCAGGTAGGGGCCTGCGCGTCAAGACTTCTTCGACAATCTCGCCGGCAAGAGCGATGGGATCTTCTTCAGGCATCGACAACTTCGCCGCCAACGGCTTCAACAAGCTCTCCTCCCCCGACTCGGATTCGGACCAGTCAGGAGGGGGAACCCGCTCGGCGCCATTCGGGTTACCGAACAATGCCAAAATCTGCGACCGAATCCTGAGTTCCAAGATGCAGTCCATCCACTCAAGAGGAGGAACCCACTCGACGCCGTTCGGGCTACCGAACGCCGCTGGGATCTACAGCTGTCTTCTCACCTCCCCGTCGGAATCAATCTACTCGGAGGGAGAAACTCTCTCGGCACCGCTTGGATTACCAAACGCCGCTGAGATCTACTACAAACTCCTCTCCCCTGAGTCAAGATCGACCCACTCGGAGGGATCCACGTCATCAAGTTACGACTCGGACTGGAATGATCCAGATCTGAACCACCCGGGCTCAAGGGAAATCGCCGTCATCCTCCAAACGTTCGGGTCATGCTCATCCTCGGAGCTCGATGAATACCTCAGCTCTTCAGGCTTTGACGATCTCCACGGCATCCCCTCGGACGAGGCCAATGACTCCGACTGCGACAAGGACTACGAGCCGAAGTGCTTCGACGTCCTCATGGCTGAGGTGGCCGAGACCGACTCAGCCATGGCCCGCAGTGGTCGCAGAGGAAGAACAAGCCAGGCTTGAGCAGGAGCGCAAGCTGGCGGAAGATGAGAAGAGGTGCAAGGAGGAAGCTGACAGGAGAAAGAGGGACCTGAGGGCGACCGGACGATCCGCTCGGGAGGCCATACTTAAGACGCGAATCCACAACACCAACATCTTCCAGATGCCTCAACAGAACGCCGTTGCCGCTCTCACCCTTCTGGACACCGTAATCGAGACGGCACCCCCCGACGTGACGCCAATCTTGGACAAGATCAAGACCATCGTCGCGGCTACCGCCAATGGTTCTCCCTCCACCTCAGCATGAAGACCGACTGAGTACGTGGCAGAAACGCCCGACAGAAGCCGACTCCTGCCGCTGGGGTCAAAGGATTACAAGAGGCCCGAGCAAGATCAGACGGCCACTAGGTCAAGAGACCTTCGCCACGAGACCACGCGCAAGCATCAGGAGCAATCGGCCGACTCCCGCGAGAAGCGGCACGGACGACCACCCGTCCACCACCGGGTCCGCCGCAGCAATAACTCCGACTACCGAAGCAACCTGCCAAGGACCCCGCCGAGCGATTTGCGGGAAGTCCTCGATCGACGCTATCAAGAACGAGATCAGCGCTCCCGCGAAGATCGAAGGGGCTCACCCGACAGCAATGACGATGGAGTACCCGCTTTCACTCGGGACCTGCGCCGAGTGCATTGGCCGAATGGTTTCAAGCCGACAAGAATCGAGAAGTACGATGGGAAGACCGACCCCGAGTCGTGGCTAACCGTGTACACCCTCGCCATCCGTGCGGCAGGAGGTGACAACAAGGCCATGGCAATTACCTGCCCGTTGCCCTTGCTAACTCAGCTAGGAATTGGCTCACAAGCTTGCCAAGAGGCGCGATCGGCTCGTGGAGCGAGTTAAGGGACCACTTCATCGCCAACTTCCAAGGCACTTTTGAAAGGCCTGGGACCCACTTCAACCTCTACAACGTCGTCCAGAAGCCGGATGAGCCATTGAAGGACTACATCCGGCGCTTCTCCGAAAAGCGCAACAAGATCCCCAACATCACCGACAACATCATCATCGCCGCCTTCCAGAAGGGAGTCCGTGATGAACTGTTGATCGGAAAATTTGGGCGCAAGCCATCGAAGACGGTGAAGAAGATGTTCGAGACGGCGAACTCATACGCCAAGTCCAGCGACGTGATCAAAGCGAAGCGCCAAGACCGGCCTGACAGAAGGGACGACAAGCAGTCGGGAGGAAGCCGCCATCCTAAGAAGGATAATGGCAACAACAACCAAGGCCAGAAGGACCGCAAGCGCCGACCTGAGGACCTGGTTGCCACGACGTCCAACTCCCAACGCCGTCCCTGAGTCACGGCCTATGACGCCATCATGAACGCTCAGTGCACACATCATCCCAACCACAAGCACGCGGCCAAGGATTGCTTCATTTACAAGCAATTCGCTGAGCAATATGCGGCACAACTCAACAAGAAGCCAACTGACGAAGCCGGTCCATCGGGCACAAAGAAGAACAACCCAACAGGAAATGCAGAGCCTTTTCAAGACCCCATGGGCGAGCTGAATCACATCTTTGGGGGGGCGCAAGCCTATGAATCCAAGAGGAAACAGAAGCTAACCGACCGCGAGGTCAACGTGGCACAACCTGAGGTCCCACAATACCTACGATGGTCGGAGGTGGCTATTATGTTTGACCGCTCGGATCACCCTGACCGAGTGGTTCACCCGAGGCGGTATCCCCTAGTCCTAGACCCAGTGGTCCGCAACATCAAGCTGAAGCGCGTCCTCATTGACGGGGGCAGCGCCCTCAATATTCTGTTCGCCAAGACCTTGGACGAGATGCAAATCCCGAGAGCCGAACTGAAGGCAAGCTCAGCCCCCTTCCACGGAGTTATCCCGGGGCTGTCGTCCACGCCACTCGGGCACATCGCCCTTCAGGTCACCTTCGAAGTTCGCGAGAACTTCCGAACAGAGAATATCACTTTCGAGGTGGCCGACTTCGAGACGGCCTACCACACAATCATTGGAAGGCCTGCACTCGCCAAGTTCATGGCGATACCGCACTATACCTACCTCTGCATGAAGATGCCGGGACCAAACGGCGTCATCACTCTTTGCAGCGACGTCAAACAAGCCTTCACTTGCGACAAGGAAAGCTGCGACATGGCCCAATCTCGTGAGAGATTGCATAGCCAGGAGGAAATTCGATTGGCTGCATCAACTTCTGCAGAGGGTGAAATCCCCGTAAATAAGATAGCCAAGTCGGGTCAAGGCGACGCCAAAACGAAGAAGATCTCCCTTGATCCATCGGATCCTTCAAAAACCGCTGTAATCGGCGCTGAACTAGATCCTAAATAGGAAAGCCCGCTCGTCACCTTCCTCCAAAATAATAAAGATGTTTTTGCTTGGAAACCATCTGATATGCCTGGAATTCCTAGGGAAGTGATCGAGCACTCTTTACACGTCAAAGATGACGCAAAACCAATCAAACAACGATTGCGCAGGTTCGCTCAGGATCGAAAAGATGCCATCAAGGAAGAACTCACAAAGCTCTTAGCCGCCGGTTTTATCAAGGAAGTTCTGCATCCCGACTGGCTGGCTAACCCGGTTCTGGTCCGAAAGAAGACAGGGCAATGGCGCATGTGCATTGACTACACCGACCTCAACAAGGCCTGCCCCAAAGATCCATTCGGGTTGCCTCGCATCGACCAAGTCGTGGACTCAACGGCCGGCTGCCAGCTCTTGAGCTTTTTGGATTGTTACTCAGGCTACCACCAAATCAGCTTGAAGGAATCCGACTGCTCGAAAACATCGTTCATCACGCCGTTTGGGGCCTATTGCTACATCACGATGCCTTTCGGCCTGAAGAACGCCGAAGCCACATACCAGCGCATGATCCAAAGGTGTTTTCAGACGCAGATCGGGAAGAACGTGGAAGCTTACATCGACGACGTCGTCATCAAGACCAAGCAGAAGGAAGACCTTATCGCCGACTTAGAAGAAACCTTCACGAACATCCGGGCCTTCAGAATGAAGTTGAACCCGGAGAAGTGCACGTTCGGCGTGCCATCAGGCAAACTGCTTGGCTTCATGGTGTCACATCGCGGCATTGAAGCTAACCCAGAAAAAATCAACGCTATCCTGAGTATGAAGCCCCCGAGTAACCAGAAAGACGTTCAGAAGCTTACTGGCTGCATGGCAGCGCTAAGCCGATTCATCTCTCGACTCGGTGAACGAGGCATGCCCTTCTTCAGGTTGCTGAAGAAAACGGACGACTTCCAGTGGACTACGGAAGCCCACAAGGCCTTTGAAGATTTTAAAGAATTCCTCACAACACCGCCCGTCCTAGCATCACCTCAACCTCAGGAGCCCCTGCTACTCTATGTCTCAGCGACTCACCAAGTGGTCAGCACGGTCCTCGTGGTCGAGCGCGAAGAAGAAGGGCGAGTCCAGAAGATTCAGAGGCCAATCTACTCCGTTAGGGAAGTATTGGCAGGAGCCAAAATTCGCTACCCTCAGGTACAGAAATTGCTATATGGTGTTCTGATAACCGCGAGGAAATTGGCACACTACTTTCAGGGTCACTCGGTCACAGTCGTCACCTCTTTTCCACTTGGCGATGTCATCCACAACCGGGAGGCGACTGGGCACATCGCGAAGTGGGCCCTGGAGCTGATGCCGCTGGACTTAACCTTCAAAGCAAGAATGCCGGTAAAGTCACAAGCCCTGGCGGATTTCCTGGCCGAGTGGACCGAACAACAAGAAGATGTACCTCGAGAAGACCTACAATATTGGACCATGCACTTCGACGGATCCAAGAGGATCACCGGCTTGGGAGCAGGAGTCGTGTTGATCTCCCCGACTGGGGAGAGGTTAAGATACGTTCTTCACCTCCACTTCTCCGCCTCTCACAACGTCGCCGAGTACGAAGCCCTGCTACATGGACTACGGCTTGCAGTTTCACTTGGGATACGTCGGCTCGTCGTGAAAGGGGATTTCCAGCTGGTCGTCAATCAAGTAATGAAAGTCTGGTCCTGTCTAAACGATACCATGGAGGCCTACCGGCAAGAAGTTCGCAAACTTGAAGATAGGTTTGACGGACTGGAGCTATCCCATGTCCTAAGACATAATAACGAGGCAACTGACGAGTTGGTGCAGTTCGGGTCCAAGCGAGAAGCCGCTCCAACAGACGTTTTCGTAGAACATCTCTATGAGCCAACCGTTGTAGCCAAACCAACTCCCAACGAGCGAGCTGCAGATCAGGTCACCATGATTGACGCCGACTGGAGGACACCGCTCATCAGATTTTTAACTCAGTAGGAGCTGCCGGAAGACCGGGATGAGGCAGAACGCGTCCGACGCCGCTGTCAAGCTTATGTCATGGTTGATTCTGATTTATACAAGAGGAGCCCTTCTGGAGTCCCGATGAGATGCATCACACCTAAGGAAGGACGGCAGCTACTCCAAGATATCCAATCGGGCTTATGCGGAAGCCACGCGGCAGCATGCACCCTGGTGGGCAAAGCCTACAGACAAGGTTTCTTCTGGGTTACGGCGGTCTCCGACGCTGACAAGGTGGTCCGCACGTGCGAAGGTTGCCAGTTCTTTGCTCGGCAAATTCATGTCCCAACCCAAGAACTACAAACGATTCCACTATCCTGGCCATTTGCAGTATGGGGCTTAGACATGGTTGGTCCTTTCAAAAAGGCTCCAGGAGGATTCACACACTTATTCATCGCAATTGACAAATTCTCCAAGTGGATCGAGGCTAAGCCAGTTGCTACGATCACTGCTGACAAGGCACGAGACTTCATCCTCAACATTGTGCATCGGTTCGGCGTCCCAAACAGAATAATGACCGACAATGGGACTCAATTCACTGGAGGCATCTTTAAGGAATTTTGCGAAGACTTCGGAATCAAAATCTACTACGCATCAGTTGCACATCCCAAAAGCAATGTACAAGTTGAGCGGGCCAACGGCATGGTTCTTCAAGGCATCAAGGCCCGAGTGTTCGACCGGCTAAAACCTTATGCCGGCAAATGGGTCCAAGAGCTCCCCTCGGTTCTATGGTCCCTGCGTACTACACCCAGTTGGGATACCGGTCAAACTCCTTTCTTTTTGGTCTATGGCGCAGAAGCTATGTTGCCAAACGAGATGGAGTACAAATCTCTCCGAGTCCGCAGCTTTAACAATGAACACTATGATCAAGACCGAGTGGACGACCTCTCCCGACTGGAAGAGGTCCGTGAGGCAGCCCTGATCCAGTCGGCAAGATATCTCCAAGGACTCAGACGATACCACAGTCGCAACGTTCGAACACGAGCTTTTATTGTTGGCGATTTGGTTCTACGCAAAATTCAGACCACCAAGGACCGTCACAAATTATCTCCATTATGGGAAGGACCGTATATAATTACCGAGGTGACTCGGCCAGAGCATATCGACTAAAGCGTGAAGACGGATCCATGGTGGAGAACTCCTGAACATCGAGCATCTTCGACGATACTATGCTTAAATTGCCTTAAGTTTCATGTTCTTCTTGACTGCCAACCTCAAGCAAGATGACTTCTTGAGTTAGCAGTCGGGGGCTGTACATATGTCAATAAAGCATAGTTTCCTTCAGCAACTTATGCATATTTGGTTTATCATTGTTTAATGTTCCTTGATTCGAGTTCAACGTATAAGGACTGAGAATTTTTGAACTACCTAATCAAGCTTAGGCTTGGTAACAGTCGGACGAAAATTACTTAAGAAATTTTACATAAAAACTCGGATAAAGGCATTAACATAAATAAACTGAATATTTACAAGGCACATCAGAAGGTTGTATACAATGTTCACAAGACAATCAACACCGAAAGTGGTTCACTACATCAGCGGCTACTTTCTTGGTGGACTCCTGCACTTCGCTAATCAATTCCAGGGCCCGCTCTTCTGAAGTACCATCGGCGAAGCCCTCCCTGACTGAATCAACGTCTACTCGGGGGTAGAGCGACTTGGTCTGTGCAAGGGCGAAGCCCGCTCCCATAATGGCTGCCTCGGAGATGTTAGCCGGATATTGATCAGGGGCTCGCCTAAGCTTATCAAAGACCTCGACGGTGTCCAACGAGCAGGTCCCGAGTCCATTATGGAACAGCGACAACAGGATCGGCGTCGCCGCGTTAGCAACATCTTCCCTAACGCTTTTGGCTTTTTTCACCCTCTCAACAAAAACATCGTACTGAGCTCGAGTCTTGATCTTGTAAGCTGCCAAAGATATATGATCACACAAAGCATTCAAAAATAAAGCAACACAAAGAACGCTGTTTTGAAAGAGCTCGCCTTCAAACTCACTCTCCAGCTCGGCTCTGCTGGCGTCAGCCTCATCCAATCGGGCTTGGAGTGAGTGAACCTCCGACGAATTCTCTGCAACAAGAAAAGTTGTCAACGACCAAGACCAAAGCAGAATGCAATTAGAGGCACAAAAAGACTAAGGAGATTGAGCTTACTCCCGACTGAACCCCGGAGGTCGAGGTTCTCCTCCCGGAGTGCCGCTATTTCCCTCCTCAGAGCCGCTTCCCTCAATGCAGCTTCCTCTCGAGTGGCCTTTAGCTCTTGCTGGATGTTTTTCAGGGAGTTCAAGTGCGGGACCAACTTCTCGAGTGCATCGGATTTGGCCATCGAACGGCAATATATACATCCTCTGAACACAATTTCTGAAGATTGATCGACTGAAAAGCGATTACAAAGCTACAACAGAAAAGGAGCAGAACTTACGTTTAGCAGCCGAGTCGCTTCGTTCAGGCTGTCTACAAGCATATCTCTTTCTTCACTCTCCTTTTGCTTGTTCAGGATGATGCCCTGCCTCTGGCCCTCAGAATCGCGCCACTCAATTTTGATGGGAGGAACCCAGGTTTCAGAGGACTGCAACCTGTGGATCTCCTCCACGTTGGCTGATGAGATTCAGAAGGGGCGAATGAAGATACGGGAGAAGTGAACCAGAGATTAAAAAAAGTGAAAGATTGAGTCAAGGCTTACCAGTTTTGGTGGCCAAATCCTTAACCGGCACTTCCCGGCTGCTTTTCTTGTCTTGGCTCTTGCCCGACCGGTCCTCGGCCGGGGCCCTTTGAGTGGCGAGGGCTCTTCTGCGCCGACGGTTTTCGATCGGGGTATCCCGCTAGCGGTCGGGGCTCTTTCCTCGGGGTATCCTCACCGGGAGGTGAGGACCTCTCACTCGGAGCGCTCTCACTCAGGCGAGGGCTCCGAGGTCTTGGCTCCGGAGGCTTTGATGCCTCAGTTGCTGCGGTTGGTATTGGGCCCTCACTTTGCCCAGTGGGATCAATGTTTTGAGGCCTCCTGCAAGGAGAAAGACAGAAGCAATCAGGATGAAGACGGAGAAATCTTCAACAAAGAGCACAGTTTCACCCATGAGACATACCTGGTTGATTGACGGATCTTGGGCACCGTTTTCGGTGACGACCTTGGAGGAGTCATTTCAGCTTGAGGGGCTGGGACATCGTCGTCCGAGTCATCAATGACTAGCCTCCTCTTACTTGCCCGCTTGCCGATGTCTACGCTCGGGGCAACCCTCTTGCCAATCGGATCGCTTTGGATCTTCAGGCAGCCGGCTGGTTTTTTGGCGGGCCGGGCCGACACATCGTCATGATGAATTTTATATGGCTTTGAGATAATGGAGGCATTTTTCTACAAGAAAGATTCTTTGAACACTAAGAAGTGCTACATCGAGATTGAAAGGCAATAAGAGAGTCAAGTCAACTCACCGGAGGAGGAGGGCGATATAGGTCGATGGAAGGACCTAAAGATGAGGCGCGCTCGACCGCAATCCCGCCGAGAAAATCTTATACATACGGATCTTCAAAATCTCGAAGCTGAGGGAGTCGTGGTCTTCTCGATTGGGGTCCCTCTCGCCCTCATACTCAAAGGCAGGTTTGGATCTCTCCTTGATCGGGACCGCCTGGTTCCCGATGAAGTGCCGAGTGATCTCGCTCGTCCCGAAGACCTTTCTGCTTCATCTCCAAGATCTTTGCCAGAAGCTTGTTGGCTTCGTCCCAGTCTTGGGCCACTGGCACGGTACTCCAGTTGGGTCTAGGCACAGGGGGAAGGCCAACGAAGCTTGACAGACTGGGTTCAAGGTTGGCAATATAGAACTAGTTTGTGTGCCAGCCCTTGTTAGAAGATTTCAAGGGAAGAGAAAAGTAGTCTCGGCGGAGGGATCCGCGGAGCTGGAAGCCGGCCCCACCGACGACGCAGGGCTCATCCTTGTTTGGATGCGGCTTGAGATAGAACATGCGTCGGAAAAGTTGGAAGTGGGGAAGGATGCCAAGGAAGGCTTCGCAGACATGAATGAAGAGAGCAATGTGGAGCATAGAGTTGGGGTTCAGATGGTAAAGCTGAAGGCCATAATAATCAAGAAGACCCCTAAAGAACTTAGAGGTGGGGAGGCCGAAGCCACAATAGAAGAAAAAGGTAAAGACAACGAGCTCACCGGTGTTCGGAGTGGGAAACTCCTCACCGGCCGCCGGGCGCCAGCCGACGATCTCCTTGGGAGGGAGAACTCCGTGCTTCACCATCTCCTTAAGAGTGGACTCCTTGACGTCTGAAGTCGCCCATTGGTCGAAGGGGATCTTTTTCTCTCCCGCCATGGATGTGGTTTTGGGGGAGTGGATCTGGCTCGGAGGATGGGGATTTAGGATGGGGGATCTGTGGAGATGGATGCGGAAGCTAGCTTGTGGAGAAGTGCGATCTCCTGGATCGGTGGATTAGGTGCACGCGCGAGCCTAGGATTTTCCGCTGCAAGCTGGTGAACAGTGTTGAGAGTGGGGAATTTTTTCTGGGAAGACGAAGTGGCGGGGATGACCTCGAGGCTTTGTGAGAGATTTGAGGGTTTCGCTAGGTTTTCTCGCGATTGGGCCGAGCCCATGAGAGACTTGCAGCCCGGCTAAGGTGTGGCCTGACGCGTGTCCTTAGGGACTTAAGTGGATGAACTTAAGCATATTTGCTTTGGCAATATGCACGTATCTGAGTGCCCTGTACCTTTGGAAATCCTTTCATACCGCGGTTTACACAACTTCATGAGAAGTTGGCACGATGCAATTTGAAAGGTGAAAACAGTGAAGCTTTTCATGGCTGCCTTGATGACAGGGACTGTTTGGTGACAGTTAAGCATTTGATTAAATGATTATATCAATGCTGTTTTTCCACTTTGGTGGAGATCTTTTTAAGATTAAGACCAATATTGTGGCAAGAGCTATTTAATATGTTGGTCATGTTTTTCATATGACTGAAAAACTTGTTTACCCATGAGGGATGATTAAAATATTTGTTTCGAGATGACTCGGGCATATCCACTCGTATAAACATGAGCTTACCGAGTGCTTTTTCATGTGGGTTGATTGAACTATTTGTTCTGAGATGACTCGGGCAGATTCGCTCGGATGAGCAAGAGCTTGCCGAGTGATGAGATTTTTTATGATTGTTTTAGCATGAGCTAAACATTTATATGAGAATGATTTTTTATAGTTCTTGACTATATGTTTAGTCTGTTTTAGTCTGATTTTGACTAACCACATAGTTGGGGGCTATAACCTAATTAGGTGCATCAGAGATACACCTAGATATTTATTTTTGAGAATTTTTTGGATATTTTCCAGCCCTTCACAGTCTTTGGAGCTACTCGGGAGATTCAAGCAGAGGTGATGGAATCACTCGGTGCCAGAAGCACTCGGCCAAAGGGTTGTTTGGCTGTGTGTTATTTTGGTTCGAAGCCGAGCAATCTCGTCGACTGCAAAGGACTCGGGGGCTACTGTGGAGATTATGACAATTGGATATCCACATGGCAAGCTTATCCGACTGGAGATAGGGATAGGTTGCGCCTGCCAATTATGTAAACCAACTATGACTTGGGTGTTACGTTGTCGATTAGATAAGGCAACGACTCATAGTCACGGTTTGATAAGATTGAGGAAACCGACTTAGAGTAAGATAGGGTTTCCGACTTGTAAGCCCGCCTCCCAAGACTATATAAGGGGGGTAAGTGGCGTCCCTTGAGGGATATCAGAGGTTAGATCAGACATATGCTTTATCAGCTTTAGCTTTAGATTCAAGAGATCAATAAACACTCGGCGGATCGAATCCCCGAAACAGAAGTAGGGTTTTACCTCATGAGAGGGCCTGAACCTGTCTAAATCTTGTTTTCCACCTAACCCATCGAGCTTGGCGATCTTGACTGCACCCCCAAATTTCTATTGCCGAAACCAAGTTTCGACACCTTGTATCACAATTTCCTTGTAGCCGATTGAGAGGGGTTCTTGAGATAGTTGTAGACTTCAGACCTCCAATCATCGGCTGTCATTACAGCAACTTCGATTGCAATATCTTTTATCATCGGCCTGTAGCCGGATGCCCCTTGAGCCAAATCATTGGCCTCAATATTCTGTTCTCTGGGGATATGCTTCAACGTGACTAGGCGAAAACCTTCCATCAATTCCCGACATTGTTGATAGTAGATCATCAGCGCGTCGTTTTTGCATTCGTACTCTCCTAACAACTGGCTGATGACCAAGAGTGAATCTCCCATTATTTCGATGGAGTCGGCTTCAACTTCCTTGAGCAGATGCAATCCTTTAAGTACGGCTTCGTATTCGGCTTGGTTGTTTGTAGCATGGGGGGTTAATAGCGAAAGCAAATTGAAAACTTGCCCCCTAGGTGAAATAATAACCAAGCCAATGCCGCAGCCATTGGCGCAAACCGAGCCATCAAATGTCAATGTCCAAGGCATGATTTCTACTGAGCCGATTGAGTCATTCCTGTGCTCCACGACAAAATCGGCAACAGCTTGTCCTTTGATTGCCCTGGGTGCCTGATACCTCAAAACTCTGTTAGAGCAAAAATCCACTTCCCAATTCTTCCTTTCAATACTGGAGCCGATAGCATGTCCTTAACCACGTCGGCTTTATAGATTATCGTGCACTCATTGGATAGAAGAAAATGCCTTAACTTGGTACATGAAAAATATAGGCACAGGCATAGCATCTCCACTGGTGAATACCTTGTTTCTGCGTCTAGTAGCTGTCGGCTGAGATAGAAGATGACCTTTTCCTTGCCTTCAACCTCTTGGATTAAAATAGAGCCGATTGACTTGTCATCGACTGATAGGTACAGCTTAAATGGTATCCCTTTTTGTGGAGGCATTAAAACTGGAGGGGAGCTTAAATAATCCTCGAATTGTCCAAAGCCTTTTGTTGCTCTGCCCCCCATGTGAATGCTTGATCGGCCTTCAGCCGAAGTAATGGTGTGAACAACTCCATCTTTTCTGAAAGGTTGGCTATGAATCGCCTGATGAAGTTGATTTTGTTCATCAAGGACTGGAGTTGCTTCTTGTCCTTCGGAGGCTGGATCGTCTTGATAGCATTTACGCTCCTTGGTGTAACCTCAATTCCTCTTTCGTGAACAAAAAATCCCAGGAATTGCCTGGCCGATATGCCGAACGCGCACTTCAGCGGATTCATCTTCAGACTATATTTCCTTGTCCGCTCCAAAACCTGCCTCAGATCGGCTATATGGCCCTCTATCTCCCTAGACTTAACAACGACATTGTCGATGTAGATTTCCACCAGAGAGCCGATCATATCATGAAAAATGTAGTTCATGGCCTGTTGATATGTTGCCCAAATTTTTAGCCCGAACGTCATAACGACCCATTCGTACAGGCCGATTGCCACAGGACATCGAAAGGTAGTTTTATGGATGTCCTCTTCGGCCATGAAGATTTGATTGTAGCCTGCATTTCCATCCATAAAGCCGATAATTTTGTGGCTCGACGCGTCTACGAGCAGATCGGCTATGGGCATTGGGTATTCATCTTTGGGGGTAGCCTTATTGGTCTCTCGAAATCGATGCATACCCCGAGTTTGTCGTTCTTTTTCAACACTGGGACAATGTTTGAGACCCACTCGGCGTATCGGCAAGGTCGAATGAATCCAGCATCATATAGCCGAGTTATTTCGGCTTTAATCACATCGTACATATCGGCTTTGAACCTCTTGGGAGGTTGTTTGAACGGCCGATAGCCCGCCTTGATTGGCAGTTGATGAACGACAATAGATCGGCTAAGACCGGGCATCTCGAAGTACTCCCAAGCAAAACAATCTTTATATTCTTTTAACAAATTAATGAGCTAGGATCTACAATCAGAGGATAAATTTTTGCTAATATATGTCGGCCTCGGCTTGTCACCAGAGCCGATGTCAATTTCCTCTAACTCGTCGGCCGATGTAAAACCTTACCTGAGCTTGCCATCGTCTTCATCTTCGGTGTCCATGCCGAAGACGCTTGAGCCCTCCACCATGTCTTGTTCAAAGCAAGAATGCGGCTCGTCATCTCCAATCTCTGTATTGTGGAATTGGACACATTTAGAAAATTGGCTTGCCGATTTTCCCTGACAAGCAATCAATGCCTTCGATTTCCCAAAGCGGCAAATCGGCACTGACAACGCTAACTGACCTGTCGGCTGGTACGATCTCAATCTTGTCGCCGTCCCATTGGATCAGGCTCTAATGCATTGTAGAAGGAACACAACAATTGGTGTGTATCCAGTCCCTTCCAAGCAGCAGGCTGTAAGACCCCTTCCCGTAGATGACAAAGAATGTTGTGGGCACGGTCTTATTGCCGATGGTCAGTTCGACGTTCAGGACGCCCTTGGTTTCTGACGGGTTGCCGCCGAAGTCCTTCAGTACCATATTGGTCTTGATCAGGTCTTCGGCCCCTTTGCGTAGTTTTCTGAATGTTGCGTAGGGCATTAGGTTACTGCGGCTCCCCCATCAACTAGCATCTTGGACATCGGCTTGCCGTTAACGAATCCTTTAACGTATAACGGCTTCAGGTGCCGATTTTCGGTCCCCTCGGGTTTGTCAAAAATAGCTTGGTCCGGGGAGAGTGCTAGTTTCACCAAGCCGTCTTCGATAGTGTTTGCATCGGCTTCAGGAGCACTGAATTTTGCTGGCAATATGAACACCATGTTGACCGATGCAGAAACTTTGCCTTTCCCTTTGGCTGCCTTCCTGGCTTGATCGGCTGAACTCTCCTGGGCTTGCTACTCGTCGGCTGTGGTGGCTTTCTCTTTGGGGATCCATCGCCCTTTTGATCTTACCCAGCCGACAACGATGTTCTTGGATCATTTGCCGAACTTCTTCTTCCCTTTCTTCACGCTTTAACCTTTGAATTCTTCGTTTCTGTGTTTTTGTGAAGAGGTCAGAGGGGCACCATTGGGGGTTGGCCGATTCTTCATCATCGACCTCTTCTTCATCGTAGTAGTCGTCGTTTTCGTTTTCGTCGAAGAAGTCTTGATGGACCAGACCTAGCCAATCATGAACGGACTGTCGGCGCTAGTTGAGCTGAATGGGCCTTGGGACGAACCGAGTTGGACTGGTGATTGGCTGGCTTCTGTGTTCGTCCTCGGGGTACTCGCTGCAAGCCGGCGCTTATCGTTGCGCCTCATCCCTGCCTCCCCAAAGTGCTCGAAGAATTCACAATGCCAATGGGGATAGGCACCGCCGTGATTCTCGTCATACCGGCGGCCTCGCGTTTCTGGCCTTTGCAGATAAAACCTTTCAGACCGAGCTTCTTCCCGCCAAGATTGCTATTGGGGGCGGCGTCGGCTGTTCATGCCGATCGGCCGTTGATCAGTCGATCGGACAACGGGGCGCCCCATGTTGATTGGCGCGGCTTGGCTTCCAGTCGGCTCTCCTTCTACATTGACTCCTCTCAAAGTTTTGTCTAAGTTGTACATCATTCTGCCCTGCCGATCAGCTTGCCTAGGGCCGGTTTGAACCATATTGATTGGGAAGGGGTGGCCATCTACCTTCATCGGCCGATTGGAATCGGCGAACTTGAGTTTTCTGGCTTCTATTTCCGACTGGATTTACTGCCTAAAGACTTTGCAATCGTTAGTGGCATGGGATGTGGAGTTGTGCCACTTGCAATATTTCTTCTTCTTTAGTTCTTCGACTGATGGGATCACGTGGTTCTCAGGAAGCTGGATCTGTTTTTCCTTGAGCAGTAAGTCAAAAATCCTGTTGGCCTTGGTGATGTCGAAGTCATATCGTTCTTCTTTGTCCGTCTTCAGCAGCCATTGGAAGACGATGGCTTTTTTGTTCTTGGCCCATTCGGCTGCCGCCACCTCTGCGTCATCGTCATTGGAATCGGAGTCTGACTCAACGACGACTTGAGTTATGTTCTTGACGTCCTTCCTAGTGTCTTGAAATCTTTGTTCATGGGCCGTCACCTACTATGCCAGATGTGCTAGGCTGTCGAAGTCCTGAGCGGAGAAACGTTCACGGATCGGCGCGATCAGGCCGTGGAAGGCTAAATCGGCTAGCTGGGCGTCCGATAGCACGGGCCGTAACATCGTTCCTCATCTCTCTCAAGCGTTGGATGTATTCTTGAACCGACTCGTTGTGCTTTTGCCTAATATATGGTGAGGTCCGACAACTTCATTTCATGGTTGCCGGAGTAAAAGTAGCTATGAAATTGTTTTTCGAGATCGGCCCAGCTCTGAATTGAGTTGTAAGGCAATGAAGATAACCAGGTGAAAGCCGATCCCGAAAGCGACAAAGGGAACAAACGGACTCTCAAGGCGTCTGTAGCCGATGCTTCGCCACACTGCGCCAAGAATTGGCTGACATGCTCGTAGGTTGATACGTTGTCTTGCCCTGAGAACTTTGAAAAATCTGGGATCTTGTATCGCTTGGGCAACAGAATCCGCTCAAAATGCTCCGGATAAGGATACTGATACATGTTCCCTGAGTACTTTGGTTTGAGGCCAAATTGGTCGCGCATGACGTCCTCAATCAAATCGGCCCAAGTCCGGTTGTCCGTCCGTATCGGCTCATATTGGTCATATGGCGTGGGTGCTCGCCGATACGACGGTAGTGGTGGCGTCTGAGGCCTATAGTGATGATCTTGGCGGCCTCCTTGATACTGGTAGTGGAGTGGATGATCAGTGGGAGGCGGCCGATTTGATGGTGGTGTTGGACCCTGGAAAAGTTGTCGGCCACCGACGTTGTACTGTCTGTCCAGGCCAATCTGGGCAATCGGCTCTAACTGCCGATTATCGTTGAACATGTTAGCGATCTGGTCCTGGGGCAGCGGTTGTTGTCGGTTCATCATAGTGATCAACGGTTTCGCAGCCGATCCCGATGGATTCGGCTGGTTGAGGACCTCTCCGGTGGCCCTAGTTGTGCCGACGATGGGATCGGCCGATTCGGGTGACCAACATTTTGTAACCAGGAAAGCGGTCCTCTGTGAAGTACGTCGGCCCCGTTGCGGCTGGTCGGCTATCTTGGCGTCGACCACGTAGCAATCATGTTGTTAAGGGTGTTGACAAGGATGCTACTCTGGTTGACCAGCGCGTGATGGATGGCCGAATCAATTCGGTCTTGCAAAGTATGCAGGGCCGAATCATCTTGTTCCTGAATCGGCTCCTCCACCTTCTGTTTGCCCTTTGATCCGCTGGAGGAGGACGCCTTGAGTTCGTCCATGCTGAATTTGTACTTTTGATGCACGGCCCCGGATCTTGTTTGAGTGAAAGACTGTAGGTAGTTGGCCTGGAGCTCTTCCACCATCTTCTTGCAATCGGCTTGTTGTTCAGCCGATAATTGCTCCATTTTCACATGCACGATATTGTCCTGAGAAACATTGGGGCTCTTGGAGTCGACCATCTTGTCAGCTGCATCAATGCGTCCTAGCCGAGCTGACAAAGAAAGTCCCACTGGCGTGCCAAGAAGCGTGTTGACGAGAAATTTCTCTCACGCGCTGGCCTGGGAGATCTGCTTGACTCCAGTGCAGGTCCTTCTCGGCTACCTATGCTGTTCAAGGCGTGCCAGTTGGTTTGATCTGTTAACCAACAAGAAAAATAGAGACATATGCGTTAAGTATTAAGTCAGATCCTACTGGATCGGCTGTAGGAGTTAGTTTACATATATTTGCTATTCCAAAGTGTATTTAAGCTAAGTGATTAGAATAGATCGGCTGCTGCCGACACAATATTAGCCACTTAACCCAAATATACCACAGAATAATAGATACATGTTTTAACAAACTTAGCCGATGTCATAAGTCCAACGGTGAATCAGCTAATACTCCGATTTATCTTATGAAAAGATATTAATCTCAGCTAAATGCGCTAAACCTAGATCAGTCGGCTGTCGGCTGTAGCTGACAAACTAATTCTCGCTTAGGGCATTTAACTAGAGCAAGATC
The DNA here is from genome assembly GCA_019925245.2 of Oryza australiensis. Classification (NCBI taxonomy): domain Eukaryota; kingdom Viridiplantae; phylum Streptophyta; class Magnoliopsida; order Poales; family Poaceae; genus Oryza; species Oryza australiensis. The sequence continues at coordinate 199,469 of JAIFGZ020000113.1, forward strand.
TTAATATAAGAGGCAGTTTTAATAACCTTGATGACAAATATTTCAAAAGAACATTAAAACAGATAAGGCCGACTGAAACCTCGGCACTGTCTCTAAGTAAAACACATCTGGCTGAATAGATCATAAAAGCTCTAAAAACGACTTAATAGTTCGACACTGATGCAACATTAAGTATAAAAAGAACAATCTGATCTATTATAGCTGATGTAAGTACCTCGAGACGGTGGATATCGCATATAATCCTGGCAACCTTTAGATCTAGCTCTATCGGTGACGGAAGTGAGCCGATGACGAGATAGATCTAAACATTGTTCTAGATTATATGCGATATATGATAACTAGCACAACATAAATCATCGAATATAGAGTGTCATGATGATGGAAGCACTAAATTCGACGAGATACACCACTAATGACAAACATTTACCTAAACTTGGGGATCAAAACGATGCAGCCCGAAGCTGGATCAATTGTTCGTCTGAAGAAAAAGGAGGCGATGCGTCGAAGATTGTATTGATTGTGTGAGAATTTTTTAATTACAGGGATCTCGGGTCCTATTTATACCCAAGAATAATATTATCTCGTACAGACACTCGGACTCTATCTAAACTACTATTTAAAATACGACAATATCCCGGGAAGGACCCATGCCACATTACATAAACGCTTTAAACAAATTCCTAATTTACAGATACAATTGCCGTTACAGGACACTATCCATAGATGGCAATATCTTTTAATGCGTAAACTGATAACCGAATCTTCTATTTATCTTCAAGCACTCTCATCAGAAACGGTTTTATCTTCTCCTCTGACTCAGCATCGGCTATCGGCTATCCTTGTCCGAGCCAACCTCAGCCGATTGACCTCGTAGCCGATCGTTACTCAACCGATTTGAGCATAGCCGACGCAGCCTCTGCTTCTCCGCAGATTATTCCGCCAATCCAATTCCGCTTCAAATTCAACCTTGAACTTAGGGATTTAGTTACCAAATTTGATCGTTAACACATGCCCCTCAAGTCCGTGATAAGATAATATCGCGGATTTGCTACCTTTCCGAATTCCCGCTTTCTCCGACCGAAACCGTTTCGTCTGCCAAAAATATCCTTCAAATACAGCCTTCGTGGCCACTGCACGTGTCACATTGCCACACTCGAACAGCCACCTCAATAACTCTTGAGCTCTCCGGCGACCTCCTCGGCGAACTCAGCAACCTCGGCGGCCTCGGCGACCTCAGCAATCCCGTCTTCTCCGACGAACCCCAAGAAGCAGCAACTATCGGCAATGGCTTCCTCCAAGACTCCTTCCGTCGCGGCAGCAGCCGCTTATCTCGAGGTAAACCTATCGGCTTCATTCCCTTTTTTTTCTTCGCCGCGACAATCGATGACTCCCTCTCCCGCCGCCCGAAGCGGGTGGTGTTCAACTACGCGCCTGGCACCCTGCCAAACGGGTGTGGGCTGGCGCCATCCCCAATCGGCTTCAACGCGCCAAGGTGGGCACATTACTCCACGGCCAGACCCGTGAGCCGCTCCGTCGGACAAAGAGGACCAGCCATCGGCTGCTGCTACTCCGGCTGCCGAAGCAAAAAAAGGGCAGCCAAGAAGGCAAAGCGAGCCCCAGCCGACGATGACCTTTCCCCCGTCGATCCAGTCATGGACGCCTTCTTGGCTCAAGAAATGGAGGATGAAGAGGTTGCAGAAGCTATTGATGAAGCCGCAGCCGATTCCAGCTCGGACAAATACATCGCAACCCCATCGGCCGACGACCAAAGTGGCATATTGATCAACACCCTCAACAACATGATTGCCATCGTGGTAAACTCGAAGATTGCCGATCAACTACAGCAGGGGCCAACCTATTTCACTGATGGCCAGTTCCCCAACTACAGGGTTTTGGCATCCTGCAACCGGCCGATGCCACCACCAAGCATGCCGAGGCCACCAGAGGAGTCCTCGCTAGCCGAATGCATCCGCATCGGCTTCAAGGCCGTCGCCCGTCATTCTGAATCTAAAGAACCTCCTTCCCGTGAAGAACTAGCCGGCATGTTCGACTTCAATCGGTGGCAAGAACCGGTCGCCAACCTCATTCAAGGGGCATAGTACAATGCCGGCGGCCGTCGGTTCTTTCCTGACCAATCACCACCACCAGTGAATCGGTCACCTCCCTCCGTCGACCCAGCTCAATATCAGTACCAGGGAGGCCAGCATGACCAACATTACCGGCCGCAGACACCACTACCTCTCAAGATCGGCAAGGACCCGTCCGATACGATCAATACGAGCCGATACAACAAGCTCAAGATAACAGGACTTGGGCCGATTTGATTGCCGACGTAATGCGCGATCAATTCGGCTTCAAGACAAAAGATTCTCGTAACATGTATCGGTATCCATATCCGAACATTTTGAGAGAGTGCCACTCCCAAACCGGTACAAGGTTCCAGACTTCTCCAAGTTCTCAGGGTAGGACAATACCTCTACGTACGAGCACGTCAGCCGATTCCTGGCGCAATGCGAGGAGGCATTGGCTACAGACACCCTGAGGGTTCGTTTATTCCCGCTCTCACTATCGGGATCGGCCTTTACATGGTTTTATTCATTGCCTTACAACTCCATCCAGAGTTGGGCCTATCTTGAGAAACAGTTCCACAGCTACTTCTACATCGGTAACCACGAGATGAAGTTGTCGTACTTGACAAGCATCACGCAGAAGCATGAGGAATCGGTTCAGGACTACATCCAGAGATTCAGAGAAATGAGGAACCACTGCTATAGCCTGGTGTTGTCCGATTACCACCTAACCGATTTGGCTTTTCACGGGCTTCTGGCGCCGATCCGTGAAAGGTTTTTGGCTCAATACTTCGACAGCTTGGCCCATCTGGCGTAGAGGGTGATGGCCCACGAACAACGATTTCAAGAATCAAGGAAGACTGTCAAGAAGGTTGCCCACATCATCGTCGAGACCTACTCAGATACAAGCGACGATGACGCAGAAGTTGCAATGGCCGAATGGACCAAGAATAAAAAGGTCATCGTCTGCCAATGGCTGCTGAAAACGGCTAAGGAGGAAAAGTATGATTTTGACATCACCAGACCCGATAGGATCTTTGACTTATTGCTTAAGGAGAAGCAAATTCAGCTTTCGGCCAACCACACAATCCCATCGGCTGAAGAACTCAAAAAGAAGAAGTACCGTAAGTGGCACAACTCCACCTCCCATAGCACTAACGATCGTAAAGTTTTCAGCAAGAAATCTAGTCGGCTATTGAGGCCGGGAAGCCGAAGTTTGCCGATTCACCTCGACCGATGAAAGTCGATGGCAATCCCTTCCCGGTCAACATGGTTCAGGCCGGCCCTAGGCGAGCTGATCGGCAAAATAGAATGACATATGGCTTAGCTGAAACTCTCAAAGGGGTTAAGGCCGAAAAGAAACCGGCTGGAGATCGAGCTGCACCAGTTAACATGGTGCATTCCACCGGCCGATCGGCCGATCGCCGACCCAGGCGCATGGACCCCATGCCTCATTTTCAACAACACTTTCACGAAGAAGAGGAGGCCCGGCGCGGCAAGCCTTACGTCAGGGAACCTAAGGTCAGGGGACTCCAATTTGTCAGGAACCACAACGGTCGACCCGCACTGGCGCTGCGAGTTTTTCCGATTCTGCTGGGAATCGGGGATGAAGCTGCCAATGATCGACACCTGCCCGGCCTGTAGCGAGTATCCTGAGGACGAATACAGGGACCCACCAATGCAAAGTTCCACCCAATTCGTCCCTAGGGCCGTGCAACGTAATCAGAGGTGGCTGCCAGTGCATGATCGGCTTGGGACGATTCACCAGGGCTTCTTCGAGGATGAGGATGAAGACGAAGACGACAAAGAAGTGGCCGACGACAAGCAATCAGCCAACCCCCAATGGTGCCCTTCGAACCTCTTTATCAAAACACAAAAGAGAAGCATCCAGCAGCTCAAGAGCGAGGGGGAGGAGGAAGAAGTAAGGCGGATGATACAACAACAACGTCGGCAAGGCACAAAGTGATGGCGCGTCAAGAAGCAAGCGGCACCAGCCGACGAAAGCCCAGCCGACCAAGCTAGGAGGGCGGCAAAAGGAAAAGGAAAAGCTCCTACATTGGTTAACATGGTCTTTATACTACCAGCCGAATTCAGTGCTACAGAAGCCGATGCAGACAACGTGGAGGATACTTTGGCAAGACTAGCTCTGTCCCCAGAGCAAGTCGTTTGTGGGAGGATTGAGAATCGGCACCTCAAGCTGCTTTATGTGAAGGGGTTTGTTAACGGGAAGCCGATGTCGGAAGCTAAGGGTGTGTTGAACGTTGAGCTGACCGTCGGCAGCAAAACCATGCCCACAACATTTTTCGTCATCGACGGGAAGGGATCTTACAGCTTACTGGTTGGAAGCGACAGGATTCACGCAAATTGTTGCGTCCCTTCCAGCATGCATCAAAGTCTGATCCAATGGCAAGGCGACAGGATTGAGATCGTGCTAGCCGATAGGTCAGTGAACGTCGCTAATGCCAATTTGCCACTTTGGGAAATCAACGGTATCGGTTGTCTGTCCAGCAAGATCTGGCAAGCCGATTTTCTAAAGGTGTCCAATTCTGCTATACAGCCTATTGAAGACGAGGAGCCTCAATTGCTACTTTGAGGGCGTCGTGGAGGGCTCGAGCGTCTACAGCAAGGACACCGTGGATGACAACGATGGCAAACTTGGGCAAGGTTTCATGTCGGCTGACGAGTTAGAAGAAATTGATATAGGTCCAGGAGACAGGCCTAGGCCGACATATATTAGCAAAAATTTGACTTCTCGTTTTAAATCCAAGCTTGTTGACTTATTAAAGGAATATAAAGATTGTTTTGCTTGGGAGTATTTCGAGATGCCTAGTCTTAGCCCATCTATTGTTGTGCATTGGCTGCCCATAAAGCCGGGATATCAGCCATACAAACAGTCTCCCAAGAGGTTTAAAGCCGATATGTACAATGCAATTAAAGTCGAAATCACTCGGTTATACGATGCTGGATTTATTCGGCCCTGCCGATATGCAGAGTGGGTTTCGAACATTGTTCCGGTAATGAAGAAAAATGGCAATCTTAGGGTGTGTATTGATTTCAGGGACCTAAACAAAGCTACCCCTAAGGATGAATACCCAATGCCCATAGCCGATTTGCTCGTGGATGCTGCTTCCGGCCACAAAATCATAAGCTTTATGGATGGCAATGCATGCTACAATCAGATTTTTATGGCCGAAGAAGATATCCACAAGACTACTTTCAGATGCCCAGGAGCAATCGGCTTATACGAATGGGTGGTCATGACATTTGGCTTGAAGAATGCTAGAGCAACTTATCAAAGGACCATGAACTATATTTTTCATGACATGATCGGCTCTCTAGTGAAGATCTACATTGATGACGTTGTCGTCAAATCCAGGGAAATAGAGGACCACATAGCCGATCTATGGCAGGTTTTGGAGAGAACGTGGAAGTGTGGCCTACAAATGAACCCACTAAAGTGTGCGTTCGGCGTATCGGCCGGGCAATTTTTAGGATTTCTTGTTCATGAGAGAGGAATAGAGGTTACACCAAGGAGTATCAATGCTATCAAGACAATTCAGCCTCCAAGGGACAAGAAGCAAGTACAGTCTTTGATCGGCAAAGTCTGTTGTGTTACGCAGAGGCTACGCTAGCCGAAAACAAAAATCTACCGCGCAAACCAGGAACACTTGCAAGTAAGGGCCGATAGATCGTTACCGATTGGAGTAGAGCGCAGCGGAATAGCCAATCGGGGCAATCCGATCCGGAACGGTGTAGCCGATTCCCGGAGACACCGATTCGCCAATCGCCGATTCAAGTCGTCCGGCCGCGTTCTCACGCCTCGCTCCGATGCGCCCGACGCAGCCGATCAAGAGCGCGCAACGTAGCAGCGCTCTACCGGTATCCACACGTCCGGGGACGAACACCGTACACCCGTGTGCTAGCACGCGATGCAAGGCTAGGGTTTGGCTCGAAAGTGGGGAGGGTTTCCGTGGAGATTGATCTCGGCGACTTCGTTGCACGCGATGCAATTGACGTGTCACGCCTCTCCACCCCTCCCTCCTTTATATAGAGTTGGCCGACGGGACTAGTGGCCGATTAGGACTCTATTTTGAATCGGATCTCATCCGTATCTCATAGAGTTGGCCGCCCACACGTCGTAAGCCCATAGGACTCTATCCGATCGGATCCCTATCCGATCGAGCCGTATCCGAGTCCAACTCGAATATCTATTCTATCCCCTTAAGCGTGCGACCGTAGGTTCAGGTATACTCGGTTTCGGCTATAGTCTAACTTAGCCGATCGTCGGCTCGAGTCTAACTCACCGACTGTCAATAGCGGTGCCTAGCAGCACATATTGACACCATAGTATACAAGAATAATATCGGCTCGAACCTGTAATGTGTACACAAATCCCTTTGCCTCACGATACCGTTAAGCTATAGGCAAGATGTGTGCCATCCCTTCAATAGCTTAACCATTCACTCGAACCGTATTGGATTATCGTCCGTTGATTGACTCCTCAATCAACTTAGCATGGCCATGCATTTCCATAATCCATTACCTCGAGGGGCCCAGAGATATCTCTCCAAAGGAGGGGCAAATTCCATCTTGATCACTCACATCCCACTCCATGTTTCATAGCAAACCCGAAAACTACCTTTATAACTACCCGATTACGAATAGCGTTTGGTAGTCCCAAAGTAGGCTACTACACATGTTGGAATCCATGGTGATCTCAGGTCTAAGGACTTTGTACCAACACTACCTCGAGACCAACTAATGGCACATTAATTCTGTAGTGTCTCATGGTGGGTCTATCCAACAATGTGTTCTCCAACACATATGTCCATGTTTATTGATTTGGTATCTCCATACCCATGATCTATGAGACATGATCATCAATCAATAAACATGCCGATCTTAGAATCATATTTGTTCCAACAATATGACATATGATCGGGATCGTTTAGAAATAGATTCATACATAAAGAGTCTCATAAATAAGTCACGTACTTATTGATCAATACAAGATGTCTATTTCATGGAACCGAATAACACTTTATTCATTTATACATAAACATTGACGTGATATCCAACATCTCCATGTTGCCTCTAGGGCATATCACTAACAATCTCCCACTTGCACTAGAGTCAATCATGTAAGTATCTAATACCCATTGCTCTTGTGTGCGCCTCATGCTTCGGCCGAGGAGAGGTTTTGTCGGCGGATCGGCTATGTTGAGATCCGTGTGCACTTTGCATATCTTGACATCACCTCTGTCCACTATCTCGCGGATGAGATGATATCGCCGAAGTATGTGTTTGGACTTCGATGTGACCTCGGCTCCTTGACTTGCTCAATGGCTCCACTATTATCACAATAGAGAGACATTGGACCGTCGTACTAGTCATCACACCAAGCTCGAAACGAATTTCTTGATCCAAACAGCCTCCTTTGCAGCCTGGCGAAAGCAATGTACTCGGCCTCCGTTGTAGAATCAGCAATGTATCCCGCTTGGAACTCTTCCGTGATCGCGCCTCCGTTCGAAGAACACGAACCCGCATTGCGATCTATAATCATCCTTGTCTGTTTGGAAGCTAGCATCGGTGTAACCACTTACAACGAGCTCTTCTTCACCTCCATAGACTAGGAACATATCCTTAGTTCTTCTCAAATACTTAAGGATATTCTTTACGGCATCCAGTGACCTTCACCGGATCTCGACGGTCATCCGCTCGTAGCACTCAAAGCGTACGAGACATCTCGGGCGTGTACAAAGCATGGCATACATGATGGATCCAATTGCCGAAGCATATGGAACCATACCCATCTTATTCCGCTCATCATGTGTCCGAGGACACCGATTCTTGCTAAGATTAATGCCATGTGACATGGGCAAGAAACCTTTCTTGGAATCATGCATGTTGAACCTTTTCAACACCTTGTCAATGTATGTACTTTGGCTTAATCCAATTAGCCTCTTGGATCTATCTCTATAGATCCGAATGCCCAATATGTATGTGCCTCCCTAAGTCTTTCATGGAAAACTATTTTTCAATGAAGACTTGACGGATTCTAGCATAGGGATATCATTTCCAATCGTAATATGTCATCCACATATAAGATTAGAAATACAATTGCACTCCCACCGACCTTTTTGTAAACACAGCCTCTTCTTCGTTTTTGATGAAACCAAACCCTTTGATTACTTCATCAAAACGAATATTCCAACTCCGAGATGCTTGCTTCAATCCATAAATGGATTTCGTAGCTTGCATATCTTTCCAGCGATTCGGATCGACAAAACCCCGAGGTTGTATCATGTATACATCCTCGCTTAGGTTTCCATTTAGGAAAGCCGTTTTGGCCATCTCGCCATATCTCATAATCGAAATATGCAAGCAATCGCTAGGATAATCCGAATAGATTTAAGCATTGCGACGGGCGAGAAGGTTTCATCATAATCAACTCCTTGAATCTGTTTAAAACCTTTCGCCACCAATCACGCCTTATAGATGTGAACATTTCCATCCATATCGGCCTTTTCTTAAAAACCCATTTACACTCAATGGTTTTGACACCATCAGTGGATCAACCAAGTTCCAAACTTGATTGTCGTACATGGATTCTATTTCGGATTTCATGGCTCCAAGCCACTTGTTGGAATCGGGTCCCACCATCGCTTCCTCATAGGTCTTAGGCTCATCGTTGTCTAACAACAATATATCACGTTGTTCCGCACTGTGTACTGCCAGTGCACGACGTGATCTTTCGTACCTCCGTGGGGCTGGTGTGTCTACAACCGGTGGCGCAACACTTTGCTCCTCCTGTTGTGGTTCTCGTGGTCGCCGAAACATTTTCGGTGTTTCTTGAACTTCTTCAAGATGCACCCTGCTCCCACTAACCCTTCTTGAAAGAAACTCTTTCTCCAAGAAGACACCGTGTCGGGCGACAAACACTTTGCCTTGTTCCCGATTATAAAAGAAATATCCCTTAGTTTCCTTAGGATATCCCACAAAGAAGCACTTGTCAGATTTGGGTGTGAGCTTGTCGATCAGAACGTTTTACATAAGCTTCGCATCCCCAAATTTTGAGAAAAGACAAACTAGGGGGTTGCCCTGTCCATATCTCATATGGTGTCTTTTCAACCGACTTAGATGGAACTCTATTTAGTGTGAGCGATGTTTCAAGAGCATATCCCCGAAGGATAACGGAAGATCACTTTGGCTCATCATCGACCGCACCATGTCCAACAAGGTGCGATTTCTCCGTTCGGACACCCCATTCCATTGTGGAGTTCTGGCGGAGTCAACGTGGAACAATTCCACAATCTTTCGAGATGATTACCAAACTCTTGGCTCAAGTATTCTCCTCCACGATCCGATCGTAGAAACTTGATTGTTTTCCCTAAATGATTATGTACTTCATTCCGGAATTCTTTGAACTTTTCAAAGGATTCGGACTTATGCCTCATTAAGTAGATATAACCATATCTACTAAAGTCATCGTAAAGGTAATGAAGTATTGATAACCACCTCCGGCCGTTGAGCTCATTGGTCCACATACATCGTATGTACGAGTGCCAATAAGTCACTTGCTCTCCCACTATGTCCCGTGAAAGGTGCCTTTGTCATCTTACCAAGTAAACAAGACTCACATGTCTCAAATGATTCAAAATCAAAAGAGTGAAGCAATCCATCCTTATGGAGCTTCTCCATGCGTTTCTTATTTATATGGCCTAAGCGACAATGCCGGATAAACGTGGGGTTTATATCATTAGAGAGTTGCCTTTCGTATTAATGTTATAGATGGGAGACGCTTCAAGATTCAAAATGTATAATCCATTCACCAATGGAGCATGAAAATAGAACATATCTCTAAGATATATTGAACAACCATTGTCCATTGATCTAAAATCATATCCTTCCGCTTGCAAACATGAAGCGGAAATAACGTTTTGACATAGTGTTGGAACACAATAACAATTATTCAATTCCAAAACTAATCCCGAAGGTAGATGAAGTGGTATCGTGCCGACAACAACCGTAGCAACACTTGCTCCATTGCCGACGCGCAGTTCACCTCGCCCCTTCTCAATCCTCTACTTCTTCTCATTCCCGCAACGATTTGCAAATATGAGCTACGATCCGGTATCAAATACCCAAGAGTCAGTAGGTGAAGTAGCGAGATTAATGTCTATAACATTAATACCTGAAGCAGAAGTCGTACTTTGCTTCTTCTTGAGATCCTCCATGTACTTCTTGCAGTTCCTTTTCCAGTGGCCTGTCTCCTTGCAGTAGAAGCAAACGGCATCTGATGCCGCCGACCCCTTCTTGCCCTTCTTTGCATTGGAGGCACTCGCGATCTCATCGGGAGTTAACTTCCTCTTGGTGCAAAGTTTCTTGACAGTGGTTTGCGCTTTGCCTTCGCATCATCATCACATGATGACCGTTTTTCGGATACTCTCCTCACTGTCTTTAGCATCCCATGCAATTCAGCCAAGGTTCTATCCATATTGTTCATGTGATAGTTTAATATGAATGGCTCGAAGCTCGGAGGGAGCGACTGGAGAATCACATCAGTAGCCAACTCTTGGCTAAGGGGAAAACCTAGTTTTTCCAGACTCTCGATATAGCCAATCATCTTTATCACATGCGGACTGACGGGATTCCCTCAACAAGCCTGCACGCAAACAAGGACTTTGAGGTGTTGAACCTCTCGGCCCGAGCTTGGTTCTCAAACATGCCACGCAGTCCCTGAATAATAGTGTGAGCATCGCTGCTCTCATATTGCTTCTGAAGCTCAGGGGACATTGTAGCAAGCATGAGACAACTTATATCTAGGGCATCATTAGTGTGCTTCTCATAAGCCCTCCGTGCAGTTGCAGTGGCATTATTTGGCAAATCCTCAGGATAGGGTACTTCAAGAACGTACTCCTTACGCTCTTGCTTGAGAACAATTCTCAAGTTGCGATACCAATCCATAAAGTTTGTTCCATTTAATTTTTCCTTTTCGAGAATAGATCGCAAATTAAAGGTACGGGTGTAGTATTAGCCGCCATTTATTCTACAAACAAAAACAAAGTTTAGCACAATGTTTATGTTATGTCTTTTGTTAAACAATTTAACATAAGACTCCCATTACGTATTTTCCACCTTCCCTCTAGGTTACGTATTGGGTCAAGATCCACATGTTAGTTAATTTTCTAGTGAGCTTTGGCATCACCGCTAGAAAATTAGTAACATCGGTAAGCAACTCCTTGCTAATCACATCTCTATGTGACTCTTGTTGTTGGTGTGGCATCTCCATGCCCCGGCCCCAACCTATGCCCCAAGGCCCAAAACTGTTTTGATAGCCTTGTTAAGTAAACCAAATGCTCCCGTTGTATATGTCCGACATATACCCCCTCGTGTTATGATAGAGAATGGCACTCGCTTGCGACCCACCATTGACGAGCATAACGGTGACGGGTGCAACATTTGGAAGGGCATCATTACTACTTAATTTTGTGAGGGATGCTATCCTATCAAACAAACATATCACATATATGAAAGCAGTAGAATAGCATGAAATAGTATGGCCCCCTTCACATGGTGATCTCCATCTCCATGCTGTGTACAGATCTCCATCTTCATCACCGTTCTTTCGAGTGCCGAATGCTTGATTTCTTCAAACTAAGCTACTACTATAGAAGCTCTAATTGAAGATTACATCGACTCGCAGGTCGTGAAAGAATATTACAAGCATTGCACGTATGAAAGAATATTACAGGGATTGCACATATGAAAGAATATTACATGCATCGCATGCATCTCATACATACAATAGGGCCATACCATCTCAAAGCATTCTCTGCAAAAACAAGTTAGGCGTAGAAACGTTTTCTACTTATCGCAGAGATACGACACCGAGACGACCTATAAGGGGGTACGCACACGGCGGTCCCGCTATAAGGGGGTACGCACACGGCGGTCCCACTATCAAGGGAGATGGTTTGCGTAGGCGCGAGGCAGCTAACAAGATCGGACTACGAGATAGCTTCGGCATAATCACATTATACCGTTCCGATACACTATCAAGGAACACTATCTCGAACCCAACTCAAACCGAGTTATATGGAAATTGCTTCGACGTAATCACATTACGCCGTTCCGATACACTATCAAGGAACGCAATTACCATTAACTCTCCTCAACAGATCCCGAAAAACCGATTGATCTAATCAACCCGTGTGCAAAACTTGTTCCAGATCCAATCTAAAACCCGAACTAAGCAAGATTAGCTCTGATACCACTGTTGTGTTACGCAGAGGCTACGCTAGCCGAAAACAAAAACTTTTACCGCGCAAACCAGGAACACTTGCAAGTAAGGGCCGATAGATCGTTACCGATTGGAGTAGAGCGCAAGAATAGCCAATCAAGGCAATCCGATCCGAACAGTGTAGCCGATTCCCGGAGAGCCCGATTCGCCAATCGCCCGATTCAAGTCGTCCGGCCGCGTTCTCACGCCTCGCTCCGATGCGCCCGACCGCACCGATCAAGAGCGCGCAACGTAGCAGCGCCGCTCGGTATCCACACGTCCGAGGACTCGAACGCCGTACACCCGTGTGCTAGCACGCGATGCAAGGCTAGGGTTTGGCTCGAAAGTGGGGAGGGTTTCCGTGGAGATTGATCTCGGCGACTTCGTTGCACGCGATGCAATTGACGTGTCGCGCCTCTCCACCCCTCCTCCTTTATATAGAGTTGGCCGATCGGGACTAGTGGCCGATTAGGACTCTATTTTGAATCGGATCTCATCCGTATCTCATAGAGTTGGCCGCCCACACGTCGTAAGCCCATAGGACTCTATCCGATCGGATCCCTATCCGATCGAGCCGTATCCGAGTCCAACTCGAATATCTATTCTATCCCCTTAAGCGTGCGACCCGTAGGTTCAGGTATACTCGGTTTCGGCTATAGTCTAACTTAGCCGATCGTCGGCTCGAGTCTAACTCACCAGACTGTCAATAGCGGTGCCTAGCAAGCACATATTGACACCATAGTATACAAGAATAATATCGGCTCGAACCTGTAATGTGTACACAAATCCCTTTGCCTCACGATACCAGTTAAGCTATAGGCAAGATGTGTGCCATCCCTTCAATAGCTTAACCATTCACTCGAACCGTATTGGATTATCCGTCCGTTGATTGACTCCTCAATCAACTTAGCATGGCCATGCATTTCCATAATCCATTACCTCGAGGGGCCCAGAGATATCTCTCCAAAGGAGGGGCAAATTCCATCTTGATCACTCACATCCCACTCCATGTTTCATAGCAAACCCGAAAACTACCTTTATAACTACCCGATTACGGAATAGCGTTTGGTAGTCCCAAAGTAGGCTACTACACATGTTGGAATCCATGGTGATCTCGGGTCTAAGGACTTTGTACCAACACTACCCGAGACCAACTAATGGCACATTAATTCGTAGTGTCTCATGGTGGGTCTATCCAACAATGTGTTCTCCAACACATATGTCCATGTTTATTGATTTGGTATCTCCATACCCATGATCTATGAGACATGATCATCAATCAATAAACATGCCGATCTTAGAATCATATTTGTTCCAACAATATGACATATGATCGAGGATCGTTTAGAAATAGATTCATACATAAAGAGTCTCATAAATAAGTCACGTACTTATTGATCAATACAAGATGTCTATTTCATGGAACTGAATAACACTTTATTCATTTATACATAAACATTGACGTGATATCCAACATCTCCATGTTGCCTCTAGGGCATATCACTAACAATCTCCCACTTGCACTAGAGTCAATCATGTAAGTATCTAATACCCATTGCTCTTGTGTGCGCCTCATGCTTCGGTGAGGGAGAGGTTTTGTCGGCGGATCGGCTATGTTGAGATCCGTGTGCACTTTGCATATCTTGACATCACCTCTCGTCCACTATCTCGCGGATGAGATGATATCGCCGAAGTATGTGTTTGGACTTCGATGTGACCTCGGCTCCTTGACTTGCTCAATGGCTCCACTATTATCACAATAGAGAGACATTGGACCGTCGTACTAGTCATCACACCAAGCTCGAAACGAATTTCTTGATCCAAACGGCCTCCTTTGCGGCTTGAAGCGGCAATGTACTCGGCCTTCGTTGTAGAATCGCAATGTATCCCGCTTGGAACTCTTCCACGATCGCGCCTCCGTTCGAGCGAACACGAACCCTGATTGCGATCTATAATCATCCTTGTCCTGTTTGGAAGCTAGCATCGGTGTAACCACTTACAACGAGCTCTTCTTCACCTCCATAGACTAGGAACATATCCTTAGTTCTTCTCAAATACTTAAGGATATTCTTTACGGCGATCCAGTGACCTTCACTGGATCGATCGGTATCCGCTCGTAGCACTCAAAGCGTACGAGACATCGGGCGTGTACAAAGCATGGCATACATGATGGATCCAATTGCCGAAGCATATGGAACCATACCCATCTTATTCCGCTCATCATGTGTCGAGGACACCGATTCTTGCTAAGATTAATGCCATGTGACATGGGCAAGAAACCTTTCTTGGAATCATGCATGTTGAACCTTTTCAACACCTTGTCAATGTATGTACTTTGGCTTAATCCAATTAGCCTCTTGGATCTATCTCTATAGATCCGAATGCCAATATGTATTTGCCTCCCTAAGTCTTTCATGGAAAAACTATTTTTCAATGAAGACTTGACGGATTCTAGCATAGGGATATCATTTCCAATCGTAATATGTCATCCACATATAAGATTAGAAATACAATTGCACTCCCACCGACCTTTTGTAAACACAGGCCTCTTCTTCGTTTTTGATGAAACCAAACCCTTTGATTACTTCATCAAAACGAATATTCCAACTCCGAGATGCTTGCTTCAATCCATAAATGGATTTTCGTAGCTTGCATATCTTTCCAGCGATTCTGGATCGACAAAACCCCGAGGTTGTATCATGTATACATCCTCGCTTAGGTTTCCATTTAGGAAAGCCGTTTTGACATCCATCTCGCCATATCTCATAATCGAAATATACAAAGCAATCGCTAGGATAATCCGAATGGATTTAAGCATTGCGACGGCGAGAAGGTTTCATCATAATCAACTCCTTGAATCTATTTAAAACCTTTCGCCACCAATCGCGCCTTATAGATGTGAACATTTCCATCCATATCGGCCTTTTTCTTAAAAACCCATTTACACTCAATGGTTTTGACACCATCGAGTGGATCAACTAAGTTCCAAACTTGATTGTCGTACATGGATTCTATTTCGGATTTCATGGCTCCAAGCCACTTGTTGGAATCGGGTCCCACCATCGCTTCCTCATAGGTCTTAGGCTCATCGTTGTCTAACAACAATATATCACGTTGTTCCGCACTGTGTACTGTCGGGTGCACGACGTGATCTTTCGGACCTCCGTGGGGGGTGTGTCTACAACCGGTGGCGCAACACTTTGCTCCTCTGTTGTGGTTCGTGGTCGCCGAAACGTTTTCGGTGTTTCTTGAACTTCTTCAAGATGCACCCTGCTCCCACTAACCCTTCTTGAAAGAAACTCTTTCTCCAAGAAGACACCGTGTCGGGCGAAAAACACTTTGCCTTGTTCCCGATTATAAAAGAAATATCCCTTAGTTTCCTTAGGATATCCCACAAAGAAGCACTTGTCAGATTTGGGTGTGAGCTTGTCGATCAAACGTTTTACATAAGCTTCGCATCCCCAAATTTTGAGAAAAGACAAACTAGGGGTTGCCCTGTCCATATCTCATATGGTGTCTTTTCAACCGACTTAGATGGAACTCTATTTAGTGTGAGCGCATTGTTTCAAGAGCATATCCCGAAGGATAACGGAAGATCACTTTGGCTCATCATCGACCGCACCATGTCCAACAAGGTGCGATTTCTCCGTTCGGACACCCCATTCCATTGTGGAGTTCTGGCGGAGTCAGCGTGGAACAATTCCACAATCTTTCGATGATTACCAAACTCTTGGCTCAAGTATTCTCCTCCACGATCGATCGTAGAAACTTGATTGTTTTCCCTAAATGATTATGTACTTCATTCTGGAATTCTTTGAACTTTTCAAAGGATTCGGACTTATGCCTCATTAAGTAGATATAACCATATCTACTAAAGTCATCAGTAAAGGTAATGAAGTATTGATAACCACTCTCGGCCGTTGAGCTCATTGGTCCACATACATCGGTATGTACGAGTGCCAATAAGTCACTTGCTCTCCCACTATGTCCCGTGAAAGGTGCCTTTGTCATCTTACCAAGTAAACAAGACTCACATGTCTCAAATGATTCAAAATCAAAAGAGTGAAGCAATCCATCCTTATGGAGCTTCTCCATGCGTTTCTTATTTATATGGCCTAAGCGA
The DNA here is from genome assembly GCA_019925245.2 of Oryza australiensis. Classification (NCBI taxonomy): domain Eukaryota; kingdom Viridiplantae; phylum Streptophyta; class Magnoliopsida; order Poales; family Poaceae; genus Oryza; species Oryza australiensis. Next base: position 215,943 of record JAIFGZ020000113.1, read on the forward strand.
CAATGCCGGATAAACGTGGGGTTTATATCATTAGAGAGTTGCCTTTCGTATTAATGTTATAGATGGGAGACGCTTCAAGATTCAAAACGTATAATCCATTCACCAATGGAGCATGAAAATAGAACATATCTCTAAGATATATTGAACAACCATTGTCCATTGATCTAAAATCATATCCTTCCGCTTGCAAACATGAAGCGGAAATAACGTTTTGACATAGTGTTGGAACACAATAACAATTATTCAATTCCAAAACTAATCCCGAAGGTAGATGAAGTGGTACGTGCCGACAAAGAATCGTAGCAACGCTTGCTCCATTGCCGACGCGCAGTTCACCTCGCCCCTTCTCAATCCTCTACTTCTTCTCATTCCCGCAACGATTTGCAAATATGAGCTACCGATCCGGTATCAAATACCCAAGAGTCGTAGGTGAAGTAGCGAGATTAATGTCTATAACATTAATACCGGCGTAAGTCGTACTTTGCTTCTTCTTGAGATCCTCCATGTACTTCTTGCAGTTCCTTTTCCAGTGGCCTGTCTCCTTGCAAGTAGAAGCAAACGGCATCGATGCCGCCGACCCTTCTTGCCCTTCTTTGCATTGGAGGCACTCGCGATCTCATCGGGAGTTAACTTCCTCTTGGTGCAAAGTTTCTTGACGGGTGGTTTGCGCTTTGCCTTCGCATCATCATCACATGATGACCGTTTTTCGGATACTCTCCTCACTGTCTTTAGCATCCCATGCAATTCAGCCAAGGTTCTATCCATATTGTTCATGTGATAGTTTAATATGAATGGCTCGAAGCTCGGAGGGAGCGGACCGGAGAATCACATCGTAGCCAACTCTTGGCTAAGGGAAAACCTAGTTTTTCCGGACTCTCGATATAGCCAATCATCTTTATCACATGCGGACGACGGGATTCCCTCAACAAGCGCACGCAAACAAGGACTTTGAGGTGTTGAACCTCTCGGCCCGAGCTTGGTTCTCAAACATGCCACGCAGTCCCTGAATAATAGTGTGAGCATCGTTGCTCTCATATTGCTTCAAGCTCGGGGACATTGTAGCAAGCATGAGACAGCTTATATCTAGGGCATCATTAGTGTGCTTATCATAAGCCCTCCGTGCGCTTGCAAAGTGGCATTATTTGGCAAATCCTCGGGATAGGGTACTTCAAGAACGTACTCCTTACGCTCTTGCTTGAGAACAATTCTCAAGTTGCGATACCAATCCATAAAGTTTGTTCCATTTAATTTTTCCTTTTCGAGAATAGATCGCAAATTAAAGGTGGGTGTAGTATTAGCCGCCATTTATTCTACAAATGAAAAACAAAGTTTAGCACAATGTTTATGTTATGTCTTTTGTTAAACAATTTAACATAAGACTCCCATTACGTATTTTCCACCTTCCCTCTAGGTTACGTATTGGGTCAAGATCCACATGTTAGTTAATTTTCTAGTGAGCTTTGGCATCACCGCTAGAAAATTAGTAACATCGGTAAGCAACTCCTTGCTAATCACATCTCTATGTGACTCTTGTTGTTGGTGTGGCATCTCCATGCCCGGCCCCAACCTATGCCCCAAGGCCCAAAACTGTTTTGATAGCCTTGTTAAGTAAACCAAATGCTCCTGTTGTATATGTCCGAGCATATACCCCTCGTGTTATGATAGAGAATGGCACTCGCTTTGGCAGACCCACCATTGACGAGCATAACGGTGGACGGTGCAACATTTGGAAGGGCATCATTACTACTTAATTTTGTGAGGGATGCTATCCTATCAAACAAACATATCACATATATGAAAGGTAGAATAGCATGAAATAGTATGGCCCCCTTCACATGGTGATCTCCATCTCCATGCGGTGTCAGGATCTCCATCTTCATCACCGTTCTTTCGAGTGCCGAATGCTTGATTTCTTCAAACTAAGCTACTACTATAGAAGCTCTAATTGAAGATTACATCGACTCGCAGTCGTGAAAGAATATTACAAGCATTGCACGTATGAAAGAATATTACGGGATTGCACATATGAAAGAATATTACATGCATCACATGCATCTCATACATACAATAGGGCCATACCATCTCAAAGCATTCTCTGCAAAAACAAGTTAGGCGTAGAAACGTTTTCTACTTATCGCAGAGATACGACACCGAGACGACCTATAAGGGGGTACGCACACGGCGGTCCCGCTATAAGGGGGTACGCACACGGCGGTCCCACTATCAAGGGAGATGGTTTGCGTAGGCGCGAGGCGCTAACAAGATCGGACTACGAGATAGCTTCGGCATAATCACATTATACCGTTCCGATACACTATCAAGGAACACTATCTCGAACCAACTCAAACCGAGTTATATGGAAATTGCTTCGACGTAATCACATTACGCCGTTCCGATACACTATCAAGGAACGCAATTACCATTAACTCTCCTCAACGAATCCCGAAAAACCGATTGATCTAATCAACCCGTGTGCAAAACTTGTTCCAGATCCAATCTAAAACCCGAACTAAGCAAGATTAGCTCTGATACCACTGTTGTGTTACGCAGAGGCTACGCTAGCCGAAAACAAAAATCTACCGCGCAAACCAGAACACTTGCAAGTAAGGGCCGATAGATCGTTACCGATTAGAGTAGAGCGCGCGGAATAGCCAATCAAGGCAATCCGATCCGGAACAGTGTAGCCGATTCCCGGAGACGGCCGATTCGCCAATCAGCCGATTCAAGTCGTCCGGCCGCGTTCTCACGCCTCGCTCCGATGCGCCCGACCGCAGCCGATCAAGAGCGCGCAACGTAGCAGCGCCTCTACCGGTATCCACACGTCCGGGGACTGAACGCCGTACACCCGTGTGCTAGCACGCGATGCAAGGCTAGGGTTTGGCTCGAAAGTGGGGAGGGTTTCCGTGGAGATTGATCTCGGCGACTTCTGTTGCACGCGATGCAATTGACGTGTCACAGCTCTCCACCCCTCCCTCCTTTATATAGAGTTGGCCGACTGGGACTAGTGGCCGATTAGGACTCTATTTTGAATCGGATCTCATCCGTATCTCATAGAGTTGGCCGCCCATACGTCGTAAGCCCATAGGACTCTATCCGATCGGATCCCTATCCGATCGAGCCGTATCCGAGTCCAACTCGAATATCTATTCTATCCCCTTAAGCGTGCGACCCGTAGGTTCGGGTATACTCGGTTTCGGCTATAGTCTAACTTAGCCGATCGTCGGCTCGAGTCTAAGCGAGCCGACTGCAATAGTGGCGCCTAGCAGCACATATTGACACCATAGTATACAAGAATAATATCGGCTCGAACTGTAATGTGTACACAAATCCCTTTGCCTCACGATACCGGTTAAGCTATAGGCAAGATGTGTGCCATCCCTTCAATAGCTTAACCATTCACTCGAACCGTATTGGATTATCCGTCGTTGATTGACTCCTCAATCAACTTAGCATGGCCATGCATTTCCATAATCCATTACCTCGAGGGGCGGAGATATCTCTCCAAAGGAGGGGCAAATTCCATCTTGATCACTCACATCCCACTCCATGTTTCATGCAAACCCGAAAACTACCTTTATAACTACCCGATTACGGAATAGCGTTTGGTAGTCCCGAAGTAGGCTACTACACATGTTGGAATCCATGGTGATCTCGGGTCTAAGGACTTTGTACCAACACTACCCGAGACCAACTAATGGCACATTAATTCTGTAGTGTCTCATGGTGGGTCTATCCAACAATGTGTTCTCCAACACATATGTCCATGTTTATTGATTTGGTATCTCCATACCCATGATCTATGAGACATGATCATCAATCAATAAACATGCCGATCTTAGAATCATATTTGTTCCAACAATATGACATATGATCGAGGATCGTTTAGAAATAGATTCATACATAAAGAGTCTCATAAATAAGTCACGTACTTATTGATCAATACAAGATGTCTATTTCATGAAACTGAATAACACTTTATTCATTTATACATAAACATTGACGTGATATCCAACATCTCCATGTTGCCTCTAGGGCATATCACTAACAAAGTCAACTTCATCAGACGATTCATCGCCATGCTTTCGGAAAAGATGAAGCCGTTCACGCCTTTGCTTCGGTGAAAGCTGATCAAGCATTCACTTGGGGGCGGAAAGAAAAGTGTTGGACAACATCAAGGATTACTTGAGCTCGCCTCCAGTTTGATTTCTCCACGAAAGGGATACCGTTCGGGCTATATTTGTCGGCGACGACAAATCCATCGGCTTAGTTCGATTCGGGAGGTTGAAGGAAAGGAATAGGCCATCTTTTATCTCAGCCGACGGCTGCTGGACGCAGGAACAAGGTATTCATCGGTGGAGAAGTTATGTCTTTTCCTATATTTTTCATGCACAAAGTTAAGGCATTATTTATTATCCAATGAGTGCATAGTGATATGCAAAGCCGATGTAGTCAAATATATGCTATCGGCTCCAGTGTTAAAAGGACGAATTGGGAAATGGATTTTTGCCTTAATAGAGTTTGATCTAAGATACCAGACGCCCAGGGCAGTTAAAGGACAAGCTATAGCCGATCTCATAGTGAAACACAGGGATGACTCAATCGGCTTAGTGGTGATCATGCCTTGGACTTTGACATTTGATAGATCGGTTTGCACAAATGGATACGGTATCGGCTTGGTCATCATATCCCCAACGAGGCAAGCTTCAAATTTGCTTTCTCAATCGACCCCCATGCACAAACAACCAAGTCGAATACGAGGCATTGCTCAAGGGATTGCATCTTCTCAAGGAAGTTGAAGCCGACGCCATCGAAATAATGGGAGATTCACTGTTGGTCATCAGCCAGTTGTCAGGAGACTATGAATGCAAAAATGATGCGCTGATGGTCTATTATCAACGATGCTAAGAATTAATGAACAGCTTTCGGATAGTAACATAGAAACATATCCCTAGAGAGCAGAATGCAAAAGCTCACGATTTAGCTCACGGGACATGAGGCTACAAGCCGATGACAAAAGGTGTTGAAGTAGAGATCGCCACCCTGACAGCCGACGATTAGAGGTTTGAGGTCTACAACTATTTACAAAACCCTTCCTGTCGGCTTCAAGGAAATTGCGCTACAAGGCTTTGAGATATGTCTTGCTCGATGACGATTTATACTATCGGACGATCGATGGTGTGCTGCTCAAGTGTCTCAGTGCCGATCACGCCAAGGTGGCTATCGGAGAAGTGCATGAAGGAACCTGTGGCATGCACCAATCGGCTCACAAGATGAAGTGGCTACTTCGAAGAGTAGGGTATTTTTGGCCGGCTATGCTGGAGCATTGTTTCAAATATTACAAGGGTTGCCAGCATTGTCAAAAATTTGGAGCTATACAGAGGGCACCAGCATCGGCTATGAATCCAATTATCAAGCCTTGGCCATTCAGAGGTTAGGGAATCGACATGATCGGCCAGATCAATCCACCCTCGTGCAAGGGACATAAGTTCATATTGGTGGCAACAAATTATTTCACAAAGTGGGTGGAAGAAATTCCTTTAAAGAAGGTTGATTCAAATGACACAATCGAGTTTGTTAAGGAGCATATCATATACCAATTCGGCGTCCCTCAAACAATAACAATAGATCAGGGATCTATCTTCATATCGGACGAATTTGTTCAGTTTGTCGACGGCATGGGAATCAAGTTACTCAACTCTTCGTCGTATTATGCTCAGGCTAACGGACAGGCAGAGGCCTCAAACAAGAGTCTAATCAAGCTGATAAAGAGGAAGATCGCTAAATATCCAAAGCAATGGCACAGCCGATTAACCGAATCACTCTGGGCCTATCGGATGGCTTGCCACGGATCTTTCCAAGTCCCTCCATATAAACTGGTATATGGGCATGAAGCAGTCCTACCACGGGAAAACATCATCAGCTCAAGAAGGATTCAGTTTCAAGATTAGCTTATAGCCGATGATTACTATAACCTGATGGTAGATGAATCAGAAGATCTAGTTTTGTCACGGATGAGGGCCTTGGAAAAGTAACAAAAGATAAGGAACGAGTATCCCGTCACTATAACAAGAAAGTTGTGCCTAAATCTTTTGAAGAGGGCGAACTCGTTTGGAAATTGATATTGTCGATTGGATCAAGGGATAATAAATTCGGCAAGTGGTCACCAAATTGGGAGGGGCCTTTCAAGATCCACAAATGCGTCTCCAAGGGAGCCTATATGCTAGAAGGACTGGATGGAGAGGTGTTTGGAAGGGCTCTGAACGGCAAGTATCTGAAAAAGTATTACCCAAGTGTGTGGATCAATTCATCATTCGGTTGTGGTTGTGCCGATTCGTGTTAGCCGATGCGTCGTGATGCACGCATCGCCTTTAGGACGTTTTTGCGCCAAGTTTTTCCCTGATTTTCTACAATCGGCTCAGTCTGGCCGACGCGATAAAGTTTTTGACTTACTTATTTTGTTCACGCTGAAGACACCATCAACAAAATTAGGGGGGCATATACATACACAACAGATATCAAGAAGACAGATAAGAGTTTTTTTAAAAAAATTTTGATGCTTTTGAGGCCATGACAAATACAGAGGTAATGTGATCGGCAAGCATGCATTAAGTGAAGATCAAGTGAGACAAGCCGATTACAAAAGATAGTTCAAATCAGTCACAAGAGATGGTGATAGCCGATTACAAAAACAGTTAGATTACAAGATTTACAAGTTTTGCCCTGGCCAACTATTACAATCGGCTTAGCGCCCAAGGAATTCAGCAATAGCCGAGATCGCTTTACGACGGATCTCGTCGATGTCTTCGATTGCCTTAATGTCGGCTGTATTGGCACCTTTTTTGGCAAAAGGCACGAACACGATCGAATCACCTAAAGCCTTGCGGTGGTTCTTGGTACAGAGTCGCCAACCACTTCAATCTAGCAAGAACTAGAACAAAGTGGGTTTTGTAGATCAAATTGGCTAGCAGAACCGATTTAGATGGATAGATTGATAACTACTCGTCTCGTGAGCAAACGGAAAGTTTTCAATACAAACTTACAAAGAGGTGTCGCACTCTCGCAGCGGCGGCGGACGATTTACGGCGCAAATCGACAGAGATGGACTAAACTAGGGCAAAGTAGAAAAATATGGTTGAAAATAAAGAAAACGATTCAAATAGATTGATTGTATGTTGTGTGTTTCGATATTACAATTGAATCGGCCTTGGCCCTTATATAGGGGTTGGTCTTGCCCTCTACAGGCCCTTCTCCATGTCCAATTCGGGATAAACATGTTTGGAAACCTGAGATACATCGTATGGAAAAAGTAAACCCGAATACCGACGAAGTCGTCTAGGTTTCGGATTCGCCTGGCCGACCGCCATATGCCTTCTGGGTCCGACTGCCCATCGCCCGGCCTCGACCGGCCTATACACGGCGGTCGACCGCCTCTCCGAAGAAACCGGCAAATTTCCAAATATTGGCAATCTTTCCTATTTTGATTCCTAAGTGCCAATTTTGGGTGTAAACACATGCCCCCCTGCCTTTTATGATGAACATCGTGAATCTAAAAGCATAAGACATGTTTTAACCTGGGACGATAACTCAATTATCGGCCACACAACTCCCTAAGCATCCTGCCAAATACTCGGGAAGTATTTCTTCAGATATTTACCGTTGATAGCCTGCTGAAACCGTTCTCCTTGAAGTGTCTCCAAGAAATACGCATTGCCTCGAATGATTCCATATATCCGATAAGGTCCCTCCCAACTCGGCGACCACTTACCGAATTCTTTAGATCGAGAACCCAAAGGCAAAATAGTCTTCCATACTAGATCTCCTACTTGGAACGTCTTTGCCTTCACCCTTTTGTTATACGCTTTGGCCACCCTCTTCTTTTCTTTTTCTATCTCTTCTAAGCCTTCAAACATTTGTCGACCACTTCATCAAGATTATCACCCATCAAGAACTTGTAATCTTCGGCTAACAAATCGTCTTGCTTTATATATCAAAGAAGATTTACCTCAACCGGTAAAACGGCTTCTTGTCCATAAACAAGCTCAAAAGGGGTCACCTTGGTAGCACCATGCTTGGATATTCTATGCGCCCATAAAGCTTCAGAAAGCACCTCATGCCACCTTCTCGGATGTTCTTCGACCTTCTTCTTGATTAGCTTCAACAACGTCTTATTACTAGACTCGGCTTGTCCATTAGCCTGAGCGTAGTAAGGAGACGAACTTGTGGAGATTGTGGCAATCGGGTATCTACATGGCAAGCTTATCCGACTGGAGGTAGGGATAGATTGCGCCTGCCATATCTGTAAGCCGAACTTGACTTGGGTGTTACGATTGCCGATAGAGATAAGGCAATCGACCTATAGTCACGGTTTGGTAAGATTGAGAAAACCAACTTAGAATAAGATAGGGTTTCCGATCTGTAAGCCCTCCTCCCAAGACTATATAAGGGGGGTAAGGGGCGTTCCTTGAGGGATATCAGATTCTAGGTCAGAGATCAGATCCTATGTTAGATCAGCTTTGAGCTTTGAGCCTTAGATCACGAGATCAATAAAAACACTCGGCGGATCGAATCCACCGAAACAGGAGTAGGGTATTACCTCACGAGAGGGCCTGAACCTGTCTAAATCTTCTTCTTCCTCCAACCCATCGTGCTTGGCGATCTCGACTGCGACCCCAGAAATTATATTGCCGAAACCAAGTTTCGACAGTTGGCGCGCCAGGTAGGGGACCGCGCGTCGAGACTTCTTCAACAATCTTGCTGACAAGCGTGATGGGATCTCCTTCAGGATTCGGCGACTTCGCCGCCAACTTCTTCAACAACTCCTCCTTCGACTCGGACTCAAACCAGTCGGAAGGAAAGACTTGTTCGGCGCCGTTCGGACTCCCCAATAGCGCCGAGATCTACAACGACGTCTCGAAGACCAAGATGCAATCTACTTTCTCCGACGACGGACTTCACTCGGCACCATTCGGATTACCGAATACCGCCGAGATCTGCGCCAACCTTCTCGCCTCCCCGACGGAAGCGATCTATTCGGACGAAGACCTCTCGGTGCCGTTTGGGTTACCAAATGCCGCCGAGATCTACAGCAAACTTCTCTCCCCGAGTCGGCGGTGACCCACTCGGAGGAGTCCACACCCCCAAGTTCGACTCGGGTGGAACGATCCAGATCCGGGTTACCCGGGATCAAGGGAGGTTGCCGTCATCCTCCCGTCATTCGGCTCCTGCTCATCTTCGGAGCTCAACGGATACCTCGGCTCCGCCGCCGACAACCTCTACGGCATCCCTTCTGACGAAGCCGACAACTCCGACTGCCACATGGACTATGAGCCGAAATGCTTCGACGTCCTCATGGCCGAGCCGGACGAGTCCGACTCAGCCATGGCCGAAGGCTTGCCAAGAAGAGCGAGCGAGGGTGGAGCTCGAGCGCAAGACAGCCGAGGAGGAGAAACAACGCAAGGACGAGGCGACAAAAGAAAGCGGGATCTACATGCGGCGGACGATCCGCCCAGAGGCCATCCTCCAAACACGGGTCCGCAACACTAACATCTTCCGGACGCCACGGCAGAACGCGCCGCTGCACTCACGCTCTTGGACACCGTCATAGAGACGGCTCCGGCCAACGTGACTCCAATACTTGACAAGATCAAAACCATCGTCGCTGCCACGGCTAACGGCCATCCCACCACTTCGGCACGAAGGCGGCGAATCGTGGCCGAAACGCCGGACAAGAGCCGGCTTCCACCTCTAAAGTCGGGAGACTATAGGAGGCCCGAGCCGGCTCGGTCGACGACGCCAAGAGGCCCACCTCGCGAGTCCACGCTGAAGTACCAAGAACGGACGGTCGACTCCGCGACAAACGACACGGACGTCCACCCGTCCATCACCGAGTCCGCCGCAATAGTTCCGGCTACCCAACCAGCCTAACCGAAGACCCCGCCGAGTGATCTGCGGGAAGTCCTCGACCGCCGCTACCAAGAGCGCGACCGACGCACCGGGAAGATCGGAGGGGATCACCCGACGCGGCGACGACGGAGTACCGGCCTTCACTCGGGAGCTCCGCCGAGTGCATTGGCCGAGTGGCTTTAAGCCTACGGGATTGAAAGGTACGATGGCAAGACCGACCCGAATCTTGGCTAACCGTATACACCCTTGCCATCCGAGCTGCGGTGGCGACAATAAAGCCATGGCCAATTACACGCCCGTGGCCCTCGCAAACTCGCAAATTGGCTCACGAGCCTGCCAAGAGGCTCAATCGGCTCGTGGAGCGAGCTGAGAGACCACTTCATCGCCAACTTCCAAGGTACCTTCGAGAGGCCCGGCACACACTTCGACCTTTACAATGTCATCCGAGCCGGACGAGCCCCGAAGGATTATATTCGTCGTTTCTCGGAGAAGCGCAACAAGATCCCGAATATCGCCGATGACATCATCATCGCCGCCTTCCGAAGGGAGTCCGTGATGAGCTGCTCATTGGGAAGTTCGGCGCAAACCACCAAAGACGGTGAAGCAAATGTTCGAGACGGCAAACTCATACACCAAATCAAATGACGCCATTAAGGCCGCCCGCCAAGACCGGCCCGACAGAAGGGAGGACAAGCAAGCAGGAGGAAGCCGAAATCCTAAGAAGGATGGCGGCAACAACGGCAACCAAGGCCAGAAAGATCGCAAGCGCCGATCGAAGACCTAGTGGCCGCAACCTCCAACACTCAACGCCGTCCCGAGTCGCCGCCTACGACGCCATCATGAACGCCCAAGTGCACCCACCATCCGAATCATAAGCACGCGGCGAAGGATCGCTTTATCTACAAGCGGTTCGCAGAAGCACGCGGCGCAGCTTAACAAGAAGCCAACTGACGAGGCTGGCCCATCTGGCGCCAAAAAGAACAACGCGGTTGAAAATGTCGAACCTTTCCAAGACCCAGTGGGGGAGCTCAACCATATCTTCGGAGGGCCACTAGCCTATGAGTCCAAGAGGAAACGAAGCTAAGCGACGGGAGGTCAATGCGGCTCAACCCGAAGTCCCTCGTATCTGCGATGGTCGGAAGTGGCCATCACCTTTGACCGCTCGGATCATCCCGACCGAGTGGTCCACCGGGCGCTATCCACTCGTCCCGGACCCCGTGGTCCGCAACATCAAGCTTAAGCGCGTCCTCATCGATGGGGGCAGTGCCCTCAACATCCTGTTCGCCAAGACCATGGATGAAATGCAGATCCCGAGGGCCGCGAAAGCAAGCTCGCCCCCTTCCACGGAGTTATCCGGGCTGTCTTCAACACCACTCGGGCATATCTCCTCCCAGTCACCTTCGGATCCCGAGAGAACTTTCGAACAGAGAACGTCACCTTCGAGGTGGCCGACTTCGAAACAAGATATCACGCCATCATCGGAAGGCTGCGCTCGCCAAGTTCATGGCGATCCCTCACTACACCTACCTTTGCATGAAGATGCCAGTCCCAACGGCGTCATCACTCTTCGTAGCGACGTGAAGCAAGCCTTCACCGCGATAAGGAGAGCCGCGACATGGCCCAATCTCACGAGAGATTACGTGGCCAACAAGAAGTCCGATTGGCTGCATCAACTTCGGCGAGGGCGAAGTCCCCGCGAAGAAGATAGCCAAATCGGGATCCGGCGACGCCAAGACCAAGAAGATCTCCCTTGATCCGTCGGATCCCTCGAAACTCGCCGTAATCGGCGCGACCTAGATCCCAAATAGGAAAGCGCGCTCGTCACCTTCCTCCAAAATAATAAAGATGTTTTTGCTTGGAAACCATCGATATGCCCGGGATTCCTAGGGAGGTGATCGAGCACTCTTTGAACGTCAAAGATGACGCTAAACCGATAAAACAACGATTACGCAGATTCGTGCAGGATCGAAAGGACGCTATCAAAGAAGAACTCGCAAAGCTCTTGGCTGCCGGCTTCATTAAAGAAGTCCTTCATCCCGATTGGTTAGCCAACCCAGTCCTGGTCCGCAAGAAGACGGGGCAATGGCGCATGTGCGTTGACTATACCGACCTCAACAAAGCTCGCCCCAAAGATCCGTTCGGGCTACCTCGTATCGACCAAGTCGTCGACTCAACAGCCAGGCTGCCAACTCCCGAGCTTCCCGGATGTTACTCGGGCTATCATCGATCAGCTTAAAAGAATCCGACCGCTGAAGACATCGTTCATCACGCCGTTCGGGGCCTCTGCTACATCACCATGCCTTTTGGCCTGAAGAACGCCGGAGCCACATACCAACGCATGATCCAAAGATGTTTCCAGACGCAGATTGGCAAGAACGTTGAGGCTTATGTCGACGATGTTGTCATCAAGACCAAGCAGAAAGAAGACCTGATCGCCGACTTAGAAGAAACCTTCACAAACATTCGAGCCTTCAGAATGAAGTTAAACCCGGAGAAGTGCACTTTCGGTGTTCCATCAGGCAAACTGCTCGGCTTCATGGTGTCACATCGCGGCATTGAAGCAAATCCAGAGAAGATCAACGCCATCTTAAACATGAAACCCCCGAGTAACCAGAAAGACGTCCAAAAGCTCACTGGCTGCATGGCGGCACTAAGCCGTTTCACATCCCGACTCGGCGAACGAGGCATGCCCTTCTTCAGACTGCTAAAGAAGACAGACGACTTCCAGTGGACCGCGGAAGCTAACAAGGCCTTTGAAGATTTCAAAGAATTCCTTACAACGCCGCCCATCCTTGCCTCGCCTCAACCCCAGGAACCTCTGCTGCTGTACGTTTCGGCCACTCACCAAGTGGTTAGTACGGTCCTCGTGGTCGAACGCGAGGAAGAAGGACGGGCTCAGAGGATTCAAAGGCCAATCTACTTTGTTAGCGAAGTATTGGCAGGAGCCAAAATCCGCTACCCTCAGGTACAAAAATTGCTCTATGGTGTCCTAATAACCGCGAGGAAATTGGCACACTATTTCCAGGGTCACTCGGTCACCGTCGTCACCTCTTTCCCACTCGACGACGTCATCCACAACCGCGAGGCAACTGGCCGCATCGCCAAATGGGCCCTAGAACTGATGCCGCTGGACTTGACTTTTAAGGCAAGGACGTCCATTAAGTCACAAGCCTTAGCGGACTTCCTGGCCGAGTGGACTGAACAGCAAGAAAACGTGCCTCGGGAAGACCTCCAACACTGGACCATGCACTTCGACGGATCCAAGAGGATCACTGGCTTGGGAGCAGGAGTTGTGCTGATATCCCCGACTGGGGAAAGGCTAAGATATGTCCTTCACCTCCACTTCTCCGCCTCACACAACGTCGCCGAGTACGAAGCTCTTCTACATGGACTGCGCCTCGCAGTCTCACTCGGGATACGTCGGCTTATTGTGAAAGGCGACTCCCAGCTGGTCGTCAATCAAGTGATGAAAGACTGGTCCTGCCTAAATGACACTATGGAGGCCTACCGGCAAGAGGTCCGCAAACTTGAAGACAAGTTTGACGGGCTCGAACTCTCTCATGTCCTGAGACATAACAACGAAGATGCCGATGAGCTGGCACAGTTCGGATCTAAGCGCGAAGCTGCGCCAACAGACGTCTTTGTCGAACATCTCTACGAACCTACCATCACGGCAAAGACAACTCTCACCAAGCAAACCACGAACGAAGTCGCCATGACCGATACCGACTGGAGGAAGCCGGTCATCAAATTCTTAACCCAGCGAGAGCTGCCGGATGATCGGGATGAAGCAGAACGCGTCCGGCGTCGTTGCCAAGCATACGTCATGGTTGACTCCGATCTATACAAGAGAAGCCCCTCCGGAATTCTAATGAGGTGCATCACACCCGAAGAAGGGAAACAGCTACTCCAAGAAATCCACTCGGGCATATGCGGAAGCCACGCGGCGGCACGCACTCTAGTCGGCAAAGCTTACAAGGTTTTTCGCTTACCGCGGTCTCCGACGCGGATAAAGTCGTACGAACCTGCGAAGGCTGCCGTTTTCGCCCGACAAAGCCATGTCCCGGCCCAGAGCTTCAAACAATCCCACTTTCCGGCCGTTCGCGGTATGGGGCTGGACATGGTTGGCCCTTTCAAAAAGCTCCAGGAGGATTCACACACCTCTTCGTCGCAATTGACAAGTTCTCCAAGTGGATTGAAGCCAAGCCGGTCGCCACGATTCTGCCGACAAGGCACGAGACTTTTCCTCAACATCGTGCACCGCTTCGGCGTCCCAAACAGAATCATAACCGACAACGGGACCCAATTCACGGGAGGCATCTTCAAGGAATTCTGCGAAGACTTCGGAATCAAGATCGCTACGCATCGGTAGCTCACCCCAAAAGCAACGGACAAGTCGAGCGAGCCAACGGCATGGTCCTCCAAGGCATCAAGGCCCGCGTTTTCGACCGCTTAAACCCTTACGCTGGCAAGTGGGTCCAAGAACTTCCATCGGTTTTATGGTCGCTGCGAACCACACCCAGTCGGGCCACCGGCCAAACTCCTTTCTTTTTGGTCTATGGCGCAGAAGCCATGTTGCCAAACGAAATGGAATATGAGTCCCTCCGGGTCCGCAGCTTCAACAACGAACGCTACGACCCTGACCGAGTGGATGACCTCACCCGATTGGAAGAGGCCCGTGAGGCAGCCCTCATCCAGTCGGCCAAATACCTTCAAGGGCATAGAAGATACCACAGTCGCAACGTGCGAGCACGAGCTTTCATTGTTGGCGACCTGGTCCTACGCAAGATCCAGACCACCAAAGATCGACATAAGTTATCTCCCTTATGGGAAGGACCATACATAATCGCTGAAGTGACTCGACCCGGTGCATACCGGCTAAAGCGCGAAGACGGGTCTATGGTGGAGAACTCCTGGAACATCGAGCATCTTCGACGGTTTTATGCTTAACTCGGCTAAGGCCTCATGTTTTCCTTGACTGCCAACCTCAAGCAAGATGACTTCTTGAGTTAGCAGTCGGGGGCTGTACACATGTCAATAAAGCTCAAGTTTTTCTCATCAACTTTTGTGCATAATTTGGTTTATCATTGTTTAATGTCCTTCGACTCGAGCTCAGTGTCTAAGGACTGAGAGTTTTCCGATGACTTAATCGAGCCTAGGCTTGATGACAACCAGATGAAAACTACTTAAGAAATTTCACGCAAAAGCTCGAATCAAGGCATTAACATAAATAAACTAAATATATCACAAGTTCTACATTAGAGCGTTACGATTACACGGCATTTACAAGACAAAGTCAGAAAGACAAATTAAATCTTGAAGTTGTTTACTACATCAAGGGATATCTTCTTCGCCGCCTCCTGCGCCTCACTCAGCATGTCCAAGGCCTGCTCGTCCGTCGTTCCATCAGCAAAGCCTTCTCCAACCGAGTGGATATCCACTCGGGGGTAAAGGGACTTGGTCTGAGCAAGAGCCAGACCAGCCCCCATGCTGGCTGCTTCGGTGATATTGGCCAGGTATCGGTCGGGAGCCAGCCGCAGCTTGTCGAATATCTCGATCGGCTCCAGCGAGCTGGTCCCAACTCCTTGATCGAACAAGGACAGCAAGATCGGTGTGGCGGCGTTGGCGACCTCTTCCCGCATCTCGTCACTTCGTTTGATCCGCCCAAGCAAGACGTCGTATTGGGCTCGGGTTTTTACTTTGTAAGCTGCCAAAAATCTCGGATCATTCAAAGCACTCGGAAACAAAGCGACACAAGAAGTTCTACTCCAAAGAAGTTTACCTTCAAACTCGGCCTCCATCTCGGCCTTGTCGAGGCTGACCGCTTCTAGCTGGACTTGAAGCGAATGGACCTCCGAAGAATTTTCTACGAAGGAAGATCATCAACAACTGAAATCAACATGGGAATCATGAAGAGAATGGAAAGACGGGCTCACTCCCGATTGATCCTCGGAGGTCGAGATTCGCCTCCCGAAGCTCGCGATCTCCTCCTTAAAGCCGCCTCCTTGACGCGGCCTCCTCCCGAGTGGCCTCACGTCGCCGAACGTCCTCCAAGGAGTTTAAGTGGGGGACCAGCTTCTCCAGCACTTCAGATTTTGCCATTGAGTGGCAATACTCCTTCTGCACGCGAAAGCAGAAGAGTGATCGATTGAAAGACAATGACGACATAACTAAAGAGAAAGACAAAGGATTACGTTGAGCAGCCGGGTCGCCTCATTCAGGCTCTCGACAAGGGCATCCCTTTCATCTTTTTCGGCTTGCCGGTCTAGGATGATACCCTGTCTCTCGCCTTCCGAGTCCCGCCACTCGATCCTAATCGAGGGAACCCAGGTCTCAGAGGACTGCAACCTGGGGATCTCTTCTACCGTGGCTGGCAAGCAAGAAGGACAAATGAAGACATGAAAGATTCAAATCAAAAGAGTAAAAGAGCACTTTGAAACAAATCTCACCGGTTTCGGCGGCCGCTTGCTTAAGTGGAGCGGCCCGGCTAGCTTCTTTCTTCTGGCTCCGCGCCGAGTAGTCCCCAGTCGGGGGCGCTTGAGCCGCGGCCTCGGGTTTCCCGGCCGTTGACTGGTTTACAGTCGGGATATCCCGACTGGCGGCCGGGGGCTCCTTCCTCGGGGCATACTTCTTCGGAGGTGAAGGTTGTTTCCCCGGAGCGCCCGCACTCGGTTGTGGGCTCTGGGGCTTTGGCTCTGCTGGCCTTGGCACCTCGGGAGCAGCGGCTGGAGTCGGTCCTTCACCCCCTCCGGCAGGATCTATGTCCTGGGGTCTCCTGCGAAAGTGAATACAGCAAGGGTAAAGATAAAGAGAAGTTCTTAACAAAAGAGTTCAGACTTCGGTTTGAGAACATACCTGGATGACCGGCGGATCTTCGGCGCCGTCCGCGGCGATCGTCTCAAAGGTGGGGTCTCGGTGGGAGGAGCCGGGACGTCGTCATCCGAGTCCTCTATAATCAGCCTCCTCTTGCTCGCACGCTTGTTCGAGTCTTCACTCGACGCCGCTCGCTTCCGACCAGGGTCGCCTTGGATCTTGATCCCGCCCGATCGGCTTCTTGGCGGGCGATGCGGCGCGTTGTCATGAGACACCTTGTATGGCTTGGAGGAGATAGAGGCGTTTTCCTGCAGAAGAAAGAAAGTACAATGTTAAGAAACAAGATGTCAGGATTGAAAGATATTATGAAGCAACCAGTCGGCTTACCGGAGGAGGAGGTCGGTGGATGCTGAAGGGAAGGACTGGCAGGATGAGGGCCCGCTCAACTGCACTTCCAGACGAGAAAAGTTTGTACATTCGGATCTTCAGGATCTCGTACTTGAGTGGATCTGGATCTTCCCGATTGGGGTCCGTCCCGCCTTCATACTCGAAGGTCGGCTTTGACCGTTCCTTGATCGGCGCCAGTCGGCACCTGATGAAGTGCCGAGTGATCTGTTCCCCGCGAAGGCCTCTCTTTTTCATCGCCAGGATCTTCGCGAGCAGCTCGTTGGCCTCGTCCCAATCTTGGGCTACTGGGACAGTGCTCCAAGATGGTCTGGGGACAGGGGGAAGACCGACGAAGGCTGGCAGACTAGGTTCGAGATTGTTAATGTAGAACCAGCCAGCGTGCCATCCCTTGTTGGAGGACTTTAGAGGGAGAGAGAAGTAATCTTTGCGGAGAGATCCGCGGAGTTGGAAACCTGCCCCGCCAACGACGCAAGGGTGGTCCTTGTTCGGATGTGGTTTGAGATAGAACATGCGCCGGAAGAGTTGGAAGTGGGGGAGAATGCCAAGGAAGGCTTCACATACATGAATGAAGAGAGCTATGTGAAGCATTGAGTTGGGGTTCAGATGGTAGAGATGAAGCCCATAATAATCCAGAAGCCCCCGGAAGAACTCGGAGGTGGGAAGGTTGAACCCGCAATAGAAAAAGGAAGTGAAAACGACGAGCTCACCGGTGTTTGGGGTCGGGAAGTCCTCCCCCGCCGCCGGGCGCCATCCCACAAGTTCCTTTGGCGGAAGCACGCCGTGCTTCACCATCTCCTTGAGGGTGGATTCCCTCACATCTGAGGCGGCTCATTGGTCGAACGGAATCCTCTTTTCCTCCGCCATGAGAGTGGGTTGATGGGAAGTGGATCTGGCTGGAAAAGGTCGGATTTTTGGCAAAGAAACGTGGGAGATTTGGCTGTGGAAGCTGGTTGTCGCAGAAAGCGAGCTCCTTGATGGATGGATTTGGGAGCGCGCAAGTCTAGGGTTCTCCGCAATGAACTGGTGAGCAGTATTGCAAAAAGGGGAATTTTTGGAAGATGAAGAGGCGGGGACGACCTCGCATCTTTATAGAAAGATTTGAGGGTTGCGCTAGGTTTTCTAGTAATTGGGCCGAGCCCATAAGAAAATCTACGGCCCAGCTAAGGTGTGGTCCGATACGTGTCCTTAGGGACTTAAGCGGATGTGCTTAAGCAGATTTGCTCTGGCAATATGCGCGTGTCCGAGTGCCCTATACCTTTAAAAATCCTTCCATACCGCGGTTTGCTTGACTTCATGAGAAGTTAGCACGATGCAACTTGGAAGGTGACCGACAGCTAAGTTTTTATAGCTGCCTTGATGACAAGGGCTGTTTGGTTTTTTAGCATTTGGTCAGGTAACCTTACCAATGCTGTTTATTTTTCCACTTTGGTGAAGATCTTTTTAGATTGAGACCAGTATTATGGCATAAGCTATTTAATAATTTGGTCATGTTTTTCATATGATTGAAAGAACTTGTTTTCCCATGAGGGATGATTGAAATATTTGTTCCGGGATTACTCGGGCAAATCCACTCGGATAAGCGTGAGCTTACCGAGTGTTTTTCACCTATATAGGTTGATTGAATTATTTGTTCTGAGATGACTCGGGCAAATTTACTCGGATAAGTATGAACTTGCCGAGTAATGAGATTTCAATGATTGCTTTAGCATGAGCTGGGCATCTACATGAGAATGATTTTCTATAGTTCTTGACTATATGCTTAGCCTATTTTTGACTAACCACATAGTCGGGGGCTACACCTTATTAGGTGCATCAGGAGATGCACCTAAATATTTATTTTTGAGAAATTTTTATATATTTTTTCAGCCCTTCACAGTCTTTGGAGCCACTCGGGAAGATTCAGGCAGAGATGATGGAATCACTCGGCGCCAAAGGCACTCGGTCAAAGAGATTTTTTTTTTGGCTGAGTGCTGCTTTGGTCTGAAGCTGAGTTGTCTCGTCGACTGAAAAGGACTCGGGGCTACTGTGGAGATTGTGGCAATCGGGTATCTACATGGCAAGCTTATCCGACCGGAGGTAGGGATAGATTGCGCCCGCCATATCTCGTAAGCCGAACTTGACTTGGGTGTTACGATTGCCGATAGAGATAAGGCAATCGGCCTATAGTCACGGTTTGGTAAGATTGAGAAAACCAACTTAGAATAAGATAGGGTTTTCGATCTGTAAGCCCTCCTCCCAAGACTATATAAGGGGGGTAAGGGGCGTTCCTTGAGGGATATCAGATTCTAGGTCAGAGATCAGATCCTATGTTAGATCAGCTTTGAGCTTTGAGCCTTAGATCACGAGATCAATAAAAACACTCGGCGGATCGAATCCACCGAAACAGGAGTAGGGTATTACCTCACGAGAGGGCCTGAACCTGTCTAAATCTTCTTCTTCCTCCAACCCATCGTGCTTGGCGATCTCGACTGCGACCCCAGAAATTATATTGCCGAAACCAAGTTTCGAGAGAACTCAACAGCTTAATTCCATAAGACTCGGCGACATTTCTCACTTCTTTAGACATAAAAGAAGCCCCTTGATCCGTAGTTAATGTCTGAGGAATGCCGAATCTATGAATAATATGCTTCAGAATAAAATCAATTACCTCCTTATGTGTCATACTCCTGAGCGGCATGGCTTCGGCCCACTTGGTGAAGTAATCCGTCTCAACTAACATGAACCGATGCCCCTTTGAAGACGGAGGATAAATTTGACCAACAAAATCTAAAGCCCACCCCCGGAACGGCCATGGTTTATTTATAGGATTCAACACCGAAGCTGGTGCCAATTGAACATTGCCGAACCGCTGACAAGCTTCACATCCCTTAATAGTATCTGAAGCAATCATCAATCATTTTCGGCCAATAGAACCCCGCTCTCCTAAGCAGCCAGTTCATTTTATGGGCCGATTGATGAGTCCCGCAAATTCCCTCGTGAACTTCACCCATAGCAACTTTAGATTGATCAGTATCTAAACATCTTAATAGTACACCATCTACAGTTCGGCGATATAACTTTTCATCAAGCAAAGTATATTTATACGCTTGTTGCCGAATTTTCCGATCAACCCTAAGACTAGGATCCTTCAAATAATTAATCAAAGGAATTCGCCAATCATTTACTGTCTCCAGGGCACACATGTCCGAATTTCCACTTAATTCGGCCCCGTATTGAGAAGATTGTGCCCCAAAGACCTTCTCGTGAAGTTGGTCCGACCGGCCAAGCAACTCAGGGTCGACCGGCAACCACCCGCGGTCGACCGGCCACGTAACGTCGGTCAGACCGGATGCCATCCACGGTCAGACCGGCGACAGTGCTCCGGTCAAACCGCCTACGGTCTGCCTCTTTGCCAATTTTGCCCAAAAAATTATAATCAAGCTCCGGTTGATCTAACATGAAAAATAAACCTCTTTTGATGCTATAACCACATGCTTGTTGAGCTAAGTCATTTGCCCTAGAATTTTCATTCCTAGCAATATGCTTAATAGTAAATTCATCGAAACTGGCAATAATATCTAGGCATTGATCTAAATACCTGTTCAATGATACGTCGAAGCATTTGTAAATCCCGGCAACTTGTTGCACCACCAATTCTAAATCACCGAACGCTTCTACATGTGTAGCTCCAACGATCTCCATTACTTGTAAACCGAATAACAAAGCATTGTATTCGGCTTGATTATTTGTACAATAATATTCTAAACGAACCGATGCTTCAAAGCATTGACCATTGGGCGAAACTAAAACTACACCTATGCCTTGACCCTCCTTACACGAAGAGCCATCGAAATAAACTTTCCAAGGTGTAACGCTAACTAAACGGACTTCATCTCCACAATCAACGTCTATATGATGATCTACTATAAAGTCCGCTACAATCTGGCCCTTCATAGATTTCAATGATTCATAGGCCAAATCATATTCAATTAATGTATACGCCCATTTGCCAATTCTACCACTTAGAATTGGCCTTTGCAACATGTGCTTAATGACATCGGTCTGACAAGCAACTATGCATGTACTAGATAACAAGTAATGACGCAACTTGGTATAAGCATAGTACAAGCAAAGACAAAGCCTTTCTACAAATACATACCTTGTTTCGGCATCTAGAAGACGACGACTTAAATAAGTAATTATGTACTCCTTGCCGTCTTCCTCTTGTGTCAAAACGGCTCTAATAACTTTGTCTTCAGCAGCAATATACAGTCGAAACGGAATTTCGGCTTTAGGAGCTCGCACCACGGGTGAAGTAGATAAATATTTCTTCAAACCTTCAAACGCCTCCTGTTGTGCTGCCCCCCAAGTAAAATCGGCTTCTTTTTTCAAGCGTAGAATAGGCACAAAAGCATCGATTTTACCTGCTAGGTTAGATATAAATCTTCTCAAATAGTTTACTTTACCTAGCAACCTCTGAACTTCTCTCTTGCATGCCGGTGCTTTGAAGCCTTGAATCTTTTCAACTTTCTTAGGATCAATCTCAATCCCTCTCTCATGCACCATGAATCCTAAGAATTTTCCCGTCGACACACCGAAGGCACACTTGAGTGGATTCATCTTCAAACCATACCGATGCATCCTCTCAAAGGCTAACCTCAAATCGGCCATATGTCCATCCATATCATCCGATTTGACCACAATATCATCAATGTAGATTTCTAAGATAAAACCTAACAAATCATGGAAAATTAGGTTCATCGCCCTTTGATATGTTGCGCCGGCATTCTTTAACCCGAATGTCATGACTACCCACTCAAACAGCCCGACAAATCCTGGGCATCTAAAGGATGTCTTATACATATCCTCTTCTGCCATGAAGATTTGGTTGTAGCCGGCATTGCCATCTAAAAAACTGATCACTCTATGACCTGAGGCATCGTTTATTAGCATGTCGGCTATAGGCATAGGATACTCATCTTTAGGAGTGGCTTTATTTAAATCTCTAAAATCAATGCAAACCCTAATTTTGCCACTCCCCTTCTTTTCTACCGGTACTATGTTAGATACTCACTCCGCATACCGGCATGGCCTAATAAACCCTGCTTTCAATAATCGGTCTATCTCTTCTTTGACACGATCATATATAAGTGGGTTAAACCTACGAGGAGGTTGTTTATAAGACCTAAACCCTAACTTTATCGGAAGCCGATGCTCAACAAGATCACGCTAAGTCCGGGCATTTCATGGTACTCCCATGCAAAACAATCACTATATTCTCTAAGCAACTCGATCATCTTAACCCTATGATCGGCTCTCATATTTTTATTTATGAAGGCCGATCTTGGTACGCTCCCATCTCCTATATCTATTTCTTCTAATGGGTCGGCTGATGTGAACCCTTGACCGAGCTTCTCTACCTCGTCAAAATCCTCTATAGTTTCCCCAATATCGTTCT
This sequence comes from Oryza australiensis, assembly GCA_019925245.2. Taxonomy (NCBI): domain Eukaryota; kingdom Viridiplantae; phylum Streptophyta; class Magnoliopsida; order Poales; family Poaceae; genus Oryza; species Oryza australiensis. The sequence continues at coordinate 238,504 of JAIFGZ020000113.1, forward strand.
TTGTTGACCGATATTCTTGAACCCTCTTTTGTAACCCTTCCAAATTGGCTGCTTTATTCATCATACAAAGTAATATCACCAAGCCATGCTAAACTAGCCGGATTTACAGAAATGGGTACAAAGCCTTCTTTGGAAACACTAATAAAATCAAAACTAGAAAGATCTAGCCCTGATAAGCACTGCATGTCTCCAAGCTTCCATCCCACAGAAACATCGGCCATGGCAACCTCAGCCGATGTATCCGCCTGAACTACCTCAACCTCATCGCCATCCCATTGTACTAGGCACCGATGTAAAGTAGATGGGACGCAGTTGGCATGAATCCAACACCGCCCCAAGATGACACTATAGTTACCTTGTACATCGACGATGAAGAAGGCGGTAGGCAACGTCTTGTTCCCCACCGTAAGCTCCACGGACAAGATCCCCTTCGCTCTGTTGACTCACCGTTGAAGCCGTTGAGAAGCATGTTGGTCTTCTTCACTCAGCCTCTTCGCGACCCAACTTCTTGAAGAGAGAGTAAGGCATCGAGTTCACCGCCGCGCCTCCGTCCACTAGCATCCTCGAGACCGGCTTCCCATCAATGTGGCCCTTCAAATAGAGAGGCTTCATGTGACGGTTGGACTCGTCGGGCTTCTCGAAGACCGCATCCTTTGGACCTAATGACATTTGAGCAACTTCGGCCTCGTCCATACCGCAAAACTCCATAGGCAACATGCAAACCATGTTGATCTCCATGTTCTCGCCGGACGATGCCTCCACACCGTTGTTCATCCTTTTGAACAACTACGGCTTCTCAGCAGATTGATGACTTACGCTTCCACTCCTTCGCAGCGGTGGTCGCAACTCATCGAACTCCCCGTCTCTCCTCTCTTCGGCTTCCTTCTCCCTTAACTCGAAGCACGAAGACGCCGCAACCTTCTCTTCGAGTAGCCGTCAAATCCTTAGGCATCCACCTAGGATTCGGCTCTGTTCCAGGAGGCAAATAATGTCCCCCGTTGCCTTTACCCGAAGAGGGGATTACCCTAGTACTCTTCTTACCAGAACGTCGGTCAGACCGGCCCTAGTGGCCGATCGTACGGCACGTGCCTCGCGGTCGACCGGCGACTAGGCCCTGGCCGACCGAGCGAACATCGATCGCGATGGCGCGGTCTCGACCGGCATGACGCGCGGTTAGACCGGCCGAAGGCTCTTGCCCGACGGCCACGACCGTGGGTCGACCGGCCTGTGACGTCCGGCTCGATCGCCTTCTCGCGCGGCATCCTTCACGCCTTCGGTTTGGGGGCCAAATATCAACTTAGCCTCCTTGCCAGATGGTACCGGCACATCATACGATCCTATCTTGATAGTGATCGCCTCTGAAGTCCTTTCCTCGAGCTTGGCGTGCTTGTGTGCCCTTCTCTTGCCATCGAGCCGGTCCTTTGTGGGGAACCGGCTTCCACTAGAAGTAGATGCCTACACTCGTGGCGATCTCCTCTCCCCTCTCCATCCTTGGTGATCCTGCATTGGAGGCATGTTGTACATAGGCGGGGGTGCCCCCCAATGCATGAAGTAAGGGAACAGATAACCTGGAGGCGGCATCGGGCATGGTCCCCATGGCATAACTTGAGGGAGATGGGGAAATGGCGGCTCCAAAACCTTTGACGAAGGACCAAATCGCTCCTTAGGGGGCGATCTTGGTCTCTTTCCTTTGGTACGCTCCTTCTCGACACTCTTCTTCTTGTACTTGTCAAGGAGCATCTCAAAGGTCACCTTGGGCTTGTAGGGCTTCTTAGACGTGGATGCCTTGGCCTTATTCTCTTTCCATGTCCCAATCTCTGGGCTCTTTGGCACAAGCATCTTGGGCCTAGGCTCCCCGATAACAACTTCCTTTCCCATAGCCGATTCGGCTTGCTCCGGCCGAATCAACACCTTCTTGTTAATGATATGCCCTAGAGGCAACATGGAGATGTTGGATATCATGGTCAATGTTTATGTATAAATGAATAAAGTGTTATTCAGTTCCATGAAATAGACATCTTGTATTGATCAATAAGTACGTGACTTATTTATGAGACTCTTTATGTATGAATCTATTTCTAAATGATCCCTGATCATATATCATATTATTGGAACTAATATGATTCTAAGATTGGCATGTTTATTGATTGACGATCATGTCTCATAGATCATGGGTATGCAGATACCAAGTCAATAAACATGGACATATGTGTTGGAGAACACATTGTTGGATAGACCCACCATGAGACACTACAGGAATTAATGTGCCATTAGTTGGTCTCAGGTAGTGTTGGTACAAAGTCCTTAGACCTGAGATCACCATGGATTCCAACATGTGTAGTAGCCTACTTTGGGACTACCAAACACTATTCCGTAACTAGGTAGTTATAAAAGTAGTCTTCGGGTTTGCTATGAAACATGGAGTGGGATGTGAGTGATCAAGATGGAATTTGCCCCTCCTTTGGAGAGATATCTCTGTCAATCAACAGACAGATAATCCAGTACGGTTCGAGTGAATGGTTAAGCTATTGAAGAGATGACACACATCTTGCCTAAAGCTTAATTGGTATCGTGAGGCAAAGGGATTTGTGTACACATTACAGGTTCAGAGCCGATATTATATTCTTGTATGCTATGATGTCAATATGTGCTGCTAGGCGCCGCTGTTGACAGGTCGGCTGAGTTGGACTCGAGCCGACGGTCGGCTGAGTTGGACTATAGCCGAAACCAAGTATACCTGAACCTACAGGGTCGCACGCTTAAGGGGATAAGAACAGGCATTCGAGTTGGACTCGGATACGGCTCGATCGGATAGGGATCCGATCGAATAGAGTCCTATGATCTTACGACGTATGGGCGGCCGACTCTATGAGATTCGGATAGGATCCGATTTGAAATAGAGTCCTGATCGGCCACTAATCCTAGTCGGCCAACTCTATATAAAGGGGTGAGGGGTGGAGAGCTGATGCATGTCAATTAAAGTCAATTGCGCCGAAATCAATCTGATCACACGCGGCCTTAGAAGTCGGCGAGATCAATCTCCACGGAAACCCTCCCCACTTTCGAGCCAAACCCTAGCCTTGCATCGCGTGCTAGCACACGGGTGTTCGGCGTTCTGTACCCGGACGTGTGGATACCGGTAGAGGCGCTGCTACGTTGCGCGCTGTTGATCGGCTACGAATCGACTGTGGAGGAATTGGCTATTTCCGCTGCATACTCCAATCGGTAACGATCTATCGGCCCTTACTTGCAAGTGTTCCTGGTTTGCGCGGTAAAAAGTTTTGTTTTTCGGCTAGCGTAGCCTCCGCGTAACCCTTCACTTCTTACGATTGAGATCGATGGTATTCATTGGGAAAGGATCGCTGTCAAGCTTCATCTTCGGGCCCTCAGTGAATTTCAATCATCCTTCATCTATGGCCGATTGAACCTGTCGACGAAAAACATTACACTCGTTAGTAGAATGCGAATAAGAATCATGCCATTTACAATAAGAACGACGCTTCAATTCTTCTAACGAGGGTATGATGTGGCCTTTAGGTAATTTGATCTGTTTTTCCTGCAGAAGATAGTCAAAAATCCTATCACATTTGGACACATCAAAACTGTACTTAATCTCACTCTGCCGATCCTTGCGAGGAGTCGGCGTCAAGCTAGAACAAACGAAGGGTTTGTTCTTGTTTGTCCAAGACCACTCAGCGACGTACATGTCATGGTCGCCCTCATCAGAGTCGAAATCACTATTAGGACAGTCGACCATGCTAACATGAGGTTTCTTATCATTGGGCCTAACAAACTTTTTAGCATCTCTGACTCGGCTTTCCTGAGCCAGAGCCTTGTGCATTACTTGACTAACATCAAGAAATTGTTGGCCATCTAACCTTTCTTTAATGGGAGCAAGCAACCCATTGAAAGCAAGGTCGGCCAAGTCTCTCTCGGTTATACTCAAGCTAAAACATCGGTTTCTAGCATCTCTAAACCTCTTAATGTAATCTGTAAGAGATTCATTATATTTTTGCCTAACCAATGTCAAATCACAAAGTCTAAGCTCAGTCTCACCAGTATAGAAGTAATCATGAAACTTCTGTTCTAACTGAGCCCAAGTATAAATAGAGTTAGCCGGTAAAGATATAAACCAAGTAAAAGCAGTACCGGATAAAGATAACGAAAATAAGCGCAATTTAAAAGCATCTGAAGTGCTAGCCTCCCCGCATTGCGCCAAGAATTGGCCGATATGTTCCCATGTGGTCCTATTATCATCTCCACTGAATTTGGTGAATTCAGGGACTCTATAACCACGAGGATATGGGATGTTATCGAAATAGTCAGGATACGGCTTTTGGTAAACCTTAGCACGATTCCTGGGCTCAATTCCGAACGATTCTCTAATGATGTTCCTAATCTGTTCCTCCATATTTTCAGGCCTAGGCGGGTCGGGCACGACCGGCGGCCTAAAAGGTGGCTGTTGTGGTGCAATATTGTCATATTGGACATCTCTTGTGTCGCGCGGATATCCCCTATTAGGATCATTGTACTGATTGGGGACATGCGGGGGAATTGGTGCGTGCACAGTAGCCACAGGGGAGTCGTGTGCAGGAACGTGGTATAGAATCGAGTTGCCCATGATGGGATCTATCTCCTGTACTGGCACCAGAGCGCCGGTCCGACTGCCATGGCGCGGTCCCGACCGGCCATGGGCTGGTCGGCCGACCGACTGGAAGGCGCGGTCCGACCAGAGATAGGCGCCGGTCGGACCGGTATAGTATGGGTGCGGGCCGGCTCGACGGCTGGTCCGATCGACGTAAGGTGAGCCGGCCGACCGACGTAATGGCGGCCCGGCCAGACGGCCGTAGGGCCGGTCGGACCGCCGTATTGTGTTCCTAGACCGGCCATCGGGCCGGCCGACCGAGATAAGATGGGCTGGTCGACGGCCAGTAGGGCTGGGCCTGACCGACGTAGTGCGGGCTTGGCCGACCCGGCGTGGGCTTGGTCGACTGCACAGGCGGCGGCGCGAACTACTTTCGCGGGGCCTTGGGCGATCGCCCGTCGGTTTTACTAAATATGTGGTTCACGGGGTTGGCTCCCCCGAAACCGAGATAGGCGACGAATCGGTCGCGGGAAGACCGGATTTACCACTCATGTGCGCTTTAAACAACCTATTAAAACAAGCCTCCATAGCGGATTCAACCTTATTGTTCACGGCGGTGGTAACGGACTCATCCACCGTACTAGCAACAAGTTTTTGAATAGGCATAGAGATGTGATCAGCGGTTACCTCGCCGCGAGTTACCTTGAGCGGGCTCCCGGGCTTGATGATGACGCCTTGTCGTGTTTTGGTGCAAGATTGATCCAGCACCTCCTGAGTGATCGCTCAGATGCGCTCCTCTATTATTTGGCGAGCCTCCCCATCCAAGTCATCCAACGAGATGTGGACAACGTTGGATGGCTCCACATCTTGCGCCGCTTGCTTGGACATGGCGGCGTCAAATCCGAGTTGGCGTCGTGTCTTCCCCAGCGGAGTCGCCAAAAATCGTGTTGACACCTTTTTTGGCAAAAGGCACGAACACGATCGAATCACCTAAAGCCTTGCGGTGGTTCTTGGTACAGAGTCGCCAACCACTTCAATCTAGCAAGAACTAGAACAAAGAGGGTTTTGCAGATCAAATCGGCTAGCGGAACCGATTTAGATGGATAGATTGATAACTACTCGTCTCGTGAGCAAACGGAAAGTTTTCAAGACAAACTTACAAAGAGGTGTCGCACTCTCGTAGCGGCCGTGGAGGATTTACGGTGCAAATCGACAAAGATGGACTAAACTAGGGATAAGTAGAAAAATATGGCTGAAAATAAAGAAAACGATTCAAATAGATTGATTGTGTATTGTGTGTTTCGATATTACAATTGAACCGGCCTTGGCCCTTATATAGGGGTTGGTCTTGCCCTCTACAGGCCCTTCTCCACGTCCAATTCGGGATAAACATGTTTGGAAACCCGAGATACATCGTATGGAAAAAGGAAACCCGAATACCGACGAAGTCGTCTAGGTTTCGGACTCTGCCGGTCAGACCGGCCATATGCCTTTGGTCTGACCGGCCCCACTGCCCGGTCTGACCGGCCTATACACGGCGGTCAGACCGGCCTCTCCGAAGAAACCGACAAATTTCCAAATATTGGCAATCTTTCCTATTTTGATTCCTAAGTGCCAATTTTGGGTGTAAACAGGCTGCATCGGTCCCGGCCACTGGCTTCACCACCTTCGTCAGATCCGTCAGATAGGATACGGCCGCCTTGATGCTTGATCGTTCATCTTCTATCTCCTTCGGCAGGCCGACCACGTATTCTTCTTGGACCGTGATCTCGGTCTCAATCTGGACGAGTTCAGCTACCAGCTTGTCTCGACGCACGCAAAGCTGATCGAGTTTGGCAATCGGCTCTGTCTTCAATGCGTCAAACTTGGCCTTCTTCTCCTTGATCTCTTCTTGGTTAGATTTGATGGCCGCCGCTAGTGATTTGTTCTCTCGGCGATCGGCTATGCGCTGCTTTGCCCGCTCGTATTTGTGCCGATGCGCTTCGAGGAAGGTTGCTGGCGCGATTGTATCGGCCAAGTCGTCTGGAAGCCTGGCTTGAATCTCTTCGAACCGATTACAGACGGAACCGCAATCGGCTACCAGCACATCCAATGAGCTCTCCAGCCGATTAGCGATGTCGGCTAGCGTGGTCCTCAGGTCTTCATCAAGCGGCACCAAGGCCCTGTCAGCGGCCTCATCCAGGTCAATGAACTCCGACAAGTCGAATCCCAGGAGGTCGGCTATGCTTTGCCAGGCAAAGAACAGTTATAGCATGGATAGAAATCATGGAGTTGATTGTGGAGAAGACAGTTATAATACTTACTTGGACTGCTGGAGCCGATGTAGCTTCGTCATCGGCATTCCTGTCACCTGCAGCCGACGGAGTGTGTTCACTTGATACCTGGGGGGACAGGTGTTGGGGTGCGAGGAGGCTGAAAAAAGCACAAGGTTAAAGATCGGCTGATAAGGGAAAGTGTGTGGAGTCGAAATACTTACTAAACGGAGAGGAGCCGTTTTCTTCTTGGTGGCTAGTTTCTTCCTCTGCCGATGTAAAGAATATAGTAAGACGAGTATGAATAAAGAAGTTAGGAGACCAAAAGTATTGAAAGTCGCTTACCAGCGTCGGACGGACGGGGCATTTTGGTGGACTTGGTGTTTTCTGCACGGAGGACTCGTCGGCTGACGGAGTTTGAGCGTATTTGTCGAAGGAGCTGGAGTCGGCTGCAGCCTCGTCAACGACGTCCTCAACTTCTTCACCAAGGACCTCATCGTCAAGTACTGCGTTGACTTCTGGGTCGATGGGGGACAGGTCATCGGCCGGGCTTGGTTTCTGCTTCTTGGCAGGCTTCTTCTTCGCCGCAACCGGTGTAGCGGCAGCCGACGGCTTGTCCCATTTTTGCCGACGGATAGGTTCGCAGGTTTGGCCATGGAGTAGGGTTGACACCTTCGGCGCGTTGAAGCCGATTATGGATGGCGCCAACCCACAGACGTTTGGCAGCATGCCAAGGCCATAACTGATGGCCGCTCCTGATCGGTTGACCCGGGGAGGAGAAACATCGTTCGTCTGCAGGAACAAAGGTGTAAGTAACGAGACATGCACATCATAGCAAGACTGGAAAAGAATTTCTTACCGATGGAATCATCTCAGGGTCGACGGTGGTGAGATACATGGAAGCTGATTGGTGGAATATGTGTGATTTCCATTCTGCCCACCATCGGCTGAAGGCATGTGTCCTTGTGACTGCTAGTTCGATGACCCCGAAGCTGCTAAGAGGAGGGCTTGGGAGGCTTAACAGCCAAAGCATCATGATTTTACCGTCAATAATGCCTCTGGCTTGGATCTTGTCTGAGTAGTACAGCCCAATCGGCAATTGACCTAGCCCAAGTTGTCTTGCAGCTGCCATCGGATGGTAGAACTCGTAACTCTTCTGGATGTTTCTTCCTTGGTGGATGCTGACTGGCAGGATGCAAGGAGAGATGGCAGTGGTGAAGATCTCTCTCGGCTTATCAAACTTTGGGGAATTGATCTCATCTAGCCGAAGATCGTCTGGCCACTCAAATTTGTTGAACTTATCATAAGCAAACCAAATGGTAGAGTCGGCTGGGAACCCATTGTAGAAGTTGTTGAACTAGTTTTTGAAGTATTCGGCTGACAGCTTTGGACCCGAATAAGAAGAAGCAGCTTCTCCATATGACATACAACACCGAGTAGTTATCTCCTCGTCATCACGGTACTTCGGCTCGGCTAGGGGGAAATCGGTCTCAAGCAGGTTTGGACGATTGGAAACTTTATAGGTGTACAGGTTGAGCCACAACTGAAGCAGCCACCAGGGCCCTCCGGTGTTGATAGATTGTTTCAAAGCCAGCTTCATCGGCACATTGCTCAGCATTTGGTACAAGTAGCCGAGCAGGTATTTCCCTAGGGGAATTTTCCTTTTCTCCACTAATGCTTCGGCTACATGTTGCCAGTTGGTGGTCGGCCCACAACTTGATCTGCAGAAAACGGATTTCTCTAACCACATCATCAAGAAAGCCGCATGTTCCCTGTCAGAGACCGGGCTGTCCCTCATGTTCATTGATATGAATCCACTCCAGGCGCCGATGCTCTTGGTCTTGAAATTGTGGTGGAACTTGATATTCAGATCAGAGGGGGCAACAGCCGATGTTATGTCTAAGCCGGTTAGCATGACTATGTCCATGAGAGTTGGTGTCATTGGCCCTTGCCTAAAGAGGAATGCATTCAGCGTGTCCGACCAAAAGTAACTAGCAGTCGATAGCAGTGAATCATCCTTTCACATGTTGGCTAAAGTCAGAGCTAAGCATTGGTCGATTCCTATTTCGTCCCAGGTGGCTTGCTTGCTAGCCGACATCCTAGCATACCAAGATGGTCAAGATTTGTCTGTTGAGGGCCAGAATTTGAAGGTCCTTGTCTAGTAAGCTAAGTCCGGGGTAGAAAACCTAAAGGGGATCCGATTGGTTTCAGCGTTGATGAACTCAGTGGGGTCTAGGTTACCAATCGGCCCTAACAGCAGCTGGTCATGATGAAGAAGGCTAGGGATTGCAATTTGGTGGGATAGGTGCTACAAATTGCAAGAAGGAATAATGGAATTAAAAAGGGGCTAAAAATCCAGATTGCGCAAAGTAAAGGGCTTGAGCCGACGAGAACTTACCTCGGGGTACTCCGCGAGGGCCGCATCAGAAGGAGCGTGTGAGGATGCCATCGGTGCAGGGAGATCGCCGCTTCGGGGGTGCGCACTGGCGAGATTTGGGAGCGGTTCTGACGAAGTCGCCAAGGAAGAGGAGAAGTTTTTCCTGGTTAGGGCTTGAGAGCGGAAAGTAGTGTGGCTTGTTTCAGCGCCGGGCGGGCAATATTTAAAGAGCTTTTCAACGGCCGAAACGGAATAGGACGAAGTCACGTCGGAATTTGAAAAGCGGCAAATATGCGTAATTATCTTATCACGGACTTGGGGGGCATGTGTTAACGACCAAATTTGGTAACCAAATCCCTGAGTTCAAGGCTGAGTTTGAAGCGGAATCGGATCGGGAAGTGATTTGCGGAGAAATAGAGGCCGCGTCGGCTTTGACTAAATCGGCTGGGAGACCAGTCGGCTAAGGCCGAATCGGATAGGGACAACCGATAGCCGTTTCCGATTCAGAGAAGAAGATGGAACCTTTTTTGATAAAGAAGCTTCAAGATAAAAGGAAGAAACGGTTGCCAAATGTTCGTTAAGATATTGCCATCTATGGATAGAGTCCTGTAATGACAATTGTATCTGTAAAATAGGGATTTGTATAGATATTCCTTTTGTAATGCGGCATGGGACCATGTCCCGGAATATTGTTGTACCATGTACAGTAGATAAGTAGAAACCGTGTTGTACATGGACTTTGTTGTACTTGGGTATAACTAGGACCCGAGACCCCTGTAAATATATACACACATCAATACAAACTCGGTGCATCACCAAACCTCTTTATTTTAGACGAGTTCTTGATCTCGCTTCGGGCTGCATTGATCTCGATCTCCAAGCAAGGTAATTACTTGTCATTAGTGGTTTGTATTGTCGAAATTAGTGCTTACATCGTCATGATACTCTAGTTTTGATGTTATGAACTATGCAAATTATCATATACTATCTCGGCATAGCCGATCTATCCTAATCACTTAGTTTAAGTACGCTTTAGGATAGTAATTATATATAAATTGGCGCCTTTAGCCGATCCCGTAGGATCTAATTTTAACTTAATGCCTATTTCTTGTTTCTTCTTGGTTACAGGATCAAACCAACTGACACGCCTTAATTACCAAAGGTAGCCAAGAACGGACCCGCACTGGAGTTAAGCAGATCTCCCAGGCCAGCGCGTGGGAAGGATTTCTCTTCAACAGGGAGACACCTAACCGTCTAGAGAGTGCTCTCCAAGAGAAATAGGCACCACTCCATAGCCCTGCAAGAATCACCAAGTGCTCAAGTCACCTAGCTCTCTCACTCTCACAATCACTCCAAACACTCAATCTTCTCACAAATTTGGTCATGTGGCTCAAGAATTGAGTTGGAATGAGCTAGAACACCATGGGAGAAGCTAGGAGATTGAAAAACAAAAGTGGGATGGCCAAAAGTGAGCTAGGGACAAGGTGGGATATATATATAGGTACACGATTGCGTCACCTAGCCGTTACTCACAAACACAGCTGGAATACTGTCCGAAAGTTTCGGTCTGGGACTATCGGAAGTTCCGACCAACCCTTGGTTCTCAGGGTTTTGCTGCGAGGTGAAGGTGTCCGGAAGTTCCGGTTTTGAACCTCAGAACTTCCGATCGGCTTTCTTTGTTGAGGAAAGGGGAATTTTCAAAAACAACTCCAAAAAATCTCACTCAAGGATATTCTGACTAAGAGCACTTAGATCATCTCATGGCATGAGTTTTACCCCTCTTAATAGTACGGTTTTTCCTAAAACTCAAGATTCAAGAAAAAAGTATTATAAACCGTTGTCGAATCTTTTCTCCTTTTTGCAATTGATGTTTGAGGGTTCTCCTTTCACAAAACCTGCACAACTAAGCATTTAGGGACTAATTCTCTTGCACATATATTAATTAAACACATTTGTCCCTTAACAAATTATTATTAACCACCAAAACTCACTTAGGGGGCTAGATGCACTTTCACGGTTCACCTGCGGTCTGACCACTAGCCGGTCTGACCGACTGGTCAGTGTCGGTCTGACCGTGCTCCTTGTACCAAAACCTAATTTTTTCCATCGTTGTTTCGTAAAAACAATTTCTCTTTCCTTTTCTGTTTATGGGTAAGTCTAAAACAAAATCCAACCAAATGTCCATCTTTTCCACAAAATGAACAAGTGTATTTCTCACGATGATTAGAAGCACAAGTAGAAACAGATGGTTTAGTAACAGAAGTAGCAACAAGTGGTTTTGCAATCACAGCATTGGTTTTGAAGGATGATTCATTCAAAGAAGTCATGATGCCAGCAGATTTAAACACAATGGGTTTAGGATCTGGTTTAGTCCAAATTTTACCTCTCTCAGTTATACTCAAAACAGCAGGGGGATGCCTAGAAAAGTGAACATAGGGATCAAAACATAAACCATGGTTGTTTGTGCTAACCTTTGATTGATCCAAAATCATGTTGAGATTCTTTTTTCCAACAGAAAATGTTGCAAAGAACTTTTTAAGTAAGAAATCTCTTGAGTCAAAGTAGCACAATTTTTGCAAGCATCCAAAAGACATTTCTATTTTCTACAAGTTTGACAAGAAAACACTTTGTCTTGCTTAACTGTTTCTTCCATATGCCTAACATGACCTATGGCATTTTTTAATTTCAATTCATTAGCAAGACATGATGAGCAAGGTTTTGCACTAGATTGTTTCAACCTTTTAGAGCTAATCACATTAAATATAGAGCTAGCAAATAAAGCAACTCGACATTTATTTAAAGCTATTTTTGTTAAAAACAATTTATCAGTCAATCTAGTGTTCGTGGCAAAGCTAAGAGCAAGACAAGATTCAAATTTTTGAGTTTTCTTAGATTTAATATCAACCTTCTTGGCATAAACATCTCTAATTGACTTAATTTCAGCAAATAAAACCTCACAAGATTTGCAATCATCATCATCGAAGCAAGAGATCTTAATCTATTATTTTCAGCTTTAAGAGAATCAATAACTACTTCATGTTAATTAATCTTCTTTTCAAATTTAGAAATCTTGTAACCAACTCTAGCAATAACATCTTGAAGATATTCAACACTAGGAGCATGAGTTACCTCATTATCATCTTCAGAATCTTCATCAATGCTACTGACCATGAAACAAACCCTAGCAATGTTCTTCTTCTTGTCATCATCTTCATCCTTTCAAAATCAACATCACTTGATTCTCGAACCGCTTCATATGCTGCATCAATTGTCTTTTGGTAGAACTTCTTCATCTTCATATTTCTCACCTGCTTTTTGTTTTGCTTAGCATCCTTGGATCAATCCTGAGGCTTTGCCTCCTCCAGTGTACCTTTTCCAGCCTTGGGACACTGAGATCGAATGTGTCCTGGTTATCCACACCCGAAACAACGAATTGGTTCTCCTCTCATCCTGGACCTGACATTATTCACAGCTCGAGAAATTCTGTTAGCAAGCAATACCAAGTCCTCCTCACTGATTTCCTCCAGTTGATCATCGGACATGGCAGAGAAAGTAGCAAACATTGACCGTGAAGTAGAATCGAAAGATGCAGAAGAAGACACCAAAGCAGAAGAGTTCGAATCAGTCCTTTTAGAGAGAATGTTCATCTCATAGGTTTTCAATTTGGTGTAAAGAATATCCAAAGTCAAAGTGTTCATGTCAACCGATTTCTGAATAGAAGTCACTTTAACATCCCAAATTTTCATATCAAGACCATTCATGAAGTGACGAGCAACCTCAGATTGAGAATAGTTAACCTCATAAGAAGCATCAACAGATTTAAGATTACTCAAAATTTTGTTAAACCGGTCCAGATAGTCATCCAAGGACTCCCCATGTGTCATCTCAAATTTGATGTACTCCTTTTTGAAAACGTCTTTTCGCAACTCTTTAATGCTTGAAGATCCAGTATGAAAATCATTCAAAGCCTTCAGAATCTCATTAGCAGTAGCAAGATGCAAAACACGATCAAAGTCAGAGCGAGAAATTGCATTAAGAATAACATTGCGAGCTTTGTATTTATATTCAAATTTTAATTTGAGAGCAGGAGTATCAATGCACTCAGGGATTTCATAAGGTTGTGCAACTTTTAGCCAAATATCATAGCCTTGAGATGTTATGTAAGATTCCATCTTTTTCTTCCAATAATCAAAATCAGTTTCATTGATAATATGAGGTTTGTTTGAAAACTTTTCAGCCATGGCAAATAGATCAGAAAAGCAACAGATGTCAAATCAAGAATGAGGCTCTGATACCACTTGTAGGATCGAAACAGAGTAAACAAAACCTACCAGAGGGGGGTGAATGGTAAGGAAAAACCAAAGCCAAAAATCTTTTGCGGAATTAAAAGATTACCTCTAACCGATGAAACCAATCTAGAAAAAGAAATCAAACTGTAGTTGTTGAAGTCGCCGTCGGTCTGTTGATTTGAAAATTCTCTCACGCGCTGGCCTGGGAGATTTGCTTAGCTCCAGTGTAGGTCCGTCCTTGACTACCTGTGATGATCTAGGCATGCCAATTGGTTTGATATGCTAACCAATAAGAAATAATAAACAGATACATGCGTTAAGGTTAAAGTTAAATCCTACCGGATCGGCTCAAGAAACCAACTTGCATATAATTGCCTTCTCGAAGCATATTTAAACTAAGTGACTGGGATAGATCGGTGCCGAGACAGTATGAATCACTTAACATAAATATACATCAAGATAATAAGTATATGCGTTTATAACCTAGCTGATGCTGCAGGTCTAACGTGAATCGGCTAATACTCTGATACATCTTATAAAAAGATATCGATCTAACCTAAATGTGTTAAACCTAGATCAATCGGCTGTCGACTGATGCCAACGGGCTGATACTGGTTTAAGGTATTTAACCAGATTGAGATCTTAATATAAGAGGCAGATTTAATATATCTAATAGTAAATAATGCTAAAAGATTATTAAAATGTAAGGCGGATGAAACCCCAAAGACTTGTCTCTACGTGTAGGCATCTAATCAAATAGTTCTAAATACTTCTAAAAGCGACTAAACGGATCATAGATGATGCAGCATTAAGTACAAAAAGATAGTATTAGATCTATATAGACTCATTTAAACCCTTCAAGAAGGTAGATACAGCATATAACCTAATCCAACATCTAGATCTAGCTCTGTCGGCTGCTGTCTCCCGAGAGAAACAAGCCGACGGCGAGATAGATCTAGGCATTGTTCTAGATTGTATGTCGTATATGATAACTTGCGCAGTTTATAACATTAAACCTAGAGTGTCATGACGATGTAAGCACTAGATTCGACGGAATAAACCACTAATGACGAGAATTTACCTTGTTCGGGGTTCGAATCGATGCAGCCCGAAGCCGGATCAGGAACTCGTCTAAAAGAAAATAGGAGGTGATGTGCCAAAGTTGTATTGATGTGTGATTGATATTTACAAGAGGTCTCGGGTCCTATTTATACCCAAGAATAATACTATCCATATAAGACATGGTTTCTATCTAATATACTATTCAAAATACGATAATATCTCGGGATACAGTCCCATGTCGCATTACAAAAGGAAATATCTAAACAAAACCCTGTTTTACAGATACAATTGCTGTTATAGGACTTCATCCATAGATGGCAATACTTTAACGAACATTTGTGAACTGAATCTTCCTTTTATCTTCAAGCTTCTTTATCAGAAACGGTTTCATCTCCTTCTCTAAATTGGAATCGGCTATCGGCTATCTCTGTCCGATTCGACCTCAGCCGACTGGTCTTCCAGCCGATTTAATCGTGGCCGATGCAGCCTCTGTTTCCTTCGCAGATCATTTTCCAATCCAATTCTGCTATAATCTCGGCTTGGACTTAGGGATTTGGTTACCAAATTTGGTCGTTAACACATGCCCCCCAAGTTTATGATAAGATAATTTCTTTAAATAGCACCTGCCTTGCGTCGAAACAAACCACGTTGTTACTTTCATCTCTTAAGCCCTAGCCAAAAAAACTCTTCGTCTCCTCAGCGACCTCGTCGGACCCGAAGTGCGACATCACCGACAACCCTTTCCGTGGCGCCAATCCCGCTCTTCAATGGCGTCCTCAAGCACTCATTCCGAAGCGGCCCAAGCGGAATACCCAGAGGTAAGTCTCATCGGCTACCGCCCTTTACTCCCTGCAGTTTGGCTTTCATCTTTTGTAATCTTATTTTTTCATCCCTTAAATCACAGCATCTCACCCACCAAATTGCCATTCCAGACCTCGCTAGTCCCAATCAGTTCTTGTTTGGGCCGATCGGCAACGTAGACCATAGCGAGCTCATAAATGTTGAAACGAACCGAATCCCCTTCAGATTTTCCACCCTTGACCTAGCCCACTTGTCCGGCTTGGCCCTCAACAGATAAATCTTGGCCAGCTTGGCCCTCAACAGATAAATCTTGGCCAGCTTGGTACTCACGGATGTCGGCTAGGAAACAAACCCACTGGACTGAGATAGGAATAAGCCAATGCCTAGCCTTGACGATAGCCGATATCTCAAAGGATGAACCCCTTCTATCGGCTACCACCTACTTCTGGTCGGACGCGCTAAATGCGTTCCTTTTCAGGCAAAGGCCGATGACACCAACCCTTATGGATATAGTGATGATCACAGGATTGGATATAACATCCACAGTTGACCCAGTCGGCCTCAACATCAAGTGTTCCCACAATTTTAAGACCAAAAGCATAGGGGGCTGGAGCGGCTTCCTATCCATGAACAAGAAAGACGGCCCAATTTCTGAGAGAGAACACACTGCTTTCCTGTTAATGTGGCTGGAGAAATATGTCTTCTGCAGATCGAGCTGTGGGCCGACTAGCAACCGCGACATAGCCGAAGCCTTAGTGAGCAAAAAACAAGTTCCTTTGGGAAAATACTTGCTCGGCTATCTATACCAAATGCTAAGTAATGCATGGCTCAGCTAGCTTCTCAACAAGCCATCGACACAGGAGGGCCCTGGTGGCTTCTGCAGTTGTGGCTAAACCTTCATGTCCACCGGGTTGCAGAAAGGCCAACCCCATTAGAGGCTGATTTCCCTTTAATCGAGCCAAGATTTGAAGATGATGAAGAAGTGACCACCCGCCGATGCATGTCATACGGGGAAGCAGCAGCAACCTATCCCGGATCCAAGCTAATAGCCGAACACTTCAAAAACTGGTTCGGCAACCTATACAGCGGCTTTCCAAGCAGCTCAAGGATATGGTTTGCTTACAAAGATTTCGATAGATTCGAACTCCCAGATGATCTTCGGCTGGATGAGCTCAACTCTGAGGGATATGACAAACCAAGGGAAATCTATACATCGGCTATCACACCTTGCATCCTCCCTGTCAGCATTCACCAAGGGCGCAACATCCAAAGATCTTATGAGTTCTATCATCCGATGGTGGCCGCAAGACAACTTGGCATGGGTCAGCTGCCGATCGGCCTCTACTACGTAGACAAGATCCAATCCAGAGGCAAGATCGAGGGAGATATCATGATGAATCGGCTGCTCAGCATTCCTGGCCCTCCTCTAGGCAGCATCGACAACATTGACCAGGCGGTGAGAAGGACAACAATCTTCAGCCGATGGTGGAACGAATGGAAACGACACTTGTTCCATCAATCGGCCTAAATGTACCTGACCATCATCGACCCGGAGATGACTCCATCGGTAAGTATCTCTCTTTTTTCTTTGACTTAGCTTTCTTTGGCCATTTCTTATATTATTGGCTGATCATGCTGAAGGGTTACGCGGAGGCTACGCTAGCCGAAAACAAAAACTTTTCTACCGCGCAAACTAGGAACACTTGCAAGTAAGGGCCGATAGATTGTTGCCGATTGGAGTATGCAGCGGAAATAGCCAATCAGGACTATCCGATCTGGAACTGTGCTGGCCGATGACAGCCGATTCTCGCAAGCCGATAGCCGATTCACCAATCAGCCGATTCTCCAAGTAGCCGATTCGCCGAGTCGTCTGACCGTGTTCTCGCGCCTCGCTCCGATGCACTCGACCGCAGCCGATTCCTCCACAGCCGATTCACAGCGCGCAACGTAGCAGCGCCTCTACCGGTATCCACACGTCCGGGGACAGAACGCCGAACATCCGTGTGCTAGCACGCGATGCAAGGCTAGGGTTTGGCTCGAAAGTGGGAGGGTTTCTGTGGAGATTGATCTCGGTGACTTCTGTTGCGGATTCGGTTCAATGCGATGCCGCAACTCTCCACCCCTCGCTCCTTTATATAGAGTTGGCCGACTGGGACTAGTGGCCGATCAGGACTCTATTTTAAATCGGATCCTATCCGAATCTCACAGAGTTGAGCCCATACGTCGTAAGCCCATAGGACTCTATCGGATCGGATCCCTATCCGATCGAGCCGTATCCGAGTCCAACTCGAATGCCCGTTCTTATCCCCTTAAGCGTGTGACCCCCGTAGGTTCGGGTATACTCGGTTTCGGCTATAGTCCAACTTAGCCGATCATCGGCTCGAGTCCAACTCGGCCGACTGTCAACGACGGCGCCTAGCAAGACATATTGACACCATAGTATACAAGAATATAATATCGGCTCGAACCTGTAATGTGTACACAAATCCCTTTGCCTCACGATACCAATTAAGCTATAGGCAAGATGTGTGCCATCCCTTCAATAGCTTAACCATTCACTCGAACCGTATTGGATTATCTCGTCCGTTGATTGACTCCTCAATCAACTTAGCATGGCCATGCATTTCCATAATCCATTACCTCGAGGGGCCCAGAGATATCTCTCCAAAGGAGGGGCAAATTCCATCTTGATCACTCACATCCCACTCCATGTTTCATAGCAAACCCGAAAACTACCTTTATAACTACCCAGCTATGGAATAGCGTTTGGTAGTCCCAAAGTAGGCTACTACACATGTTGGAATCCATGGTGATCTCAGGTCTAAGGACTTTGTACCAACAGTACCTGAGACCAACTAATGGCACATTAATTCCTGTAGTGTCTCATGGTGGGTCTATCCAACAATGTGTTCTCCAACACATAGGTCCATGTTTATTGACTTGGTATCTGCATACCCATGATCTATGAGACATGATCGTCAATCAATAAACATGCCGATCTTAGAATCATATTAGTTCCAATAATATGATATATGATCAGGGATCATTTAGAAATAGATTCATACATATAGAGTCTCACAAAATAAGTCACGTACTTATTGATCAATACAAGATGTCTATTTTATGGAACTGAATAACACTTTATTCATAAATATATAAACATTGACATGATATCCAACATCTCCATGTTGCCTCTAGGGCATATCACTAACACATGCCTCATTCCTTTACAGACGACCGATACCTCCCCCTTCGCACACAAGTAATACGGGAGAGGCCATCCACTACGCCCCTGGCGTGCTATCCGGCGGCTGCGGACTGGCCCCGTCCATCATCGACTGCCATGCGCCGAAGGTGGGCACTTTGCTTCACGTCCAGACCCGTGCGCCACTGCATCGACTAAAAAGGGCGGCACCGTCGGCTGCTGCTACCCCGGCTAAAGAAAAAAGAAAACGAGCTTCAAAGAAGCCGAGGACAACCCCAGCCGACGACTTGCCCCCAATCGACCCGGACGTGGACGCGACCCTTGAAGAAGAAGTTAGGGACGAGGAAATGGAGCAAGCCGTCAACGCCGCCGCAGCCGAAACAAGCTCTTCGAACTAGTACGCTCAGACTCCATCGGCCGAGCAAACCATTGAGCAAACTCCAAGCCCTCCGAAATGTGTCCCTCGTCCTCAGCCGGTAAGCATTTTTCATCACTTAATCCTGCCATCTTTTTTTATCATTATAACTTATTGGCTTTCTGTGTCTGTAGGCAAAGAAATTAGCCGCCAAGAAGAAAACGGCTCCTCCTCCTTCGGTAAGCTCTATCTTCATCTCCTTCTTACTAACACAGCCGAATTTCTGACTTGCATTTTTTCCAGCCTCGCCGTGCTCCAACACCTGCCCCCCATGTATCAAGGGAGCCGACGCCGATGGCCGCACGTGATGGTGATGCTGAGGACGTGGCTACCTCAGTTTCAGCTATCCGAGTAAGTCCTGTTCAGCTTCATAAATCAACCTATTAATTTTGTCGGCTCTCTTAACCAACTTCTATCTTGCAGTCTATAGACGATCTTCTGGATTTCGATCTATCGGAATTCCTTGATCCCGACGAGGGCGCCGATAAGGCCATGGTGGTATCAGACGAGGAGCTACGAGCAACTTTGTCAGATATAGTTTTTTTCCAAACGGCTAGAGTGCTCCCTCAATTTCCTGGTCACTGACTGCGGTTCCATCCGTAGTCGGTTTGAGGACATCCAAGATCGGCTGCCGGACCAGCTGGCTGACACTATTGCACCGACCACATTTATGGAGGCGCATCGGCACAAACTTGAACGAGCTAAACAGATGATAGCCGATCGCCGCGAAAACCAAGCATTGGATGCCACCATCAAGGCCAGCCAACAAGAGATTACTGCCGAGAAGGCTAAGTTCGACGCTTTGAAGACCGAGCCGATTGCAGAACTTGATCGGCTTTGCAAGGATTAGGAAGAGCTGATAGCCGAACTCGCCAACATTGACGCTGATATCGTGGCAAAGGAACAACGCGTGGCCGGCGTGCCGAAGGAGATCGAGGACCAGCGAGCGAAGATCAAGGCCCGTGTCAAATCTGTCCGATATGGCCAAGGCGATGAAGCCGATCCCGGGGAACGATGCAGTCGATGCGAAGGCCATTGAAGAAATAGATGGGATCCGTCATAGGGCAATATCGGCCATCAAGGACTTCCTCTCGCGTTGAACTCACTTGTAATAGCTGGCTAGGTATTCTTGTACTTAGCTTTTTTGCGTGTTTTGTGATTGGCTAAGACATCTTCTGTAAATCGGCTAATCGTAACTCAATCCCTGTTTAATGTATGCTTGCCGATTATCTCAAACTTACTTGATGCCGATTACTTCAAAAATGTTTGAAAATCGTGAAAAATTTTGCCCTGCCTGCTTGACATCGTATTGTTGTCGTATATGCCCCCTAATTTTGTTGACGGTGTTCCCAGCGTTAACAAAATTATCAAATCAAATACCCTATTGCTGTCGGCTAGGCTAAGCAGATGTATGAAAATTAGGGAAAAAACTTGGCGTGAAAACGCCCTAAAGGCGATGCGTACGTTACAACGCATCGGTTAACATGAATCGGCATGACCATAGCCGAATCATGAGTTGATCCATACACTTGGGTAATATTTCTTTAAATATTTGCCGTTTAGAGCCCTCCCAAACACTTCTCCATCTAAACCTTCTAGCATGTAAGCTCCTTTAGAGACGCATTTGTGGATCTTGAATGGCCCTTCCCAATTTGGGGACCATTTGCCGAACTTATTGTCTCTTGACCCGATCGGCAATATCAATTTCCAAACGAGTTCGCCCTCTTCGAACGACTTAGGGACAACCTTCTTGTTATAATGGCGGGCTACTCGTTCCTTATCCTTTGTTACTTTTTCCAAGGCCCTCATCCGTGATAACACCAAATCTTCTGATTCATCTACCATGAGGTTGTAGTAATCATCGGTTGTAAGTTGATCTTGTAACTGAATTCTTCTAGAGCCGATGATGTTTTCCCATGGTAAAACTGTTTCATGCCCATAGACTAGTTTATATGGAGGAACTTGGATGGATCCGTGGCAAGCCATCCGATAGGCCCAAAGTGATTCGGCTAATCGGCTATGCCATTGCTTAGGATATTAAAAAATCTTCCTTTTTATCAGCTTAATCAAGCTCTTGTTTGAAGCCTCTGCTTGCCCGTTGGCCTGAGCATAATACGGCGAAGAATTGAGTAGTTTGATTCCCATGCCGTCGGCAAACTGAACAAACTCATCCAATATAAAGATAGATCCCTGATCTGTTGTTATTGTTTGAGGGACGCCAAATCAGTACACGATGTGTTCTTTAACAAACTCGATTGCGTCCTTTGAATCGACCTTCTTTAGAAGAATTGCTTCCACCCACTTCGTGAAATAATCTGTTGCCACCAGTATGAATTTATGTCCCTTACTTGAGGGTGGATTGATCTGGCCGATCATATCTATTCCCCAACCTCTGAACGGCCAAGGCTTTATTATTGGGTTCATAGCCGATGCTGGTGCCCTTTGTATAGCCCCGAATCTCTGACAATCCTGGCAGCCCTTGTAGTACTTGAAACAATCCTCCAGCATCGTTGGCCAAAAGTACCATGCTCTCCGCAGTAGCCACTTCATCTTATGAGCCGATTGGTGTGTGCCACAAATCCCTTCATGCACTTCTCCGATAGCCACCTTGGCTTGATCGGCACTGAGACACTTGAGAACCACGCCATCAATCGTCCGATAATACAAATCTCCATCGAGCAAGACATATCTTAAAGCCTTGTAGCGCAATTTCCTTGAAGCCGACTGGGAAGGGTTTTGTAAATAACTGTAGACTTCAAACCTTCAGTCGTCGTTTCTGTTATGGTGGCAATCTCTATCTCAATATCTTTTGTCATCAGCTTGTAACCCGATGCCCCTTGAGCTAAATCATTGGCTTCTGCATTCTGCTCCCTGGGGACATGCTTTAATGTAACTAGCCGAAAGTTGTCCATCAATTCTCGACATCGTTGATAGTAGACCATCAGCACATCATTTTTGCACTCATATTCTCCCGACAACTGGTTGATGACCAACAGTGAATCCCCCATGATCTCGATGGCGTCAGCTTTAACTTCCTTGAGAAGATGCAATCCTTTGAGCACTGCTTCGTATTCGGCTTGGTTGTTTATAGGGTGGGGGTTGATTGAGAATGTAAATTCAAAACTTGCCCCCCTTGGGGATATGATTACCAAGCCGATACCGCATCCACTCGTGCAAACCGAGCCATCAAACGTCAATGTCCAAGGTATAATTTCCACTGAGCCGATTGAATCATTTCTATGCTCGACTATAAAATTGGCTATAGCTTGTCCTTTAACTGCCTTGGGTGCCTGGTATCTCAAATCAAACTCTGTTAAGGCAAAAATCCATTTTCCAACTCGTCCTTTCAACACTGGAGCCGATAGCATATATTTAACTACATCGGCTTTGCATATTATTGTGCAATCATTGGACAACAGATAATGTCTTAAATTGGTACATGAAAAATACACGCAAAGGCACAATTTCTCCACTGGTGAATACCTTGTTTCTGCATCCAGCAGCCGTCAGCTAAGATAAAAGATGGCCTTTTCCTTCCCTTCAACCTCTTGGATCAAGACTGAGCCGATTGACTTATCGTCGGCTGACAGATATAATTTGAATGGTATCCCTTTTTGTGGAGAAATTAGAACTGGAGGCGAGCTTAAATAATTCTTGATATTGTCCAAAGCTTTCTGTTGTTCTGCCCCCGAAGTGAATGCTTGATCGGCCTTAAGCCGAAGCAGAGGTGTGAACGGCTCCATCTTTTCTGAAAGATTGGCTATGAATCGTCTGACGAAGTTGATTTTGCCGATCAGAGATTGCAACTGCTTCTTGTCCTTCGGAGGTTGTATTGTCTTAATAGCATTGATGCTCCTTGGTGTGACTTTGATCCCCCTCTCATGAACAAGAAACCCTAAAAATTGCCTGACCGACACGCCGAACGCGCATTTCAGTGGATTCATCTTGAGGCCATATTTTCTTGTTCGCTCCAAAACCTGTCTAAGATCGGCTATGTTATTTTCTGCTTCCCTGGACTTGACAACAACATCATCAATATAAATCTCTACCAGTGAGCCGATCATATCATGGAAAATGTAATTCATGGCCCTTTGATAAGTTGCTCCAGCGTTTTTCAACCCAAATGTCATGACAACCCATTCATACAAGTCGATTGCTCCTGGGCATCTGAAAGCAGTCTTGTGAACATCTTCTTCGGCCACAAAGATTTGATTGTAACCTGCATTACCATCCATGAAACTTATTATCTTGTGGCCGAAAGCAGCATCCACTACTAAATCGGCTATGGGCATTGGGTATTCGTCCTTAGGGGTAGCCTTATTTAAGTCCCTGAAATCGATGCACACCCAAAGTTTACCATTCTTTTTTATCACTGGAACAATGTTCGAGACCCACTCGGCATATCGGCAGGGCCAAATGAATTTAGCGTCATATAGCCGAGTGATTTTGGCTTTGATTGCATCATACATATCGGCCTTAAATCTCCTAGGAGACTGTTTGAATGGCTGATAACCCGGCTTGATAGGCAGCCGATGCACAACAATAGATGGGCTAAGACCAGGCATCTCGAAGTACTCCCAAGCAAAATGATCTTTATATTCCTTTAATAAATCAATAAACTAGGATCTACAATGAGAAGACAAATTTTACTAATATATGTCGGCCTAGGCCTATCTCCAGAGCCGATATCTATTCTTCTAGCTCGTCGGTCAACATAAATCCTTACCCAAGCTTGCCATCGTCGTCATCCGTGGTGTCCTTGCTGTAGACGCTCGAGCCCTCAACGACGCCCTGAAAGTAATAACTGGGGCTCTTCATCTCCAATAGGCTGTATGGCAGAGTCGGACACCTTTAGAAAATTGGCTTGCCAGACTTTGCCGGACAGACAATCAATATCGTCGATTTCCCAAAGTGGCAAATCGGCGTTAGCAACACTCACTGACCTGTCGGCTGGCACGATTTCAATCTTGTCGCCTTGCCATTGGATTAGATTTTGATGCATTGTGGGGGACACAGCAGTTTGCATGAATCTAGTCCCTCCCAAGTAGCAGGCTGTAAGATCCCTTCCCGTCGATGACAAAGAATGTTGTGGGCAAGGTTTTGCTGCCGACGGTTAGCTCGACGTTAAGTACACCCTTGGCCTCCGATGGATTGCCGCCGAAGTCTTTAAGCACCATGTTTGTCTTGATTAGATCTTCAGCTCCATTGCCCAACTTACGAAAAGTGGCATAGGGCATGAGATTGACTGTAGCCCCCCCCCATCGACCAGCATTTTGGACATCAGCTTTCCATTAACGAACCCCTTCATGTAGAGTGGTTTAAGGTGCCGATTCTTGGTCCCCTCTGGTTTCTCGAAGATAGCTTGATCGGGGGACAGGGCCAGCTTTGCCAAGGTGTCTTCGACACTATCTGCATCGGCCTTAGGAACGCCGAATTAGGCTGGCGATATGAAAACCATATTGACCGATGCAAAAACCTTTCCCATTCCTTTAGCCGCCCCCCTAGCTTGGTCGGCTGCGCTCTCGTCAGCCGGGTTTGCGTCGGCTGAGGCATCTTTCTTCTTGGCCTCCACTATTTCTTGCCCTGCCGACGGCGCTGATGCTCGATCAATTGCCGGATCTCTTCCTCCTGTCCTTCGCTCTTCAGCCTTTGAATTCTTCTTTTTTGTGTCTTGGTGAACAGGTCAGAAGGGCACCATTGGGGGTTAGCCGATTGCTCGTCATCGGCTGCTTCTTCGTCGCATTCTTTGTTATTGTCTTCTTCATCTTCGAAGAAGTCCTGGTGAATCGGCCCGAGCCGATCATGCATCGACTGTCACTGTTGGTTTAGCTGCACGGCTCTGGGAACGAATTGAGCAGGGCTGTGCATTGGTGGGTCCCTGTACTCGTCCTCATGATATTCGCTGCAAGCCGGGCAGTTATCTATCGTTGGCAGCCTCATCCCCAATTCCCAACAGAATCGGAAAAACTCGCATCGCCAGTGCGGATCGCAGTCGTTGTGATGCCTAATGTAATGGAAGTCTGTAACCTCAGGCTCCCTCACATAAGGCCTGTTGCGTCGGGCTTCTTCTTCCCGCCAAAACCGCTGTTGAAAGTGGCATCGGCTGTCCATGCAGATTGACCGTTGATCAGCCGATCGGCCAGCAGGGCGCACCATGTTGATTGGCGCGGCTTGGTCTCCAGTCGGGCCCTTTTCTCCCTTGATCCCCTCAAGAGTTTCAGCTAAGTTGTACGCTACTCTGTTCTGTCGATCAGCTCGCCTGGGGCCGGCTTGAACCATGTGGACCGGGAAGGGGTTTCCATCTACTTTCATCGGCCGAGGTGAATCGGCAAACTTGAGCTTCCCGGCCTCGTTTTCCGACTGGATTTGCTGCCTGAAAACTTTACAATCATTAGTGCTATGAGAGATGGAATTGTGTCACTTGCAGTACTTCTTCTTTTTAAGTTCTTCAGCCGATGGGATCGTGTGGTTGGGAGGAAGCTGGATCTGCTTCTCCTTCAGCAATAAATCAAAGATCCTATCGGCCTTGGTGTTGTCGAAGTCGTACTTCTCTTCCTTAGCCGTTTTCAGCAGCCACTGGCAGACGATTGACTTTTTGTTTTTGGTCCATTCGGCTGCAGCAACTTCTGCATCATCGTCACTTGTTTCTGAATCAGATTCGACGATGACGTTGTTGGCACCTTTTTTTGACAAAGGCACGAGCACGATCGATTCACCTAAACGCCTTGTGGTGATATCAAGTCGCCAACCATCATAATCTAGCAAAGAACTAAAGCAAGATGGGTTTTATAGATTAAACCGGCTAGCAAAGCCGATTTAGATAAAAAGATAGATAAACACCCATCTCGTGGGCAAACGGAAAGTTTTCAAGACAAACTTACAAAGAGATGTCTCACTCTCGCAGCGGCGGCGGACGATTTACAGTGCAAATCGACAAAGATGGACGAACTAATATAGAAACAAGTAAAAGAACAATTCAATTGGCTAAAAACTAGAAGCTAGATTGGATTTTTTTGTGTTGGATATTGTTGTTCCAATTGAACCGGCCTTGTCCCTTAAATAGGGGTTGGTCTTGCCCTCCACAGGCCCTTCTCCACGTCCAATTCGGGGTAGACACGTTTGGAAACCCGAGACATACCGTATGGAGGGAGGAAACCCGAGTACCGACGAATTCGGCTAGGTTTCGGACTCTGCCGGTCAGACCGACCACATGCCTCCGGTCTGATTGGCCCCACTGTCCGGTCAGACCGGCCTATACACGGCGGTCAGACCGGCCTCTCCGAAGGAAACCGGCAAATTTCCAAATATTGGCAACTTTCCCTATTTTGATTCCTAGGTGCCAATTTTGGGTGTAAACACATGCCCCCTGCCTTTTATCATGAACATCGTGAATCTAAAAGCACGGAACATGTTTATCTTAGGGTGATAATCTAATTACCGGCCATAGAGCTTCCTAAGCATCTTGCCAAACACTCGGAAAGTATCTCTTTAGGTATTTACCATTGATAGCTCGCTGAAACTGTTCTCCTTGAAGCGTTTCCAAAAAATATGCATTCATACGAACGATTCTGCATATCCGATAAGGTCCCTCCCAACTTGGTGACCACTTAACGAATTCTTTAGATCGAGAACCTAAAGGCAAAATTGTCTTCCATACCAAGTCTCCCACTTGGAATGTCTTCGCCTTCACCCTTTTGTTGTATGCTTTGGCCACCCACTTCTTCTCTTTCTCTATTTCTTCCAAAGCCTTCAAACGTTTGTCAACCACTTCATCGAGATTATCTTCCATCATTAACTTGTAATTTTCAGCCGACAAATCATCTTGCTTTATATATCGAAGAGAGCCAAGATTTACCTCAACCGGTAAAACGGCCTCTTGTCCATAGACTAGCTCAAAAGGGGTTACCTTGGTAGCACCATGTTTAGATATTCGATGTGCCCATAATGCCTCAGAAAACACCCCACCACCTCTTAGGATGTTCTTCGATCTTCTTTTTTAACCAATTTCAGCAAATTTTTATTACTAGACTCGGCTTGTCCATTAGCCTAAGCATAGTAAGGAGAAGAACTCAACAATTTAATACCATAAGATTCGGCAAAATTCTTTACCTCTTTTAACATGAAAGAAGCTCCTTGATCCGTAGTCAACATTTGAGGAATTCCGAATCTATGTACGATATGTTTCAAAATAAAGTCAATTACCTCCGTATGAGTCATATTCTTGAGTGGCACGGCTTCGGCCCACTTAGTAAAGTAATCCATCGCAACTAGCACGAACCAATGCCCTTTTGATGGCAAAGGATGAATATGACCAATGAAGTCCAAAGCCCAACCTCGGAACGGCCATGGTTTAATAATAGGGTTCAACACCGCAGCTGGTGCCAGTTGAACATTGTCGAACCGTTGACAGGCTTCACATCCTCTATAATATCTAAAACAATCATCAATCATTCTCGGCCAACAGAACCCCGCTCTCCTAAGCAACCAATTCATCTTATGTGCTGATTGATGTGTTCCACAAATACCCTCATGTATCTCTCCCATAGCCACTTTAGATTGATCACTATCTAGGCACTTCAATAATACTCCATCTATATTTCGGCGATACAAATCTCCATCAAGCAAAGTATACTTAAATGCTTGCCGCCGAATTTTCCGATCAACCTTAAGGCTAGGATCCTTTAAATATTGGATCAAAGGTACTCTCCAATCTTCTGCTGTTTCCAGGGCACAAAAGTCCGAATTTAAACTCAATTCGGTCTCTGCATCAGTGAAATCGTGCCCCCCAGCATCCTCTGTGAGACCGATCTGACCGGCCAAGCAACGCCGGTCAGACCGCTGACCACCCACGGTCAGACCAGCCATAGAGCACCGGTCAGACCGCCGGCCATCCTCGGTCAGACCGGCAACAGTGTGCCGGTCAGACCGCCTACGATCTACATCCTTGCCAATTTTGTTCAAAGAATTATAATCAAGCACCGGTTTATCTAGTATGAAAAATACTTCTCTTTTAATACTATAACCAGATGCTTGTTGAGCCAAATCATTTGCTCTAGAATTTTCACTTCTAGCAATATGTCTAATAGCAAAATCATCAAAATTGACAATAATATCCAAGCATTGATCAAGATACCTGTTCAGTCACCCATTGAAGCACTTGTAAACCCCGGCAACTTGTTGCACCACCAACTCTGAATCACCAAACGCTTCTACGTGTGTAGCTCCAACAATCTCCATCACTTGTAAACCGAATAATAAAGCATTGTATTCGGCTTGATTATTTGTACAATAATACTCCAAACGAACCGATGCCTCAAAACATTGACCATTGGGCGAAATTAAAATTACGCCTATACCTTGACCCTCCTTACACGAAGAGCCATCAAAATAAATCTTCCCAGGTGTAACACTAAGCAAGAAGACCCCATCTTCATAAGCAACATCTACATAATGGTCTACTACAAAATCTACTACAATTTGACATTTCATGGATTTCAATGATTCATAAGCCAAATCATACTCAATCAATGTATACACCCACTTGCCAATTCTCCCACTTAGAATTGGCCTTTGCAATATGTGATTAACGACATCGGTCTGACAAGCAACTATGCATGTACTAGATAACAAGTAATGACGCAACTTGGTACAAGCATAGTATAAACAAAGACAAAGTCTCTCTACAAAAACATACCTCGTTTCAGCATCTAAAAGACGACGTCTCAAATATGTGATTATGTATTCTTTCCCATCTTCCTCTTGTGTCAAAACGGCTCCAATAACTTTGTCTTCGGCAGCGATATACAGCCGAAACGAAATTCCGGCTTTAGGGGCTCGCACCACGGGCAGAGTAGATAAATATTTTTTCAAACCCTCAAATGCCTCCTGTTGTGCTGCCCTCCAAGTAAAATCAGCTTCCTTTTTCAAACGCAAAATAGGAACAAAAGCATCGACTTTACCCGCTAGGTTAGATATAAATCTCCTCAAGTAATTCACCTTACCTAGCAACTTCTGAACTTCTCTCTTGCATTTCGACGCTTTAAAATCTTGAATCTTCTCAACCTTCTTAGGATCAATCTCAATCCCTCTCTCATGTACCATGAATCCCAAGAACTTTCCCGCCGACACAACCAAAAGCACACTTGAGTGGATTCATCTTCAAACCATACCGACGCATCCTCTCAAAAGCTAATCTCAAATCGGTTATATGACCCTCCATGTCATCCTATTTGACAACAATATCATCAATATAGATTTCTAGGATGAAACCTAGCAAATCATGGAAAATCAAGTTCATCGCTCTCTGATATGTTGCGCCAGCATTCTTTAACCCGAATGTCATGACGACCCACTCAAACAACCCAACAAACCCTGGACACCTAAAAGTCGTCTTATACATATCCTCTTCTGCCATAAAGATTTGATTATAGCCGAAATTATCATCTAAAAAGCTAATCACTCTATGACCCGAGACGTCATTTATTAACATGTCGGCTATAGGCATAGGATATTCATCTTTAGGAGTGGCTTTATTTGGATCTCTAGAATCTATGCATACTCTAATCTTAGCACTCCCTTCCTTCTCAACCGGAACGATATTGGACACCCACTCCGCATACCAGCATGGCCTAATAAACCCCGCCTTCAATAATCGGTCTATCTCTTCTTTGACATGATCATATATGAGAGGGTTAAAGCGACGAGGGGGTTGTTTATAAGGCCTAAATCCTGATTTTATCGAAAGCCGATGCTCAACAAGCTCACGGCTAAGTCTCGGCATCTCATGGTATTCCCATGCAAAGCAATCAACGTATTCTTTAAGCAGCTCGATTATTCAACCTTATAATCGGCTTTCATGTTTTTGTTTACAAAAGTCGGCCTTGGAACACTTCCATCTCCTATGTCCACTTCTTCTAATGGATCGGCCGATGTAAACCCTTGACCAAGTTTCTCTACTTCGTCAAAATCCTCTACGGTCTCTCCAATATCGTTCTTTGTAGACAGATATTCTTGTACCCTCTTCTGTAACCACTCTAAATTGGTTGCTTTATTTATCATATAAAGTAATATCGTCTAGCCGTGCTAAACTAGCCGGCTTTACAGAAATAGGTACAAAATCATCCTTGGAAACACTAATAAAATCAAAGCTAGAAAGATCTAACCCTGACAAACACTGCATATCTCCATGTTGCCACCCTACTGAAACATTGGTCGTTGCAACCTCAGCCGATGTGTCTGCTTGGACAACCTCAACATCATCACCGTCCCATTGAATTAAACATTGATGCAAGGTAGAAGGAACACAGCAGTTGGCATGAATCCAACAACGCCCCAATATAAGACTGTAGTTACCTTGCACATCAACGATGAAGAAGGCGGTAGGCAATGTCTTGTTACCCACCGTGAGCTCCACAGATAGGATCCCCTTAGCCTCAGTTGATTCACCATTGAATCCGTTGAGCAACATATTGGTCTTCTTCAACTCATCCTCCTCACGACCCAACTTCTTGAACAGTGAATAGGGCATCATGTTCACAGCAGCACCTCCATCCACTAGCATCCTAGAGACCGGCTTTCCATCAATATGGCCCTTAAGATAAAGAGGCTTCACATGACGGTTGGATTCATCGGGTTTCTCAAAAACCGCGTCTCTTGAACCTAGTGAGAGTTGAGCCACTCGGCCTCCTCCATGGCACAGAACTCCATGGGCAACATGCACACCATACTGATGTCCATGCTCTCACCCGATGATGATTTCTCAGCCAATTGTTCATCCTCTTCCTTTTCTTCTTCCTCTTCCCAAACAACCACTGGCTCTTTACCTTTCGCCGATTTGGACATCCATACCTTCATCGGCGGTGGCCGCAACTCCTCAAACTCCCTGTCTCTCTGCTCTTCAGCCTCCTTTTCCTTTAGCTCGAAAGCCCGAAGACGATGTAATCTCCTCTTCTGTGTAGCCGTCAAATCCTTAGGCATCCACCTTGGATTCGGCTCTGTTTCGGGAGGCAAGTAATGTCCCCCGTTGTTTTTTCGCGAAGAGGAAGCCACATTAGAATCTCCCCTGACAGAACGTCGGTCAGACCGGCTCTGGTAGCCGGTCAGACCGACCTTGTGCCTACGGTCGACCGATTGATGTGCCTGGGCCGACCGGAGTAGGGGCGGCGGTCGACCGGCCGAGGGCTCGATCGACCGGCCAAAGAGCTGCGGTCGACCGCCGCAGGGCTCGGTCAAACCGGTCACAGAGCTGCGGTCAGACAGGCAAAGACGTTCAGTCTGACTATCCTCCTGTGCAGTACCCTTCGCGGCTTTGGTTCGATTGCCAAATACCATCCTAGCCTGCTCTCCAGATAGTATTGGCACATCGTAAGACCCTATCTTGACGGTGATCACCTCCGAAGCCCTCTCCTCAGCCTTAGCACGCTTGTGTGTCCTCTTCTCCCCATCAAACGGTTTTTTGGTGAAAACCGGCTCCCATTTGAAGTGGACACATGCTCATGCGGCGATCTCTTCTCCCTTCTCCATCCCTGATGACCCTGCATTGGAGGCACATGGTTGTACATGGGTGGGGGTGCTCCCCAAGGCATGAAGTAAGGGAAAGGATAACCTGGTGGCAGCATTGGGCAAGGTCCCCACAGCATGACTTGAGGACAATACGGGAATTGCGGCTCCAATGCCCTTGATGAACGACCAAACCGCTCCTTAGGAGGCGATCTTGGCCTCTTGCCTTTGTTATGCCCTTTCTCAATGCTCCTCTTCTCGTACTTGTTTAAGAGCATATCAAACGTCACCTTTGGCTTTCGGGGTCTCTTTGATGTTGAAGCTTTACCCTCGTTTCTCTTCCAAACATCAACCTCCAGAATCTTTGGCACAAGCATCTTAGGCCTAGGCTCTCCAACGACAACATCCTTCCCCTTAGTGGATTCGGCTTGCTCCGGCCGAATCAACACCTTCTTGCCATCGAGATCAACGACATTAACAAGGAAAGGGTCGCTGTCAAGCATCATCTTGGCGCCCTCAGTAAATTTCAATCGTCCTTCTTCTATGGCCGATTGAACCTGTTGACAAAAAACAGTGCACTCATTAGTAGAATGAGAATAAGAATCATGCCACTTACAGTAAGAGTGACGCTTTAATTCTTCCGCCGAAGGTATGACATGGCCTTTAGGCAATTTAATTTGCTTTTCTTGTAAAAGATAATCAAAAATCTTATCACACTTGGCCACATCAAAACTATACTTAATCTCACTTTGCCGATCCTTGCGAGGAGTCGGCATCAAGCTAGAACAAACAAAAGGCTTGTTTTTATTAGTCCAAGACCACTCAGCAATGTACATACCAAATCGCCCTCATCAACATCGGAATCACTATCAGGGTAATCAATCATGCTAACATGAGGTTTCTTGTCGCTGGGCCTAACAAACCTTTTGCTATCTCTGACCCGACTTTCTTGAGCCAGAGCCTTCTGCATAACCTGACTAACGTCCAGAAATTGTTGGCCATCTAACCTCTCCTTAATAGGAGCAAGTAAACTGCTAAAAGCAAGATCATCCAAATATCTTTCAGTTATACTTAAACTGAAACACCGGTTTCTAGCATCCCTAAACCTTTTAATGTAATCTGTGACAGATTCATTATATTTTTGCCTAACCGATGTCAAATCACAAAGCCTAAGCTCAGTTTCACCAGTAAAAAATAATCATGGAATTTCTGTTCTAACTAAGCCCAAGTATGAATAGAATTAGCCGGTAATGAAGTAAACCATGTAAAAGCGGTACCGGACAAAGATAAAGAAAATAAGCACAACTTAAAAGCATCAGAAGTAATAGCCTCTCCACATTGCGCTAAGAATTGGCCTATATGTTCCCATGTGGTCCTATTATCCTCACCACTGAATTTAGAAAACTCGGGAACTCTATAGCCACGAGGATATGGAATATTATCGAAGTGATCAGGATACGGCTTTTGGTAAACCCTAGCACGATTCCTGGGCTCAATTCCGAACGACTCTCTAATGATATTCCTAATTTGTTCCTCCATATTTTCAGGCCTTGGCGGATTGGGTAAAACTGGCGGCCTAAAAGACTGTTGTTGCGGCGCAATATTGCCATATTGGCCATACCCAGTGTCATGCGGGTATCCCCTATTAGGATCATTGTATTGATTGGAAACGTGTGGAGGAATTTGTACATGAATAGTAGCCACAGGGGGATCGTGTGCGGGAACGTGGTATAGAACCGAGTTAACCGTGATAGGATCTACTTCCTGCACCAGCACCAAAGCGCCGTCTGACCAGCTATGAACCCGGTCTGACCGGCCGAGTAGGGTGCGGTCTGATCGGCCATGTAGCCGCCGGTCAGACCGGTGAAGGGGGCGGTCGGACCGGCCTGTAGGCCGGTCTGACCGAGGTGGGGAAAGGTCGGACCGGCCCGTGGACCGGTCTAACTGATGTAGGATGCACCGGTCAGACCGGCCGTAGGGCTGGTCAGACCAACAGAAACCGCAGAGTTTGTCCCCTCGTGTTGCTGCGCGATTGCCCTATCGGTTTTGCTAAATATGTGACGTACAGGGGCTTGGCTAGTGCTTGCAACAGAGGCAAATGGTAAATCGGCCTTGGGAGAGCCGGATGTAGTACCCATATGCGCATTAGACATCCTATTAAAGCAAGACTCCATAGCGGATTCAATCTTATTATTGACGGCGGCGGTGACGGACTCATCCACCGTACTTGCTACGAGCCTTTGAATAGGAAGAGCTAGGTCATCGATGCTTACCTCATCGTGGATGATCTTGAGCGGGCTCCCGGGCTTGAGGATGACACCTTGATGAGTTTTGGTACACGATTTGTCCAAAACCTCCTGCGTGATCGCCTTGATCCGCTCCTCCATAATCTTGCTCGTCTCCCCATCTAGCTCATCACCCGAGATGTGGACGATGTTAGATGGGCTTACCTCTTGCGCAACTTGCTTCGTCATGGCGGCGTCGAAGTTGAGATGGCGTCGAGCGGACGTCCCCAGCGGAGTTGCCAAAAATCATGTTGGCACCTTTTTTGAGAAAGGCACGAGCACGATCGATTCACCTAAATGCCTTGTGGTGATATGAAGTCGCCAACCACCTTAATCTAGCAAAGAACTAAAGCAAGATGGGTTTTATAGATTAAACCGGCTAGCAAAGCCGATTTAGATAAAAAGATAGATAAACACCCGTCTCGTGGACGAACGGAAAGTTTTCAAGACAAACATACAAAGAGATGTCTCACTCTCGTAGTGGCGGCGGACGATTTACAGCGCAAATCGACAAAGATGGACGAACTAATATAGAAAAAAGTAAAAGAACGATTCAATTGGCTAAAAACTAGAAGCTAGATTGGATTTTTTTGTGTTGGATATTGTTGTTCCAATTGAACTGGCCTTGGCCCTTAAATGGGGGTTGGTCTTGCCCTCCACAGGCCCTTCTCCACGTCCAATTCGGGGTAGACACGTTTGGAAACCCAAGACATACCATATGGAGGAAGGAAACCCGAGTACCGACGAATTCGGCTAGGTTTCGGACTCTGCCGGTCAGACCGGCCACATGCCTCCGGTCTGATAGGCCCCACTGTCCGGCCTCGACCGGCCTATACACGGTCGACCGGCCTCTCCGAATGAAACCGCAAATTTTCAAATATTGGAAACTTTCCCTATTTTGATTCCTAGGTGCCAATTTTGGGTGTAAACAGACGTGGGCAACCTTCTTGACGGCCTTCCTTGATTCTTGAAATCGCGCTCATGGGCCGTCACCTTCGCGCCAAGTGGGCTAGGTGTCAAAATCTTGAGCCGAAAACCTTTCGGGATCGGCGGCGCAGCTTCATGAAAAGCCAAATCGACTAATCGGGAATCGGACGCACCAGCGCGAGCATCGGTTCCTCATCTCCCTAAACCTTTGGATGTAGTCCTGAACCAATTCTTCATGCTTCTGCCTGATGCTTGTCAGGTCCGACAATTTCATCTCGTGATTGCCGGTGTAGAAATAGCTGTGAAATTGCTTCTCGAGATCGGCCCAGCTCTGGATAGAGTTATAGGGCAATAAAGAAAACCAAGTGAAAGCCGATCCCGACAGCGAGAGTGGGAATAGACGAACTCTCAGGGCGTCTGTAGCTGATGCCTCACCACACTGGGCCAAGAATCGGCTGACGTGCTCGTATGTTGAAGTGTTGTCCTGCCCCGAGAATTTAGAGAAATCTGGGACCTTGTACCGGTTGGGCAACGGTACCCTCTCAAAGTGCTCTGGATATGGATACCGATACATGTTCCCAGAATCTTTTGGCTTAAGGCCGAATTGATCGCGCATAACGTCGGCAATCAAATCGGCCCAAGTCTTGTTGTCTTGAACCTGTTGTATTGGCTCGTATTGATCATACTGCATGGGTGCTTGCCGATACTGAGGTGGCATTTGAGGCCGATAATGCCGATCGTGATGGCTTCCCTGGTACTGATACTGAAGTGGGTTACCAGCGGGAGGCGGCCGATTCGCTGGGGGTGTCTGTGGTTCTGGGAAGAGTTGTCGGCCACCGGCATTGTATTGTACTCCTTCAATAAGATTGGCAACCGGCTCTTGCTGTCGATTGAAATTGAACATGCCGGCTAGCTGCTCCTAGGGAGGAGGTTGTTGCAGTTCAGAATAACAGGCGATGGTCTTGAAGCCGATGCAGATGCATTCGGCTGATTGAGGACTCCTCCTGGCGGCCCTAGCTGTATCGGAGGTGGGATCGACCGATTCTGGGTCGCCAAGACCCTATAATTGGGGAACTGGCCGTTTGTGAAGTAGGTTGGCCCCCGCTGTAGCTGATCGGCAATCTTGGAATTGACCACAGTGGCAATCATGTTATTCAGAGTGTTGACCAGGATGCCACTTTGATTGACGAGTGCATGATGCACAGCCGAATCGATCCGGTCCTGCAAGGTGTGCAGTTCCGAATCGTCTTGTTCTTGTTTCGGCTCCTCCATCTTGCGTTTCCTTTTGTATCGTCTGAGGAGGATGCCTTGAAGTCGTCAATGCTGAACTTGTACTTCTGGAAGACGGCCCTTGTCGCGCCCTTGTTGATGAGAAATCTCTCTCACGCGCTGGCCTGGGAGATTTGCTTAACTCCAGTGCAGAGTCCTTCTCGGCTGCCTGTGCGTGCAGGGCGTGCCAGTTGATTTGATCTGTTAATCAACAAGAAAAACAAGAGAATAGGCGTTAAGTGTTAAGTTAGATCCCCATTGGATCGGCTGAGGGAATCCATAGACATATATATATGTTATTCTAAATCATGTTTAAGCCACGTGACTGGAATGGATCGGCTATACCGAGACAGCATCAGCCGCTTAACCCAAATACGGTAAAGAATAATAAATATATAGATAGATAACCTAGCCGATACTGGAAAACTAACAAGGAATCGGCTAGTACTCCGATGAATCTTATAAAAAGATATCACTCCTGAATCGAATGCATAGCCTGGAAATCGGCCATCGGCTATCGATAATAGGCCGATTTCGGTTGGCAACGTCCGACAGGAATGCGATCTTAACATAAGAGGCAGTCCTAATACAAATCTAATAATAAATATATTAAAAGAAACATATCAGGCGTATAAGGCCGGTGAAACCCTAGCACTATCTCTAAACAATATAAATCCATCCGAATGTATCATTGGCGCTCTAAGAACGACTTAATAGTTCAAACATGATGCAGCATTAAGTTTAAAAAGAATCGACCCGATCTGTTGTAGTCGATTTATATTTCTCAAGACGGTGGATATCGCATATAAACCAGCCAACCTTTAGATCTAGCCCTATTGGTTGCAAGTTCTTGACAGAACTAGCCAATGGCAGGATAGATCTAAACATTGATCTAATTTATATGATAAATAACGCAGTATAAACTCCTGATTCTAATGTGTCATTACGATGGAAGCACTAGAAACAAAAGATTACACCACTAATGACAAGCATTTACCTAGATCTGGGGATCGAAACGATGCAGCCCGTAGCCAAACAAAGTGCTCGTCTGAAGAAAAAGTTGGCGATGCGCCGAAGGTTTGATTGATTGTGAATATATTTTTACAGGGAGTCTCGGGTCCTATTTATACCCAAGATACAATTATCTGTATAAACCCTGGACTCTACTATTTAAAACACAACATTATCCCGGAAAGGACCCATGCCGTGTACGACTAACAGTCTAAACAAACCCCTAGATTACAGATACTATTGTCGTTACAGGACTCTATCCATAAGTGGGAATATCATTTAACGCGCAATTAACAACCGAATCTTCTATTTATCCTCAAACTTCTGCATTAGAAACGGTTTCATCTCTTCCGGACCTGAAATCGGCTATCAGCTTCCTCTGTCCGATTCATCTTTAGCCGATTGGCCTCGCAGCCGATCACTCCTTAGCCGATGCGACCCCTGTCTCCAGCCGATCCGACTCTGCTTTGTCTTTGCAGACTTAGGAACTCAATTACCAAATTTCAGTGTTAACAGCCCTAAAAATCGTTTAATTATAAATCGTTGTGAACAGGGAATTTCTAGAAATTGTAAAAATCAAAAATAGCCTCCAATAATTAAAAATCCCTAAGTTCAACTCGAACCGGCATGTGGGAACTTTGTTCGAATTCCTCATGCTTCAAAATATGTAACCAATTTTTTACTTTAATTTTGAAGCATCAAATATTTTTAATGCAACAATAACCTTTCTCATATTTCTAAAAAAAGAAAAATTAAAATTGAACCTCTCCCTCTCCTTTTGGGTCACCGGCCCATCTCTCCTCTCTCCCCTCCTCGGCCCAGCAGCCCTCCCTCTCTTTTCCTCACCCAGCCGCCCCTCCTTTCCTTCCCACTCCCGGCCCATCTCTTTTTCCCCTCGGCCCAC
Organism: Oryza australiensis; assembly: GCA_019925245.2. Lineage (NCBI taxonomy): Eukaryota > Viridiplantae > Streptophyta > Magnoliopsida > Poales > Poaceae > Oryza > Oryza australiensis. Next base: position 276,384 of record JAIFGZ020000113.1, read on the forward strand.
TGCCTTCCTACCCGGCCAAAGAAAGCGCGCCCGCACGCGCCGCGCACGTGCGCAAGGCGCGTGCCGCGCACTGCGATGGGCCCCACCACATGTGTCGTCTTCAACCTTGAGCAGTGTGTGTTCCTCTCTCTCCCGTGAAAACCCTAGCGCAGCCATCGATTGATCTCGCCTCCCGGCCGATTTCCTCCCATTTGATTGCAAAAATCGATTCCCTTCACCTCCTCATTATTTCCCTCTTGAATCAACCTCAATCGTGCACTAATGCATTTTGAATCGATGCATGTTCATCTCCGTGAACCGACGCCATGAATGGCCGCGCCGCGTTTCTCTCTCCCCGACCCCTCCTTTTCCTCTCCCCGGCGTCCCTCTCCCTCCCCCGGCCTATAAAAGGGTGCCCAGCCCCCTCCTTTCTTCCCCACACCGTCCTCCCTTCCCTCTCCCTCATCCACCTCTCTGTTGAGCGCAAGGAACCACGGGAACAACGACATCGCTAGCAATCCGAAGCTGTCAGCCGCCTCTTCCTCACCATTGGCCGTCTTCGTCGTCTCCTCGCCGTTCTCGCTGCTCCAGTGAGCATGCCGCCACCCACTTCCATCTCTCCCTTTCCTCTGTCTTCAGTCTCCCTCTCAAGCAGCAGCAGCTGTTCAAATTGCGAAAATAATTCATGAATTCGTAAATCGCCATTCAAACAACGCCTAAAATTCAAATGGCCATATCTTGACCGTTTGAACTCGGAATCAACCCGTTCAAATTGCTAATTTTTCCTTAAACAGTGTAGAACCCATTTTTGTGCTTTGTTTCTGTATCTTATATGGTTGTTATTTATCCTTTGGCCTTTTTCTTTTGCGTTCGTCGCGTCTTGCAAATCCGAAAGAGCCGCTCTACCTCGAGGTCGACCTTGAAGACTTTTGTAGCGAGCAAGGCAAGTCATGTCATCTTGATCATATTGTTGCCCCAATTTATAAAATTATTTTTATTTAAATTATTGCATTTCGCTTTATTAAATTTCCGTGTGTATCACTGTTTTATTTAGCCGTACCGATTCTCCTTGTTATAGCCTTATTAATTATATTATTATTAACCTTGGTAACCCTAGGAAAAATAAGACTAGTGAGTACTTTATATATGTGGTGCTTACTAGTAAAAATTTAGGAATATGCTTAGCCCTGCTTAAATAGAAACAGTTAGATGTTTTCATAATTAGACTAAGAACTAATTTGCAAATAATGAAAATATTGGTGGTTTTGCTTTGACAATAAATTTTCCCTTCAAAATTTCCCCAACCATGTTTTCGGCTGGGCACGAGGTGCATGGTTTTGTTAGTCGCACCTCGGCCGCCATAAGGACCGGTCTTCGGGCCTCTGTTGCAAGGCATATTCCGTACTACCACCTGTCTATGGGTAAGGCTTAACACGTTGTTTAGTACGGTCCTGAACAGAAAAGACACGGATAGGGATGGATGAAGCCCTAGGAAGGGCTGATGTCTCTGGCAAGTGAAGACTCAGGACGAGTCGAGATGCCTAGGGGCATAGACTGTCTGCTCGACCCAGGGCACCTGGCGGGGGAAGTCTATGTCGGTCTTCTTTGTTTAGGGAAGTACTAAGCGATGAGTTATGTCATGGCTTCCGTCCATATGCCATGGTGGCATGTGGCACATCGCAACACGTGAGGAAGACATGTCTGGTGGGTAAAGATGTACGCCTCTGATCAGAGTTTAATCTATTCGAATAGCCGTGCCCTCGGTTATGGGCAAGCCGAGCAATATACCCAAGTTAGACTTTAATTCTATTTAAAACTGAAATAATTAAAGTTAGCACTTGTTGGCCTGGGTTAAGGCAAGATCGCGTTGGTGCGCGGCTTGATAATAATATGATTAGAGATAGGCACGTGTTTTAATTAAATGCCTTTAAACATTTTAATGCTTGAAATGTTGTTTTTCTGCAAAATAGCTTTATATATAAATTCCTTGTACTCCCTTGCATTACATTTGCATTTTCCCGGCATGGCTTGCTGAGTACGGTGGTTGTACTCAGCCTTGCTCCTTTTTCCCCTTCCAGCAGAGGAGTGTTTCGAGGTTGAAGGCTTTGGTGTCTAGCTCGTGCCTTCCGTCAAAGCGCCTGTGGTGGCCCATCGTAGCTGCCGTCTTTTATTTGTTTATCTTTCAGTGTTGGGCCTTTGGTCGCCCATGTAATAAAGTACTCTATCTACGCTTCCGCTTGTTTACTCTGTTAATTACCAACTATGTAATGTGTACCTTGCCTCCTGGGACAAGGATTTATGCACTCACAATCGGAATATAGTGTTCTATTTTTCGGGCGTGACAGCCCCAGACCTGGTCTGGGCGAAAGATTGCAGATAATTGGTCTGCAATTCCTCCACCATCTTCTTGTAATCGGCCAATTGGTCGGCCTACAGCTATTCCATCTTGACAGGAATTGTGTTTTCTTCGCTGATTTCAGGGCTCTTGATGTTAACCATCGCGTCGGCTTTGTCGAAGTGCTTTAACCGAGTTGATGGTCCCACCGAGCGTGCCAAGAAGCATGTTGATGAGAAAATTCTCTCACGCGCTGGCCGGGAGATTTGCTTAGCTCCAGTGTAGGTCCGTCCTTGACTACTTGTGATGATCTAGGCGTGCCAATTGGTTTGATCTGCTAACCATAAAAAATAATAAATAGATACATGCGTTAAGGTTAAAGTTAGATCCTACTAGATCGGCTCAGGAAACCAACTTCATATAATTGCCTTCTCCAAGCATATTTAAACTAAGTGACTGGGATAGATCGGCTGTGCCGAGACAGTATGAATCACTTAACCTAAATATACATCAAGATCATAAGTATATGCGCTTATAACCTAGCCGATGCTGCAGGTCTAACGTGAATCGGATAATACTCTGATACATCTTATAAAAAGATATCGATCTAACCTAAATGTGTTAAACCTAGATCAATCGGCAGTCGGCTGATGCCAACGGACTGATACTGGTTTAAGGCATTTAACCAGATTGAGATCTTAATATAAGAGGCAGTTTTAATATATCTAATAGTAAATAATGTTAAAAGATTATTAAAACATGTAAGGCTGGCTGAAACCCCAGCACTGTCTCTACGGGTAGGCATCTAATCAAATAGTTCTAAATACTTCTAAAAGCGACTTAACAGATCATAGATGATGCAGCATTAAGTACAAAAAGATAGTATTAGATCTATATAGACTATTGTAAACCCTTCAAGACGGTAGATACATCATATAACCTAATCCAACATCTAGATCTAGCTTTGTCGGCTGCTGTCTCCCGAGAGAAACGAGCCGACGGCGAGATAGATCTAGGCATTGTTCTAGATTGTATGTCGTATATGATAACTTGTGCAGTTTATAACATTAAACCTAGAGTGTCATGACGATGTAAGCACTAGATTCGACGGAATAAACCACTAATGACGAGAATTTACCTTATTCGGGGTTCGAATCGATGCAGCCCGAAGCCAGATCAAGAACTTGTCTAAAAGAAAATAGGAGGCGATGCGCCAAAGTTGTATTGATGTGTGATTGATATTTACAAGAGGTCTCGGGTCCTATTTATACCCAAGAATAATACTATCCGTGTAAGACACGGTTTCTATCTAATCTACTATTCATAATACGACAATATCTCGGGATACAGTCCCATGTCGCATTACAAAAGAAAATATCTAAACAAAACCCTATTTTACATATACAATTGCCGTTACAGGACTTCATTCATAGATGCCAATACTTTAACAAACATTTGAGAACCGAACCTTCCTTTTATCTTCAAGCTTCTTTATCGGAAACGGTTCCTTCTCCTTCTCTGAATCGGAATCGGCTATCGGCTATCTCTGTTCGATTCGGCCTCAGCTGACTGGTCTTCCAGCTGATTTGATCGCGGCCGATGCAGCCTCTGTTTCCTCCGCAGATCATTTTCCAATCCGATTCTGCTATAATCTTGGCTTGGACTTAGGGATTTGGTTACCAAATTTGGTCGTTAACATGGTCACACCGCCGTATACTGGCCGGTCATACCGCCCCTCCGTGCCGGTCAGACTGCCGCCACAGCACCGGTTGGTGAAGGGTTACGCGGAGGCTACGCTAGCCGAAAACAAAAACTTTTTACCGCGCAAACCAGGAACACTTGCAAGTAAGGGCCGATAGATCCTTACCGATTGGTGTATGCAGCGGAAATAGCCAATCAGGGCTATCCGATCCGGAACAGTGTAGCCGATTCCCGCAAGCCGACAGTCGATTCCTGGGGACAGCCGATTCGCCAATCAGTCGACTCGCCTATGTCGCAGCCAATCCGACCGCGTTCTTGCGCCTCGCTCCGAAGCGCTCGACCGCAGCCGATTCCACCACAGCCGATTAACAGCACGCAACGTAGCAGCGCCTCTACCGGTATCCACACGTTCGGGGACAGAACGCCAAACACCCGTGTGCTAGCACGCGATGCAAGGCTAGGGTTTGGCTCAAAAGTGGGGAGGGTTTCCGTGGAGATTGATCTCGTCGACTTCTAAAGCCGCGTGTGATCGGATTGATTTCGGCGTAATGCAAATCAATTGACGTGTAGCAGCTCTCCACCCCTCCCTCCTTTATATAGAGTTGGCCGACTGGGACTAGTGGCCGATCAGGACTCTATTTTGAATCGGATCTCATCCGAATCTCATAGAGTTGGCCGCCCATACGTCGTAAGATGTGTGCCATCCCTTCAATAGCTTAACCATTCACTCGAACCGTATTGGATTATCTGTCTGTTGATTGACTCCTCAATCAACTTAGCATGGCCATGCATTTCCATAATCCAGTACCTCGAGGGGCCCAGAGATATCTCTCCGAAGGAGGGGCAAATTCCATCTTGATCACTCACATCCCACTCCATGTTTCATAGCAAACCCGAAAACTACCTTTATAACTACCCAGTTACGGAATAGCGTTTGGTAGTCCCAAAGTAGGCTACTATACATGTTGGAATCCATGGTGATCTCAGGTCTAAGGACTTTGTACCAACACTACCTGAGACCAACTAATGGCACATTAATTCCTGTAGTGTCTCATGGTGGGTCTATCCAACAATGTGTTCTCTAACACATATGTCCATGTTTATTGATTTGGTATCTCCATACCCATGATCTATGAGACATGATCATCAATCAATAAACATGCCGATCTTAGAATCATATTAGTTCCAATAATATGATATATGATCAGGGATCATTTAGAAATAGGTTCATACATATAGAGTCTCATAAATAAGTCACGTACTTATTAATCAATACAAGATGTCTATTTCATGTAACTGAATAACACTTTATTCATAAATACATAAACATTGACCATGATATCCAACATCTCCATGTTGCCTCTAAGGCATATCACTAACAGTTGGACCGCCGCCGCAACTCGTCGGTCCACCCGCACACCTACGGTCAGACCGACGCGATCCAGAAAACACCGATAGATGAACTCTCAAAGAAGTAGATCAAACTAATTCGACTTTATTGCATCTAAAAGTGTTTACAAAGTACAACAACAGCACTCCTCACCAAAATCTCGAACTAAACTCGAAACCCTAACTTTATCTCAACTTTCTCTCTTACAAAATCGATACCTAGGAGGCACACCCTCCCTCTCTACTTATACATGAAGTAACCCACGAATTCTACATGAATTAGGACTCCTAATCCACATAGGAAACCTTCTCTTGCCAGCTACAAACTCATCTCTTTCCTTATCTCACTCAATCTTCCTGAATCCGGACTCCTTTCCAAATTCGACTCCTCTTCCCATACGTACATGATTCCTCTCGTATACCATACGGATTCTCCATCTCTGTTGACGCCAAATTCGTACCGCAAAAAAATGTGTTGACGTCAAACCACACGGTGGTCTGGGAGATCTGCTTAGCTCTAGTGCAGGTCCTAAAATCATTGAAGCGCGGGCGTGCCAGTCAGTTTGATCCTGCCACTGACAATTTATACAAAATAGCAGAGCATAAATCATATCGGCTGATAGGTCGATAATCAAACCAACCTATCTGTTGACAGCTGATCATGTGATTCCAGCCGATGCCGATGTCCAGATAACTCGTCGGCTGAAACCCCGACGAAACCCTTATTGGTAGCCACCAGGCAGGCTAGAGATCACGGTTCTAATCATGACTTAGTAGGTCAAACTAAATTAATGCAGCACTAAGTATGAAAAGAAACGCAATATCTAGACAATCAAGCTCTTGACTAATTTTTAGGGGGGTTGATGTCTAAACTAATCTAATCTAGTAAATAGTTTAGCGGGTATCGACTGAGACCCTAAAACGAGGGACAGCCGATAGAGCTAAATTGAGATACTAGGACTAGATTAACAGAGACATATAATAAGACTGGCTAACCCTCCGGTGAAACATTAGCATGAACCTATCGGCTTAACAAGACTTAGATTATCGATAACAATCTAGTAGATCGGACCTACCGATGCAGCACGAGATTGCATAAGGTAATCTAATACTCAATGAGCCGATAGATCTGTCTAATGTGATGGATATAACAAATCTATCTAAAGCAACATAATGTTTAAAAAAACATCAACTTGATCAAAATATCGAACCACAACCGAGAAAGTCCTAACTAAGTCGATGCGACTATAAAAAGTAATAAGACTGAAGATAGAGACGATATACCAGATAGGCAACAGTTGGACTTACCCCTTTGCTGGAGATCGAACCTAACCGATGCAACCCTGGGTCGGGTGCCAAGTCTCACCAGATGATGAACAAAGTGAAAAAGGTAAAAGGTGGCGATGCACCGAATTCTATTGATCATGAGGATTAATTTACATGGACCCCAGGCTTAAATATTTATACCTGCAGGCTAACAGAGATCCTAACAGATTACAAATCCAAACTTTTCTAAAGATAAAAGGAAACAAACCGAGTCCTTATCGGATGCTAACACACTTTTCTAAAGATAAAATAGAAAGCTAACAAACTCTTCCTAATTAATATATACAAGCCACATCCTTCCTGAACTCGGTCTCTTCTGGATAAGATCTTTCCAAACCGAATCCAACAAGAATCCGACCGCTGAAGATATTGATCCTCCATCGGCTGACGCAGAACTCTGAGCCGATTCTGCTTTGAGCCGATTTGAACCTTAGGCCGATGAGGACTCCGGAACTTACCAAATTTTTCCGTTAACACATGCCCCCAAATTTTGGAGTATGAAAAGTCATGCTTCAAAATTATCCTGGCCTTGATCGCCCCAAAACTGATTCTTCTCTTCTTTTTGACATCGGCCCTCGTAAGCCGATACCTTCTGTAGTAGATGAGCCAGGCTGTCAAACGCATGGAAGAAAAACCTGTCTTTGGTAACCGTTGACAATCCTTGAAATGCAAGATCTGCTAGCTGCTCATCACTCAGGTTTAAACTATAACATCGGCTGCGGATGTAACGAAACCTTTGAATATATTCTTTAGTTGATTCCCCTTCTTGTTGTTTGATTGATATCAAGTCTGCAAGCTTCAACTCACCAACCTCAGCAAAGAAGTACATGTGAAACTGTTCCTCAAGATCGGCCCAACCTCTGATAGAATTTGATGGTAATGACGAAAACCATGTGAAGGCCGATCCAGTTAAGGACAATGGAAAATTCTAACTTTTAGAGCTTATTCAGCCGATGCCTCCCCACATTGAGCTAAAAATCGGCTAACATGTTCCATTGTAGATACACCATCTTGCCCTGAAAACTTGGAAAAGTCTGGAACCTTGTATCGGTTTGAAAGTGGTACTGTATCAAACCATTCAAGATATGGCGATCGATGCACAAAAGTTTGATGTTTGGGTTTAATTCCAAACTGCTCCTCCAATACCTTTGCAATAATATCGGCCCAATCTTCTTTAGACTGATATTGTTGAGTTTCCTCTGGCCGATAATGTTGTTGTGGCTCTTCATATTGATATGCTTGCCCCCCGAGCCAATATTGTTGTTGCCAATGATGACGATATTGCCCAAGCTGACTTCTTAATGCAATCACCCTGAGAACCATCTTCTTAATCAAACCATGTAATGTACTCACCAAAACTCCAGATGGATCGAACATAGTGCGATGAACAATTTCATCAACCATCTCTTGAAGTGTCTTGTCATCTATCGGCTCTGCAAATTGTTTCCTGTCTTCATTCATCGGCTTGAGAGATTGTCCTTCCTCGGCCTTGACTTCTTCATCAGACGTCTTGGGGTTCTACAAGCCGTGTAAAAAATTCTGCTATCAAGAACACGGTCCCATCGGTGTGGAACGCGAAGAACAGCCGATTGTCCCACCGGGCGTGCCAAAAATGTGTTGACGCCAAATTCGTACCTCCGCAAAATGTGTTGACGTCGAACCACACGGTGGCCTGGGAGATCTACTTAGCTCCAGTGTAGGTCCTAAAATTATTGAAGCGCGGGCGTGCCAGTCAGTTTGATCTTGCCACTGACAAGATATGCAAAACAGCAGAGCATAAATCATATTGGCCGATAGGGTGATAATCAAAACAGTCGATCTGTTGACAGCCGATCATGTGATTCTAGCTGATGTCGATGTCCAGATAACTCATCGGCTGAAACCCCGACGAAACCCTTATTGGTAGCCACCAGGCAGGCTAGAGATCAGGGTTCTAATCACGACTTAGTAGGTCAAACTGAATTGATGCAGCACTAAGTATGAAAAGAAACGCAATATCTAGACAATCAAGCCCTTGACTAATTTTTAGGGTGGTAGATGTCTAAACTAATCTAATCTAGTAAACAGTTTAGACGGTATCGACCGAGACCCGAGGGACGGCCGATAGAGCTAAATTGAGATACTAGGACTAGATTAACAGAGACATATGATAAGACCGGCTAACCCTCCAATGAAACATTAGCATGAACATATCGGCTTAATAAGACTTAGATTATCGATAACAATTTAGTAGATCGGACCTAACCGATGCAGCACGAGATTGCATACGGTAATCTAATATTCAATGAGCCGATAGATCTGTCTAATGTGATGGATATAACAAATCTATCTAAAGTGATATTATGTTTAAAGAAACATCAACTTGATCAGAATATCGGACTTAACCGAGAAAGTCCTAACTAAGTCGATGCGACTACAAACAGTAATGAAACTGAAGACAGAGACAATATACCAGATAGGCAACACTTGGATTTACCCCTTCGCTGGGGATCGAACCTAACCGATGCAGTCCTACGTCGGGTGCCAAGTCTCGCCAGATGATGACAAAGTGGAAAAGGTAAAAGGTGGCGATGCGACGAATTGTATTGATCGTGAGGATTAATTTACATGGACCCCGGGCTTAAATATTTATACCCGCAGGCTAACATAGATCCTAACAGATTACAAATCCAAACTTTTCTAAAGATAAAAGGAAACAAACTGAGTCCTTATCAAATGCTAACACACTTTTCTAAAGATAAAATAGAAAGCTAACAAACTCTTCCTAATTAATAGATACAAGCCGCATCCTTCCTGAACTCGGTCTCTTCTGGATAAGATCTTTTCAAACCAAATCCAACAAGAATCCGACCGCTGAAGATATTGATCCTCCATCGGCTGACGCAGAACTCTGAGCCGATTCTGCTTTGAGCCGATTTGAACCTTAGGCCGATGAGGACTCCGGAGCTTACCAAATTTTACCGTTAACACTCTCCCACGTGCATTATCCTCTAACCTTTTAGTATCTCGCGTGATCTTGATCTCTGGACGTACACTTCTCCCAAGTCGACTCCGATCCATCAAACGATACCTACACATATACGACAAAGAAACCATATTCCGAGCACAAGTTTGTCCAAACTTAACTCACATTAGCATAACAACAGTAACCATACGCATAGAAACCATCTAGAAGTCAAATCTACAAAGAAACAATCCAAAACCAAAAAGATAAATCGAATCCAAAACCGAGTTGAAGTCGGCCGGTCAGACCGTGCGCATACCTCCGGTCTGACCGTCAGGTCAGAAACGTGCACAACTTCACAAATCCAAACATCATCACCATAAACCAATATTTTACATATTAAGTATCGCAAATCACCATCAATATTTCATCACACAAAATACAAATCAAACACATTTGATTCTACAATTTAATTTTGTATATGGTTATTTATTAAGATTAGTTTGTTTTCTTAGTGATAAGAAGTTCAGAAGATAACTTACAAAGAATAATAGGATATATTATATGGGTGACGGATCATGTCGGTCAAGGCTGACCTATAAAAAAATTTCAGCAAATTGTTAGCCACAATATTAAAAAAGTAGATAAGTAATCAAGTTTTATACTAACATGTAAATCCAATTACTAAGTATGACATGAAAATAAACAAACATATAGCTTAGATTATGTCACGCGTCTAATATATGACGTGGCAAGCTATGGATTTTTAATTTCCAACCAAACAGCTCCGAGTCATTCTAACTATTAAATTCTGCATGACTCGTCACTTGGATCCTTGGCTTCTCCCGTATCGTTGCTGGAGTCCCAGCTGCACTAGACAAAGGACTACAGTACTACGGCCTACTTGTTCCAGGACACCCATCTGCATGGCCACGTGCCGCACAGCCAGGTCACTGGCGCCTACACTTGATACGAGCAAATGCCAAGACACACTCACATGGCACGAGTCCAAGCTGGCCCCCTCGGTGCTAAACAACACATCTACTCCTACAGAGCGAGGTCCCATGCAGAACTGTTGTTGTGAACTCGTTGTCCCCTTGTGTCTGAATCTCTCGCAGCGACGAACTGCCCAATAGATTCAAACAAGGTTAGAAGAATTCTTAATTTTGTCGACAGGTTGGACGACAACGATAGCGGTCCAGTTCTCCAGTGCATGAGTTGCCCCTGTAGTCGCACTGAAAATTTCGTCCACGTTTAAATTTTAGCACTTGTTTATGTCAATCGGATACCCACATGGCAAGCTTATCCGACTGGAAATAGGGATAGGTTACGCTGGCTAATTATATAAACCAGCTATGATTTGGGTGTTACGTTGTCGAATAGATAAGGCAACGGCTCATAGTCACGGTTTGATAAGATTGAGGAAACCGACTTAGAGTAAGATAGGGTTTCCAACTTATAAACCCGCCTCCCAAGACTATATAAGGGGGGTAAGAGGTGTCCCTTGAGGGATATCAGATTCTTGAGCTATCAGCTTTAGATTCAGGAGACATAAGAGCAATAGATCTTGAGATCAATAAATACTCGGCGGATCGAATCCCCGAAACAGGAGTAGGGTATTACCTCACGAGAGGGCCTGAATCTGTCTAAACCTTGTTTTTCGCTTAACCCATCGAGCTTGGCGATCTTGACTGCACCCCCAAATTTCTATTGCCGAAACCAAGTTTCGACAGTTGGCGCGCCAGGTAGGGGCCTGCGCGTCAAGACTTCTTCGACAATCTCGTCGGCAAGCGTGATGGGATCTTCATCAGGCATCGACGACTTCGCCTCCAAAGGATTCAAGAAGCTCTCCTTACCTGACTCGGATTCGGACCAGTCGGGAGGAGGAACCCGCTCGGCGCCGTTCGGGCTACCGAACAACGCCAAGATCTACAACAAGGTTCTGACTTCCGAGATGGGTTCTGCCCACTTGGAAAGAGGAATCCACTCGGCGCCGTTCGGGTTGCCCAACAACGCTGAGATCTACGACATAGCTTTGACTTCCAAGATGGAGTCCTTCCATTCAGAAGGAAGAAATCACTCGGTGTCGTTCGGACTGCCGAATGCCGCTGAGATCTACAACCACCTTTCGACCTCCCCGTCGGAATCGATCCACTCGGGAAGAGAAACCTTTCGGCACCGCTTGGATTACCAAACGCCGCCGAAGTCTACCGCAAACTCTCTCCCTCGAGTCGAGATCGACCCACTCGGAGGAACCCACGTTATCAAGCTACGACTCGGATTGGAACGATCCAGATTCAAGCATCCGGGTTCAAGGGAAGTTTGTCATCCTCCAACCATTCGGGTCATGTTCATCCACGGAGCTTGATGAGTACCTCAGCTCTTCAGGCTTCGACGATCTCTACGGCATTCCCTCGGACGAGGCCAACGACTCTGACTGCGACAAGGACTACGAGCCGAAGTGCTTCGACGTCCTCATGGCTGAGGTGGCCGAGACCGACTCAGCCATGGCTCGCAGGGTCAGAGAGGGAGAACAACGGCTTGAGCGGAGCGCAAGCCGGCGGAAGATGAGAAGAGGCGCAAGAAGGAAGCCGACAAAAGAAAGCGAGACCCGAGGGCGACGGCGATCTACTCGGGAGGTCATACTTCGACGCGAGTCGACAACACCAACATCTTCCAAACGCCTCAACGTAACGCCGCCGCCGCCCTCACCCTCCTCGACACCGTTATTGAAGCGGCTCCCGCTACGGTAACACCACTCCTGGACAAGATCAAGACCATCGTAGCGGCTACAGCCAACTGCTCTCCCTCCACCTCAACATGAAGGCCGACTGAGTCTGTGGCAGAAACGCCCGACAGAAGCCGACTTCCGCCACTGCGGTCGAAGGATTACAGAAGGCCTGAACAAGATCGGACGCCCACTAGGTCAAGGAACCCCCACCACGAGGCCACGCGGAAGCAGCAAGAGCAATCGGCCGACTCCCGCGAGAAGCAGCATGGACGACCACCCGTCCACCACCGGGTCCGCCGCAGTAACAACTCCGACTACCAAAGCAGCCTGCCAAGGACCCTGCCGAGTGATCTGCGGGAAGTCCTCGACCGGCGCTATCAAGAATGAGATCAACACTCCTACGAAGATCGAAGGGGCTCGCCCGAGCAACGACGATGGAGTACCTGCTTTCACTCGGGACCTGTGCCGAGTGCATTGGTCGAATGGTTTTAAGCCGACAGGAATCGAGAAGTACGACGGGAAGACCGACCCCGAGTCGTGGCTGACCGTGTACACCCTCGCCATTCGCGCAGCAGGAGGAGACAACAAGGCCATGGCCAATTACTTGCATGTTGCCCTCTCCAACTCAGCTAGGAACTGGCTCACGAGCTTGCCAAGAGGCTCTATCGGCTCGTGGAGTGAGTTACGGGACCACTTCATCGCCAACTTTCAGGGCACCTTTGAAAGGCCCGGGACCCACTTCGACCTCTACAACGTCGTCCAGAAGCCAGACAAGTCATTGAAGGACTACATCCTGCGCTTCTCGAAAAAGCGCAACAAGATCCCCATATCACCGACGACATCATCATCGCCGCCTTCCAGAAGGGAGTCCGTGATGAATTGTTGATCGAAAAATTTGGGCGCAAGCCACCGAAGACGGTGAAGCAGATGTTCGAGACAGCAAACTCTTACGCCAAGTCCAGTGACGCGATCAAGGCGGCGCGGCAAGACCGGCCTGACAGAAGGGACGACAAGCAGTCGGGAGGAAGCCGGCATCCTAAGAAGGATAATGGCAACAACAACCAGGCCCAGAAGGACCGCAAGCGTCGGCCTGAGGACCTGGTTGCCGCGACGTCCAACTCCCAACGCCGTCCCCGAGTCGCGGCCTATGACGCAATCATGAACGCTCAGTGCACGCATCATCCAAACCACAAGCATGCGGCCGAGGACTGCTTTATCTATAAGCAATTCGCTGAGCAATATGCGGCGCAGCTCAACAAGAAGCCGACTGACGAAGCCGGGCCATCAGGGACCAAGAAGAACAACCCGACTGGAAATACAGAGCCCTTTCAAGACCTCGTAGGCGAGCTGAATCACATCTTCGGGGAGCCGCAAGCTTATGAGTCCAAGAGGAAGCAGAAGCTAACCGCCCACGAGGTCAACGCGGCACAACCGGAGGTTCCACAATATCTATGGTGGTCGGAGGTGGCCATCACGTTCGACCGTTCGGATCATCCTGACCGAGTGGTCCACCCGGGGCGGTATCCTCTAGTACTAGACCCGGTGGTCCGCAACATCAAGCTAAAGCGCGTCCTCATTGATGGAGGCAGCGCACTCAATATTCTGTTCGCCAAAACCTTGGACGAGAGGCAAATCCCGAGAGCTGAACTGAAAGCAAGCTCAGCCCCCTTCCACGGAGTTATCCTGCGGCTGTCATCCACGCCACTCGGGCACATCGCCCTTCCAGTCACCTTCGTAGTTCGAGAGAACTTTCGAACAGAGAACATCACTTTCGAGGTGGCTGACTTCGAGACGGCTTACCACGCAATCATCGGAAGGCCTGCACTCGCCAAGTTCATGACGATATCGCATTATACCTATCTCTGCATGAAGATGTCGGGCCCCAACGGCGTCATCACCCTGCGCAGCGACGTCAAAAAAGCCTTCACCTGCGACAAGGAAAGCTGCGACATGGCCCAATCTCGTGAGAGATCGCGTGGCCAGGAAGAAATCCGATTGGCTGCGTCAACTTCGGGAGAGGGTGAAATCCCCGCAAAGAAAATAGCCAAATCGGGACAAGGCGACGCCAAAACGAAGAAAATCTCCCTTGATCCATCGGATCCTTCCAAAACCGCTGTAATCGGCGCTGAGCTAGATCCTAAATAGGAAAGCGCGCTCGTCACCTTCCTCCAAAATAATAAAGATGTTTTGCTTGGAAACCATCTGATATGCCTAGAATTCCTAGGGAGGTGATCGAGCACTCTTTACACGTCAAAGATGACGCGAAACCTATCAAACAACGATTACGCCGGTTTGCTCAGGATCGAAAAGACGCCATCAAGGAAGAACTCACAAAACTCTTAGCCACCGGCTTCATCAAGGAAGTTCTCCACCCCGACTGGTTGGCTAATCCGGTCCTGGTCCGGAAGAAGACAGGGCAGTGGCGCATGTGCGTTGACTACACCGACCTCAACAAAGCCTGCCCCAAAGATCCGTTCGGGCTGCCTCGCTTCGACCAAGTCGTGGACTCAACAGCCGGTTGCCAACTCTTAAGCTTTTTGGATTGTTACTCGGGCTACCATCAAATCAGCTTGAAGGAATCCGACTGCCTGAAAACATCGTTCATCACGCCGTTTGGAGCTTACTGCTACATCACGATGCCCTTCGACCTGAAGAACGCCGGGGCCACATACCAACGCATGATCCAAAGATGTTTTCAGACGCAGATCGGGAAGAACGTGGAAGCTTACATCGACGATGTCGTCATCAAGACCAAGCAGAAGGAAGACCTGATCGCCGACTTAGAAGAAACCTTTGCAAACATTTGGGCCTTCAGAATGAAGTTGAACCTCGAGAAGTGTACCTTTGGCGTGCCATCAGGCAAACTGCTCGGCTTCATGGTGTCCCATCACGGCATTGAAGCCAATTCAGAGAAAATCAATGCTATCCTGAATATGAAGCCCCCGAGTAACCAGAAAGATGTCCAGAAGCTCACTGGCTGCATGGCGGCGCTAAGCCGATTTATCTCCCAACTCGGTGAACGTGGCATGCCTTTCTTCAGGCTACTAAAGAAAACTGACGACTTTCAGTGGACTACGGAAGCCCACAAGGCCTTTGAAGATTTTAAAAAATTTCTCACGACGCCGCCCGTCCTAGCCTCACCTCAGCCACAGGAGCCCCTGCTACTGTACGTCTCAGCCACTTACCAAGTGGTTAGTACGGTTCTTGTGGTTGAGCGTGAAGAAGAAGGACGAGTCCAGAAGATTCAAAGGCCAACCTACTTCGTTAGCGAAGTGCTGGCAGGAGCCAAAATTCGCTATTCTCAGGTACAAAAATTGCTATATGGTGTTCTAATAACCGCGAGGAAATTAGCGCACTACTTTCAGGGTCACTCGGTCACCGTCGTCACTTCCTTTCCACTCGGTGATGTCATCAACAACCGGGAGGCGACTGGGCGCATCGTGAAGTGGGCCCTGGAACTGATGCCGTTGGACTTAACCTTCAAGGCAAGGACGTCTGTAAAGTCACAAACCCTGGCGGATTTCCTCGCCGAGTGGACCGAACAACAAGAAGATGTACCTCGAGAAGACCTACAATACTGGACCATGCATTTTGACGGATCCAAGAGGATCACTGGCTTGGGAGCAGGAGTCGTGCTGATCTCTCCGACCGGGGAAAGGCTAAGATATGTTCTTCACCTCCATTTCTCCGCCTCACACAACGTCGCCGAGTACGAAGCCCTGCTGCATGGACTGCGGCTTGCTGTTCCACTCGGGATATGACGGGTGGTCGTGAAAGGAGACTCCCAACTGGTAGTCAACCAAGTCATGAAAGACTGGTCCTGCTTAAACGACACCATGGAGGCCTACCGGCAAGAAGTTCGCAAACTTGAAGACAGGTTTGACGGACTGGAGCTATCCCATGTCCTGAGACAAAACAACGAGGCAGCTGACGAGTTGGTGCAGTTCGGGTCCAAGTGAGAAGCCGCTCCAACAGACGTTTTCGTAAAGCATCTCTATGAGCCAACTGTTGCAGCAAAACCAACTCCCAACGAGCAAGCTGCAGACCAAGTCGCCATGATTGACGCTGACTGGAGGACACCGCTCATCAAATTTTTAACTCAGCAAGAGCTGCCGGAAGACCGGGATGAGGCGGAACGCGTCCGACGCTGTTGTCAAGCTTATGTCATGATAGATTCTGATTTATACAAGACGAGCCCTTCTGGAGTCCTGATGAGATGCATCACGCCCGAGGAGGGACGGCAACTACTCCAAGATATCCACTCGGGTATATGCAGAAGTCACGCGGCAGCACGCACCTTGGTGGGAAAAGCTTATAGACAAGGCTTTTTCTGGCTTACAACGGTTTTCGACGCCGACAAAGTCGTCCGAACATGTGAAGGATGCCAGTTCTTCGCTCGGCAGAGCCATGTCCCGGCCCAAGAGCTACAAACGATTCCATTATCCTGGCCGTTTACGGTATGGGGTTTGGATATGGTCGGTCCTTTCAAGAAGGCTCCAGGAGGATTCACACATCTGTTCATCGCAATTGACAAGTTCTCCAAGTGGATCGAGGCTAAGCCGGTCACTACAATCACCGCTGACAAGGCACGGGATTTTATCCTCAACATCGTACACCGGTTTGGCGTCCCAAATAGAATAATAACTGACAATGGGACTCAATTTACTGGAGGCATCTTTAAGGAATTCTGTGAAGACTTCGGCATCAAAATCTGCTATTCATCGGTCGCACATCCCAAAAGCAATGGACAAGTTGAGCGTGCCAACGGCATGGTCCTTCAAGGCATCAAGGCCCGAGTGTTTGACCGGCTAAATCCTTATGCCGGCAAATGGGTTCAAGAGCTGCCCTCACTTCTATGGTCTCTACGGACTACGCCCAGTCGGGCCACCGGCCAAACTCCTTTCTTCTTGGTTTACGGGGCAGAAGCCATGTTGCCAAATGAAATGGAGTACGAATCTCTTCGAGTCCGCAGCTTCAACGACGAGCGCTACGATCAAGACCGAGTGGATGATCTAACCCGACTGTACGAAGCCCGAGAGGCAGCTCTGATCCAGTCGGCAAGATATCTTCAAGGTCTTAGACGATACCACAGTCGCAACGTTCGAGTACGAGCTTTTATTATCGGCGATTTGGTTCTACGCAAGATTCAAACCACCAAGGACCGTCACAAATTATCTCCACTATGGAAAGGACCATACATAATTGCCGAGGTGACTCGGCTAGGAGCATATCGACTAAAGCGTGAAGACGGATCCATGGTGGAGAACTCCTGGAACATCGAACATCTTCGACGATACTATGCTTAAATCGCCTTAAGTTTCATGTTATTCTTGACTACCAGCCTCAAGCAAGATAACTTCTTGAGTTAGCAGTCGGGGGCTGCATACGTGTCAATAAAGCATGGTTTTCTTCGGCAACCTGTGCATACTTGGTTATCATTGTTTAATGTTCCTTGATTCGAGTTCAATGCATAAGGACTGAGAATTTTTTGATGACTTAATCAAGCTTAGGCTTGGTGATAGTTGGACGAAAATTACTTAAAAAATTTTACATAAAAACTCGGATCAAGGCATTAACATAAATAAGTTGAATATTTACAAGTCACATCGAAAGTTACAAACATACGGTGTTCATAAAGCAATCAAGGTCGAAAATTGTTCACTACATCGGCGGCTACTTTCTTGGCCGACTCCTGCGCTTCACTAATCAATTCCAGGGCCTCCTCGTCTGAAGTGCAATCGGCGAAGCCCTCCCCGATTGAATCAACATCTATCCGGGGATAGAGTGACTTGGTCTGCGTAAGGGCGAAGCCCGTTCCCATGATGGCTGCCTCTGAGATGTTGGCCAGGTACTGATCTGGGGCCCGCCTAAGCTTGTCGAAGACCTCGACGGTGTCCAACGAGCTGGTCCCGAGCCCATTATGGAACAGCGACAAGAGAATCGGTGTTGCCGCGTTAGCAACATCGTCCCTGACGCTTTCGGCTTTTTTGACCCTCTCAACAAAAACATCATATTGGGCTCGGGTCTTGATCTTATAGGCTGACAAAGACATACGATCACGCAAACATTCGAAGATGAAGCAAAATAAAGAATGTTGTTTTGAAAAAACTCACCTTCAAACTCAGTCTCCAGCTTGGCTTTGCTGGTGTTAGCCTCATCCAGCTAAGTCTGGAGCGAGTGGACTTCCGACGAGTTCTCTGCAACAAGAAAAGTTATCAACGACCAAGATCAAAACAGACTACAATTAAAGGCACAAAAAGACTAAGGAGATTGGGCTTACTCCTGACTGAACCCCGGAGGTCTAGGTTCTCCTCCTGGAGCGTGGCTATCTCTCTCCTCAGAGCCGCTTCTCTCGATGCAGCTTCTTCTCGAGTGGCCTTTAGCTCCTGCCGGATGTTCTCCAGGGAGTTCAAGTGCGGGACCAACTTCTCGAGTGCATCGGATTTGGCCATCGACCGGCAATACACCCTCTACACACAATTTCTGAAGATTGGTCGACTGAAAAGCAATCACAAAGCTACAAAAGAAAAGGAGCAAAACTTACGTTTAGCAGCCGAGTAGCTTCGTTCAGGCTGTCTACAAGCATATCTCTTTCTTCATTTTCCTTTTGCTTGTTCAGGATGATGCCCTGTCTCTGGCCCTCAGAATCGCGCCACTCAATCTTGATTGGAGGGACCCAGGTCTTAGAGGACTGCAACCTAGTGATTTCCTCCGCTTTGGCTGATCGGTTCAGAAAGAGTGAATGAAGACACAGGAAAAGTGGACTGGAGATTAAAAAGCGAAAGATTGATTCAAAGCTTACCAGCTTCGGTGGCCGAATCCTTAACCGGCAGTTCCCGACTGCTTTTCTCTTCTTGGTTCTTACCCAACTGGTCTCAGTCAGGGCCCTTTGAGTGGCAGCTGGGGTCTCCTCTGCGGCCGATTGGTTTCCAGTTGGGGCATCTCGGCTGGCGGTCGGGGGCTCCTTCCTCGGGACATCCTCACTGGGAGGTGAGGGCCTCTCACTCGGAGCGCTCTCACTCGGGAGAGGGCTCCGGGGTTTCGGCTCTGCGGGTTTTGATGCCTCAGCTGCTGCAGTTGGCATAGGGCCCTCACTCTGCCCAGTGGGATCTATGTTCTGAGGCCTCCTGCAAAGAGAAAGACAGGAGCAATCGGGAAGAAGGAAGAGAGGTTTCCAATAAGAGCGCAATTTCAGTCATGAGACGTACATGGTCGAACGGCGAATCTTGGACGCCGTTTTCGGTGATGGCCTTGGAGGGGTCGCTTCAGCTCGAGGGGCTGGGACATCGTCGTCCGAGTCATCAATGACCAGCCTCCTCTTACTCGCCCGCTTGCTGATGTCCTCGCTCGGGGCAGCCCTCTTCCCGATTGGATCGCTTTGGATCTTCACGCCGCCAGCTGGTTTTTTAGCAGGCCTAACCGGCGCATCATCATGATGTATTTTATACGGCTTCGAGATAATGGAGGCATTTTCCTGCAAGAGAGATTCTTTGAACACTAAGAAGTGTGACATCAAGATTGAAAGGTAATAAAGAAGTTAAGTCAACTTACCGGAGGAGGAGGGCGATATAGGTTGTACGGGAGGACCGGCAGCATGAGGCTACGCTCGACTGCAATCCCAGTCGAGAATATCTTATACATGCGGGTCTTCAAGGTCTTGAAGCTGAGGGAGTCGCGATATTCCCGATTGGGATCCCTCTCGCCCTCGTACTCGAAGGCAGGCTTAGACCTCTCCTTGATCGGCGCCAGTCGGTTCCTGATGAAATGCCGAGTGATTTGTTCACCCCGAAGGCTCTTCTTCTTCATCTCCAAAATCTTCGACAAAAGCTTGTTGGCTTCATCCCAGTCTTGGTCCACTGGCACGGTGCTCCAGTTGGATCTAGGCACAGGAGGAAGGCCAACGAAGTCGGGCAAACTGGGTTCAAGGTTTGCAATGTAGAACCAGTTTGTGTGTCAGCCCTTGTTAGAGGATTTCAAGGGAAGAGAAAAATAATCTCGACGGAGGAATCCGCGGAGCTGGAAGCCAGCCCCACCAACGACGCAGGGCTCATCCTTGTTCGGATGCTGCTTGAGATAGAACATGCGCCGGAAGAGTTGGAAATGGAGAAGGACGCCAAGGAAGGCCTCGCAGACATGAATGAAAAGAGCTATGTGGAGCATGAAATTGGGGTTCAAGTGATAAAGTTGAAGGCCATAGTAATCAAGGAGACCCTTAAAGAACTCAGAGGTGGGGAGGCCGAAGCCGCAATAGAAGAAAGAGGTAAAGACTATGAGCTCACCGGTGTTCGGAGTGGGGAACTCCTCACCGGCCGCCGGGCGCCAGCTGACAATATCCTTAGGAGGGAGAACTCCGTTCTTCAGCATCTCCTTGAGAGTCGATTCCTTGACGTCCGAGGTCGCCCATTGCTCGAAGGGGATCTCCTTCTCTCCTGCCATGGATGTGGTTTTGGGGGAAGTAGATCTAGCTCGGAAGATGAGGATTTGAGATGGGGATCTGTGGAGATCGATGCGGAGCTAGCTTGTGGAGAAGCGCGAGCTCCTGGATTGATGGGATTGGATGCGTGCGTGAACCTAGGGTTTTCCGCTGCAAGCTGGTGAACAGTGTTGCGAGTGGGGAAATTTTCTGGGAAGACGAAGTGGCGGGGATAACCTCGAGGCTTTGTACAAAGATTTGAGGGTTTCGCCAAGTTATCTCGCAAACTGGGCCGAGCCCATGAGAGACTTGCGGCCCAGCTAAGGTGTGGCTTGACGTTAGGGACTTAAGTGGATGGGCTTAAGCAGATTTGTGTTGGTAATATGCACGTGTCTAATTGCCCAGATCCTTTAAAATTCTTTCATACCACTTTTTGCGCAACTTCATGAAAGGTTAGCACGATGCAATTTGAAAGGTGACCAACAGTTAAGCTTTTCATGGCTGCCTTGATGACAGGAACTATTTGATTTTTAAGCATTTGATTAAATGATTATATTTATGCTATTTTTTCATTTTGGTGAAGATCTTTTTAGAATGAGACCAATATTATGGCAAGAGCTATTTAATATTTTGGTCGTATTTTTCATATGACTGAAAAACTTGTTTACCCATGAGGGTCGATTAAATTATTTGTTTCGAGATGACTCGGGCAGATCCACTCGGATAAGCATGAGCTTGCCGAATGAGTACTTTTCTCCCATGAAGGTTGATTGATTTATTTGTTCGAGACAACTCGGACAAATTCACTCGGATAAGCATGAGCTTGCCGAGCGATAAGATTTTTTATAATTGCTTTAGCTTAAGACTAAGCATTTATATAAGAATAATTTTTTATAGTTCTTGACTATATGTTTAGTTTGTTTTTGACTAACCACATAGTCGGGGGCTACACCTAATTAGGTGCATCAGGAGATGCACCTAGATATTTATTTTTTGAGAATTTTTTAGGATATTTTCCAGCCCTTCACAGTCTTTGGAGCCACTCGGGAGATTCAGGCAGGGATGACGGAACCACTTGACGACAGAAGCACTCGGCCAAAGAGTTGTTTGGCTGTATGTTATCTTTATTTGAGGCAAAGTTATCTCGTCGACTGCGAAGGACTCGGGGGCTACTGTGGAGATTATGGCAATCGGATACCCACATGACAAGCTTATCCGACTGAGAATAGGGATATGTTACACTTGCTAATTATGTAAACCAGCTATGACTTGGGTGTTACATTGCCGAATAAATAAGGCAACAGCTCATAGTCACGGTTTGGTAAGATTAGGAAACCGACTTAGAGTAAGATAGGGTTTTCGACTTGTAAGCCCGCCTCCCAAGACTATATAAGGGAGGTAAGGGACGTTCCTTGAGGTATATCAGATTCTTGAGCTATCAGCTTTAGATTCAGAAGACATAAGAGCAATAGATCTTGAGATCAATAAAGACAATATAAGGGAGGTAAGGGGCGTCCCTTGAGGGATATCAGATTCTTGAGCTATCAGCTTTAGATTCAGGAGACATAAGAGCAATAGATCTTGAGATCAATAAATAATCGGCGGATCGAATCCCCGAAACAGAAGTAAGGTATTACCTCACGAGAGGACATGAACCTATCTAAACCTTATTTTCTGATTAACCCATCAAGTTTGGTGATTTTGCCTGTACTTTTAAATTTTTATTGTTGAAACCAAATTTCGACAGTTTAACAGTATGAGATCTGAGAGCTTTGAGAGCGGATCGGATGAATTTTTCGCGTGGCGTTGATGATTTTTTTTGATCTGGGATGCCGCGAGCGGCGAGTCCCGCGGGGTCAAAGGCGAAACCGCCCGACGCATGCAGATTAGGCGGCTACACGGCGGCCTCCTTTCCACGGAGAGAGGCGAGCCACCGAGACCTGTGAAAGCTAGCGCGGCCGAAAGCGACGCGCAGCGCACCCAAGCCAACTCCAACACAACACGGAGCCAAAAGCTATCGGCCCCCTCCGCCACCGTCCCTTTCCTTCTCGACTCTCCTGTCCCCTCCCGTCTCCTCGCCTCGTTCTCTCGTCACACAGGAATTCGGAAGAGGTGAACCCAACTGGCCTCAGAATTGTTGGGTGGTTTGTTCCCCATCCGCTTCGTCCCTCCCCCGATGTTCTCCCGCTGCCGATCCGGGCTCCACACCCGAAAGTGCGCCGTGCGCGCCCATTTTTGGGCTCTAGTGCTTTGGAGTCGTTCGCGTTGCACCAAATTTGGCCTTTTTTAGGTGGGGGAGCTTGGATCCTTTCGGGTGTGGATTTGGTTGCTGGGGGGTTCTTGCGATGGTTTTGCGCTGGTAGGGGGTGGATCTCGGAGGAGGATTTACCTCGTCAAACCGTCTCTTCCTCTCCACGTCTGATTCGATGAGTTGTGGGTGTCTCCTCCCAATCCGAGATTACCAGAGATGGTTGCCGCAGTAGCAGCTTCGTTGAGATCTCTCACACCCATATCCACCTATCGTTCTTCTTCCCCTGATCTCCATGCCGTCGTCAGGGACTCGTCGGCGTACACCACCCGACCCCCGCCGCAGGTGCAGCAGACGGCAAGTGGCGGCGGCGGTAATGGAGGGAGGATTAGCCCCGCGGTGTTGTTCATCATAGTGATTCTCGCGGTCATCTTCTTCATCTCCGGTCTTCTCCACCTCCTGGTGAGGCTTCTGATGAAGAAGCAGCACCGCCGTGAAGCCGAGAATGCCGCCCCGTCGCCGCACAACCGGCCTGTCGGCCGGGACGCCGCGATGGACCGGCAGCTTCAGCAGCTGTTCCACTTACATGACTCCGGGCTCGACCAGGCGTTCATCGACGCGCTGCCGGTGTTTGCCTACCACGACATCGTTGGCGGCGACAAGGAGCCGTTTGATTGTGCAGTGTGCTTGTGTGAGTTCGACGGGGAGGACAGGCTCAGGTTGTTGCCGGTGTGTGGCCATGCCTTCCATCTGCATTGTATAGATACATGGCTGCTGTCCAATTCGACGTGCCCGCTTTGCCGTGGTACGCTCTATGTCCCCGGATTGACCATTGAGAGCCTGATGTTTGATTTTGATGAGAGGTTAGAGGAGGGCCGGCTGTCGGAGGAGTGTGAGGATGGATTCCAGTCTTCCAGACAGAAGCCCATGGACGAGGAACAGACAGTGCCTGAGAAGAGAGTTTTTCCTGTAAGGCTTGGGAAATTCAAGAATGTCGGGAACACTGGTGTGGGTGGTGTTGACAATGGCAATGCAGCTGGTATAGTGAGTAGGGAACCAGGGGAGAGTAGCAGTAGCAGCTTGGATACGAGGAGGTGCTTCTCCATGGGCACTTACCAGTATGTTCTTGGGGCTTCTGAACTTCGAGTAGCTCTCCAGCCAGGTCGTAACAAAAATGGTGTGGGCAGCAGGTTGAAGGGAAGAGCTGCTGGCATAAGCTCTGTCAATGCTGAAATTATGGAGGGCAAGAGGATTTGTGCAAAGAACAAAGGCGAGAGCTTTTCCATGTCGAAGATTTGGCAGTGGTCTAATGTGAAGGGCAAGCTGCCAGCTGGTTCAGACAATTGCTCAGAAACGGGAAGTTTTCCGTGGATGAAGAGAGATGCCACTGGAGATAAGTCAAATATGTGACACTGTCTATAGTTCTTTCTTTTGTAGTGCTGGCTGTTGAATTTCTTAACTATAGCTATTCTTTTGGTCTAATTTCACGTGTATGTTTTTCACTGACCATTCCCATCGAAAGATAATTTTTGACAGGCTTACATATTTCACCTTGCTTGTGATTGTTCAGGATTAATGCAGTTTCCACTGTTTCTTGTATCAGTATCTGATAATAGGTGTTATAGATTACTCATTTTCCTTTTATTATGTTCATCAAATAGGAACCTGTGCTGCTTGCATCATCAATTTACTGATAGAACATATTCCCTTAGTGTCACCTTTTGACATTTTGATCACATCTGGGATTTAAGTCGCAGGAGTGCCCATTTAAGGAGAAACTTCTGATTAACTACCTGCAATTTCCTTTCCTGGATGATTGCATCGAGTCTGAGTAAACCCATCAGTCATTTTATTAAGAATATAGACATGTGCATGATAATTCATTATGGGGAACTTTTTAAAATAAAGCACATGAAAGGAAAGATCGTGAGCATTCTTTTCTTCAAAACATATGTTTCTGAACAAGAAGGGTCTATAACGACTTTATTTTACATGTCAATAAATTGCAAGTGACTTCTATTGTTTATCACCCTGAAAGGTGAAATCCTTCATTGTTGCAACTATTGGTCATGTCCTTCCTCCTTTTGTTTTCCTTTGACTTCTTTGTCTGTTAAAATTCATTATAACAGCTTCTATTTGTTTGATAATGTCAGACAAGTATCAACCGTTGTCTTTTGTCAGTCCTGCTCACGCCCAAGCTTTTGCTTATATTGCTCAAGGTTTCCATCTCAAAATAGCTTCACCTTTTGGTTATTGCGCCAGGTGGTGATGACTAGGTTTTTGAGTGCCCTTGATACTTCCGTGTTATTATATTACATGTAGCTGTTAGGTCATCCCTAACCCAAAAACTATCAAATAGTTTTCATACTTGTCATGTCACATAGACACCATATATAGAAACTATATATACAATGAATGGTGTCTTTAAATTAAATTCTCATTCAATCACCTCTCTTCTCTCTCATTTTATCTACCTATCCTCTTGTTTTCATTCTTGGTTCTTGTGTAGACATGGTTTCTTGCATGAGAAATGATTTCTTCATTTTTTTACCTCTCATCTCATTAACTCTCTTGCCACATCAGATTTTTGCCTATGTGGCACCTTATTAAATGTCATAGACATCCTAACTGCTCTTAGAGAGCTATTAGTGGTTTTGCATACTTGTATAATGCCATACTATATATTATAGTAGCTCTCATCTTTAGCATACTTAAATCACAGAGCAATGAAGAGGTGCCAGCCCTCACATACCCACACCACACTGATTAAACAATATGTACTACCGACAAGATTACCAGCGTTTTTTGCTTTTGAGATCTGAGCTACTGAAATCATTGGTATGCAAATGGTTAGTGTTCAACCAGTAGTACCAAATGCTCCAGGCCACTATTGCAATCATAGGCAGATGCTGATTCGGCAGCAATATTGTTTACAGCAGTTCCAGTAGTTGCTGTTTGTTTTCTTTCGTGGTAGTACATTGTTACCAGCTGTTCAGAGAATGGTTCCTTGGAAAAGCCAGATTTGGTCAATTCATGCAAATATTCCTTCTTGTTGCAAGGTTTAGACTCTATATATCCTTGTACAAACATTGGGACCACGGGCTTCAGGCCTCAGCAATCATCTCCCAGGTGAAGTGGGGATTCTGATTTCTTTTGGAAGTGCATTTTCTTTTGATTAAATACTCCATATGTTACGATGGAACAGCACAAAATCGCTGTAACGAACAAATCATAATTCAAATTGGCAGATCATAGCGTGAACAATTGAATGCAACAGAATTATATATGTAACGTATGGGGTCATGACAAAGATAGGATGGAATAAGAAAATGATATGTTTCTGGTCACAGTTATCTTCGATCTCTATTTTCATGGATTCGTATTGTTTTCGTAAAAAAACAATAGGACCCATTGGACGGTTGGAGTAGCTGTGAATGGCTGTAGGCTTTACAAGCTGGTATTAGATCAGACATCAAATGATCGAAGTAGTAATATATCCAATCCAGCAAACTGTTTCAGGCTTGATGCAACACAAAAATCAATCCTCTCTTGCTCAGCAAGTACCTACTTGTTCATAGTCTGCTAATATGGATAGTTGGATATGAGTAGATATGACCAGTATCAATCGCGATAGCCTGCCTGGAATTCAATATTACTGCCCGTGATTGTATGAACCGATAGCTCGTAATTCCCGGGATTAACAAATAGGAGTAGACCCTTTTTTAACCACGCAATTGCAGCAGCAGCAGTTAGGAATGTGAGATGCAATGCAAAGCAATTCTCAGAAACAAGTGGACGTCACACGGAACGATCGATACAAGATCGCAGCCATTGCAGTTGTCTCTCGAGTTGCTTGTAGGACCAGAAGTCCAACGTGCACGGCTCTTTCCCAAGGTCTCCTCACATTCATTTCTTGGGTCGCAATCACTCACAGCTGGAACACGGCAAGCTTTCAGATTGCAGAGTTTGGATTGGAATAAGGTTTGTTATTCTCTTTCTTACCATTCATGCAAGTTTCAGGCAAAATCTGAACCCTGAGGTAAAAACAAAGTCTCACCCTGAGATAGTAGTATCATTTGATCGATCAAAAACTTCAAACGTCTTTGCTTCAATTGGGACAAAACTGTGGCACGATCGACGAATTCACGGCGACAATACGATAACAGATAACGAGTGCAACAAATCTATGTTTTTTTGTACAGTAACGAACTCAATTGAAGTAACAGAAGAGGAGAGGGAAACCGAAGCAACGATCGATCTCGCTCACCAATCACGCCATTGCAACCGAAGCAAATCGAGGACAGGACGCCGTGTTTTCGTGATCCTTGCCCTCCCGTCTCGTTTTGATCCGGTGAAGTGATTGGGGGAACGAGAGGTCACGCCCGGACGGCGCCGTCGTGGGGCGGCGGCGGGTTGAAGAGCGGAGGCGCGTCGCGGCCACCAAGGTCCATGGAGGACTTGGCGGAGGCCGGCGGGGCAGCGAAGCGGGCGGAGAAGTCGCGGTAGCCGGTGTAGTCGCCCTCGGGGCTGGCGCCGTGGCCCTCGTCAAAGTTGAGCGCGTAGCTGAGCGCGTCGTAGTTGAGCTTCCGGCCGTAGTTGTGCGGCCGAGGCCCGCCGCCGCGGCCGAACTGCCGGATGAAGGTCTTCCACCGCGGCCCGGCCACCAGCTCCGACCACTCCCGCACCTTGAGCACAGCGTCCACGGCCCGCCGCCACCAGCTCTCCTCCTCCCCCAACCCCGCCCCGCCGACCCGCTGGTGGGAGGACGCCGACGAGGGCCAGGGGAAGCAGCAGCACCGCCGGCCGCGCCGCGCGAAGAAGGCCGCCTCCGCTTCGTCCATCCCCGAGGCGCCGCCGCCGCCGCCGAGGTCGGTGTCCATCGTATTCGTGAGTTGGGTGGATTTGCGTGCGCTGCTGCTGTGCCGTGGGCGGCCGGAGCCGCGTCCGCGCGTGGGTCTTATTATGTGGGGAGAGGTGGGTGGTTTCGGCTCGGGATTGGAGTCAACCGTAGGCGCGGCAGGCTGACGTAGGCCGGAAAACGCGGGCCACATTGTAGGCCGCCTCGCAACGTTCGCAAAAACTCGGTCTACGCTTCTCCGATTCCATCTCGTCTCCTAGATCAGCAAGTATACTTTGTTTTTGCAAGGGGATTACCGAATCCATTACTCCCTAACACGCCATTATTCTTATTAAATAGTACTACGAGACTGTTTGGTATTTTAGTCAAAGGATTAAAGATTAGTCCAGAGGCTAAATATTTTAGTCATTGCCTGTTTGATTGCAGAGACTAAAAGAGATTAAAGATAGCTAATTACATTGTATAAATACCATTTTACCCATTCATTCATTCAAAATCAACAAACAACAATAGATCGAGAAAGTAAAAAAGATCCGGACGAGAAGTGCGCGGCGCAGTACTGGACGAGAAGTGCTCGGCCCGGACACTGGACGAGCAAGCGGCGACGTAGGGCCGGAGCTGGAGAGGCGACGACGCGGGCCACGGGAGCGACGGCGACTCGGGCGCGGGGCGCGAGAGCGGCGACGGCGCGGGCGGGAGGCGGAGAGGCGGCGGCGGGACCGTGGGAGCGGCGGCGGCTGGGCACGGGGAGCGAAGGCGGCGGCGGTGCGGGCGCGCGGAGCTGGAGCGGCGGCGACGCGGACAATGGGAGCGGCGGCGGCTCGGGGCGCGGAGCGGAGCGCGCGGTGCGGGCGCGAGAGCTGGAGCGCGATGGCGTGGGCCACGGGAGCAGCGGCGGCTCGGGGCGCGGGGCGTGGGTCATGGGAGCGGCGACGGCGCTTCGGCGCAGGGCGAAGAGAGACTGGTGATTTGCAACGGCGCTATACGGAGGATATCCAGTGAAAAATATATTTTTAGTCCCAATAAGTATCTCCATTAGTACCTGGACTAGTCTCTTTTAGTTCCTACTATTTAGCATTTTAGCACTAAAAAGACTAAACTGAAGTCACTAATGGTTTTAGTCCCTCCACCAAACAGCCTCTATATTTTAATATAACTATATCAAGTCACGTTATTATGGAATACCCTTCACACTTCTCAGTGAATACAATACTGTCATTTCTGCATCATGTGGTTTTTATCATTGGCGTAATCTATCGATGGCTTGAATACGCGATCACCTGAACGACAGGATGGGATGGACAGCGCGGGCACAGCACAGATCGAGGGCGGCGAAGCTGGAGCTAGCAGGCAGCAGCACAGAACTTGTGCAGGTAGGCGACGTCTGACGCCGAAACAATTGCTCTCTGCATCATTGGCTATGTGTGATCTGGTGTTTTCTTTTCTGAAATAAACAAAGAGGACGAGCATTTCCCCACGGCAATCAGCAGGTGTTAACCGTGTTATCGAGAGGATTAAGCAAGCAGGTTGCTCCAGGCCGTGGCTCAGTCAAAGTCAAACCAACAACATGATCCTTCAGGCAGTGTCCAATATGTGGGCTCGTGAGATGGTTGTTTTAGTAAGTTAAAACTAAAATCAGAATTTAAATTTTTAAATTTAACTTTGAAGTCGATTTTAAGATATTCTTCTTTTTTAAGCAGTTAAATCATTAAAAATATGTATATAAAAATTTTATCTATAAATTAATTTTTATTCATTAATACACTGTTTTCATTTATTAATAAATATTGACATCCGAGACCGACAGTTTCATTCGAAAGCAAATGCGTGTTTTTGAATTACATATGTTGAGTAGTTAGGGACGGGGTTGGGCGGCCCAAAGATTCGGCATGTAACGTGTGCGCCTCAGCATTTTGAGCAACCGCGCAAGTCATGGATTAGCCGTCAACCTTACGATTTCTGCAGGTTTTCAAGAACTGTCCACCAATCTGAAATCAATTGAAAATTTAAAAATCAGATTTAGATAATGTATGCTCGGGTACTTGAAGATTGGTACCGTGCAATTGCTGGTGTGAACTCTGCCAAGCCAGATGGATCTGAATCCTGAAAAAAAAAATTGTCGGAGACTTGCCGGCGATCTTCCGCTGCGCCGCAGGTTCACCGGCGAACGGTATCTACGGTTGCTTTCAAGCAATCCGGGGCCAGTATTCAAAAAGAAAAATCAAAATGCATATTGAGACCTTGAGACCCTGACTCACTCTTGGGCATTCCTGATTCCTGAAGAGTATGTGACTAACAAGCAGGGGAAAGTAACCCAACCTTTTTTCCGAACTTTATATTTTTTAAAAGTAAAGTGTATGGACCATGTGACACCTAGAATAAGTTTGAAAGGTCGCGAGTTCAGAAACAGATAATGCACGTGCATAAGTTTAAATACCATCCATATACTTTACTTTTTATTTTAAGGAAACTTATGTGAATTTCATGGATCCTGTAATATCACACGACAAGTAATAAGTAGGGAAATAATAAGGTAAATTAATTTTGCCTTGGAACGTTGGCCCGCCTAAATCCTAATCGCCTAGGCCACGTTTAGAGTTTTGCTACGAAAGTTCTTCTGCTTTTTAGAGGAATCGCTAGGAAAGTTCCATCTGATGAGACGGAGTAGCGCGCGTCCAAAATGATCTTGGTTTCGGAGTCGAGAAGACGGCAAAGAGGCCCATCATTTTAAGGCCGAGGCGAGCCCAACAGGAAGCCGATTAGCCTAGCGGAAAGCCCACTATGAAACTTCCAACGGGCCGCCACCCAAGTGCACCAACACGGATCCGGCGGAAAAGCGCAACCGAGGCCAACTGCTAAGCCCTAGCCGTCGTCCGCTGGTGACTCACCGCCGGCGAAACTCCGGCGGTAGGAGTCGCCAGCGATTTGCCGCATGTTCTCTCTCCCTCTCCTCTCCTCTCCCGCGATAATGGATTCGAGTTGCTAATGTAGACAGCGGCCGGAGCCCGGGGAGATCATGGCGGTAACAGAAGACGGGAGATTGCCAGATCGCAGCCGCAAGTAAAGAGATTTCCAGAACGGATTGTCCAATATCTCGAACTTTGTTGGTTTATTGTTTGGTTATGATTTTTACGTTGGCTACAAAAAATTAGTACTCCCAACTCCCAACTCCGTACTACTTTTGCAATTGAGGATCCCAACTCCCAAGTAAACAAGGTAAAATAGTTTCAGAAACTATATTTTCTTGCAAGAGTGCATACTACAGGGCTCCTGCTGATGCCCATCCGGCTGACGCCTGTTCCTAAGATCATGAAAAGTTCATCTCATCTCATATCTCACTCTCAGGATTTGATGTTCCTTCTTTTGCCGGTCAGATCGCTGATCGTTTTTTTTTTGGGAACAATCTGTTTGGAATTAATGATGCTGCCCAAGGAATTTGATCACCAAGTCATCCATCGCTCCTCAAATCGGAAGAATATGATTGAGGTTAGGATCATATGCTTCCTCTATCATAATTCATAAATGATGATATGGTCATATGGCCTTCTTACATAGTATTGAGAGCAATACTGCAAGTGATACCGAGACAATAAGCAAATCGCGTTTAGGTGTTTAACATCCAGTATTCCAGTACTGATATATTGGAGCAACTGTTATTTGTTTTTAAAACTGCAAGAGAAACATAACTGAGGCTGATTTGGTCTCGGTTTTGCTGTTTTTTTATGAAGTGAAACAGACTTACAGACAAACAGGGCTTGTTCAGGTCATAAGGTTTGCAGCTGTTCTATACTTGAAGTGAAACTGTACGAAGATAGTGCTTAGAAAATTTAGGTTTTTACTAATAATTGTTCAGAGGTTGTTACAGATGAGAATCAAGAAAAGATTAGGTACGTTTAATGCATATCTAGTACATCTGTTCAAAATGTAAACTAATGATTGTCTATTACTTTAATGCTTTGCTTGTCATTTCTGATCATTAATAGATTGGTCCGTACTTCCTTTTATTTTCAGGACTAACTGCATAGCGTAAAAGATAAGGCTAGATCATGGGAAGTACTGCTGTGCTGCATGCATGTAATGGTTATCTAGCTTTTTGATAGATTGACTGTCCATGCAGACCATCCAGAACGTTGATGTGTATCTTTCTGACTTGCTGAGCCCACGATATAGTAGCTTTTCTGTTTCACTGTGTTTGCATGATCCACTGGTTGACAGTTTGCCTTTCCATCTAAGCTGGTAGTGAATGTTTGTAGGAGAAGCAGGAATCTTCAATGGATGAAAGCATTTGTAGCAGAGACATGATCCATCATCGATCATTTGCTCGTGTCAATTTTCCATGAGATGTAAGCATTTCCAGTTGGACAGGTGCTGTTCTCATTCTTCCAAAAAAAAATTTGCATTTGGTAAGTTCATTAATTCTCTTTCGTAGAATGATTTCTCATGTGATCCCTCCATCTAAGATCTAACTTTTAGGTGAAATCGGGCTTTCAAGGGATATAGGACTCTAGATGTTCAGAGAGGTCCTGGGCTATGGGAGATGCATAACAAATGTGTTTCCACTGCATAGCAATGAGGTATGCGTGTTTCATCTATTGATCCTTCTGCATTTCAGACAACCTATTCTTTTTTTTCTATTAGGAGAGGGAAAGCATCCTACCTTCACTACTTTTTAGCATGAGGATTAGATGCAAACTAAAACTTTGCAATAACTTATCAGAAGTTCAGGTTCCATGGTACCGCATATTCTTACCGATTTGTCGGCATTGTGATATATACAGATATGATAGAAGGTGAATAAAGATAAGCATCGATCCATATTGTCGGAATAGTTAGGTTGCTACCTTGTGATTAAAACACGACATTTGCAGAAACAATGAACTTTAGGCTTTGGGTTGCATTCATTTGGACCTTCCTGAGATTGGTCCCTCAATCAGAAGATGCTATCAAGCAGTATTACTCGACATACTAACTTCCAAACAGATTTGGGACTTAAGTGGATGGTCCACTTCTTTGTTGCAATTTCTTTTTCCTCCAAATTATATTTTATCACCGGCACTTACCTACTAAGCCAGCAAACGATTGCTAGGAAAGTTGCAGTTGTCACTCATGAAGTAATGATTGATGTAAAAAAATCCACATAAATCGCTCTCGATCCTTTCTCCGGCAGATGATGCATCTGAAAATATGAGCTTTCGCAGTGCAGATTATGCGATCTTTTGCCGTCTGATATCACACTATCATCTACATCAACGGATCGACCTGAAGATAAAGAAATCAGGTAAATAGGTAATGCATTACATGTAAAGCAGGTTTATTAGTATTTTTGCTGACTTCCCACTCCGTGCTTTCGGATCCTCCCGACCAAAAGAGCACCTGTGAGTTGATAAAAAGAAATTAAAATTACCAGGTGATCTTGTGCTCTACCTTAGAGATATCAGATATGCACCTTTTAAGCAAACATATTTGTACTAGGATAGCTCTAGGTGGCCACCAAGGTTACTGCCCACTCAGCTGTTTCGCACTTGTGAGAGACAGGAAGCATAATTTACGCCCTCTGAATTCTCTCGCCATTGCTATCTGGTGCAGTATTTGTATGCACCCCTGCCCCTTGCTCAATACATACGCATCATACGTTTGCAGCTGGGCCTACTACCTGAGCTGTATTATCATCAGCATATATTCACCTCAGTCATCATATAGAATACTACAAATTAGTGGATGTGCCTCCGTTGTGGAGAACACCGAAACCCACCATGGCACTATGCTCCTCTTTCTGTCTCACTACAGGCTCCAACTGTTCCTGCATGGGTTTGTCTTCTTGCAGCTGCACACGCACAGAATACTTCATTCTTCGCATCGCAACTTGCAAAAGCTGGTCGCTTGCCTGATGCTGCGCCCTGACGCGTGCTTTCGCTAAAACCTTGCATGTTTCAACCGTGGATGGTTGTTCAGGGCCTTGAGTTTCTTCAGAAAATCTGCTAGTAGCGTCTTGTTCAGGCAGCTGGTTTGATCGAGCTTGAACGCTAACCCTCATTGAATGCCTGAAGCCGATGGATGGATGGATAGTCGAACTGTCGAAGCTGCATAGTTGTCCCAGCAAGCATGATCCTGTGGTGCAGATGTTGCTGCCCCTCTCTGCGATGATGTCAATTATAGCATGGAGCCTTCGTTTTAAGTTGCCATGTCCAGAGACCATGCGCCCATGGACGCGCGCCGCTCCAAATGCAGATCAGAAGTGTACCACCCAACGCGTTTCACCTGTGCCAAAAAAATGGGTTAAAACGATGCATTCAAGCTGTGGCGCCTGCTGCCCCATCCTGCTTGTTTGCATGGTCCCCCTGTTCAGGCTCAGAGCTCATCATCAGGGAGAGAGGTGAGGTGAGGTCCCCTTGCTTGGGCCGTGCGATGCGGCAGCTAGCGTGAAGGCACGCTCGCGAGTTCGGCACTCGCTTTCGGTCGGGCGGCCATTTAGGCCCTGTTTCCTTATGTAAAAACAAGCTTAGCTTCTGGTTTCTGTTTCTGGTTACTACTATCTCTAAAATCTAAAAGCTAAAATTATAAAGCTAAAATTATAAAAGCTAAATCTGTTTTACAACTCTCTTCAGGATTAGCTTTTGGAACAAACGAAGTTTAAAATATCAAAAAATAAAGTTCAAAATATTCGGCGAGAAAAGTCAAACAAGTGATGTATTACGGTGGCTAATTTTTTCCTCACAATCAGTGAAGCTACAGTTTAGCTTTTGTAGTTCGAAAAGCGAAATATCTTTTGAGAAGCTAACATGAAGCTAGTTGTTTCTTTTATTTTTGTTTATTGTAGGCTGAAAAGTCAGAAGCTGGTAGAAAGCTCGACGGAGACTGAGGCCCCGGCCTTGCACACCCTGCAACAAAGATGCTGTCGGGACGGAGAGGAGGAAAAGCAGCGTGAGCTCGAGACGATCTCCACACAGGAATTTCTCTCGGTGGCGTATCCATCCCAAGCACGGCGTGCTGAAGATGAAATAGGATTTCTCTCGCAGCTCAGTAGCTTGATCATTAATGGCAGCCAGCTCGAACGGTCGTGCTTTCACATCCGGTGATCCAAGGGGGACACGGGGAGTAAGTGCAGGGGCGCGAGAGGCGGCAAGCGAAGCCGGCATGGGGACCGACCGCTACACGCTGCAACCTGCAAACGGAGGTGAAACCTCTGCCCTGCTACAAGCACTATAAACGACGTAACGCTGCTGACATTTGTTTTCCGTTTTAAAATCTTTTGCTCAGGTCAGGAATCGTATGGCCCCGTGGTTTTCCTACGTGTGTTCTCTTTCGCTGTTGTTTTCGGTGTCTCACGATGCCATCCGCGTGAGGCCACCGAGGGCAAAGTGCCAGGTGCGAGACGCCATGAAAACGCTGGAGTCGCTCACAAAACTGTAGCTCAAAATGGAGATGGTGCTTTGTCCGGTCCCTGAAAGTTGAAGCCTCCGTCGTCCCTGCAGGCCCACGTGTCGCCCTCGCGTCGTCTCACCGATCCATCCTGCTCCAGAGACTACAACGGCTGGAGGCCACCCGTTCGCGTCAAACTCTAAACCGGCGCAGTGGCCGCCTTGGCGCCACATCCGGCACCGTCAATTCGGCGCAGCAGTGAGCCCCATTGGCATTACACGGGAAGGCCCCCTGTGTCATGGAGCATTCACGGCCCGGTCGATCTCATCGTACAAGGCTACAACGCCTGTGACAGAGACGTGTTTTGGTGGCATGGGATGAGAGAGCCCCCGGCGATAGATCACGCCGTACCAGGACCGGATACTGTGGCCATGATGCAAGCCTGATCCGGGACAAGCGAGAACGTCCAGATTGTTTAGGCGATCAGGTTCCAGCTGATCCTGATTTTACATGTCACAGATCGGCACGGCACCTCTCTCATGGTAACGAGGTTACGTTTCGTTGGGCGGAACACGGGCGTGTGCCCGGTGATTCCACGATCGATCGTTCGCGGGGCGGGCCCCCGTGGTAGTGTGATATACGGTGTTCAGAAGCTGCCACACGCAGGGGCGCCGGTTCAGTCACTGCTACGCCACAGTTAAATCTGCCGGTCCGGCGGAATCTGACACGAGGAAACGGGCATGGCATCATGGCGCGCCGTGGCGTGGCACTACGTGTATGTATGCGCGTCCGCGTTCATGTCAGGCGCAGCGTCAGACGCCATCGTCGATCGTTCAACGCATACCGTACCGTCAGATCAGATCAGATCATATGTCGCCGGACGCACGGATGCGTGGATCGGACCGGCTCAATTAAAGCTTTTAGCCTCTTCGATGGATCTACCGGAGAACAAGCCGAGAGAGGGCGCGTGCATGCATGCAGATCGCAGAAGACTGCGCATCAGCTGTACGCGCACGGCGTCTCGTCCTGCACGGCGCCTGCCTTTCGCGTGACGCCGGCCAGGTAGACTCCCGTGGCCCCCTTGCCCGCGCGTGTGCCAGCCCATGGTCCGCCTGCCCACGGCCCCACGTCGCGGCGGCTTTGCGCGTGCCAATCCGCGATGCCTCCTGCCGAAAGGAAGCCGAGAGGGCAGAGGCGCCGTGCCGACTGCCGACCGAAACGCGGTGGTGGCCATACCCCGTATGACGCCGGAGCACGCTGCCGGTGACAGGAGCGAGTCCTGCGCAGCGCGCGCTATACCGTGCGTGTGCGTGTAGCGAGACGCGGGGGGCATCGACGCATCGTAGTACGGCAGCTGGTGCGCTCTGCCGACCGGGGCGGTACCTAGAGATGCTTTTGCTTCCCCTCTTTCGTGCCGATCGAGCCCTTTTCTCTTTTGCCCTCGATGGTCGAGGAGGCGACGCCATGATGGGGGTGGTGGGCTAGGCTACCACCCGTCTCGATCTTTGTTCCTCCTTCCGAGCACACACACCATCATGACCGCTCTGGCGGACGATCCATGGGCTTTTGCATGCGTGCCGGCCGGTCGCCGCTCCCTTTGAATTCCATGGCTTTTGCATGCGTGCCGGCCGGTCGCCGCTCCCTTTGAATTGTACCACCACGAGTTGAGACTTCGGAGGGCTCGCTCTCCAGCTCTCGTCTCTCGTGCCTGGAATCTCTGAGCCGGCCGTGCTGTTCAGTGCATATCCGACGCAGACGCAGGTGGGAGTACGCCGTTGCTGCTGACGACTTGACCGGTCCAGTCCAGACTTTTGGCTGGTGGCATCTGGGCTGCGAAAGATAGTTTCATCAGATGGAAGATCGATAAGTAGCTTTGGGACGATCATCGTCCGTGTCCATGTCCACGGAAGAGAAACGCTGCGGTGATAATATTATAACAAAATTGATCTGAATCGTCAGTTCATAAGGATTAAGGTAATATTGGTATTTAAGTTATTATTCATTCATTACAGTCTTATTATTTTTCTGTTTTTCTCCACGATGAGATAGGGATATATAATTTCCAATTTTGGTGCTTGCTGCACGTGGACATAGGGATAGAATAGATTATTTTCCGTTTTCTAGTAGATATGGATAGATTTAAATATTTTTTTAACAATTATACCCTTCCATATTTCTTCTACTATCAACTAATCAAGTAAGATAATAACATAAATAAATCTAAACCCTTAGATAAAATTAGATCTTCAGTTTAAATTGCTTTCTCCTGTCATAGAGAACATCGTGGCGGAAGGAAAACTCCAATGATCTCATCAAATAGTGTTTTTCCTTTTTTCTGAGAGCTCCGAAACTATGCTTGGGTCGAAATTCAATTGATAACTATTTTATGACCTCTTTGAATTGACAAATGTTACACCGGGAAGTACTTCATGTAAGCTGCTAAGGACATAGCCAACACGAGGACATGGAGCATACCTCTAGCACTCCACGTAGGAGGCGATCAACTTTTTGAGGGGGGACCATGGCCCTGCAAGGAAGCGTGTCGCTCTACAGGGGTTTGTGCACCCCTGCGCGCTTCGGCTCCGCCTCACGAAACCACGGCTCATGGCGCCGCGTTGGGCCAGTCATGCCTCCGCCTCGTAGTCTTGCACGAGGTTGACCGATTTGAGAGGTGAAGAGAACAAGCATTGCAGTAGAGAAAGCAAGAAACCTACTGTGACGTCGGCAAGCACATCCCCGCCATGTCCGCCTATTAACATCAAAAATTGGTACGGTTCTTTAGTGGATTTGGCTAAGGAAAGAAGTTGATTAACCGATGGAAGCTTATCCAGAAAAGATTGAGCTCAAGAAAAATCATGAAGACCATGACATGACAGTTTAATTTTATCTATTAATTATGCATGATTTAATAACTATTATTTTATCTTTAGAAAGTTTTATTCAGTGTCTGATCAGGACTATTTTCCTTTTATCTTTAGAAAACATGTGTCGTATCTGATCAAGATTGTATCAACCAAAAGATATAAATATGTACATCCAAGATATCTTAATAGATCAATACAATTACTTTTGTCACATCATCACCCTTTTATTCCGACGAGTTTTTAGTTTATAGCTGGGTTGCATTGGTTTCGATCTCCGGCAAGAAAGTAAGTTCTGTCAACTTTACTTGTATCGACGTGGCTAGAACTTTCTCGGTAAAGTCCGATATTTTACTCAAGTTGATACAAGCGTTGCCTACCAGATATATTGATTATATCTTTAACTGCATCAATGTTTAGAGTCATATCAGCTTAGTACAGACTTTCTCGGTTAGGTCTGATATTCTGACTAAGTTGATGTTTCTCTAATCACAATGTTATTTTAGATTGATCGATATATATCCATCATGTTTTTATAGATCTATCGGTTAAATAGGTTTTTCTTACTATCTTCAATCTTATATTGTATCGGTTGCGTCCGATCTATCAGATTGCTATTAATAAGATTATTTCTACTAAGCCGATAGGCTTTATGCAATGTTTCATCGAAGTTTTACCCAATGAGTTGTCTTGTTGCGATTTCTAAGTGTTATATCGGCTCATATTCAAATTCATATATTCACTAGTTAAATATCTCTTTATCAACTTTAATCTTATATTGTTTTGGTTTGATCCAATCTATTAAGATTATCTTTGATAAAAAAAGGTTTGTTGATGATTATACGTGAGATGGTTATAGCATATGATAGCATGAATTTCATTGTTTATCTGATTATTTGAATCTACATCGAACCTATTGATGATCGATGAAAAACCTTATTGACATCGGCTTCCTAAGTTGATGGTCGACTCCTTAAGTTTATTATCGACTCCTTGATCATCGATCTATTTTTATCTTGTTAGTTGTAGGATCAAACTAACTGGTATGCCATGAACTCGATTGATAGGACCTGCAGATCTTCTATACCTTCATGTGTCACGACGAATTTCAAGTCAACACCGCCTCCAGTGCTACTCGCTGCAAGACTACAAAATCAAGGTCTCAAGGAGCCGTGTCGCCTGGACTGCTCACCGGTCCCGAAGCTTAGTGGCGGAGGAGGCGGTGGCCTCCTCAATCATCATCGACCAAACTTCAAGGAAGAAGGAGGAGAGGAGGAGGGACGGTGGCGGTGGCCTCCTCGAATGAGTTGTTGTCGCTCCTCTACCCGTCCACCACGGGACGAGCAGATCTGAAGCGGTGGCGGGATGGGTCGGCGTGGGGATCTGAAGCGGGGGTGGCGGATCGATGGCGGGGATCTCGTGGTCGTCGTAGATTGGAGCTATATGTGGAGAGCGAGAAGAGGTCGGGAGCTTGTGGTCGCTGTCGCAGCCTCGATCCATCCACGACGTGGGGAGAGACGACGGCAGGACGGGTTAGCATGAGGATATGAAGCGGCGCCATCGAGGAGCTCGTGGTCATTGTCGAGTGGAGCTTGAGGTGGAGAAATGGGAGAGGGCAGTGAGCTCAGGTTCGCCATCGCTGTTGAGTCGTCGAGCCCACGAAGTGAAGACAGCAGGAGAATCGGGTGGATGGTGGTAGAGGAGAGAATGGATTTTATATAAATTGGAAAAAAATGTAAGGACTAAAATAAATCATGGCAAGGACTGGCATAGAAATTAAAGCTACCGCCTGAAACAACTTGCACTGAGAAATTAACAGTGTTGCCTTATCCTAGATGACACTTGAGATGACACTTGAGGGTGTGGCGTCCATTGGCCATGGCCTAATCAATCGCCTGTAATTGGTGGACCTAAACGCATCCCCTCTGGTACGAGAGACCAGGCAACGGTAATTCCTTCGTGATAAAGTGGGTCACATGTTTGATTACAGAAAGCCCAGCTTGAATGATGCAGATGGCCAGTGATTATTCGCGGCATGCATCATGCTTGCCACGAGCTGGCCAGCCTGCATTCACTTCCGACTTTTTCGTGCAACTGTGAAACCACAAACCAAACCATTTTTGCGAAACAATGAACCAATGACTACTTGTCGTTTTACCGATCTCAGAAAAGTCTTTAAAGGTTAATTAAAGTGATTTGGCATTCTCCCTTCTCCTTTTGATGCGAGCCTTAGGGATTGATCCGGTTCATCGAACCGTGTACTTTTCGAGTCTCTTCTTATTAAACTACTTTTCGAGTCTCTTCTTATTAAACCACGAGGAACAAATGTCGCGTCCTCTCATTCTTCGTAGGATTGGTATACCATATTCGCAAGCTCACTATCACTCTATCAGACTCACCTGGTCAAAAGGAAGGGAATAAAAATGCTGATTAGACTTGTTAAATTCATCTTGAATCCCAGCTCTAAAATCTCCGGTAAGTAACGTGGCATCATCGTCCTGGCATCCAACTACAGCTTCTCAGGTTTTAGTCCTATAATTTTTCCGTACTATATCAATTTAAAATTTTGTAATACGTGATGTTATTTGTTATAACAAATACAAAGGCAGTTATAAAATATGACTTAAATTTTAACGGGTGTTCAGAATATAAATAAAATTAGATTTCTTATTCTAGTCTCTCTTAAATAGAGAACGTTGGCCTGTTATAACATACGATCATTGTAACATAGGCGAGTAAACAATTGGCACTGGCCTAGCCTGATGAGTGTCGTTGATACCTTGATACTGTTATGAAATGATCGGCGAATAGACGATGAAAAATGACAGATCAATCATAAGGGACACAAGATTTAACATAAAACACTCTCCTAAGGCAGGAGGAAAAAACCACAGGCGACAGCTAGCAAATCTTCATTATATCGGATGAGATTACAAACGCCGAGTATTTACAATATTTTCTCTTTTATCCCAAACAACGGTTACAGTGTGTGTATATATGTATGTGTGAAACTCTAAAGCACGACGATCCATGTCGGGTGCAGAAGTCCTAACACAATGGGTCACTTCGGCCTTCGTTTTGTTTCGTCCAAAGTCGATCTTTATATATATTTAAATGAATTTGGATCACAACTCGACAAATATGTTATGATTAGGCTAGTTTTTTGATCGTCTGTAATCGTTCTATGATGTAGCTTGACAAATATCGTATCTAGATGTTATTAGCAAGTTTGAAACTTCTATGTTGTTCTTTCCCGTTGAGCCCCATGTCATTGTCAGTGTCTTTTTTACAACAACAAACCCATGTATGTTTTCCATATTACCACGGCTCTTCCCATCCGAGAAATCACACCTGAACTGAAACTCGCATTTCGCTTCAAGTAGTCCTGCGATGTATGAGCATGGTGGATGCAACACGGTGAGGTATGTGAATACAAGCTTTTTCTTCTTCCCTGAGAAGAGGGGAGATGAAGCCACTAGCCGTGGAACGAACTGAACAGGTCAAACAGCCATTCAACCAAGAGGTTAGCGGCAGATTCAGAATAGTGGCGGAAAAATGAGCAGGGGGAGCACAGGGACCCCAACAAGGCACTTAATGCGACAGCAACCTAGAGGGCCCTGCTTGTCGCTGGATATGCTCCACCGGTCCACATCAAATCCCACATTAGCGCATAATGCCCTGCACCAAACGTAGGGGCACCAACCCCTTCACAATATTTTCTCCATCAGATGTTCAGAACGAATGAACTAATCCAATCAGTCAGTTAACAGTACAATCCAAACAGACACATTTTCTACTTGAAGAAGTACAGATATAAGTCAATAATTCCGTTTATGTCCATTTGTTGCCTCTAATCTGTGTATAGAATGAACCTTGATCTGATTATGAACCATGTCATATCAAATCATCGGGTTTCATGCTGGGTTAGAACGAGCTCAGCAGTCCTTTTGTTGGTCACGCTTAGCGATGGTTAATTCGGTGCTAGTCTTCTTTTAAGTTTGTATGTTAAGGCTATGTTAAGATTGCTCCACGAACTCTGCTCCACAAACTTTACCGTGGAGCAGCTTCACAAAAAACTAAAGTTTATATGCTCTCATAACTTCCTCTTCCTCTTTTTTTCTGGAGTATGAAGCTGAACCCGTTTGGCTAAAAGCATGAAGCAGAGCTAGCCCTAAAATTATCAATGTGTGGATGACTGTTTTTAAAATTATCAGTGTGTGGATGACTCTGTTTTTTTTCTCTTTTCTTTTTTTAAGACTAATTTTTTTCCACTTTATTCAATAAAAAAATTATCGTGTTGTTTTCCTTAAAAAAACGAGCTCAGCAGCTGATCTCCACGAATCCATGGTACTGTGCATTCGTCCGTCTCCATGATTACAGCTAGAGTCACTACCTTATTGGTGCCATCTCCACGTAAGCGACCTCATCATGTACTCTAGTACTAATTGGCGGCACACAGCTCTAACGGCCGACATGTCTTATCAAATCAGCAACCGCTGATAGGGAATGAGGCCTCGTCACCCATGCGTTTCTGTGGCTTCGAGTCGGCCAGGCGAAAGCGAAAGGGCTCTTCTGGTCGCTGTGCTAAACGATTTTTGCAGCAGTAGATTAGACAGTAGTGTGCTCTCCATTTAGTTGTGCCGTAGAGGTAAAAGGAACAGTAAAAATTACAGAAAAAGACGAGTAATTAGCAGTAGGAGAGCAGTAGTATTAGGGATCTTAAATCATTTCAAGTAGTCAGCAATACCACGACACGAACAAAACAAAGTGGATCTCTTGTCAGAATCGGCGTCCGTTTTACAAGGGTCAGCGCAGCGCAGCCAATCAAAACTCCCAATCCCCTCCCAAAACCGAACCGTTTCTGTGACCTGAACTGGATCCTTCCCCCCGGGGGGCTTTGTACTTGTACTTGTTTTTGGTGCTCTTTTGTGACTCACCATTGTCCTAGCTAAGCTAGCTACCGTCCTGTCCTCCCCTTGACTCATTTGACTCCCTTCCAATTCCCCCTCCTCCCAAACTCTACTTCAACAAAAGAAAGAAAAGAAAAATCAGAGTCCTGACTTTGCAAACAGTGTACCAGCTCTGTCTTCTCCTCTCCTCTTCTTAACATGGCTGGCTGTCGGGAGAAGGATCTTTACATGCATGCCACTCGATTACAGCCCAAGCAAGATGTAGTAGACGAGGGTGATAGGCAAGGCGATGAGCATGCCAAAGATGACACTGCGAGGAGCAAAGGCAAAAAATGTCAGTGACCCGTCGATTCAGGACAGGGTGCAAACTGAGAGAATCTACTGTAGTACTTACGCTGTGCTGAGAATGCTGGGGTGCACGCTGTACTCCTTGGCGAAGACGAAGGGGACAATGCCCT
The DNA here is from genome assembly GCA_019925245.2 of Oryza australiensis. NCBI lineage: Eukaryota > Viridiplantae > Streptophyta > Magnoliopsida > Poales > Poaceae > Oryza > Oryza australiensis. The sequence goes on from JAIFGZ020000113.1 coordinate 319,896, forward strand.
GGGGCAGAGCTGCCTGTTCGTTCGTTCAGTTTGGACCAAACAAAAATCCAACAGAGAGAAAAGGTTAGCCAAAGCAAAAGGCTTTCGTGCTGGCCAAACGTAGAAAGTGCCGCGGCCGTGGAGAGCAAAAGGTAGAGGAAAGCAGACGCGAGCGAGCACGAGGGGCTGGGAATAAAGAACGATGCTGGCTGGCTGCGCCAGTAGGTTGCATGCCTACCCACACGGAGACCTTTATTTTCGGTGTGTGACTGTGTGTGTGACAGTGTATGCGTATGGCTGTTCTTTTCCGTTCCGGTTTACCTGGACAATGGCTACGTGCAGGAGCGTGCCACGGAGGCCAACGGCGAAGGACGCCGCCGCCATCACGGCCGGCCCGGCCAGGAACCGCACCGCCATGGCGTACGTCGCCACCTTGTTCCCGCACGCGATGATGTGCGGCTGCAGCGCCATGAACAGACCTGCATGCATGGCGAGATCGCAAACTCAGGGGGAACAGCTCGTCACACTGCCGGGGTGAGGTTAGCATGGAAGGAAGAGAAAACCGACCGAGACTGAACATGGCCATGCCGAGCCCCGCGTCCGACAGGATCGAGATGGATTTCAGGACAATGGCCGGCATCTCGAAGTTCCACCTGCAACGCCAAAACGAGACGAACGCCTTGTCAGAACCAGACCACCACCACAGCACGAGCAGACGGGTTTGGGTTTGCGAGCCCGGTGTACGCACCTGAAGCAGACGAGGGACCAGATGAGGCCGATGAGGCTGGAGTAGGTGTTCGGGTTGCGGATGAGCTTGCGCCACACCATGATCAGGATGAGGCGGGTCATCACGCTCGTCGGCGGCATCGCCGTCGGCGCTGCCATGGCCTTGCTGGGGTCGGCGCCCGCCGCCACCGCCGCCTTCTCGTCCCCTGCCTCCGCGTCCCTGTCCATGACGCCCCTGTTCCCGAAGCTGAAATCGTCCCGCTCCACGTAGTCCTCCCTGTCCTTCGCTCCATCCACTGACGTAAAAGAAATATACGAGTCAGTACAAATTAGCCCAAGAAATGCTCCCCAAATCAGGCAATAGTACGCGGTGAAGAAAAAATATTGCTACTTTTGCGGGGGGACTTGACTGCCGCGGCGTCGTTGTAGTCTGGCGCGCCGCCGCCGAAGACGTCGGACACGGGCGACGCGCTTGAGCTCCAGACGAACATGTGGAGGTCCTCGCCCTTGGCCTGCCCGTTCGTGGCCGCCTTATTGGCGCCCTTGGGCGCCGCTGCCACGGCCGGGTTCGGCGCCGGGTAGTGGCCCGCCATGGGCGCCGCATTCGACGCCGGGAGAGGGTACTTGGGCTTGGACGCGTCGTCCTCGTAGTTGGACGGGCGCGGCGTGGCGCCGGTGCGGACGCCGAACGCGTCGGCGGCGCCGAAGTTGGAGCTGCGGCCCACCATGGAGTAGAAGTCGGTGTGGTTGAAGCTTGAACCCCTTGGCGTCGGGTTCCGCGACGACTGCAGCGAGTAGATCTCGGCGTTGGTGAGGTTGCTCGGCCGCGGCGTTGTGCTGGAGAAGCCCATGGAGCGGCGGGAGTAGATGTCCGAGCGCGACGCGTTGGAGCGGCGCACTGTGACGTGTATCCTGCCGTCCTCCTTCACCTCCGTCTCCGTCTCGATGGCGTCCCTCCGGCCGTCGAGCGACACGACGTCCGGGTCGACGACGATGGAGGCGATGTTGGCGGCGGTGTCCGGGAACTGCTCGGTGATGAGCATCCGCGCGCCGCGGTACTCGAACATGAAGAGCATGAGTGTGTACCAGATGATGCACTGCAGCACGACGATCTGCACCATGAGGCTACCGGAGAACTCCCCGTACATGCCCTTGAGCAAGGGGATCCCCATGACGAGCGTGTTGGGCAGCGTGGAGAGGGAGAAGAGCGTGATGGTCCACTCGAGGCTCCCCCGGCGGCTGAGGTGGCTCCACGCCGTGAGCATGGCCAGTACCATCAGCTTCTGCAGCGTGTCGGCAGCGATGAACCGGAGGTTCATCGTGTACGGGTTGTTGGTGGAGATAAAGTGGAACGACAGCAGCGGCACGGCGAAGAGCGCCACGAAGCGGTTGATCCCGGAGCACTGGTCCGGCGTGAAGATGCGCCACCACTTCACCGACCCGTACGCCAGTATCATCGCCACGTACAACGGCACCATCGCCGTCATCACGTGGTAGAAGTCCGCCGCCGTAATCATCTTCGCGCCTCCCTCTTCCTCCTCCTCTTCCTCTCTTGCTTCGAGCTCAGCTCGGCGCTCACTCGGTGCCACTCTTTCACAGCTCAGCTCAGCAAGAGGAGGCGGCGGAGGAGGAGCATTTGACTGGGTGTGTGCGCGTGGGAGTGGGAGTAGGACCGGTCGATGGGTAGCGCGTTTTTATTTAGGCGAGATGGCAGCGCGGCCCGAGCTCGGTTTGGACCATCCCTTGTTGGCTTGCCTTTATCTATCGCGATGCGCGGTGCTGCTGCCGTGCATGCGGTGGTATCTGCGTTCTGCAACCCGTATGCAGCATGTATCCCACCCCAGATCAAGCGAGACCACCCGGCGACCGGGTTGGTGAGGGTGGCCGAGCCGTCACGCGCGCGTGGATGGATCAATGGATCGAGCTGTTGTTCATGGGGCTCGTACATAGATACGCCCCCGGCCGGGTCGGACATGGCTTTTGCCGGCTTGGTCGGCTGATTGCGTGGTGTACTACTACTATACATGATGTCCTTGAAAAGTACTAATACGGTATCTGCGTACACTATGCATGGTCCATACCGACCTACTAGTAGTCCACACCATGTAGGATAATACGAACAAAAAATTACAAGACTGTATCATACATGCCTGTCACTGTAGTTCATACTATTCAGAATTTCAGATCAGCTGTTTGCAGTGATGAGAGACATTGCTTCCGGCTAGACTAAGACTTCGTGGAGTGTAAATTGGGGCGCCTTGAATCGATTTACGCCTCTGAAAGCCTCGGTGCACAAAATCAATTCCCGTTTTTATTGGATTCGAGGTACAGAAGCTCGTCAGTCCGTATAGGGGACGGCGGTCAGTGACGTGCCAGCTCCCTGTCATTGCCTTTTGTTTCTGCCAAATCTTGAGAGTTATCAGTAACGGAATCTGAAAAAGGAGCCATCAAAACTACCACAAATGTCCCGAAAACAGATCCAGAAAGGAATCTGCTAGGCCTAGCCTGCACCGTAGATGTGAATATTCCTGAAACGGCAACTCGGTACTCGGATCCGGACCAATCGGCACCATATCTTTCGCCTCCTCGACTGGCAATAACTTGCAGCCATAGAAAGTCAATGAAAGCTCAAGTGGTAGCTTTGCTGAGGACAAGTTGGAACTTGGAACCGAGGGAATTTCATGTGAACTGAATTTTCCAGAGAGTAAATTCAAAACTTTAGCCATCAGGGAAAAAAAAAGATATTACTACTCCACAGTTAAACATTGCAGCAGCAGCAGTAAAAGCTTGGAATTCAGAGTTAGGAGGCGTTGCTTGTGATTGTTCCCATCATTGAATTGCGTTGCGTTCAATTCTGATCTTTCTTCTGCTAAAGCTTACTCCAATACAAACATTCTATCAAGTAGCTAATACTCCATTTTAGTAATAAATTTTATCAATATACTAAGTTATAGATCAAATAATCTAATCGTGCAAACGCAAGCACAGACATGCTAGCTAGTCTCCACCTAATTCAACTCTCGCAAATTATATTCCCATTTTCTTTTGCCTGGCTACCAGATAGATCACCCAACTTACCATTGGAGGGAAAAACACAAGTCCAAAGGCGACAAATTGCCACAAACTTCCATTTCTACACGGGAAGCCGTGCTTTGAACAGTGAGAGGGGCCATATATTTAACGGCAGGAGTAGATCGTAAAAAGAGGCAGGGAACATGAAGATTGGTAGTGGCGACTAAAAAAAGGGCGAGCTGAAGAAAAAGTCCCTGGCCACGCTCGCCTGCTGCCTCTCTTCCCGCGCATGCCCACACCCCGCCATCATCGTCTGCTGCACTAGCAGTCTAGCACAACGAATGCCACAAGAAAGAGCTCCGCTGTGTCGCAACCTTTTGATTTCTCCTTTGAAGCATAAGATTTATTTTCAGCCGTTGGATTTCGGTTACGGACGGTGTAGGATCACCCTCTTCTAACCGGAGTAGAAAAAGTGTTTCGGTCTCTGTTAACCTTTTGATGATCACCTCTTTGATCCAAGCACTCAAAGTTGGTTCTGTCCAACACGTGCGTGCATGCTTCACCGTCGGATGGTTTCAGTTGTGATATGGGTTTAATGGTTCCACAACTTTTTTTTAATGGCAGAATTTGTCGGTTAAAATAGAGTTGTGGTGTGAGTTTTTGCCTTTCACATTTCACCTCCACATGGCTCCTCTTTGTTGTTAACGGTAACAAAAGAGCAAAAGGACGATGAACAATGTTAAAGCGTGCTCCTAAAATACCCACAAAAGCTGCTCCGGATGTCAGTTTTTTGTTGATATTGTCCTTAAAAAACTTGCAATTGCAAGCCTTTTATCCTGTCTCTTGCTGTGTGGGAATAAACTTTGAACAGGTTCCATGCCCCTGGGCCCACCGGACCTGCTTACACGACATGCACATAATCAATTTCAAGTACCATTATCGGCTGAAAAAACCTTACTTACCCAGCACAGCATGTACTGCACGGGCCAGTGAGACGCTGTAAAGTGCACGGGTACGAGCACTTGCAAATGGTGCCCCCAACATGAGAGCCACTACGACGATAAACGAGTTAAAAATGGCGAGAAAGAAGAGGCGTTTTCTCAAGAGAGAAAGGCTGCCTGAGTGCCTGCCCGGGCATGCATGCAGGTGCAGGCCATGGCCTGTATATTGTTTAGGAGATGATCAAATATCACTTGTACGCCCAGATTCCAAATGTTCTGCTGCCCACCACTTAGCTTTTATTGTTAGCTTTGCGATGCACTAGCTTGTCATAAGCCAACGGGTATTTGTTTACGAATCGTAGGCTAGTCGGGTTGTAGCACATTGCTATTAGATCCATGAAACGGGGGATTTTGCTCCTGGAGCAGGTGAAAACTCCCCCAAGATTAGCTCCCATCGAAATCTGTTTCCCGGAACGAAAGATTGTTCCTACTTAAACCCGCAAACTACAGCTAGCGACTCTTTTTTTTCTTCAGAGAAAAAAAAACGATCACCTGTTGGCTGTTGGTCAGCTGGGATCCGTCGTGTTCAGCAAGCAGATAGATGCCGTGGCGATGGTACGTGCACTGTAGCCGCGTACATTCTGTCCAGTGGCGTCCGCGTCGCTGCCCCTGTAGAAGATCCGAGTAGACGGATCGCGGCGCAAGCAAGAAATCGAAACCGTCCCACTGTGCTAGCCTTGCTCTATGCATGATAGATTGGAGTCAACCGTGCGCGCCCCCCCATCCTTTCGTGGCAACAAACTCCGTGGCGCATGTGGGAGAGACGAAGTGAACGAGCACAGCGCCGGGCGGCTGCCGGCATGGGCATAGGCGTGGCTCGCTCGCTCGCTCGCTTTCGCCGATAAGTAGGCGATGATCCACTTCGCGTGTTCTCGATGTGAATAATACTGTACTGAGGAGGGTACGTACGGCTCGATCGATGGAGACAACAAGCTCACCTAGTCGGTGATGGGCTCATGGATGGCTGATACGTCGTTCATTCCTTCTGTCGGTTTGCTTCTACCCGTGTAGCGACGTAGCGTAGGGTGGGTCGGCCTGGTGTCGCGACGACCGCAACGTTGGTGATGGTGGGTAGCAAGTGCGGCTTGGCCATCCACGCGCAGTCGCCCACGCCGCCACGCCCCGCGGGGATGGAGGAGGAAAAACGTGGGGCGCTTGGTAGGATGGGTGGGATCGAAGCGCTGGTCCACCACCACCACCAGCCGAGACCGAGGCCCAGGCGAGAAGCCATGCACCCTGCTGGGCCAAGCCAACCGCCCGCGTCGCGCGAGCCCATCAGCTGCTTTTTGCGGGGTAAAAAAACCGGTGGAATTCGATGCAGATGCTAGCCCATCCGTGTATCGACAACAGTAAAAAAACGCAAGTACGCGTATGCGTCCTTCGGAAGAGGAAAAGAACAACACAGCATGTATCCGGGAAGGAAAAAACAACCCAACATGCTTCAGGGCCTGTTTAATTGAGGGACTGAAAGTATTAGTCCTCATTTTAGTCCCTAAACTTCTAAACAGGAGGGTTCCTTTTAGAGATACTAATTAGGACTAAAACTTTATTTTCTTATGAATTTTTTTGTGAATGTTCTTCTCTCTCCCGCAGCGCAAATGAAGTAAAATGAATATAGATAATATAGTACGACCAAACATAATGAGACTTAAAATTTTTAGTTTAGAAACTAATCTTTAGTCGTTTACTAAAATAACAAACAGCACACCTCAGCCGCACCCTGCTCCTCGCATTACACAGGATCGTCCTTGCTTGATCTGCTTAATCAATTAAAGCAGTGTCTGTGGTTCCCCATGGCAATCGCATGTGCTTGGTGATAGGACTACTATACATCTTCATTTAATCGTATTAACCCGTGTGCACGCGTGCATGCATGATGGCTCCCGGGGCAAATTTATGGATGGGTTAGACCGGTCAAACCTCGTTCAGTCCGTCGCTAAACTGCTTCTAAAGAGGGAGAGAGGACCAGTAGTCCTTGCACTGTTTGGGAGAAGTTCTCTGAACCTGGAGCCCCGATTCCGGTAGCCCCAGTTGTTTGTTGCCCACAGCCATATGCCAATGTGCAGTTGCTTGCTTCTGAAGTCAATCATGGCCATGCATTACATGCAGGGTTGCCCTGCCGTCGTCGTCGCTCGTCGAGTGTACTGTTCCGTTTTGCAGATCTTTGGGGGCGAATTAATTAGGACGGCGTGGTTATACGGAGCTTTTGATGGGCGCTGGTCCTGATTATGGCTAGCAGTGGGGAGGAGCAGAAGAAAAAAGAAAAAGAAAAGAAGGGATCGAGTTCGATCGATCGATCGGAAGAACCGGAAAGTAAAGCGGCGGAGAACTGCAGATGATTGATCGAGGAGAACGACGACGACCGTACGGTCCCTAGTCTGTAAAACGAAGCATCTTTTTTTTCTTTTCCTGGACCAGACGCTGATCTTCATATCGAGGATCGATCTCGCGGCCGTCCTTCGCGTATCATCGATGCTGCTTTCCAGCTCGATCGTCTCCGGCTCGATCTACGGCCGGCCGGTGGCACGTTGCTTTTTCTTCGATGCATATGCTGCCTATCAAACAGTGTCTATGCAGATCATAAAAAACGATGTATAGATCTTGAGCTGATAGCTAGCTAGCTAGAGTCGACTGTGCAACACGTTGGGATGTAGGATTGTGTTTTTGTGTGGAGAGGATGGCGTGAGCGTTGCATATATGTGTTACGTGGGAGACAACGGGGCGGCAGGATTTGTGCCAACATTCCTCGGTTAGACCGGGGTTTTTGAGATTTGAGAATTGAGGGTCTTCCTCAACTCGCGGGATGGTACCCAGTAACGGAGGGCAGCCACACATTTGTACTCCTTATCTGAGTATTTGCTTTTCTCAGATAGAGTATAGAACATTGGCTGTACAGACAGTATAACAGATAATCAGATATATGGAGGTGATGGACTGATGGTCTCAAATATCTTAATCCTTAGAGCAAACAGCAAGAGGGATAAGAGAGAAAAAAAGAGTGATACAGATTTATAGCCAGCTATAACATCTCCTCAATATTATATGTGTATGAGAGATGGACCATGTACTAATAATATTATTTATATATAATTATTATATAAATAAGTTATTATATATGATTCTAAAGTTATTAGTTGATTATAATATTAAACTAGTTTCGTGGCTATAACTTCTTATGGTTGGCTGCTGCGCTCTATGATTACATAGCTGCAACCTGAAGTGCTTGCACTGGTACTGCTATATCGCAGGGAATATCTTATCTAGAGGTAGAGCAGCAATAATATAAGTACATTTAACATTGATTAGTTCCCTGGTTTTTCACAGAAGCAAAATCTTCTTCCCTGACGAAGTTGACAATGTTGCTTGTCTCCCTGTTGGATTTTACTTGCCAGCTCCAAGAGAGGCTTCCTATCATGGAGGAGGACGTACGTATGTGGTTTTGTATAGTATAAGGTCATTACGCATATAAAATCACAAAGTTATTAGAAGCGCAAAATCAGTGGATAACCAGATGTTTACGACTTGCTAGAGACCACAAAACTATGTCCTGATTCCTGAACTTCCCCGAATCAAGTGATTCGAGCCATAACTCAATTTAGTCCTCCAGCCGACAGCCCGCCAGTTCCAAGTCCTCCCGCGAAAAAACGGCCGATAAGTCCTTGTCTTGCTAGATTCAGCTTCAGCATAATACCACTTTGTACTTAACCGAATGTATTTTATTTAGGTCAAGAAGTTGGTTCGCCGTCCTCCGCGTCGCGCTCCACCAGTAACCATTTCTTTCGGCCTGTATTTTAGCTTACCAATCCCAGCCGATTTAACAACTAACACTTGTCTTTTCTTTTGCAGTCTCCTCCATCTTCGTCGGCTGCCCCCCAGGTGTCAAGCGAGCACACGACATCGGCTGTGGGCGGCCAAAAAGCTGAGGACATCACAAAGCCGACCGATGAGCAGGTTGATGCAACAACTCCGACTGGCGATCCCATTGAAGAAGACACCACTCCTGTCGACCCGGCCGAAGTTGAAGAAGAGGCCGATCCGATGCCTGCAGCAAGAGTAAGTTCACCTCCATCTTTCTCCTTGCCATACCTTGAACAATCGGCCGTTCCAATCACAGCTTAACCCTGTTGTTTCCTTTGCAGCCTCTGGCCGACTTGCTCTCCTTTGACATCAAAGAGTTTTTGGTGACGAAGAAGGAGAAGCAACTAGCCCAGACAAAGCCCCAGCCGACGAGCTAAAGGAAAAACTGCAAGACATACGCCATCGGCTGGACATCAACACAGACAGACTGGTGGAAGAATGTGGGTCGGCCAAGTGCCGGTTCTTCGAAATCGAAAGCCAGCTCCCTAAGGATCTTGTTGCCAAGGTATCGGCCGTTGTTTGCATTGATCAGCATCGGCCAAGGCTTGGGCGCGCAATGCAACGTATGATCAAAAGACTTGCCCAAGCCGATGTGACCGTCAAGATCAAAGATATGGTTAAGAGCGTGGAGACCGAGAAGGCGAAGCTGAATGAGCTGAAGGCTGGCCCAACCACTTCTCAAGCCCGGATTGCCAGCCTAAGGGCCAAGGAAGCCGACTTGATGAAGCAGCTGAAAGAATGTCGTGCCAAAATTGCTGCTGAAGAAAAGGTGTTGGCCGATTTTTCCCAAAGCCACAGAGGATCAAAGAGGCAAATTGACGGCCACCATTAAGCACTTGAAAGAACTTCATAAATCGGCCAAGGCGGTTCCTGGCTCCGACGCCGAAGATCAAGCGGTGGTCGACTAAGTGAAGGCGATCCAAGTTGCAGCCATCTCGGCCATAGATGCATTTTTGGCCCTGTAACTTAGTGTTGAACTCTGTACGCTTGATGTAATCGGCCTGAACTGGCTTTACTTAATGTCCTTGATTGCCGACAATTCTGAAGGCTTCGAAATGCGTTGAAAACCTGAAAAATTTCCTCTTGATATCTGCCTTCTCGATTGATGTATGTATATGCTCCCTAATTTTGTTGATGTCTGCGATGTCGACAAAATTAATAACTTGACACAATCATGCTGCCTGTATCGTCGTCGTCGACTGAACCTAGCCGATTGTAGAAAACTAGGGGAAAAAATTAGTGTAAAAATGGCCTAAAGGCGATGCTTGCGCAAGTCAAGACATCGGTTAACACGGATCGGCAGCAATCAGAGCCGAATCATGAACTGATCCAAACACTTGGGTAGTATTTTTTTAAAATATTTGTCATTTAGAGTCCTTTCAAATATCTCTCCATCCAATCCTTCTAACATATAAACCCCTTTGGAGACGCATCTGTGGATCTTGAAAGACCCTTCCCAATTTGGAGACCACTTACCGAATTTATTCTCTCTTGATCCAATCGGCAGTATCAACTTCCAAACGAGTTCACCCTCTTCGAAAGATTTAGGCACAACCTTCTTGTTATAGTGACGGGCTACTCGTTCCTTGTCTCTTGTTACTTTTCCAAGGCCCTCATCCTTGACAAAACTAGGTCTTCCGATTGTAATAGTCATCGGCTGTGAGCTGGTCTTGTAATTGAATCCGTCTTGAGCCGATGATGTTTTCCCATGGCAGGACTGCTTCGTGCCCATAGACCAATTTGTATGGAGGGACTTGGATAGATTCATGGCATGCCATCCGATAGGCCCACAGTGATTCGGCTAATCGGCTACGCCATTGCTTGGGGTACTCAGAAATCTTCCTCTTTATTAGCTTGATCAAACTCTTATTTGAAGCTTCTGCTTGCCCGTTGGCCTGTGCATAGTACGACGAAGAATTAAGTAACTTGATCCCCATGCCGTCGGCAAACTGAACAAACTCGTCCGATATGAAGATAGATCCCCGGTCCGTTGTTATTGTTTGTGGGACGCCAAATCGATAGATGATATGCTCTTTCAAACTTGATTGCGTCCCTAGAATCAACCTTTTTCAAAGGAATTGCCTCCACCCATTTTGTAAAATAATCTGTTACCACTAGTATGAATTTCTGTCCCTTACTTGAGGGTGGATTGATCTGGCCGATCATATCTATTCTCCAACCTCTGAATGGCCAAGGCTTGATTATTGGGTTCATAGCCGATGCTGGTGCCCTTTAGCCCCGAATTTCTGACAATCCTGGCAACCATTGTAGTACTTGAAACAATCCTCCAGCATTGTTGGCCAAAAGTACCCTGCTCTCTGCAGTAGCCACTTTATCTTATGAGCCGATTGGTGGTGCCACAGATCCCTTCATGCACTTCTCCGATAGCTACCTTGGCTTGATCGGCACTAAGACACTTGAGTAGCACACCATCAATTGTCCGATAGTAGAGATCTTCATCGAGCGAAACATATCTTAAAGCCTTGTATCGCAATTTCCTTAAAACTAATTGAGAAGGGTTCTGTAAATAGCTGTATACCTCAAACCTCCAATCGTCGGCTGTCATGGCAGCAACTTCTATCTCAACTTCTTTTATCATCGACCTGTAGCCTGATGCCCCTTGAGCTAAATCATTGGCTTCTGTATTCTGCTCAGTGTAACTAGCCAAAAGTCGTCCATTAATTATCGACATTGTTGATAGTAGACCATCAGCGCATCGTTCCTGCATTCATACTCTCCTGACAACTGGCTGATGACCAACAGTGAATCTCTCATTATTTCGATGGCATCGGCTTCGACTTCTTTGAGAAGATGCAATCCCTTGAGCACTGCTTCGTATTCGACTTGATTGTTTGTAGCATGGGGATTGATTGAGAAGGCGAATTCAAAACTTGTCCCCCCTTGGTGAAATAATTACTAAACCGATACCGCATTTGCTTGTGCGTACCAAGCCATCAAACATTAATGTCCAAGACATGATCTCAGCTGAGCCGATTGATTCATCTCTGTGTTCCATGATAAAATCGGCTATAGCTTGTCCTTTAACTGCCCTGGGTGCTTGATACCTCAAATCGAACTCTGTCAAAGCAAAAATCCACTTTCCAATACGTCCCTTTAACACTGGAGCCGACAACATGTATTTGACTACGTCGGCTTTGCATACTATCGTGCACTCATTAGATAGTAGATAATGCCTCAACTTTGTACATGAAAAATATAGGCACAAACACAACTTTTCCACGGGCGAATACTTTGTTTTTGCATCCAATAGCTGTCGGCTGAGATAAAAGATAGTCTTTTTCTTGCCTTCAACCTCTTGGATTAGGACTGAGTCGATTGATTTATCATCGGCTGATAGGTACAGCTTAAACGGTATCCCTTTCTGTGGAGACATTAGAACTGGAGATGAGCTTAAGTAATCCTTGATGTTGTCCAATACCTTCTGTTGCTCTGCCCCCCATGTGAATGCTTGGTCGGCCTTCAGCCGAAGCAGTGGTGTGAACGACTCCATCTTTTCTAAGAGATTGGCTATAAACCGCATGATGAAGTTGATTTTGCCGATCAACGATTGTAGTTGTTTCTTGTCCTTCGGAGGTTGTATTGTCTTGATAGCATTGATACCTCTTGGTGTAACCTCGACAACTCTTTCATGAACAAGAAACCCCAAAAACTGCCCGGCCGACACGCCGAACACGCACTTCAATGGATTCATCCTGAGGCCATATTTTCTAGTTCGTTCCAAAACCTGTCTAAGATCGGCTATGTGATTCTCCATCTCCCTGGATTTGACAACAACATTATTAATGTAGATCTCTACCATGGAGACGATCATGTCATGTAAAATATAATTCATGGCCCATTGATATGTTGCTCCAGCGTTCTTCAATCCAAATGTCATGACGACCCACTCGAACAAGCCGATTGCTCCTGGGCATCTAAAAGCAGTCTTGTGGATATCTTCTTTGGTCATAAAAATTTGATTGTAACCTGCATTATCATCCATAAAACTGATAAACTTGTGGCCTGAAGCAGCATCCACGAGTAAGTCGGCTATAGGCATTGGGTATTCGTCCTTAGGGGTAACTTTGTTTAGATCTTTGAAATCAATACACATCCTAATTTTGCCATTCTTTTTCATCATTGGAACAATGTTTGAGACCCACTCGGCATATCGGCAAGGCTGAATGAATCCAGCGTCGTATAGCCGAGTGATTTCGGCTTTGATTGCATCACACATATCAACCTTAAACCTCCTGGGAGGCTGTTTGAACGGCCGATAGTTCGGCTTGATGGGCAGCCGATGTACAAAAATTGATGGGCTAAGACCAGGCATTTCGAAATACTCCCAAGCGAAACAATCTTTATATTCCTTTAATAAATCAATAAGATGGGATCTACAATGAGAAGACAAATTCTTGCTAATATATGTCGGCTTAGGCCTGTCTCCAGAGCCGATATCTATCTCCTCTAGCTCGTTGGTCGACATAAAACCTTGCCCAAGCTTGCCATCGTCATCGTCTGTGGTGTCCGTGCCGTAGACGCTCGAGCCTTTCACAACGCCTTCAAAGCAGCAGCTACGGCTCCTTATCTCCGATTGGCTGTCTGGCAGAATCAGACACTTTAAGAAAATCGGCTTGCCAGATTTTCCCGGACAAACAATCGATGCCATCGATTTCCCACAATAGAAAATCGGCATTAGCGACGCTTACTGGCATGTCGGCTGGTATAAATTCGATCTTGTCGCCGTCCCATTGAATCAGACTTTGGTGCATGGTGGAAGGGACGCAGCAATTTGCGTGGATCCAGTCCCTCCCAAGCAGCAGGCTGTAAGGCCCCTTCCCGTCGATGACAAAGAAGGTTGTGGGCACGGTTTTGCTGCCGACGGTCAGCTCTACGTTGAGTATACCCTTGGCCTTTGATGGGTTGCCACCGAAGTCTTTAAGTATCATATTTGTTTTGATCAAGTCTTCGGCTTCCTTGCCCAATTTTCTAAAAGTTGCATAGGGCATCAAATTTACTGCAGCCCCTCCATCAACCAGCATCTTGGACATCGGCTTGCCATTGACAAATCCCTTCACGTAAAGTGGTTTGAGATGTCGATTTTTAGTTCCCTCTGGTTTGTCAAAGATGGCCCGATCGGGGATAAGGCTAGCCTCGGCGTGGTATCCTCAACGCTATCCGCATTGGCCTCGGTGACGCCGACCCACTGTAATATGAAAACCATATTGGCCAATGTAGTAGCTTTTCCTTCACCTTTGACTGCCCTCCTGGCTTGATCGGCTGGGCTTTCTTCGGCTTGGCTTTCGTCGGTTGGTGCAGTTTCCTTCTTGGGCCTCCACTGTTTCTTACCCAGCCGACGACGCTGATCCCGAATCATCTGCGGAACTTTTTCTTCCTGTCCACTGGCGTTTCAACCTCTGGATTCTTCTCTTCGAGTTTTAGTGAACAGTCGAAGGGCATCATTGGGGGTTAGCTAATTGATCATCATCGGCTGCTTCTTCATCGTAGCATTCATCGTTCTCATCTTACTTGAAGAAGTCTTGATGGATCGGTCCAAGCCGATCATGAACGGACTGCCGTCTCTGGTTCAGTCGTACAGCCCTAGGGACAAATCGAGTTGGGCTTCGAATTGGTGGGTCTTTGTATTCGTCCTCGCGGTACTCACTGCAGGCCGGGCAGTTTTCGATCGTCGGCAGCCTCATCCCCGATTCCCAATAGAATCGGAAAAACTCGCATCGCCAGCGCGAATCGCAGTCGCTGTGATGCCTAATGTAGTGGAAGCCTGTAACCTCGGGCTCCCTCACATAAGGCCTGTTGCGCCGAGCTTCTTCTTCCCGCCAAAACCGTTGTTAAAAGCGGCGTCGGCTGTCCATGTGGATCGGCCGTTGATCAGCCGATCGGGCAGCGGGACGCACCATGTTGATTGGCGTGGCTTGGTCTCCAGTCGGCTTCTTCTCTGACTTGACCCCTTTGAAAGTTTCGGCTAAGCTATTCATCATTTTGTTCTGCCAATCAGCTCGCCCGAGGCCGGCTTGAACCATGTTGACCGGGAAAGGGTTTCCATCTACCTTCATCGACCGAGGTGAATCGACGAATTCGAGTTTCCCGGCCTTGATCGCCGACTGGATATGCTGCCTGAAAACTTTACAATCATTAGTGTCATGGGAGGTGGAGTTGTGCCATTTACAGTACTTCTTCTTCTTGAGTTCGTCGGCCGATGGGATCACATGATTCTCGGGCAGTTGGATCTGTTTTTCCTTTAGCAATAATCAAAGATCCTATATGCTTTGGTGATGTCAAAATCGTATTTCTCCTCCCCTGGCCGTTTTTAGCGACCATTGGCGAAGATGGCCTTTTTGTTCTTGGTCCATTCGTGCGCGACCTTCGTCATCGTCGCTTATTTCTGAATCAGATTCGACGATGACGTGGGCAACCTTCTTGACGGCCTTCCTTGATTCTTGAAATCACTACTCGTGGGCCGTCACCTTCTGCGCCAAGTGGGCTAGGCTGTGAAAATCTTGATCTGAAAACCTTTCACGGATCGGCGGCAGGAGTCCGTGGAAAGCCAAATCGGCTAACCGGGAATCGGACAACACCAGGCTGTAGCTCATCGGTTCCTCATCTCCCTAAACCTCTGGATGTAGTCCTGAACCGACTCTTCGTGCTTCTGCCTGATGCTTGTCAGGTTCGACAATTTTATCTCGTGATTGTCGGTGTAGAAATAGCTGTGAAATTGCTTCTCGAGATCGGCCCAACTCTGGATAGAGTTATAAGGCAATGAAGTAAACCAAGTGAAAGACGATCCCGACAGCGAGAGTGGGAAAAGACAAACTCTCAGGGCGTCTGTAGCCGATGCCTCTCCACACTAGGCTAAGAATCGGCTGACGTGTTCGTATGTTGAAGTGTTGTCCTGCCCCGAGAATTTGAAGAAGTCTGGGACCTTGTACCGGTTGGGTAATGGCACCCTCTCAAAGTGCTATGGGTATGGATACCGATACATATTCCCAGAATCTTTTGGCTTAAGGCCGAATTGATCGCGCATAACGTCGCAATCAAATCGGCCCAAGTCTTGTTGTCTTGAACCTGTTGTATCGGCTCGTATTGATCATACTGCATAGGTGCTTGCCGATACTGAGGCGGCGTTTGAGGCCGATAATGCAATCTTTATGGCCTCCCTGGTACTAATACTGAAGTGGATTACCAGCGGGAGGCGGCCGATTTGCCGGGGGTGTCTGTGGTTCTGGAAAGAGCTGCCGGCCACCGGCATTGTATTGTTCTCGTGGAATGAGATTGGCAACCGGCTCTTGCTGCCGATTGAAATTGAACATGCCGGCTAGCTGCTCCTGGGGAAGATGCTGTTGTCGGTTCAGAATAACGGGCGATGGCCTTGAAGCCGATGCGATGCAAGTCTGGCGATTGAGGACTCTCCCGGCGGCCCGGCTGGTATCGGAGGCGGGATCGGCGGTTCTGGGTCGCCAAGACCGTAATTGGGAACTGGCGTCAGTGAAGTAGGTTGGCCCCCACTATAACTGATCGGCAATTTTGGACTCGACCACAGTGGCAATTATATTATTCAGAGTGTTGACCAAGATGCCACTTTGATTGACGAGTGCATGATGTACAACCGAATCGATCCGGTCCTGCAAGGTGTGCAGCTCCGAATCGTCTTGTTCTTGTTTCTGCTCCTCCATCTTGCGTTTTCCTTTTGTATCATCTGAGGAGGATGCCTTGAGGTCGTCAATGCTGAACTTGTACTTCTGGTGGACGGCCCCAGACCTGGTCTGGGCGAAAGATTGCAGATAGTTGGCCGACAGTTCCTCCACCATCTTCTTGTAATCGGCCAATTGCTCGGCCGACAGTTGCTCCATCTTGACAGGAATTGTGTTTTCTTTGCTGATTTCAGGGCTCTTGACGTTAACCATCGCGTCGGCTTTGTCGAAGTGCTTTAACCGAGTCGATGGTCCCACCGGGCGTGTCAAGAAGCGTGTTGATGAGAAAATTCTCTCACGCGCTGGCCTGGGAGATCTGCTTAGCTCCAGTGCAGGTCCGTCCTTGGCTACCTGTGATGATCTAGGCATGCCAATTGGTTTGATCTGCTAACCAATAAGAAATAATAAATAGATATATGCGTTAAGGTTAAAGTTAGATCCTACCAGATCGGCTGAGGAAACCAACTTGCATATAATTGTCTTCTCGAAGCATATTTAAACTAAGTAACTGGGATAGATCGGCTGTGCCGAGACACTATGAATCACTTAACCTAAATATACATCAAGATAATAAATATATACGTTCATAACCTAGCCGATGCTGCAGGTCTACGTGAATCGGCTAATACTCTGATATATCTTATAAAAAGATATCGATCTAACCTAAATGCGTTAAACCTAGATCAATCGGTTGTCGGCTGATGCCAACGGACTGATACTGGCTTAAGGCATTTAACTAGATTGAGATCTCAATATAAGAGGCAACTTTAATATATCTAATAGTAAATAATGCTAAAAGATTATTAAAGCAGGTAAGGCTGGCTGAAACCCCAGCACTGTCTCTACGAGTAGGCATCTAATCAAATAACTCTAAATACTTCTAAAGCGACTTAACAGATTATAGATGATGCAACATTAAGTACAAAAAGATAGTATCAGATCTATATAGATTGATGTAAACCCTTCAAGACGGTGGATACAACATATAACCTAGTCTAACATCTAGATCTAGCTCTGTCGGCTGTTGTCTCCCGAGAGGAATGAGCCGACGGTGAGATAGATCTATATATTGTTCTAGATTATAGGTCGTATATGATAACTTGCGCAGTTTATAACATTAAACCTAGAGTGTCATAATGATGTAAGCACTAGATTTGACGAAATAAACTACTAACGACGAGAATTTACCTTATTCGGGGTTCGAATCGATGCAGCCCGAAGCTAGATCAAGAACTCGTGTAAAAGAAAATAGGAGGCGATGCGCCGGAGTTGTATTGATTGTGAGTGTATCATTTGCAGGGGTCTCGAGTCCTATTTATATCCAAGAATAACATTATCCGTGTGGACCATAGTTTTTATCTAATCTACTATTCAAAATACGACAATATCTCGGGATACAGTCCCACATTGCATTACAAAAGGAAATATCTAAACAAACCCTTAATTTACAGACACAATTGCCGTTACAAGACTCTATCCATAGATGGCAATATCTTTAACGTGCAATTTGGGAACCGAATCCAACTCCTTATCTCCACGCTTTCCATCGGGATTGGTCCCACTTCAACCCTGACTCAGAATCGGCTATCGGCTACCCTAGTCCGATTCACTCTCAGCCGACTGGCTCCGTAGCCGATTCGGACTCAGCCGATTCTATTTTCGTATCTTCTCGAATCGCACTCCTTCTCTGATTCCGCTTCAATCTCTGCTTCAAACTCAAGGATTATGTTACCAAATTTGGTCGTTAACACCTACTTGGCAAATAGTAGTAAATACTTGGGCCATTTCACATTTTCTCGGCCGCTTCAACCTTTCCCGTTGAAGAGCCATCTACAAAGAGAGAAGGTGTCAACATTTAAGTACGTAGATAGGCCCATATATTTGTGCAGTGCTCTAAGATAGGTCGAATAGTAAAAGCCCAAGTAAACAATCAAGGGCCACTAAACCCATTTCAGCCACTGAAGTAACAAAGCAAAAGGAATAAGTCTATTTATGACTCCCCTCATTGTCCCTGATTGAATCGTCTCCCTCAATCATAAAATCGGGTATAACATATTTCTTATCTTTGAAAACTCGTGTAAATCAACTTCTTAATAATTTCAAAAGTGATTTTCGTCCTATGTGACGCTCGTGGGACCTATATGTCAGTGAAAAAATAGCAACCCACATGTCAGTCATTCTAATATTTTTTTCTTTTTTCTCACCTCTCTCTCCCCTCTCTCTCTTTCCCGTTCTCTTTCTCCAGGCGGCGACAACGAAAGGAAGAGGAAGAGGAAGAGGAAGAGGAGGAAGCGAAGCAAGCGAGCGTGAGGCAAGGGAGGATCAACGTGTGGGAGGACGTGGTCACCACCATGACGTCCTTGCCGCCGGGCTTGTTTCCATGGCGTCATCATTGAGAGGCATTAGAATATTGTGACGGCAAGATGGATGGCGCGTGGGGAAGAAGCTTTGTCGGGCGGATGTGGGGCGTGGGCTTCGAGGAGGCACACAGGCTGCGGGAGCTCGTGGAGAACCTCGTGGAGGACTTGGTTGGCTCCGGCATGTGCGGGAAGAGAAGCTCCGCGGCGGCCGCGCACGCGGGGAGGACTTTGGCTATCTCCGACGCGCACGTGAGGAGAAGCTCGTCGCCTGGCTGTGCACGCGGGGAAGACCTCGCGCGGTTGCACATGCGGTTCCAATCCTTTCTTCCGGTCCTCTCCCACCCCTCTCTCCCCCTCTCCTTGATGCTCATCTCCCTTCTGCCGACGCCGTTTTCACCCTGCGTGCCGCTACCTTCACCGCTATCAGCACCGTTTTCACCCTGCGTGCCGCTACCTTCACCGCTATCAGCGTCACGTAGGATGAAGCTTTTGAAACCACCAAAGAGTTCATTTACCAAATTTTACGGTTAAGAAGAACGATTTAACCAGGGACAAATGATAAAAAAGATAAAAATAGATTTATTCTAAAGCAAAACAACCAGAACCAACAGAGAAGGCCATCAGCAGCCCAAACGAAAGAGCTGCAGAGGCGCAGCGATCAAAGGCCCAAATGCTCGCAGTTGAGGTGGCCCACGTCCCACCCGCTGCATGGGTCCCACCATTAGGAAGCATATCTTTCCCCCCGGCCCAGCCTAAGGCGAGAAAGATACCATTCACATGACGCGTGGGCCCGGATTGGGGATAGAAACATAGGTCCCACCTGGCAGTTGCCCGCACGTTGCGGTGGGCAGGACGTGTACGCGTTACCATTGCGCAGATATGACAAATACCCGTTGTCCACTAGTAGACCACCAGTGCATGGCAAGTGGGCCGGCAAAATCCGCCAGATCAGCTTGTCAGTGGGCAGCAGGATAAAGTTGCCGGTTGGGACCCACCCGATAGTGTGGGAAGTCTCAATGGTGCGTGGGCCCCACGGAACTCAGCCCACCCATCGTGCTAGTGTGCTACACTGCTACAGTAGTACCGGTACGAACGGAGGGCCGCCGCCTCCAGTTGGATTAGTGGGCCGGGCCCACCTGTCATTTAGGTCAGGATTGGCGGTGTGGTGGGTGCGCTCACGGTGAGCCGCGTCCAGGCAGGCTCTGGCCGAGCTGCTTTGCTTATTCCGCTAATCACTTTCTGGCCTTTGGCTGTTTCTGTTTAGACTTGCTTCTTGTTCGCGGGGCAAAATGGGTTACAGCATCAGAACAGCCGAAAAGTCCTATATTTCTATGTTTCACTGACATGTGGCCCAGAGGATTACGACGGCCCCACGTTTAAGCCTAACAGACATCAGCGACGGTCCAAATATACTGGAGCGGTAATGAAAACATCCTCCTCGTCTATCCCGTGTGCCTCATCACGAGATAAGCGCACACAATTCTCTATTGATCACTACTAGGGCGCGGGATGTGAGACATAGATTACGGGCTCTTCCTCTTTCTGTTTGCGGTAGAAGTCGTTGCGGAATGGCGAGACGATAATAACTCTCTTAAACAAATGCCGTTTTGCCCAGTCGGAGATGAGTCAATACCTGCCTAAAGTTAAGTTACCCCTTCCGCCTCAGCGTCAGTGGCCATGTCGGATCCACCCACCCACCACCAACAACAGTAGGCAATAGGCCAATAGCTGCTGCTGCGACGGCGACCTCGGCTTTGGCGGCGGCGGCGGCGGGGGCGGTGGCGGTGGCGACGGCATGAAGAACTTCTTCAGGAAGCTCCACATCGGGGAGGGGTCGGGCGATGGCGCCTCCTCGTCTCCCCCTCCACCGCCCTCCCGGAAGGGGGGCGGCGGGGTGGGGGCTAATCATCACCCGCACACCGAGCAGAGGCAACCCTCGGCGTCGGCGGTGTCGACCTGGCTTGATTCCGTCCCCGGTCGGCCTCAGCCCCCTACGCCGTCGACGCCCTCGGAGGCGGAGGGGTCGCCGTTCTCGTCGTCGGTAGGGTCGGGGGCGGAGGAGAGGAGGCAATCCGGGGCGGCTGAGAGGAGGAGATCGCAGGAGGAGGAGTGGGAGAGGAGGCGGTCGCAGGAGGAAGAGGCCGTGAGGGAGATGAGGAGGTCGCAGGAGGAGGACGAGGTGGAGGAGCGAGTAATAAGGGAGTCGTCGGAGGCGGAGGAGAGGAAGCGGGTCAGGGAGAAGGAGGACGACGACCTTGAGGAGTTCCAGTTGCAGCTGGTGCTGGAGATGAGCGCGCGGGACAATCCCGAAGTGATGGAGATTGAAGTTGCCAAGCAGATCAGCCTGGGCTTCTGCCCGCCCCAGAGCTCTACTGCAGAGGCCCTCGCGGCCCGATACTGGGTTAGCCACTCTGGTTCATTTTCATCGATAATTAGCTGTTTCCATAGTGCAATTCTGATAGTAGAATAGACTCCATGCTGTGAAACCGGTTGACTTGCATCTTTGACTGGCTGGGCAGTGATTCAGTGGTGGAGTTCATAGCTAGTGCAATTGCATGGATTGGGTGATTTTTGGGGTTGGTAGCACGAGCTTAGTTGTACTTTCTGTGGTACATTACATTACATTACATTACATTACATTACATTACATTACATTACATACAATGATCTTCTGTAGTCTGACTGCCTAATTGCTGAAACCTAGAGTCTGTCTGTCAGATAAGCTAAACTTTCTCATCTTGTGACTTAACATCATCCCCAGTATAATTTTCACTGCTTGTGTGGGTTCTGGAGTATGATTCTAGTATATCCTTTATTAGATTGGGGTTTACTTTTCGAAGTAATTGTTATTTGATAATACAAAGAAACGCAGCTCTCTTGTGAGGAAAAGAAATACTAAATGTTATTTGCTATTCAGTAACACATTGTTGTCATACGTAAAAGAGGCCTGTTCAGTAACACATTGTGGCCATATGTAAAAGAGGCCATATATTGGTATGAACGCATATTTAATTAACATCTGTAAATAGATTAAGCATTCCTAGTGTTTCTACTCAGCATACTCAAAAGTTCTGTACATTCCTTTTTTAACATTGTCCATTTTCTAGCGTCTGATATGATAGAATTGTTTGTCTCACAGAATTTCAACGCCCTTGGCTATGATGACAGAATATCAGATGGCTTTTATGATCTCTATGTGACTGGGAATGGGCCGGCTTCAATAACCATGCCCTCTCTTAAGGATTTGCGAGCGCAGTCACTGTCACATAGGGTCAACTGGGAAGCTGTATTGGTACACAGAGGTGAAGATCCTGAGCTTATGAAACTTGACCGGGCAGCTCTAATCATGAGTCTTGAACTCCGTGAATCTAAACCTTCAGAAATTGTTGGAAATAATTTGGTTCAGAAACTTGCTGGCCTAGTTGCCAGTCACATGGGTGGGACTTTTTTTGATTCTGAGGGCATGTTGGTGAAATACCAAAAAATGATGAGATACCTGAGAACCAGAATTGGAAGTGTAGTTGTCCCTCTTGGCCAATTAAAGATTGGTCTGGCACGTCATCGCGCGCTGCTATTTAAGGTAGTTACTTAATAAGACATTAAGTATTTAAGATAAGTGTGCCCAATCGCCAAGCTATCTTTGTTGCTCTAGTCCTGAACTTTTTTTTTGTTTGAAACAAGTACTGAACTTTGTTGACAATGAGAATTTGCACAACATGGACACTGAACATTGAATACCATCTGTTATAATGCTTTCTGAATTTTTCTCTACTTGAACCTCAGTGTATAAATTATATATCTACATTTTCTCATTGTCCTAATACAAAAGAAGGGTGGCTCAATTACTATGTACATTTTTTCTCTTGTTGTTTTACAACCATTATAAGAAACATTACCAGCCAACCGCTGTACGAAACATGCAAATCCCATCTATGCCAGTAATTACTTTTCTTAATGCTTACATGTAGGTTTTGGCCGATAACATTCGTATCCCTTGTCGACTCCTGAAAGGAAGGCAGTACACTGGATCAGACGATGGGGCTTTGAATATTGTGAAATTTGATGATGGAAGGTATTGCATCCTTTACATATTCAGCATGAACAGGATTGTGTTGGACAAATAAACATGAGATAGCACAAGGGTGTTCTGTCCAGATATTATTGTATTGGACTTTCTAGCTTCATGCATTCACTTTAAGTGTTGGTGCGCGGAAAATTGAAAGAAGTAATAAAAACACATTTCACTTCATAACCATCTAAGCCGTGCTGCATTTTGCAGGGAGTTCATTGTTGATCTCGTTGCAGATCCTGGTACACTTATTCCTTCAGATGGTGCTGTTTTGTCTACAGAATTTGAAGAAAGTTCCTTCTCAAATAATCACCATTTTAACAAAGATAATGACATCAGGCAGTTGGGATCTTCAAATAGTTTGTCAAATTCTGCATGTGGTTCTTTTGATTGTGAGTTACTTGATAGAAGATCCACATGGAACAAAGTTGGTCCTTCTGATACTGATGGAGCTACAACTAGCCAGACAAGTAAAAACAATCAACAAAATACACTATCAGATTCATTCGGGATTTTATCTGTTAGCACATGCACTAGTGAAAATAGGTCTATTACTAATGAATCAAGAAGTACAGACGACACTGCTGCTGCAAAGAACAAAGAAAGATCAAGCGTAGCAATTAATTCTTCGTCAACTTCACCTTCACCTTCTTCCCCAGAAGTGGGCAGTACTCCAGCTGTCCGGAGGATGAAAGTAAAGGATATTTCAGAGTACATGATTAATGCCGCCAAAGAGAATCCACAACTAGCTCAGAAGATCCATGAGGTTTTACTTGAAAATGGAGTTGTAGCACCACCTGACTTGTTTTCAGAAGATTCCATGGAAGAGCCCAAGGACCTCATCGTGTATGACACTACCCTTTTTCAAAGCAAGGATGAAATGAAAAAGAGGATGAATGAGCTTGGGTCGAGGGAATATGCTGATCGTGGTCATGGTCCATTATTGCCTCATCATCCTGGACATGAACTCCCATCAAAAGTTCCTCACCAGGCACCTCTAGACTCACTTAAGCCAGTTGAAGGTTTGGGCATTTATCACCCTCCTGACATCCAAGATAACACATCTTTTATTTCTCAGTATGAACCTTCTGCACCTCCCCAGGAAGCTTCATCGCAGCTTACAAAGCAATTGCCTGTTACGGCTGCTGCTGTTGCAACTGCTGCAGTTGTTGCGTCTTCAATGGTTGTTGCTGCCGCTAAATCAAACAATGATGTGAACTTTGATGTGCCTGTTGCAGCTGCGGCAACAGTCACTGCAGCTGCAGTTGTTGCCACAACTGCTGCTGTTAGCAAGCAATATGAACACTTGGAACCTGTTAATCAGCTGCATTGTTTACCAAGCCCCTCTGAAGGGAATGAATCAATCGAGAGAAGTGCAGATGAGTTCTGGGATAAACAGAATTTTGAAATTGATCATGGTCAAGATAATACTTTGGATCAAGAAAAAGATTCAGTTGAAGTTCGCCAGGATGCTGAAAGAACCTCAGATAAATCAAGCGGAACAGAGAGTGCAAAATCTGAAATTACTTTGGACGATGTTGCCGAGTTTGAAATCCAATGGGAAGAAATTACTATTGGGGAACGCATTGGTCTTGGTAACTTTCTTTCAATTTATTCAAATGGTTGCTTTCTTAGTCATGCTACTGTTCCATTGACAGTCTGTAAAATCTTATTGCATTTTTCTTTTCTCTTAAATCACATCCAACGTTTTGTGTTCCAGGATCATTCGGAGAAGTTTATAGAGGAGAGTGGCATGGAACAGTAAGTCTTTCAGTAAAAATATGCTCTCTTATATATTTTAATTTGCTAACAAGTTCCATGTTATTATCTGAATGCAATCGGGACATTGCACAGTATGGAAGCAATCTCAACTGTTTGATCTCGAGGATGAAAGATGTGAATTAATTTTCACTGAGATAACATACATAATGTTCACACACCACTGTCAACTATTGTACTGAATATAATTACTCCCTATTTTCTAAAAATAACATTGAGAAATCACTATAGCCATTTGGTTAGTTTTCTGTGGCCCAGTCCTGTACCAAAACGGAAGTTTTTGATGTGGTGCATGAACTTTTGCATGGATTATTTCTTATATTTTCAGCTGGAAAGCTACGTATGATTTATTTGCAACAGACTTCAGTATTTTGTGAAAAAAATTGCTTTAGGATATGTCTAATTTTTGTATTCAGCTGTTTTCATTAGTTTGAAGATCTATCCTTTGTTATGCACCATCCTCTTGAAACTTTTAGCAACTCTATGTTTAACAGCGTATGAAAATTGCTTTGTTTATAGGAAGTTGCTGTAAAGAAGTTTCTGCAACAAGATATTTCAAGTGATGCTCTGGAAGAATTTAGAACTGAGGTATACTCCATAATTTAGTTCAAATGACCAAATAGACTGAAGTACAGATGTTTTGGCTTCTTGCCTGTGTTCTTATGTTTGTGTGCATGCTCATGTATTTTATTGTGCATGTTTGCATGTTAACCTCATGCACACACCATATGAGCCTTGTTAATGCATTAATTTCATGTTTAGGTGCGAATAATTAAGAGGTTGAGGCATCCGAATGTTGTTCTCTTCATGGGTGCTATTACTCGAGTGCCCAATCTTTCCATCGTCACTGAATTTCTTCCAAGGTATGTCTTATTGTTATTGGTGTAAATTGTTACATCACATTTGTGTTTATTTTGTAGCATGTAGGAAATAGGAATGTAGGATCATACACCAGTTAATGTTTTGTTCAGAATTTGATGCGTTAAAAAGATAAACTTACTGTTTTGTAATTTTAGCAGACTCAGTTGACCTGTGTCGTAGTATCAGACACATTTTGGAACATTCACCTGCAACCCCTTTAAGAATAGTGCATTAATTGTGGGGATAGTTGCTCACTTTTTTTAGGAACTCTATATTATTAATCATTCTTGCCTTTTTTTCTATTGGTGTTGCAGAGGTAGTTTATTTCGGTTAATTCATCGTCCCAACAACCAGTTAGATGAAAGGAAGCGCTTAAGAATGGCACTTGATGTGGTACGCATAATTTGTGACTCTTAAATCTCAGCTCATTGTTACACAGTTGCTGATAACTGATAAGTGTGGAGAAGGCAAATATTGTTTACTAAGTTTCCTTCAATGGTCCCTAGGCCCGTGGTATGAATTATCTACATAACTGCACACCGGTGATAGTCCATCGAGATCTAAAGTCTCCAAACCTACTGGTTGACAAGAATTGGGTTGTGAAGGTAATACACAAGTTGCACTGTAGCAATGAAATTCATTTTCGTCTACTTTCTGTTGCAAACCACTTAAATTTTTGCAACTAGGTTTGCGACTTTGGTTTATCCAAAATGAAGAACAAGACCTTCCTGTCATCAAGATCAACAGCTGGAACAGTAAGCTCGAACAATTACAGAAATTTTATTATAATTTTATTTGAGCAGCAATTCTGTACATTTGAAAGGTTAATTGTTGCGAAGTTGTGCAATTTTAGGGAGATTTAAGTAGTACTTCCTTCTGCATGATTAAATTTGTTTGAAGTGTTTTAAGTTCTACGCCACTTAATTTCTGCATTTGTTATGAAAACAACATACTTTATGCTTTGCAATTGTGTGCATCTATAAATCTTCAGAAATGTCAAGCGGCAAGAGCCTGGGTTCTCCCTGGTTCAGCTCTCATATTGGGAGAGTTTTATACCAGATGATATATTACTCTTATGCATAGTATTTTCCGTCTTCATTTTGCTTTGTGCATATAACAATGGATTGAAATATTTGAAGTATAATCCATTGTGATCCATGTATATAAAAAAAGATTGGAATGAAGGTATTGCTCCAATTATCCTAGTCTGGAAGGAAGATCGATGATGATAGTTACAGGGCTTGGATGAATCAAAGGGGCTCGAAGTATATTTTGGACTTTACAGCGATGTTCCTACTCTCTGGAAATCTTTTGTTATGCCCATAAGCCCATTTGTGCTTTGAAGATTTTATAGTTGATGTTCAAATCATCTTTTCAATAATACCACCCCACAAATGATCAGCTGAAAGGCCATATTACCATGTAGTGGATACACTGTTCATTGAAAGCTTTTTGTGACATAAAAGTTTGTGCCTGATTCACCCTATTTAATTCTTCTGGTCTTGCCTGATTCTCTATGGTCAATTTTATGCTGAGGCGATGTCTAGCTTGGCTAGTTTCATATGATAAGATCCTTGATTGCACACTAGACTGCTATCTAATTAGATAAGCATTAAAGACTATGCTGATCTGCAAGCTCATAAGCTTTTATAAGCACTTCTCCAGTCCACCGGCCTCAGGTTTGCCCGTGCAAGATTTCATAGCTAGCTGGATTGTTTTAAGTAGTTTGCGGCAGGATTTAAGGGTGTCAGGACTTCTTGTGAACTATGAAATGCAGATTTATGCTATGTATGGGTATCATATGTGATTCTTTGTGCTATGCTATTGACTTACCATTGTTGGCGCTGAATATTTATGTTGGTATGCAGGCGGAGTGGATGGCACCTGAAGTACTTCGTAATGAACCATCAGACGAGAAGTTAGTTCTACATTCTAAAAACTAAGCTCTCAGATGTATTCGTACCTCAAATGAGTTTGTGATTGCTTAAACGGTTGTGCATATTGGCAGATGCGACGTTTTTAGCTATGGTGTCATACTGTGGGAACTTTGTACACTACTGCAACCGTGGGAAGGCATGAACGCCATGCAAGTCGTCGGAGCTGTTGGGTTTCAGAATCGTCGCCTTGATATTCCGGATAACACTGATCCCGTCATTGCAGGAATAATAAGAAAATGCTGGCAGACGTTAGTGTGCCTAACTCACTTTGTCGCTCATCTGAATTCTTCCGGACACACTAAAACCTGCATTCCAGTTTCGGAATACACAACCATTTTCTCAGTGTTGCTTCATGTATTTGGTGTAGGGACCCAAAGTTGCGACCATCATTTGCAGATATCATGGCCACATTAAAACCACTGCTGAAGAACATGACCGCTCAAGCGCCAAGGCAGAGAGTACAACAAACAGATGAGTGAAAAAAGAGGATGTTACCAGCTGCCCGAAGGCCTAAGTATAGCATTTTTTTTGTTTTTTTGTATAGTAGCACCAAATGTGTGTTCGAGATTGGAAGGTGTGATGATGTTAGTCTGCTGGGTATCCATCTGTGAAGACCTGCGCTGCCTGACCCGTCCACGAAGGAGGAAAATTGAGCAGCGGAAAGAAACTGTGCAAACGCGAATCAAATGTTTAGCACAGTGGGAACACCAAGTCTCAGGAAATCACATGGCGGGCGGAAGTTACGCGTGCTTTGTTCATACCATCTCCCTTTTCCTTTATCTCGTCTTCTCCACCAAATGGTGGTATTTGTGTAATATGGCAAGAGAAAGAAAAAAGATGATTTGCTATCCATCAGGAAAATGAAAAAGAAAAAGAGAAAACGGCTGTTCAATCGTGCTCTCCCTTCCCTGCTGTGCTGATGGCCAGCATTTTCAAACCGTTTGTTCAGATTGTGTTCCCCCTGCCCTGCTGTGCTGATGGTCAGCCTTTTCAAATCGTTTGTTCCAGTGGCAGATACAAAAAAATTTAGAGCCTCGGCAAATCTTATTATATAATTCGTTTTTGTTATGAAAATTCCATTTCCAATTCATCTAAATACAGTCAAATTCAGTTAAGAAGACACTCAAATTCGATTGCGCCCGGGGTCACCGGGCAGTGGATCCGGCGCTGGTTTTTTTGTTCGGCTCCATATTACCGTCTGACTGCAGCCCTCGTGACCGAAAACGCAACGCAATCCGCGCCGCGCAATGGATGCCCGGCCGCGGCCGGTGGTCGCGCGACTTGACCAGTTCCCAGCCACGAAAACTCCCGAACCGCGCGCGTCGCGGCCCATATGCGCCTATCTCTTCCCGCCCTCATCCCCCGTGCCCTCCCGCCAACGTACACCGTGATCGATCGATCGATCGAGCTAGCCAGCGTTTCGCACGCGCCAGCCACCGATGGCGAGCGTGTTCTGGGGAAGCGGTCACCATCCCGCCGACGAGGTGGCCGACTTCGACGAGTACGACCCCACCCCGTACGGCGGCGGCTACGACATTGCGCTCACTTTCGGTCGCGCCCTTCCGCCCTCCGACGAGATATGCCACCCCATCTCCACCGCCGCCTCCTCCTCCTCATACGACCGCCCCCAGCACGGCCGGAGGCCACCTGCCGAGGAGGCCCACGTCTCGGCTGGCCACGGCAGGAGGCCGGACGACGACGAGGCGACGCACCGCGGGTACAGGAAGTCCAAGCCGGCGTACGGGGACGACGAGCAGCGGCACACCTCCGGCGGCGGCCGCAAGAAGCATGTGAGCTCATTCCACGAGACCGGCCCGTTAGCTTCACGGGCCTCATATGGGTTGTTGTGTACTCCGGCCCAGGCCTCCTTAACTTTGTCTCTGTTCTTCACTAGGGTGACGACGATGATGGCTCCGGCGACGAGAGGAAGCCGCGTTACAAGAAGCACGACGACGACGACGACGACGACGACGGGAGGAACCCGCGCTACAAGAAGCATGACGACGACGACGACGACGACTACGAGAGGAAGCCGCGTTACAAGAAGCGCGACGACGATGACGACTCCGACGGCGAGAGGAAGCAGCGTTACGAGAAGAGCAACCGCCGTCGCCACGATTACGATGATTGATCTGATGAGCACGAATCAATTAAGCAGGCTGTGAGGACGCTTTTGCTGGCTCACACCATGCTATATATCTCTGCTAAATAAGCAAGTCATTTTTTTGGAATAAAAATAATCAAACTTTTGCCTTACTGTGTTCTTAATTTGCTGCTATCTGATTACTGATCAGCTTCCAATGGTATGCTTGTGATCCTTTTGGAATAAAATGTATTTGATTTCTTTTATGCTTTTGTATGTGAAACTATGCAATGTTCATCCAATATGCTTACATAGGCCATACACTAGCTAGCAATACTGTACTGTACGATTCCTGTCAATTTGTGCGGAAATCACAATGCAGCAAGAGCTCACAAACACATGAACAGGAAAACAACTAGCTTGGATTAACGACAAGGATGCTAGTAGTCGATGTGACAGGTGGTTGGATCGTCCTAATGATATCGCACCATGTCACCACAACTCACTCACGCCTAGCACTACCAGATCGCATTTGAGGCTGCCCATGCTTGCCCTCCTCCCACGTGCACCATGACGTCTGCATGCCGCTGGCGTGCTCTGCAGTCTGCAATAGTGCAAGGCGAAGAGGATGTTGCACAGTGACGGATCTAGAAACGATCTCCGCTCCGGACTAACTAATACAAAGGCTTTAAAAAATACACAAATAAATACTAGACGATCTGTTTCGTTTGTCAGAGCAGCAACCAAAATGTAAATTTGTATAACTTTCATGTTATCGTTGAATCACAAGCAAACATTGGGTTATCAACAACTTCCCCATTTCACTGAACTAGTACTGAACTAATAATAGTATGTTAATACGTGTTTACTTCTTGAAAACAGAGAAACATTTACCTTTGTTTCTGCAATCTGAGAGTGCTATTTTAGGCTTGTCAGGAAGTCGGAGTTTATGTCGAAGTCCAGAAGATCGGTCACAGACTGCAAGTTAGGAGATGGTTAGGAGAGCTGATAAAGTTGACGAGCCCGATTTATAAAGCTGAACAGAACTTACTCGGATAACTGGGGCTGAGGTAGCCACGTCCTCGGCGTCATCATCACCTGCAGCTGTTGGAGTGTGCTCGCTTGAGAGTTGGGGGGTAGGTGTTGGAACTCGTGGAGGCTGAAAAAGAGTTAGTTCAAGAATCGGCTGATTAAACAAGGAAAATATAATGGCTAAAAGCTTACCAGAGAAGGGGCCTTTCTCGGCCTAGTGACCACTTTCTTCCTCTGCCGATGCGACAAGGACAGTGAGAAAATGCGAATAAAGTTATTAAAAGATTGAGCAAGGAGAGTGGCTTACTGGCGTCAGACGAGCAGCCCGTCTTGGAGGACTTGGGGTTTTCTGAGCTGATTGCTCACCGGCCAATGGTGTCTGAGCATATTTTTTCGAAGAACTGGTGTCGGCTGCGGCTTCATGAACGACTTTCTCCATCTCTTCGGCTCTGGCTTCATCTTCCAGGAAGGCGTCCACATCTGGATCGATTGGGGAGAGGTCATCGGCTGGAGCTCGTTTTGGCTTCTTCGAAGCTCTTTTCTTTCGTTCGGCAGCAGGGGTGGCAGCAGCCGATGGTCTTGCCCTCTTCGACCGTTGAAGTGGTTCACGAGTTTGGTC
This sequence comes from Oryza australiensis, assembly GCA_019925245.2. NCBI lineage: Eukaryota > Viridiplantae > Streptophyta > Magnoliopsida > Poales > Poaceae > Oryza > Oryza australiensis. Next base: position 350,921 of record JAIFGZ020000113.1, read on the forward strand.
GTGAAGGAGCGTGCCCACTTTTGGTGCGTTGTGGCCAATGATGGACGGCGCCAACCCGCAGCTGTTGGGAAGGACGCCGCGAGCGTAGAGGATGGCTACTCCTGTGTTGCTGGTATGCGGAGGGGAGTCGTTGGTTGTCTGCAAAGGATAAGATGTGGTCAGTTGAGAACACAAGTGATAGCCGATGAAGAAAAGGGTTAAAAGACAAAGTACTCACCGAAGGGACTAAGTCAGGGTCGACGATTGTCAGGTACATCGTAGCCGATTGATGGAACAGATATTGTTTCCATTCATTCCACCATCGGCTGAAGATAGCTGTCCTGGTCACTGCCAAGTCAATATTGTTGATGCTGCCTAAGGGGGGACCAGGGATGCGTAACAGCCGATGTATCATGATACTGCCTTCAATTTTTCCTCTGGTCTGAATCTTGTCGGCATAGTAAAGACCAATTGGCAGTTGACCCAGTCCGAACTGCCTTGCAGCTACATTGGGTGATAAAATTCATAAGTCTTGGTAACATTACGTCCTTGATGGATGCCGACAGGGAGGATACATGGAGTGATGGTTGTTACATAGATTTCCCTCGGCTTTAAATACTTTTCAGAATTAAGCTCGTCTAGCCGAAGATCATCTGGTTGTTCAAATCTATCAAAGTTTTCGTAGGCAAACCAGATCTTCAAGGTGTTCGGAAAGCCACTGTATAGATGCTCAAACCAATTCTTGAATTGCTCGGCTATTAACCTGGATCCGGGGTAAGTGGCAGCTGCCTCCCCATATGACATGCACCGCCGAGTCGTTTTCTCTTCATCGTCTTCAACTCGTGGCTCGGGCAAAAGGAAATCGGTTTCAAGTGGGGGCGGCCTTTCAGCAACCTGGTAGAGGTGAAGATTGAGTCAGAGCTGTAGTAGCCACCAGGGCCCTCCTGTGCTGATGGCTTGTTTTGAAGCCAGCCTGGCCGACGTGTTGCTCAATATCTGATACACATAGCCGAGCAAATACTTTCCCAGAGGGATCTTCTTCTTGCTCACTAGGGCTTCGGCTATATGTTGACAATTGCTGGTTGGTCCACAACTCGATCCACAGAAAACAAATTTTTCTAACCACATTAAGAGGAAAGCTGTGTGTTCTCTCTCAGAGATTGGGCCGTCTTTCATGTTCATACGAAGCCGCTCCAGCCCCTATGCTTTTGGTCTTAAAACTATGAGAGTATTTGATGTTGAGGCCGGTTGGGTCTACTATGGATGTTATGTCTAGTTCGGTGATCATTGCTACATCCAGGAGTGTTGGGGTCATTGGTCCTTGCCTAAACAGGAAGACGTTGAGAGTATCGGACCAGAAGTAACTTGCAGCCAATAGGAGGGGCTCGTCCTTAGGCATGTCGGCTATTGTCAATTCTAGGCATGGGCTTATGCCAAGCTCAATCCAGTGGGTTTGCATCCTAGCCGACATCCTAAGGTACCATGCTGGCCAAGATTTGTCCGTTGAGGGCCAGGATTTAAAGGCACTAGTCTAGTATGCCAGATCTGGGGTTGAGAACCTATAGGGGATCCGATCGGTTTCAGCGTTGATAAATTCACTTGGGTCTGGGTTGCCGATCGACCCTAATAGATACTGGTCGGGATGAACAAGGTCTGGAAAGAACGAAGGAATCACAAAAAGCGAAAAGATTGCATCATGGAAGAAAAAGAGTTGTGCCCGACAAGACTTACCTCAGGGTACACCTGTTGAGGCGCGTCGGGGTGGGTGCTTGAGGATGCCATTGGTGGAGGGATTGCTGCTGCAGGGAGATCGCCGGAGGGGTTCTTCTTCGGTTCGCCGGAATCATCGAAGGGAGAAGGAGAGTTTTTCTGGCTAGGTCTTGAGGAATAAAAGTGATGGCGTGGTTTGTTTCGGCGCCGGGCGAGCGGTATTTAAAGAGTTTTTTTGACAGCTGAAACGAAATGGGATAGGAGTCACGCAGGAATTCAAAAAAGCGGCAAATCCGCGATATTATCTTATCACGAACTTGGGGGCATGTGTTAACGATCAAATTTGGTAACCAAATCCCTAAGTTCAAGGTTAAAATTGAAGTGGAATCGAATCGGGAAAGTAATCTGCGGAGAAACAGGCTACATCGCCCATGATTAAATCGGCTGGGAGACCAGTCGGCTGAGGCCGAATCGGATAGGGACAGCCGATAGCTGATAGACGATTCCGATTTAGAGAAGAAGATGAGACCGTTTTCGATAAAGAAGCTTGAAGGAAAAGGAAGATTCGGTTCCCAAATGTTCGTTAAGATATTGCCATCTATGGATAGAGTCCTGTAACGGCAATTGTGTCTGTAAAATAGGGATTTGTATAGTTTTTCCTTTTGTAACACAGCATGGGATTACTTTCCGAAATATTGTCGTATCGTGTATAGTAGATAGATAGAAGCCGTGTTCTACACGGGCTTTGTTGTACTTGGGTATAGATAGGACCCGAGATCTCTTGTAAAATATACACAACACACATCAATACAATATCGGCGCATCGCTAAACCTTTTTCTTTTAGACGAGTTCTTGATCCCGCTTCGGGCTGCATCGATCTCGACCCCCGAATAAGGTAAACACTTGTCATTAGTAGTTTGTATCGTCGAATCTAGTGCTTACATCATCATGATACTCTAGATTTAATGTTATAGACTGCACAATTTGTCATATACAACATATAATATAGAGTAATATCTAGATCTATCTTGCCATCGGCTCGTTTCTCTTGGGAGACAGTAGCTGATAGAGATAGATCTAGATGTTGAACTAGTTTGTATGTTGTATCTACCGTCTCGAGGGGTTTACATCGGTTCATATAGATCTAATGCTTCTTTTTTACTTAATGTTACATCATCATGACCTATTAAGTCGCTCTTAGAATTATTAAGATCTATTCGGCTGGATGTTTGTCATTAGAGACAGTGCCGGGGTTTCAGCCGACTTTATCTGTTTTAATTGTCTTTTTAGCATTACTTACTATTAGATATATTAAAACTGCCTCTTATATTAAGATCTCAATCTGTTTAAATGACTTAAACCGATATCAATCTGCTGACATTTGCCGACAGCCGATTGATCTAGGTTCAACGCATTTAAGTTAGATTAATATCTTTTCATAAGATGTATCAGAGTAATAGCCGATCCATGTTAGATCTGCAGCATCGGTTAGGTTATAAATGCATATATTTATTATCCAGCGTATATTTAGATTAAGTGGTTTATACTGTCTCGGCATAGCCGATCTATCCCAATCACTTAGTTTAAATGTGCTTTGGGATAGCAAATATATGTAAATTGATTCCCTGAGCCGATTCGGTAGGATCTAACCTTAACCTTAATACATGTATCTGTTTATTTCTTGTTGGTTAACAGATCAAACCAACTGGCACGCCTAATTCATCAAAGGTAGCCACGGACGGACCTGCACTGGAGTTAAACAGATCTCCTAGGCCAGCGCGTGGGAAAGATTTCTCATCAACAATATGACATTCATATATTTCACACATCCATTCATATATACAATTTATTTTTGAAATGGAGGAGAATATATATATGTCCCATTACACAACCAAAACAAAAGTGACATTATGTCAGATCTATAAATGTCCCATTAACAGTGACCAATATACAACAATACATGACATGATATTCATCTCAGATTCAATACATGGCATGACATTCATCTCAGATGTATACATGAGGGAGCACGACAACACATGAGGGAGATGGACTTACCTGGAGCATGGTGGCGCTCGGTGGCCAGGCTTGGGGATGGCTGCGCCCGGTGGCAGTGAGGGAGAACGACGGCGCCGGGCTCAGGAGGGCGCAAGAGACGGCGAAGACGGGCTCCGAGAGACGACAACGTAGGGTTTGTAATGTGAGGACTTAGAAAATTTTCGCGCTTATGTGTAGATTTGAATCGGCGCTCGGGCTAGGTTAAATGATTTCGAAGCATATCCGTGACGACTTAAGTTTAAGCTTGAGAGAGATGACATCAGCTCAATCAGGCCTAAGTAAAAGCCCATCATCGATGACATGTCTAATTGTTATCTCAACTGGGCCTTAGGTTTGAGCCTATCACTGATAACACTCATCGGTGACGGGCCTAATTATTATCTCAATCGAGTCTCAGGTTGGTGCCCATCACCGATGAGTGTCATCGATGACACGCTTCTGTTGAGGCTCGATAAATATATCGTAGGTTATCTTTGTCGGGTCATGATTTGATCCCGTCATCGATAGATATCATCCGTGACGGGCTCGAGTTTTATGCACATCTAACATGTCTATGCGAGTATATCTTTGTCGACCTCTTTTAGGTTCGTTTGAGATGACTTCGTTATGACGGCTCATAAAATCTAGGTATGTGAGAGACCATTATAGATGAGATGCTCTGTACTAGTGTCTGTTCGGTGAAACGTGCAGCACGCGTATCCGCACGTGCCGGTACGCCGGGTGGTCTGCACCGGATTAGTTAGCTGGATCGAGCTTTCGGGCATGTCAGGAGTGGCGTACTTGAAGAAGAAGATTGTGCTAGACCGGCGTACTGTCTCCATCCTAATAAATGAATAGGGCAGAAAACTCAATATGAGGTGCATGGATGGCGCGGAATGTGTGCAGCACACATTGGATTTAGCCTTACATACAAGATATAGCAATCTTTGCAGACTTAGGCCCTGTTTCTTTCGGCTTCTGTTTCTATAGAAGCAAGCTTTTGGCTTCTGACTTCTGGCTATTACTATCTCCAGAAGCTGAAACTACAAAAGCTGAGTCTGTTTCACAACTTTCTTCAGGATTAGCTTTTGGATCAAACGGAGTTCAAAATATTCAAAAACAGAGTTCAAAATATCCGACGGGAAGCTGCAAGTGGTGCATTACAGGACAGTGGATAATTTTTCTCCTCGAAGCGAGAAAAGCTCACCCCGATGAGCTTCTAGCTTCTAGCTTTTATAGTTCAAAAAATCCAAATGGCTTTTAAGAAGCTAAACATAAAAACTAACTGTTTCTTTCATTTTTTTCTACTGTAGGCTAAAAAGTCAGAAGCTGGTGTAGAAAAACAGAGTCTTACTCATGAAGTCGAGTCTTACTCATGAAGTCATGGGTGATAGTCGCAGCCAGATTAATGTGTACTTACTCGTCAAATCGCTTTGAAGTAAAATAAACCCCCACAACATCAACGAATACCATGTCTATACTATTTTTATAAAATAAAATAGTGGTGAGGATTGTTCCCTCACTATCAACTTTTACCTTTTTTAAAGAAAAAGTAACATGTGGGACTAGAAAGCCCACATATTAATTACTTTCATCAAAGAAAAAAGAGTTTATGTGAAGAAAAAGATCCATATATGATTAATAAATATATAATAATTATATATGGTTAATAAATATATATATAATTAAAAGATGATAATAACATGTTAATAATATTTTTTAATTAAAATTCCGTTGTAACCCACCTAGAGCTAACTAATATATACAGTATGTGTTTGTTTCTATTCATGAGATGTAGCCTACGACGATTTGTTACTCCAATTGACCCGGCGAGCTACTACTTTTGTCCCACAATATAGTAATTTAGAACTAAAATGGATAATGGATAAAGTACTAATCTGGACAGTCATGAATAGTTTGCATATATATAGATGCATTTGAGAAACTTCCAATATTAGCACCGATTCTACACAATAGAAGAGGTAGATGCTAGATAAAAAAAGTTAGCGCTGGTGCATATAGATCCATCGGTTTGATGGATTAAAAAATATTTATTTTCTACTTTTGTCAAATTCGCTACGTGGTCCCTTGCACTACTCCCTCTGTTAATAATTATCATTAGATACTATTTATTTTTAAACTGTGATCCTTTATTTTTTAAAAAAATGTAAATACTTAAGAAACATACCATATTGCCAAAATACATTAAGCTTTCAAACATCATGATCTAGACTTAGGCCCTCATCGTTTGGTCAAATACGGATAATACTTCGACGTATTAACAACAATAATAATAGTTTGTATGTAAAATTATATATATGTGTTTTGTAGTTAATGTTGAAAAATAAACTTCGATGAAAAAACTTCAAAATTAAGTTTTAAAATTTAAATTTTAGCAATGGCTGATATTGCATGGAAAAACGATGTGGCCTTAACCATTTAAATTTTGTGAAAGTTAAAATTCTATGTGTCATCTTTGAAACCAAAGGTAGTATATTTTCTTACAAAAATACTATAAAACGATGCATCGTTACAACAAATAGTCTATATGTGTGTGGCGTTAGCGTAATACGTAGGTATCGACACCTACTGGTTGAAGGGTTACACGGAAGCTACGATAGCTAATAACAAAAATTTTCTACCGCGCAAACCAGAAATACTTGCAAGTAAGGGCCGATAGATCATTACCGATTGGAGTATGCAACGAAAATAGCCAATCAGGAGCTATCCGATCCGGAACAGTAATGACCGATGACAGTCGATTTGCCGACAGCTGATTCCCGCAAGCCGACAGTCGATTCATGGGAACAGCCGATTCACCAATCAACCGATTCACCGAGTAGCCGATTCGCCGAGTCGTCCGACTACGCTCGCGCGCCTCGCTCCGATGCGTCCGATCGCAGCCGATTCCACCAGAGCCGATTCGTAGCCGACGAATAACACCGCAAATTAGCAGCGCCTCTACCGGTATCCACACGTCTGGGAACAGAACGTCGAACACTCGTGTGCTAGCACAAGATGCAAGGCTAGGATTTTGGCTCGGAGGTGGGGAGGGTTTCCGTGGAGATTGATCTCGCCGACTTCTGTTGCGCCAAATCAGATTGATTCGGTTCAATTGCATGCCGCAGCTCTCCACCCCTCACCCCTTTATATAGAGTTGTCGGTTGGGCCTAGAGGCCCATCGGGACTCTATTTTGAATTGGATCCTATCCGAATCTCATAGAGTTGACCGGTCGGACTTCGTAAGTGTAACATCCTGAAAATCGAAGGAACTGAAATTGGAACATAAAAATCGGAACTTTCAAAAACCTTCGCTCGTTGCTTCTTCCTCGGGTTTGTTGCTTCTTATTTGTCAGCTCAGTTGCATAAATTTAGTCGTGATCAATTCCCTTTCGGTGTTTTTGGATGATTTGGAGTTTGTCGGAATGAAAAATGCGAAAGTCCGTATTAGGGATTTTTAAAAAGAAATAGGAGAAGTGCGGATTTATGAAAATACGATTTGGGAGAAAAAGGATAGTAATTGTGGTTGGGGAGGATAAATTAGGACACAAAATAAATAATAAAATATTTGGGAGTCGTACTCGAAATAGGAAATTTTGGAAAATAAAAGGGTGAATATGAAATTAGAAAAAAAGGGATTTAAATAAATATGAAAAATAATGTGGTAAAGTAAAAGTGGAGAAAAGTTGAAAATATTATATTAAAAACTATTTTTGAATTATAGGAATTTATTTTGGAATTTTTAGAAGAGAGCAAAATAGAAATGGGAAATTAAAATTGAAAACGGGAAAAATAGAAAATTGCACTGTTCATTGCTCATCAAGTGTTCGACGCCGACGCCCGGCCGCGCGCGCCGCGCGCGCGTCGCCGGCCATACGCGCGCCCGCGTGCCACCGCGCCGCGTGCAGCGCTGGCGCCCCCGGCCGCGCCGCGACCCGCGCGCCACGGCCCCGCCCGCGCCCGCTCGCCGCGCCACGCGCGCGCCGCACACGGCCCCGCGCCCGCCGCGCCGCGCGCCGCCCCCCACGCCCCGCCCCACGTGTCGCCCGCATCCGCCGCGCCGGCCCCACCATTCCGCCGCGCGCCGCGCGTCCGTCGTCGTATCGCCGCGCCGGCCCCCACCCCGTTTCCTCCGTGCCTCGCTCGGTTGCGCCTATAAAGAGGGAGGGGGCAAACCCCCATTTCTCCCCACCTCACCGCCCTAGCCTTCCCTCCCTCTCCCGAGCCGCCGAGCGCCCTAGCCGCCGTGCGCCGAGCTCCGCCATCCTCCCTTGCCGTTGCTATCACCGGTAAGCCGAGCCGCCACCCCCTTTCGCGTTTGCGCCGCCGCCCCCGTGACAGAGGAGACAGAGGGAGCGGTGTTCGGTCGAACACCTTATGGGGATGAATAGTGCGCGAGAAAAGAAAAAAAAAAAAAAAAAAAATTTGGGGAAAAATTTGGAAAAATTTTAGAAAATTTGAAAAAATATTTTGGGAAGACTTGAGTAAAATTTTGGGCAAAAATAAATTATTTTCTTGCATGATTTCTCGGTGAAAAATTTGGAAATCAAGTTCGGACTTTTCCGAAATTCCGTTTGCGACGTTTTTGAATCCAAATTTCGTTTAAATCTTTCTCGCCATTTAAAAATGTTTCTCTTTTGTGCTCGGACCTTCAAAACCTCTAGCACCAATCCCTCCGCGGATATTTTCAAATCCATTTTCTTGAGCAAATCGCGATCGTCATTTTGCGAAAACCCTAAGTCGTCGACCCGATGACGAAACTTGGAGTTTTCCGGGGCGATCGTAGTACAAACTTAAGTAGGAAGTTGGGCTTAGCGCTTGGAATCGTTTCTGAGACTTTTTCGAATCTTTTCGACCTTTTGGTGTTATATGGGATTCTAATCGGAGTCGATTGATTTTTCGCACGTACGAGTAGCACCTGAAGAGACCGGCATCGACCCCGTTGAAGACACCACCCCTCAAGCGTGCGAGCAAGGCAAGTCATCACACTCTTTGAACATATTGATCCTACTTTGTGAAATAATGTTGATTTCAAATTACAAATTGCATGCTATACACAAACGAGTACCTATGCTTGATATACCCTGCTTGATGTTGATCACCATTAGAATTATTCTTTGTAACCTTCGATGTGATATGACTGGAGGCTAACTTCGGTAAAAATGCTTAGCCCTGCTTATACTAGATCCCTGCATACTCATGATTTTACAAGAAAGCTTTGTGCTCGGGCAACTACCTTAGGGAAGGTAGTTGAAATACGGCCTGTGGAGACATGAGCGCCACATGGCCATGAGAATGTTGAACTAAGTTTGATAAAAATTGAAAATGCTATACAAATGTTTTAGACTGGGGCGGCCGGATGATTTGGGTGGATTCCGAAAAAGGCAAGTGCCGACCCTGGTCAATTAAGGACCGAGCCATGAGATAGCCGGGAAACGAGCTAGTACAACCGTACTTCTCGAATGGGTATAGACCTAGCTGACTAGATAGCCGAGCGGAGGCAGTATCCTTGCATAGATGGTTCTCTATGATGTGGTTTATGTGATAAGGATGAGGCTGCGGCCTTTGCTGTGAATGGTGGAATTAAATCGATATTAATTGAACTTAAAGATTGAGGAAGTTTTCCCTTACCCGGTGCGCGAACTCCTCTCACCGCTAGAAAATGACGGCTAGAGTGCATGAGGGCTTAAGTTCATGGAGCGGGTGCGCCAAAGTGAGGTTATCGAAAGGCTTTGCGTGACCGTCTCATGTGTTGGGACGTAGGCTCATTCGTTGGGCGTCGCGGAGTACGGGTAAAGTGTACATCCACCGCAGTGTGAGTTAATCAATCTATTCGAATAGCCGTGCTCGCGGATATTGAGCATCGTGACAAGACTTTCGCTTGGCTAGACTTTAAACTTAAAACTGCGGGATGGGTTTGCATGATGATTTCATTCAGGTGGATCAACTTCTCGAGATGCGAGAAGGGGTGGATTCCCGAAAATCATGACGAATCGGAGGCGGGAAGCCATCCTTGGAATCACGATGGATGGTAGACAACCGTCGCCGAATTAATGAACTATGGAACTAAAACTTGATTTGGCTAGTTGTTAGGCTTGTGAAAAGAATTGTGAAAATTGGCTTTATGCAAAAGAGCTCCACCATTCCTTGAGTAACCCTATCATATGCATCAACTCCGTGTTGGCTTGCCGAGTACGGTTGGTACTCACCCTTGCTATACGCATAAACCTTCAGGTGATGGGAATGAAGAGCCGGAGGATCCTTACGCTTACTACCGGAGGGTGAAGGAACCGATGGCGCTTACTAGGTCTTAGCTCCGGTCGTTGCTCGTGGCAAATGACATGCCGCCGCCTCTATTCCGCCGCCGTATCTAATTTCGCTTTTGTGTTGTATTCGGACCATGAGGTCCTGTGTGTTGAACATTGCCTTCGGGCCTATTGTTGTAATAATGTCGATGTAAGACTATTCGTGCATGCGCACCTGATTATTCAGTACTGTATTCGTGGGTACCAACTACTCGATCCAGGGAAAGGGTACTAAGAACACGAAAGATTCCCGTTCCAAAAACGGGGGTCCACAGTAAGCCATAGGACTCTATCCAATCGGATCCCTTATCCGATCGAGCCGTATCCGAGTCCAACTCGAATGCCTGTTCTTATCCCCTTAAGCGTGCGACCATGTAGGTTCAGGTATACTCGGTTTCGGCCCGAGTCGAACTCAGCCGACCGTCGGCTCGAGTCCAACTCAGCCGATCGTCGGCTCGGGTCCAACTCAGCCGATCTGTCAACAACGGCGCCTAGCAGCATATATTGACACCATAGTATACAAGAATATAATATCGTCTCTGAACTTGTAATGTGTACACAAATCCCTTTGCCTCACGATACCAATTAAGCTATAGGCAAGATGTGTGCCATCCCTTCAATAGCTTAACCATTCACTCGAACCGTATTGGATTATTTGTCTGTTGATTGACTCCTCAATCAACTCGTCATGGCCATGCACTTCCATAATCCATTACCTCGAGGGGCCCAGAGATATCTCTCCAAAGGAGGGGCAAATTTCATCTTGATCATTCACATTCCACTTCATGTTTCATAGCAAACCCGAAGACTACTTTTATAACTACCCAGTTACAGAATAGCGTTTGATAGTCCCAAAGTAGGCTACTACACATGTTGAAATCCATGATGATCTCTGGTCTAAGGACTTTGTACCAACACTACCTGAGATCAACTAATGGCACATTAATTCCTGTAGTGTCTCATGGTAGGTCTATCCAACAACATGTTCTCTAACATGTGTCCATATTCATTGATTTGATATCTCCATACCATGATCTGTGAGACATGATCATCAATCAATAAACATGCCGATCTTAGAATCATATTTGTTCCAACAATATGACATATGATCAGGGATCATTTAGAAATACATTCATATATAAAGAGTCTCATAAATAAGTCACATACTTATTGATCAATACAAGATGTCTATTTCATGGAACTGAATAACACTTTATTCATTTGTACATAAACATTGACAATGATATCCAACATGTCCATGTTGCCTTTAGGGCATATCACTAACACTGGTATCATGTCTTGTACTCGCGATACTAGATGTTGTATCTAGCCGCTAGAGTTTGGTCCCAATGGGTATCATATCTGGTACCAGATTTGGTACTTAAGGTACCGTGCTTACGTCAATGATATCATCACTTAGAGTATTTCGTTGGACCAACGATACAATATTGTCGAGTCCTTTTTTATTTATATGTGGGCCCACTGAACACTATCACACATGTGTGTTTAAGAGAAAGAAAAAAATTGAAAAGATACTCAAAACGAGATGATCTATTAGAGCATGATTAATTAAGTATTAATTATTTTAGATTTAAAAATAGATTAATATAATTTTTTAAAGCAACTTTTCTATATTTTTTTTTAAAAAAAACATATTGTTTAATAGTTTGAGAAACATACACGTTAAGAACGTTAAGAACGAAACGAAAGAGATTTTTCTCCCGTCCGTTGCTGCCGAACGTAGCCTTTAGAGAAAGAAAAGATACTATACGCCATATGTGGCATGATATTGATGTATAAGCTTAGTTTCATCTACACTAGACATGTCCTAAGGGACATGATCGGTTGGCTCATGGCTGTATGCTCGTAGCACTCATTTCGTTGGGCTTTCTCTTAGCCCACACATGACCATGGTGAAACATTGCTTAATACTACCAAAGTATTAATCTACTGCATTTGGTCGATGGCGGAGCCATATATTCTGCATTTGGGGGGGAGTTTCTGTAAGCTGAGATCGAAGTGGCTAGCTAGCGCTGCCGCTGTGCGGCAACCTGCACAGGTTCTATTCTCTGAGGAACCCAAGGTATTTCATCTGGTTGCCCTGGATTTAATCATAGGATTAAGGACATGCTGCTTAATTAGATTGCTGCCACTTTTAATATCACTGACCTATTGCAATATGTTCTTAAAAAAATTGTCGAAACTTGGTTTCGGCAATATATTTTCTGGGGTCGCAGTCGAGATCGCCAAGCACAATGGGTTAGAAGAAGAAGAAGATTTAGACAGGTTCATGCCCTCTCGTGAGGTAATACCCTACTCCTGTTTCGGTGGATTCGATCCGCCGAATGTCTTTATTGATCTCGTGATCTAAGGCTGAAAGCTAAAAGCTGATTTTCTCTCGAAATCTCTGATCTAGAATCTAATATCCCTCAAGGGACGCCCCTTACCCCCCTTATATAGTCTTGGGAGGAAGGGTTTACAAATCGGAAACCCTGTCTTACTCTAAGTCGGTTTCCTCAATCTTACCAAACCGTGACTATAGGCCGATTGCCTTATCTCTATCGGCAACCGTAACACCCAAGTCAAGTTCGGCTTACAGATATAGCAGGCGCAATCTATCCCTACCTCCAGTCGGATAAGCTTGCCATGTAGATACCCGATTGCCACAATCTCCACGTAGCCCCCGAGTCCTTTTCGGTCGACGAGACAACTCAGCTTCAGACCAAACAAGACTCAACCAAAAAATCTCTTTGACCGAGTGCTTTTAGCGCCGAGTGATTCCATCATCTCTGCCTGAATTTTCCCGAGTGGCTCCAAAGACTGTGAAGGGCTGAAAAAATTTATAAAAATTTCTCAAAAACAAATATCTAGGTGCATCTCCTGATGCACCTAATTAGGTGTAGCCCCCGACTATGTGGTTAGTCAAAAATAGGCTAAGCATATAGTCAAGAACTATAAAAAATCATTCTTATGTAGATGCCTAGCTCATGCTAAAGCAATCATAAAAATCTTATTACCCGGCAAGTTCGTACTCATCCGAGTGAATTTTTCTGAGTTATCTCAGAACAAATAATTCAATCAACCCTCATAGGTAAAAAGCACTCGGTAAGCTCTTGCTCCGAGTGGATTTGCCCGAGTCATCCCGGAATAAATATTTCATTCATCCCTCATGGGAAACAAGTTTTTTCAATCATATGAAAAATATGACCAACTTATTAAATAGCTTTTGCCATAATCTGGTCTCAATCTTATAAAGATCTTCACCAAGGTGGAAAATAAAAAAGCATTGGTAAGATTACGACCAAATGCCAAAAAACCAAACAGCCCTTGTTCACCAAGGCAGCTATAAAAACTCATGTTGGTCACCTTCCAAATTGCATCGTGCCAACTTCTCATGAAGTCAGGCAAACCGCGGTATGGAAGGATCTTTTAAGGTATAGGGCACTCGGACACGCGCATATTGCCAGAGCAAATCTGCTTAAGCACATCCGCTTAAGTCCCTAAGGACACGTATCAGACCACACCTTAGCTGGGCCATAGATTTTCTTATGGGCTCGGCCCACTCACCAGAAAACCTAGCGCAACCCTCAAATCTTTCTATAAAGATGCGAGGTCGTCCCCGCCTCTTCGTCTTCCAAATGATTCCCCTTCTCACGGTACTGTTCAACAGCTCACCGCGGAGAACCCTAGACTCGCGCGCTCCCAAATCCATCCATCTAAGAGCTCGCTCTCTGCAACAACCAGCCTCCACAGCCAAATCTCCTACGTTCCATCGCCAAAGATCCAACTTTTCCCAGCCAGATCCACTTCCCATCAACCCATTCTCATGGCAGAGGAAAAAAGGATTCCCTTCGACCAATGGGCCGCTTCGGAAGTGAGGGAATCTACCCTCAAGGAGATGGTGAAGCACGGCGTGCTTCCGCCAAAGGAACTTGTGGGATGGCGCCGGCGGCGGGGAGGACTTCCCGACCCCAAACACCGGTGAGCTCGTTGTCTTCACTTCCTTTTTCTATTGCGGGTTCAGCCTTCCCACCTCCGAGTTCTTTGGGGACTTCGGACTATTACGGGCTTCATCTCTACCATCGAACCCCAACTCGATGCTTCACATAGCTCTCTTCATTCATGTGTGTGAAGCCTTTCTTGGCATTCTTCCCCACTTCAATCTATTCCGTCGTATGTTCTATCTGAAACCCCATCCGAACAAGGACCAACCTTGCGTTGTTGGCGGAGCAGCTTCCGCTTCGCGGATCTCTCCGCAAAGACTACTTTTCTCTCCCTTTGAAATCTTCCAACAAAGGCCGGCACGCGGCTGATTCTACATCAATAATCTCGAACCCCTCGCCCGCCTTTGTCGGTCTTCCTCCTGTCCCCAAGCCATCTTGGAGCACCGTCCCGTAGCCCAAGATTGGGACGAAGCCAATGATCTGCTCGCGAAGATCCTGGTGATGAAGAAGAGGAATCTTCGTGGGGAACAAATCACTCGGCACTTCATCAGGTGCCGACTGGCGCCGATCAAAGAGCGGTCGAAGCCGGCCTTCGAGTATGAAGGTGGGACGGACCCCAATCGGGAAGACCCAGATCCACTCACATACGAGATCCTGAAGATTCGGATGTACAAACTCTTCTCATCCGGGATTGCAGTTGAGCGGGCCCTCATTCTGCCAGTCCTTCCATTCAGCATCCACCGACCTCCTCCTCCGGTAAGCCGATTGGTTGCTTCATAGTATCTTTCAATCTTGACGTCTTGTCTCTTAATGTTGCACTTTCTCTCTTCTGCAGGAAAACGCCTCTATCACCTCCATGCCATATAAGGTGGCTCATGATGACGCGCCGCGTCGCCCCGCCAAGAAGCCAACTGGCGGGATCAAAATCCAAGCTGATCCAGTCGGGAAGCGGGCAGCGCCGAGTGAGGACTCGAACAAGCGCGCGAGCAAAAGGAGGCCGATCATCGAGGATTCGATGACGATGTTCCGCTCCTCCAGCCGAGACCCCGCCCCTAAGGCGATCACCGCGGACGGCGCCAAGATCCGCCGGTCATCCAGGTATGCTCTGAAACCGAAGTCCGAACTCTTTCGCTGAAAACTTCTCTTTATCTTTGCCGTGTTCACTTTCGCAGGAGGCCCCAGGATATAGATCCTGTCGGAGGGGATGAAGGACCAACTCCGGCCGCTGCTCCCGAAGTGCCAAGGCCAGCAGAGCCAAAACCCTGGAGCCCGCAACCGAGTGCGAGCGTTCGGAGAAACATCCTTTGCCTCGAAGGAGGACGCCCCTAGGAAGGAGCCCCCGATCGCGGTCGGGATATCCCGACCGGAAACGTCGCCGCCGGAACCCACGGCTGCGGCCCAAGCGCCCCCGACTGGGGGTCACTCGGCGCAGAGCCCGAAGAAGAAGAAGAAAAGCCCGGCCGCTCCACCTAGGCAGGCAGCCACCGAAACCGGTGAGACTTGCTTCGAAGCATTCCTTCGTTCTTTCAATTTTGAATCTTTCATGTCTTCATTTGCCTTTCTTGCTTGTCAGCCACGGTAGAAGAGATCCCCAGGTTGCAGTCTTCTGAGACCTGGGTTCCCCCGATCAGAATCGAGTGGCGGGATTCGGAAGGCGAGAGACAGGGCATCATCCTAGACCGGCAAGCTGAAAAGGATGAAAGGGATGCCCTTGTCGAGAGCCTGAATGAGGCCACCCGACTGCTCAACGTAAGCCTTTGTCTTTCTCTTTGATTATATCGTCGTCATCTGTCAGTCGATCACTCCTCTGCTTTTGTTTGCAGAAGGGATATTGCCGCTCAATGGCGAAATCTGAAGTGCTGGAGAAGCTGGTCCCCCACTTAAACTCCTTGGAGGACGTTCAGCGACAGCTGAAGGTCACTCGGGAGGAGGCCGCATCAAGGGAGGCGGCTTTAAGGAGGGAGATCGCGGAGCTTCGGGAAGCGAACCTCGACCTCCGCGGATCAATCGGGAGTAAGCCTGCCTCTCCCAGCTTTATCATGATTCTTATGCTGATCTTGGCTATTAATAACCTTCTTTCGTTGTAGGAAATTCTTCGGAGGTCCACTCGCTTCAAGTCCAGCTGGAAGCGGTCAGCCTTGATAAGGCCGAGATGGAGGCCGAATTTGAAGGTAACCTTCTTTGAAGTCGAATTCCGTGTGCTGCTTTATATCCGAGTGCTTTGACTGATCTGGGATTTTTGACAGCTTATAAGATGAAGACCCGAGCCCAATACGACGTCTTGCTTGGGCGGATCAAATCCAGCGACGAGATTCGTGAAGAGGTCGCCAACGCGCTGCGCCGATCTTGCTGTCCTTGTTTGATCAAGGAGTTGGGGGCAGCTCGCCGGAGCCAATCGAGATCTTCGACAAGCTTCACTGGCTCCCGAACGATACTCGAAGAATATCACCAAGCGGCCAACATGGGGGCTGGTCCGCTCTCTGCAGACCAAGTCCCTCTACCCCGAGTGGATATCCATTCGGTCGGGAGGGCTTCGCTGAGGGAACAACGGACGAGCAGGCCTTAGATATGCCGAGCGAGGCGCAAGAGGCGCGAAGAAGATATCTTTGGATGTAGTAAACAATTTCAAGCTCGATCCGCATTCGACTTTGCTTTGTAGATATCATGTAACCGTAACACTTTGTCGTGGAACTTTGTGACTATTTTTAGTTTATTTATGTCAATGCCTTGATTCGAGCTTTTGCGTGAAATTTCTTAAGTAGTTTTCGCCGGTTGTCATCAAGCCTAGGCTCGATTAGGTCATCGGAAAACTCTCGGTCCTTAGACACCGAGCTCGAGTCGAAGGACATTAAACAATGATAAACCAAATTATGCACAAAAGTTGATGAGGAAAACTTGAGCTTTATTGACATGTGTATGACCCCATTGCTAGCTCAAGAAGTCATCTTGCTTGAGGTTGGCAATCAAGGAAAACATGAGGCCTTAGCCATATTAGGCGTAAAATCGTCGAAGATGCTCGATGTTCCGGAGTTCTCCACCATTGACCCGTCTTCGCGCTTTAGCGGTATGCACCGGCCGAGTCACTTCGCGATTATATACGGTCCTTCCCACAAGGGAGATAACTTGTGTCGGTCTTTGGTGGTCTGGATGTTGCGTAGGACCAAATCGCCAACAATGAAAGCTCGTGCTCGCACGTTGCGACCGTGGTATCTTCCGAGCCCTTGAAGGTATTTGGCCGATGGATGAGGGCCGCCTCGCGGGCCTCTTCCAATCGGGTGAGGTCATCCACTCGGTCGGGTCGTAGCGTTCATCGTTGAAGCTGCGGATCCGGAGGGACTCATACTCCATCTCGTTTGGCAACATGGCTTCGCGCCATAAACCAAAAAGAAAGGAGTTTGGCGGTGGCCCGACCGGGTGTGGTCCGCAACGACCATAGAACCGAGGGAAGTTCTTGGACCCACTTGCCGGCGTAAGGGCTTAGCCGGTCGAAACGCGAGCCTTGATGCCTTGAAGGACCATGCCGTTGGCTCGCTCGACTTGCCCATTGCTTTTAGGGTGAGCTACCGATGCATAGCAGATCTTGATTCCGAAGTCTTCGCAGAATTCTTTGAAGATGCCTCCCGTGAATTGAGTCCCATTATCGGTTATGATTACGTTCGGGACGCCGGCGGTGCACGATGTTGAGGAAAAGTCTCGCGCTTTGTCGGCGGTGATTGTGGCGACCGGCTTGGCTTCAATCCACTTGGAGAACTTGTCGATTGCGACGAAGAGGTGTGTGAAACCTCCTGGAGCTTTCTTGAAAGGGCCAACCATGTCCAGCCCCCATACTGCGAACGGCCAGGAAAGTGGGATTGTTTGAAGCTCCTGGGCCGGGACATGGCTTTGTTGGGCGAAAAACTGGCAGCCTTCGCAGGTTCTTACGACTTTATCCGCGTCGGAGACCGCGGTGAGCCAGAAGAATCCTTGCCTGTAAGCTTTGCCGACTAGAGTGCGTGCTGCCGCGTGGCTTCCGCATATGCCCGAGTGGATATCTTGGAGTAGTTGTTTCCCTTCTTCGGGTGTGATGCACCTCATTAGAATTCCGGAGGGGCTTCTCTTGTATAGATCGGAGTTGACCATGACGTATGTTTGGCGCCGACGGGACGCGTTCGCTTCATCCTGGTCATCCCGGCTCTTCTGGTTAAGAATTTGATGAGCGGCGTCCTCCAGTCGGTGTCAGTCATGGCGACTTCGTTCGTGGTTTGCTCGGTGAGAGCTGTTTTTGCGATGACGGTTGGTTCATAGAGATGCTCGACGAAGATGTCTGTTGGAGCAGCTTCGCGCTTAGATCCGAACTGTGCTAGCTCATCGGCAGCTTCGTTGTTATGTCTCAGGACATGTGAGAGTTCTAGCCCATCAAACTTGTCCTCAAGCTTGCGGACCTCTTGTCGGTAGGCCTCCATAGTGTCATTTAAGCAGGACCAGTCCTTCATCACTTGATTGACGACCAGCTGGGAGTCGCCTTTCACAATGAGCCGACGAATCCCGAGTGAGACTGCGAGGCGCAGTCCATGTAGAAGAGCCTCGTACTCGACGACTTTGTGTGAGGCGGAGAAGTGGAGGTGAAGGGCATATCTTAGCCTTTCCCGTCGGGAGATCAAGCACGACTCCCGCTCCCAAGCCGGTGATCCTCTTGGATCCGTCGAAGTGCATGGTCCAGTGTTGGAGGTCTTCCCGAGGCATGTGTTCTTCTGTTCAGTCCACTCGGCCGGAAGTCCGCTAAGGCTTGTGACTTAATGGACGTCCTGGGCTTAAAAGTTAAGTCCGGCGGCATCGGTTCTAGGGCCCACTTGGCGATACGCCCGGTTGCCTGCTCGCGGTTGTGGATGACGTCGCCGAGTGGGAAAGAGGTGACGACGGTGACCGAGTGAGCCTGAAAGTAGTGTGCCAATTTCCTCGCGGTTATTAGAACACCATAAAGCAATTTTTGTACCTGAGGGTATCGGATTTTGGCTCCGCCAATACTTCCGACAAAGTAAATTGGCCTTTGAATCTTCGGCCCGTCCTTCTTCTTCTCGTTCAACCACAAGGACCGTATCGACTACTTGGTGAGTGGTGAGACGTAGCCAAGGGGTTCCGGGCGAGGCGAAGCCGGGACGGTGGCGTGGTAAGGAATTCTTTGAAATCTTCAAAGGCCTTGTCGGCTTCAAGGTCCACTGGAAGTCGTCCGTCTTCTTTAGCGATCGAAGAAGGGCATGCCTCGTTTGCCGAGTCGGGATATGAAACGGCTTAGCGCCGCCATGCAGCCGGTGAGCTTTTGGACGTCTTTCTGATTACTCGGGGCTTCATGTTTAAGATAGCGTTGATCTTCTCTGGATTTGCCTCAATGCCGCGATGTGACACCATAAAGCCGAGCAGTTTGCCTGATGGGACGCCGAAGGTGCACTTCTCCGGGTTCAACTTCATTCTGAAGGCCCGGATGTTTGCAAAGGTTTCTTCTAAGTCGGCGATCAGGTCTTCTTTCTGCTTGGTCTTGATGACAACATCGTCGACATAAGCTTCGACGTTTTTGCCGATCTGCGTCTGGAAGCATCTTTGGATCATGCGTTGGTATGTAGCTCCGGCGTTCTTCAGGCCGAAAGGCATGGTGATGTAGCAATAGGCCCCGAACGGCGTGATAAAAGATGTCTTCAAGCAGTCGGATTCTTTCAAGCTGATCTGGTGATAGCCCGAGTAACAATCCAAGAAACTCAGGAGTTCGCAGCCGGCTGTTGAGTCGACGACTTGGTCGATGCGAGGCAGCCCGAATGGATCTTTGGGGCAGGCTTTGTTGAGGTCGGTGTAGTCAACGCACATGCGCCATTGCCCCGTCTTCTTGCGGACCAAGACTGGGTTGGCTAACCAGTCGGGATGAAGGACTTCTTTAATGAAGCCGGCAGCCAAGAGCTTTGCAAGTTCTTCTTTGATCGCGTCTTTTCGATCCTGTGCGAATCTGCGTAATCGTTGTTTTATTGGTTTGGCGTCATCTTTGACATTCAAAGAGTGCTCGATCACCTCCCTAGGAATTCCAGGCATATCAGATGGTTTCCAAGCAAAAACATCTTTATTATTTTGAAGGAAGGTGACGAGCGCGCTTTCCTATTTGGGATCTAGGTCGGCGCCGACACGGCTAGTTTTGGAGGGATCGACGAGTCAAGGGAGATCTTCTTGGTCTTGGCGTCGCCGGATCCCGATTTGGCTATCTTCTTCGCGGGACTTCGCCCTCTGCCGAAGTCGATGCGCAATCGGACTTCTTGTTGGCCTCGTAATCTCTCGCGAGATTGGGCCATGTCTCAGCTCTCCTTGTCGCAGGTGAAGGCTTGCTTCACGTCGCTGCGAAGAGTGATGACGCCGTTAGGACCCGGCATCTTCATGCAGAGGTAGGTGTAGTGAGGGATCGCCATGAACTTGGCAAGCGCAGGCCTTCCGATGATGGCATGATATGCTGTTTCGAAGTCGGCCACCTCGAAGGTGACGTTCTCCGTTCGGAAGTTCTCTCGGGCTCCGAAGGTGACTGGGAGGGAGATGTGCCCGAGTGGTGTTGAAGACAGCCCGGGGATAACTCCGTGGAAGGGGGCTGAGCTTGCCTTTAGTTCGGCCCTCGGAATCTGCATCTCATCCATGGTCTTGGCAAACAGGATGTTGAGGGCGCTGCCCCCATCGATGAGGACGCGCTTAAGCCTGATATTGCGGACCACGGGGTCCAGGACGAGTGGATAGCGCCCCGGATGAACCACTCGGTTAGGATGATCCGAGCGGTCAAAGGTGATGGCCACTTCCGACCATCGCAGATATTGAGGGACTTCGGGTTGAGCCGCGTTGACCTCCCGGTCAGTTAGCTTTTGTTTCCTCTTGGATTCATAAGCTAGCGGGCCTCCGAAGATGTGGTTGAGCTCCCCCACTGGATCTTGAAAAGGTTCGGCATTTTCAGCCGCGTTGTTCTTCTTGGCGCCGGACGGGCCAGCCTCGTCAGTCGGCTTCTTGTTGACTTGCGCCGCGTACTGTTCGGCGAACTGCTTGTAGATAAAGTAGTCCTTCACCGCGTGCTTGTGATTCGGATGGTGGGTGCACTGGGCGTTCATGATGGCGTCGTAGGCGGCGACTCGGGGACGGCGTTGAGTGTTGGAGGTTGCGGCCACTAGGTCTTCGGATCGTCGCTTGCGATCTTTCGCCCGGTTGCCGTTGTTGCCGCCATCCTTCTTAGGATTTCGGCTTCCTCCCGCTTGCTTGTCCTCCCTTCTGCCGGGCCGGTCTTGGCGGGCGGCCTTTATGGCGTCATTTGATTTGGCGTATGAGTTCGCCGTCTCGAACATTTGTTTCACCGTCTTCGGTGGTTTGCGCCCGAACTTGCCGATAAGCAGCTCATCACGGACTCCCTTCTGGAAGGCGGCGATGATGATGTCATCGGTGATGTTCGAGATCTTGTTGCGCTTCTCGGAGAAACGCCGAATATAATCCTTCAGGGGCTCGTCCGGCTTCTGGATGACGTTGTAGAGGTCGAAGTGTGTGCCGGGCCTCTCGAAGGTGCCTTGGAAGTTGGCGATGAAGTGGTCCCTCAGCTCACTCCACGAGCCGATTGAGCCTCTTGGCAGGCTCGTGAGCCAATTTCGGCTGAGTTTGCGAGGGCCACGGGCGGGTAATTGGCCATGGCTTTATTATCGCCACTGCAGCTCGGATGGCAAGGGTATATACAGTTAACCAAGATTCGGGTCGGTCTTGCCATCGTACCTTTCAATCCCCGTAGGCTTAAAGCCACTCGGCCAATGCACTCGGCGGAGCTCCCGAGTGAAGGCGGTACTCCATCGTCGCCGCTATCGGGTGATCCCCTTCGATCCTCCCGAGTGCGTCGGTCGCGCTCCTGGTAGCGGCGATCGAGGACTTCCCGCAGATCACTTGGCGGGGTCTTCGGTTGGCTGGTTGGATAGCTGGAGCTGTTACGGCGGACTCGGTGGTGGACGGGTGGATGTCCGTGTCGTTTGTCGCGGGAGTCGGCCGTCTGCTCTTGGTACTTCAGCGTGGACTCGCGAGGTGGGCCTCTTGGCCTGGTTGTCGACCGAGCCGGCTCTCAGCCTCCTGTAGTCTCCGACTTTAGAGGTGGAAGCCGGCTTTTGTCCGGCGTTTCGGCCACGGATTCGATCGGCCTTCGTGCCGAAGTGGTGGGATGGCCGTTAGCCGTGGCAGCGACGATGGTCTTGATCTTGTCAAGTATAGGAGTCACGTTGGCCGGAGCCGTCTCCATGACGGTGTCCAAGAGCGTGAGCGCGGCGACAGCGTTCTGCTGCGGCGTCTGGAAGATGTTGGTGTTGCGAACCCGTGTTTGGAGGATGGCCTCCTAGGCGATCGTCCGCCGCACGTAGATCCGCTTCCTTTTGTCGGCCTCGTCCTTGCGTTGTTTATCCTCCTCTGTCTTGCGCTCAAGCTCCACTCGCTCGCTCCTCTTCGGCAAGCCTTCGGCCATGGCTGAGTCGGACTCATCGGGCTCGGCCATGAGGACGTCGAAGCACTTCGGCTCACAGTCCATGCGGCGGTCGAGTTGTCGGCTTCGTCGGAAGGGATGCCGTAGAGATTGTCGAAGCGGCGGAGCGAGGTATCCATTGAGCTCGAAGATGAGCGGGGAGCCGAATGACGGGAGGATGATAGCGACCTCCCTTGATCTGGGTAACCGGATCTGGATCGTTCCAGTCCGAGTCAGAGCTTGGGGGAGTCGGCTCCTCCGAGTGGATCGCCGCCGACTCGGGGGAGAGAAGTTTGGTGTAGATCTCGGCGGCATTTGGTAACCCAAACGGCACCAAGAGGTCTTCGTCAGAATATATCGCTTCCGTCGGGGAGGCGAGAAGATTGGCGCAGATCTCGGCGGTATTCGGTGATCCGAATGGTGCCGAGTGAAGTCCGTCATCGGAGAAAGTAGATTGCATCTTGATCTTGAAGATGTCGTCAAAGATCTCGGCGCTATTGGGGAACCCGAACGGCGCCGAGTGGGTTTTTCCTTCCAACTGGTTTGAATCCGAGTCGAAGGAGGAGTTGTCGAAGAAGTTGGCGGCGAAGTCGCCGAATCTTGAAGGAGATCCCATCACGCTTGTCGGCGAGATTGTTGAAGAAGTCTCGACGCGCGGCCCCTACCTGGCGCGCCAACTGTCGAAACTTGGTTTCGGCAATATATTTTCTGGGGTCGCAGTCGAGATCGCCAAGCACAATGGGTTAGAAGAAGAAGAAGATTTAGACAGGTTCAGGCCCTCTCGTGAGGTAATACCCTACTCCTGTTTCGGTGGATTCGATTCGCCGAATGTCTTTATTGATCTCGTGATCTAAGGCTGAAAGCTAAAAGCTGATTTCCTCTCGGAATCTCTGATCTAGAATCTAATATCCCTCAAGGGACGCCCCTTACCCCCCTTATATAGTCTTGGGAGGAAGGGTTTACAAATCGGAAACCCTGTCTTACTCTAAGTCGGTTTCCTCAATCTTACCAAACCGTGACTATAGGCCGATTGCCTTATCTCTATCGGCAACCGTAACACCCAAGTCAAGTTCGGCTTACAGATATAGCAGGCGCAATCTATCCCTACCTCCAGTCGGATAAGCTTGCCATGTAGATACCCGATTGCCACAATCTCCACAAAAATCTAATGCAACAATTTGTAAAACCTAATAGTAGTGACTTTCTCTACACCTCGAGAACCTATACCTTTTCTTAATATTTGAGCTGGATGCCTTTGTGATGGCATTATGATCGTATTGATTTTACAAATATGTTATAATAAAAACTAGCAACTAAAATTCTGTTTGAATGTGTTAATATCCAACGATGAAATGTACTTTGTGAAATAATATTGATTTCAAATTACAAATTGCATGCTATACACAAACGAGTACCTATGCTTGATATACCCTGCTTGATGTTGATCACCATTAGAATTATTCTTTGTAACCTTCGATGTGATATGACTGGAGGCTAACTTCGGTAAAAATGCTTAGCCCGCTTATACTAGATCTCTGCATACTCATGATTTTACAAGAAAGCTTTGTGCTCGGGCAACTACCTTAGGGAAGGTAGTTGAAATACGGCCTGTGGAGACATGAGCGCCACATGGCCATGAGAATGTTGAACTAAGTTTGATAAAAATTGAAAATGCTATACAAATATTTTAGATCGGGCGGCGGATGATTTGGGTGGATTCCGGAAAAGGCAAGTGCCGACCGGTCAATTAAGGACCGAGCCATGAGATAGCCGGAAACGAGCTAGTACAACCGTACTTCTCGAATGGGTATAGACCTAGCTGACTAGATAGCCGAGCGGAGGCAGTATCCTTGCATAGATGGTTCTCTATGATGTGGTTTATGTGATAAGGATGAGGCTGCGGCCTTTTTGTGAATGGTGGAATTAAATCGATATTAATTGAACTTAAAGATTGAGGAAGTTTTCCCTTACCCGGGTGCGCCTGAACTCCTCTCACTGCTAGAAAATGACGGCTAGAGTGCATGAGGGCTTAAGTTCATGGAGCGGACGCCAAAGTGAGGTTATCGAAAGGCTTTGCCATGACCGTCTCATGTGTTGGGACGTAGGCTCATTCGTTGGGCTGTCGCGGAGTACGGGTAAAGTGTACATCCACTGCAGTGTGAGTTAATCAATCTATTCGAATAGCCGTGCTCGCGGATATTGAGCATCGTGACAAGACTTTCGCTTGGCTAGACTTTAAACTTAAAACTCTGGGATGGGTTTGCATGATGATTTCATTCTGGTGGATCAACTTCTCGAGATGCGAGAAGGGGTGGATTCCCGTAAAATCATGACGAATCGGAGGCGGGAAGCCATCCTTGGAATCACGATGGATGGTAGACGAACCGTCGCCGAATTAATGAACTATGGAACTAAAACTTGATTTGGCTAGTTGTTAGGCTTGTGAAAAGAATTGTGAAAATTGGCTTTATGCAAAAGAGCTCCAGCCATTCCTTGAGTAACCCTATCATATGCATCAATTCTGTGTTGGCTTGCTGAGTACGGTTGGTACTCACCCTTGCTATACGCATAAACCTTCAGCTGATGGGAATGAAGAGCCGGAGGATCCTTACGCTTACTACCAGGAGGGTGAAGGAACTGATGGCGCTTACTAGGTCTTAGCTCCGGTCGTTGCCTGTGGCAAATGACATGCCGTTGCCTCTATTCCGCTGCCGTATCTAATTTCTGCTTTTGTGTTGTATTCGGACCATGAGGTCCGATGTGTTGAACATTGCCTTCGGGCTATTGTTGTAATAATGTCGATGTAAGACTATTCGTGCATGCGCACCTAATTATTCAGTACTGTATTCGTGGGTACCAACTACTCGATCCAGGGAAAGGGTACTAAGAACACGAAAGATTCCCGTTCCAAAAACGGGGGTCCACAGAGCTGGTATCAGAGCCATGCGACCGTAGGATAAGACCAAAAGGCGGCCTACCCCTGACTAGTTGGCTAAAGGGAAGTATCCCTACGTAGGACCATTTCCAAACTATTATTTCTGAAAATACAAATATACCTTTTCTACATCTATATTTCCTTTTCTTTACCAAATGGTTTTGATGATAGCTCTCTCCCTCTAACCCTAAGTTGCCTTCAAAAGCAGATGTCGAACCATGACGGAGCCGGGAGATCACCATCCCACAAGACGAGGGATTTGTGGCACGCTTCGTCCTTTTTGTGGTGTTTAAGATATCCGGAACCACCCACCTACCAAATCAAGAGGCATGGCTCCGAAGGATATCCAGCATGGGAGGCGGCCGTTTCCGTGGAAGCCCGCATGGGAAGTGAAGCACCTTTCTGCTTTCACACCCGCTATCACCGAGATTTAGCGGAAGCAGACATCCAAGATGCGGCCCGCGAAGCATTTCTTCGCCTTAATGCGATACATCGTGCTGAACTTACAAGGATGAGTTCGTGCACCATCCCTATCGCGAGGAAGGCAACCCGGTTTGCACCGTGGAAGCCACCCCCGCCGCTACAACCCTATGGTCACACGTCTATCACGTTGGGCGGAGACGGCGGATGACTGCTATGAAGGGGCCTTGCTTGAGATCAACGACCAACAGCAACGCCTCAATGATCCGGTCGAGAGCCACCGGGCCGTGGGGATCGGATCAACATGCGCACTCACCGCATGCCAACGGTGCCCAATATGAGCAACTCGGACCGCTACATGGCCCGTGGGAAGCTGGTAGAGCTGGAGGAGCAGCTCGGGAAGAGCAAGCAAGTCGACCACTGGAGGAGCAGCTGCGCTCCCGCCCCGTCCATGCCGCATGTACTTCCACCGGGTTGTACCAACACCTTCGCTCCCGTGCCCGACCGTACTACCTTATGACTCAAGCATGCTTGGATACCTTTCAAGCCATGATGGAGCAAGCTTTATGTTGAGCACGAGCCGGCGCGTGCACGATAGACCCCACCGCCGCCACGTCCATGGGACCCACCTCGAGCTCCGTAGCAGTGCCATCCGAGCCTCGGATCGGGGAAGGAGAACCCCATCCAAATCCACACCGACTCGGAGTCCGAGGCGGAACCTATGGAGGTCAAATGGGAGTCCGGCGACACCGATCCAATGGAGGAGGAAGCTCCCACCCGTCGCCGACTCACACCGGAGGTCCCTCACCCGCAAGACGCTCGCACGAGTACACGGCCACCGAGCAGAAGACTCGGCATGACTCCGAGGCCACCACCTCCGAGCCATGGGGACTCCGATTTGCTTCAGCAGAGGATCACCCCCTTCCCGCACCGGCTCCCGCGGATGGTTGGATGATTAGGCGGGAGGACCACCCCGGCTTGATCTCGCTCCGGACGGTTCGGCGGCAAGGACCACACTCTATCCCCTTAATAGTTAATGCGGTAGGACGATGTAGTTGTTGTGTCATGGCATGAGGGACTGTGCATGTACGGTCCGTGTACCCCTTGGATGTAATATGATGGACCTAAGTATCGCTTTGTGGTATCCTAATTAATGAGCTTATTATTTTACCATGCTTGTTGGTTGAAGATCATTTAAAAACAACTTGAAGAAAAATCACCTAGGAACCATGACCTCAACAGTCCGATCTCTTAATTCATCTATCTTCTTCGATGGCGCATCGCCGCAGAGCCGCACCACCAACGAGAACCCACCGAGCCCAACCCCTCCACTCGGCGGAGGTTATGGCTTTACTGCACCCAGTGCTCCAAGCAATTGTCAACAACCTGTGGAAGTCGAGGAGGATCAAGTTTAGGAGAGCTCATGCGAGCTAAGCCACCAACCTTCTCCATGGCCGAAGAACCCATGGATGCCGAGGATTGGTTGAGGGTGATCGAGAAAAGCTAACTCTTGTCCGAGTTCGAGAAGCGAGATAGAGTTATCTTCGCCACCGCCGCTAGAGGGTCTCGCAAGTGACTCGGTGGGACACCTACAAGGAAACGCGAGTGAAATGCCGAGAACCGACATGGGAAGAATTCACTCCTGCCCGTGAAAATTTCATACCATGCAGCTTATGAGGATGAAGAAAAATGAGTTCCGCAGGCGCGCCAAGGAAACACCTCATACAAGAATACCCGAACAAGTTTACCCAACTTGCCCGCTACGCCACAAGCGACCGCGACGAAGAAGAGAAGATGGATAAATTTATCGAGGGACTAAACGATGAGCTGAGAGGACTGATGATCAAACAAGACCACACCAGTTCTAAAGCCTCATCAACAAGGTCGTACGGCTTGAACACGACCAAAAGATGGTAGAAAATAACCGCAAAAGAAGGCTCGCTATGGCCCGCCCATTTCGGGGAGCGCCACAACGTCCCAAGGGAGCCACCCCGTCCGGGTGGAAGCCAAACGTTCGGCCCGGTCGTTCCCCGCTCCCGACCATGTCGGCAGCCGCTACACCTCGCGTACACCGACGCCAACCCTAGCCGCTCCAGAAGAAGGAATGTGAACCGCTTCAATTGTGGAGAATTCGGGCACTACTCCAACATGCCCCAAACCACGCAACACTCCTGTGTGCACCGGCGCCAATGCAACGGCCGTCCGAGGAACCCCACCCCGCCGCGGACGCGGCCTTCGACCCCGCTACCCAACGAGGCCGCCACCGGGTTTTGACGTGGCGGGTGAATCATGTGCGGGCGAAGAAGCTTAGGAGGACCCAGAGCGCATCGATGGGTATGTTCTCTATCAACTCTACCCGTTAAAGTCTTATTTGATTCGGAGCCTCGCATTCATTCATATCTTCCCAAGTAAGCAAACAACACCACCTACACCAAGTAGCACTTAAGAGACCTATGTTGGTACACTCACCGAGGGAAACATAACCGTACCCCATGCTTGCATCAATGTGCCCATACGGATTAGGGACGTGGTGTTTCTTTCAAACCTTATGGTGCTATCACCCCAAACCATTGATGTCATACTCGGGATGGATTGGTTGACCAAGAATAATGGAATCATAGACTACGGTCGAAGGGAAGTCACTGTATCCACCCCATGGGGATCACCAATGAGCATAACTATGGACCAAGACCCGAAGCTATGCGAGCAAGCTGCGGGAGTATTCACCATGC
Organism: Oryza australiensis; assembly: GCA_019925245.2. Lineage (NCBI taxonomy): Eukaryota > Viridiplantae > Streptophyta > Magnoliopsida > Poales > Poaceae > Oryza > Oryza australiensis. The sequence continues at coordinate 379,457 of JAIFGZ020000113.1, forward strand.
TACCTCTAGGCGGGATGCCGTAGTACAAGAATACCGGACGTGTTTCCCGAGGAATTGCGGAATGCCCCGGATCGCAGCATAGAGTTTATCATCGACCTAATGTCCCAGACGCCCCCATATCCAAGAGACCTTATCGAATGCCGGCCAACGAGTTAGAAGAACTCAAGAAGCAAATCCGAGAACTACAAGAGAAAGGATTTGTACGCCCTAGTTCTTCTCTCTGGGAGCTCCAAGTCTCTTCGTCAAGAAGAAGGACAGAGTATGAGGATGTGTGTGGACTACCGATCGTTGAATGAAGTGACTATCAAAAACAAGTACCCACTACCCCGAATCGATGACCTATTCGATCAACTTAAGGGTGCGCAAGTGTTCTCAAAGATTGATCTTCGGTCGGGATATCATCGTTGAAGATTAGAGCTGGAGATATTCCTAAAACGGCGTTCTCTACACGTTACGCTTATACGAGTTCACGTAATGTCCTTTGGATTGACCAATGCCCCGGCATATTTTATGAATCGATGAACAAGGTATTCATGGAATACCTGGACAAATTTGTAGTGGTATTTATCGACGATATACTTATCTACTCCAAGAACGATGAGGAGCATGCGGATCATCTACGACTGGTACTGGAAAAACTACGAGAGCACCAGTGTATGCAAAATTTAGCAAATGCGAGTTCGGCTCAAGGAAGTCGCTTTTCTTGGCCACGTGGTTTCAGCTGGAGGAGTAGCGGTAGACCCCGCCAAGGTCGAAGCCGTCACGGAATGGAAGGCACCCAAGTCGGTGACGGAGGTTCGAAGTTTCTTGGGCTTGGCCGGGTATTACCGAAGGTTCATCGAAGGGTTTTCCACCGTAGCCCGACCTATGACTCAACTTCGAAGAAGGAAAAGAAGTTTGAATGGAACGAGAAGTGTCAAGAAGCCTTTGACCAACGAAAGAAAAGTTAACCACCGCCCCAATCTTAACCTTACCTGACAACCGGAAGGATTTCGTGATGTACTGTGATGCGTCTCGGCAAGGACTAGGAGGCGTGTTAATGCGGGATGGGAAGGTCATAGCATATGCCTCGCAGCGATTACGACCCCATGTAACATCCCGAAAATCGAAGGAGTAGAATTCGGAACGTGAAAATCGGAACTCGCAAAACTTTTGGAATCATTGCTTCTTATCGTGTTTTTCAATTTTATTTGCCAATTCAGTTCGTAAAAATTCTTCCGGAATTGCTTTGATGTGAAGTTGAATAAAATCCCTAAGCTTTGAGATCCTTTTGGGAGAAGTAATTCAAAATATATATATATATATTTGAAGAAGGGTAAACATATTAATTTTGGAGATTTACAAAAGATTCTTTGAAAAGAATATATTTGGTTAAAACCCTAACTGATGGAAGAAAAATAATAAATATTTGAATGATAAAAATATGTTTGAGAAATTAGAAACTTATATTAATCAAAGACCCCAATTTATTGATTTTAAAAGAAGAAAAGGAAATATGAAAAATATATTTTTGAAAAATAAAAAGTGAGGGGAAAAGTTTGAAAATATAATTTCAAAATTATTTTGGAAGTATTGAAATTTATTTTGAATTTTTAGAGTGAAAGGAAATGGAAATAGAAAATAGGATTTCAAAATTCGGGAAAAAAGAGAAAGCACACTGTTCATTTGTTGCCAGGTGTTCGACGCCGGTCATGCCGTACCACGCGCTCCTTACCGTGACGCCGCGCGTGCGCGCGCGTTCCGTCCCGCGCCCGAAGTCAACGCCGCAGACGTCGCCGCCGCGTCGCCGCCGTAGAGCCGCGCCGTGCCGACGCCAGCCACGCTGGCCGACGCGCGCGAATAAGCTGCCGCGCCATGCCGCCGCCGGCCGCCCGGCAACGGACGCGCGCGCCGGTCCACGCCGTGACGCGCGCCACGCCGTCGCCACCTCGCCCGCGTCACGCATAGTCCACGCCACGACGCGCCTCGCCACGCCGCGCACGCACGCTCCCGCGCCACGTTCGCCGTACGCACACGCGGCCACGGTGGCGCACAACGCGCGACGTGCGCACGCACGCGTGTACGGCATGGCCGACGCCGGACGTTCCCGAGCACCCCGCGCAATATAAATAGGTCCCAAGTTTCTTCTCACCCTCCCACACCGTGCCGACACCATTCCACTCCCTATCTCCTTTGCCATCGCCGAACGCGTCGAACGTCGCCGAGTTGTGCCGGATCGGCCGAGCCACGTCGACGCCGTGTTCACCATCGCCCGACGATCACGGAGCCCGCCGCCGGTTAGTTACTACCCCATGATTCCATTTTTGGCCCTAGCTCGTGCCGCCGAGGTCGCCGTTGGCCGAGAACGCCGCGCCATCGCGCCGCTCGGCGGGCGCCAGAGAAGGGGGTAGACGCCGAGGGGTAGAGAGGAGAGAGAAGGAACAAGGCTTGCTAGGGGAGAAAAAAAAAGGAAAGAGAAAAGAAAAGAAGGGAGAAAAAATTAGAAAAAAATAGGGAAAAATTTTAGAAAAATTGGGGAATATTTTTAGGGAATTTTGGAGAATAATTGTGCAAAAATAGATAGTTTTCTCGGTATTCTTCCTCGAGTAAAATGATTTTCTATATACGATTTTTGGAAAACTTCCGTTTACGTGAAACTTTCTTGAAGATTTAATATTACTTTTCTTTTCCTTAGACTATACTTAACCGTTGGACTCGGCAAAGATATATCAACGAACCTCTTGAACAACATTCGCAAGATTTCCGCTTCGTCGTTTTATCGACCCCTTTTACAAAACCCTAAAGAGTCGAAACTCGTCGCTACGGCCGATTCCGCTATAAAAATCCTCGTAACTCGAGTAGGGTCATAGGGGAAAATAGTTTGGAGAGTTCCTTAGGATTTTTCATGCTTCTTCGTTCGTTCTTATCGGATTTTAACCGGAATCCATTTTTCTTTTTCCTTTTCGCTCGTATGATTAGCGACCGAGGAGGCGAACACGACCCGCAGAAACCCCACTCAAGAAGCGTGCGAACAAGGCAAGTCTTCACACCCTTTGAACATATTGATCCCAATTGCGAAATGATGTTATTTTAAACTCTAAACATGCATGCTTTACCGAGTTACCTATACTTGTTGTGCCATTCCTTGCTATTGAGTACCTTTAGAATTACTCCTTGTAACTCGCGATGTGATACAAATAACCGAAGCATAACTTCGTAAACCGCTTAGCCATGCTATACTTAGATTTATGCATACTCATGACTTTATGAGAAAGCCTTGTGCTTGGGCAACTACCTTAGGGAAGGTAGTCGAGATTCGGCATGTGGAGACATGAGCGCCACATGGCCATAATGAATTAAGTTTGATGAAAACTGAAAGTACTATACAAATATTTTAGATCGGCTGGATGATTTGGGTGGATTCCGGAAAAGGCAAGTGCCGACCCTGGTCAATTAAGGACCGAGCCGGAGATAGCCGGAAACGAGCCGCACAACCGTACTTCTCGAATGGGTATAGACCGGCCGACTAGGTAGCCGAGCGAGGCGTATCCTTGCATAGATGGTTCTCTATGATGTGGTTATGGGATGAGAATGAGGCTGCGGCCTTTGTTATGAATGGTGGGATTAAACCGATGTTAATTAAACTTAAAGATTTGGAAAGTCTTCCCTTACCCCGGTGTGCGCTGTAACTCCTCTCACCGCTAGAAAAGGACGGCTAGAGTGCATGAGGGCTTAAGTTCATGGAGCGGACGCCAAAGTGAGGTTATCGAAAGGCTTTGCCGTGACTGTCTCATGTGTTGAGGCGTAGGCTCATTTGTTGGGCTGTCGCGGAGTACGGTAAAGTGTACATCCACCGCAGTGTGAATGAATCAATCTATTCGAATAGCCGTGCTCGCGGATATTGAGCATCGTGACAAGACTTTCGCTTGGCTAGACTTTGAACTTAAAAATGCTGGGATGGGTTTGCATGATGATTTTATTTCATGGTGGATCAACTTCTCGAGAATGCGAGAAGGGGTGGACTCCCGAGAAAATCATGACGAACCGGAGGCGGGAAGCCATCCTTGGAATCACGATGGATGGTAGACGAACCGTCGCCGGGTTAATGAACTATGAAATTAAAACTTGATATGGCTAGACGATAGGCTTGTGAAAAGAATTGTGAAAACCGGCTTTACGCAAAAATAACCCTAGCCATGTTCTTTGAATAACCTTATCATATGCATCAATTCGTGTTGGCTTGCCGAGTACGGTTGGTACTCACCCTTGCTATACGCACAAACCTCTGATGGAGTTGAAGAACCGGAAGATCCATATGCTTATCACCGGAGGACGAGGGAACGACGGCGCATATTAGACTTTAGCTCCGGCCGTTGCTCGTGGCAATGGACAAGCCGCCGCTCTTTCCGCCGCCTTATCTAAACTCTGTTTTTATATTGTATTCGGACCATAAGGTCCTATGGGATGAACAATGCCTTCGGGCCTATTTATGTAATAATGGTATTGTAAGACCATTCGTGCATGCGCACTTGATTATCCAAGATCGCATTCGTGGGTACCAACTACTTGATCCAGGAAATGGTACTATGAACACGAAAAGATTCCCGACTCAAAATCGGGGTCCACAGAGCTGGTATCGAGCCATGCGACCGTAGGCTAAGACCAAATGGCGCCCTACCCCTAACTAGATGGCTAAAGGGAAATATCCCTACAGTAGGATCAGTTTTAAACTATTATTTCCGAAAATGCAAATATATCTTTTCTACATCCGTATTTCTTTTTACCAAATGATTATGATAGCTCCCTCCCGCTAACCCTAAGTTGCCCGTAAGCGATGTCAAACCACGACGGAACCTGGGAAGTCACTGTTCGCAAGACGAGGGGTTCGTGGTCCAACTCCAGTCCCTACTATGGTGCTTGAGGTACCCGGAACCACCCGCTTATCACACCAAAAGGCATGGCTCGAAGAGTATCCAGCCCGGGAGGCACCGTATCCATAGAAGCCCGCATGGGAAGCGAGACGTCTTATCGCTTCCATACCCGCTACCACCGGACCTAGCGTAGGCTATTCAAGATGCGGCTCGCGAGGCCTTCCTTCGCCTTAATGCGGAACACCGTGCCGAACTCACAATGACAGAGTTCGTGCATCATCCTTACCGCGAAGAGGGCAACCCGGTCCGCACCGTGGAGGCTACCCCCGCTGCTACAACCCGATGGTCACGCGTCTATCGCGTTGGGCGGAGACAGCAGAGACGATACGAGGAGGCCCCGCCGAGATCAACGATCGCAGCCACGCTCAATGATCCGGGTCGACAGCCACCAAGGCCGTGGAGACCAGATAAGCATGCCGAGCACTCACCGCAGCCAATGGTGCTCAAGATGAGCAACTCTCTGACCGCTACATGGCCCGAGGGAGGCTCTGTAGAGCTGGAAGAGCAGCTCAGAAGAGCAAGCGCAGATCAACCAGCCTAGAGGAACACCGCGCACTCGTCCCGTCTACGCCGCAGTACCTCCACCGAGCCCGTACCATCACCTCCCCGCCCCGTGCCCGACCACTATTACCTTATGACTCCAGCAAGCTTAGATACTTTTCAAGCTATGATGGAGCAAACTTTCATGTTGAGCACGAGCCCGCACCGCACGGTAGACCCCGCCGCCGCCACATCCATGGGACCCACCCCGAGCTCAATACCGCACCATCCGAGCCGGGATCGGGAGAGGGTAACCCCATCCGGATCTACACCGATACGGAGTCCGAGGCGAGCCCATGGAGATCAAATGGGAGTCTAGCGACACCGACTCAATGGAGGAGGAAGTTCCCCTCGTCGCCGACTCACACGGAGGCCCCTCACCCGCCGATCGCTCGCAAGAGTACGCGGCCACCGAGTCGGAAGATTCGGCGTGACTCGAGGCCACCACCTCCGAGCCATGGGGACTTCGGTTTGCTTCACGGCGGACCACCCACTTCCGGCGCCCGGCTCTTGCGGGTGGTTGGATGACTAGGCGGAAGGACCTTCCCGCTCGCAAGACTTCCTATTTACTCTTAATTAGTCGATCTAGTTGGACGATATAATTATTATTGCTATCCCGGCATGAAGGACTCGTGTGTGTACAGTCCATGTACCCCTTATGTAATATGATGAACCGGGCATCGCTTTGCGGTGTCTTAATTCGTATGCTTATCATTATTTCATCTTGTCGTTGATTGGAGATCATTCGAAAGAACTTGAAGAAAAATTTCCCGGGAACTATAACCTAAACTAGTCCGATCTCTTGATTCATCTCCCTTCTTCGATGGCACATCGCCGCAGGCCGCGACCAACGAGAACCCGCTGAACCTAACCCTCCACCCGGCGGAGGTCATGGCTTTGCATGCACCGGCTACTCCAAGCGATTGCCAATAATCAAGGAGGTCGAGGAGGATCGAGTCTGGGGAATTCATGAGAGCTAAGCCGCCCACTTTTTCCACGGCCGAAGAGCCTATGGATGCCGAAGATTGGCTAAGAGTGATAGAGAAGAAGTTAACCCTCGTCGAGTCCGAGAAGCCGATAGAGTTGTCTTCGCTACTAACCACGGAGGGTCCCGCGAGTGACCGGTGGGACACCTACAAGGAGACACGAGCGAAGACGCCGGCGAACCAACATGGGAGGAATTCACGGCTGCGTTCCGTGAGAATTTCGTGCCACTGCAGTGATGAGGATGAAGAAAACGAGTTCCGCAGATCGCGTCAAGGGAACACCTCGGTACAAGAATATCGAACAAGTTCACCCAGCTTGCCGTTACGCCACCAAGTGACGCGAGACGAAGAAGAAAAGATAGACAAATTCATTGAGGGACTAAATGACGCGAGGGGACCAATGATTGGGCAGGATCACACCGTTCCAAAGCCTCATCAACAAGGTCGTCCGACTTGAGCATGACCAAAAGGTAGTAGACAATAACCGCAAGAGGAGGCTCGCTATGGCTCGCCCATTTCGGGGACGCCACAACGCCCAAGGAGCCACTCCGTCCTGGATGGAAGCCAAATGTTCCGCAACCGGACGTTCTCCCGCTTCCGACCATGCCAACAGTCAGCTACACCTCGTTTCGTACGCCCACACCAACCCTAGCCGCTCCGGAAGAAGGAATGTGAGCCGTTTCAATTGCGCACTCGGGCACTACTCCAATAGCTGCCCAAAACCACGCAACGCCCTTGTGCGCACCGGCGCCAATGCAACGCCCGTCCGAGGAACCCCACCCCTACGGCGGGACGAGGTCCGCTGGGACCCCGCTACCCAACGAGGCCGCCACCGGGTTTCGACGTGGTCGTGAATCATGTGCGGGCGGAAGAAGCTCGGGAGGACCGAGCGTATTGATGGGTATGTTCTCTATCAACTCGCACCCGATTAAAGTTTTATTCGATTCGGAGCCTCGCATTCATTCATATCTTCTCAAGTAAGCAAACAACACCACCTACACCAAGTAGCACTTAAGAGGCCGATGTTGGTACACTCACCGGGGAGACATAACCGTACCCCATGCCCGCATTAATGTGCCCATACGGATTAGAGACGTGGTGTTTCTCTCAAACCTTATGGTGCTATCACCCCAAACCATAGATGTCATACTCGGGATGGATTGGTTGACCAAAAATAATGGGATTATAGACTGCAGTCGAAGGGAAGTCACGTATCCACCCCATGGGGATCACCGATGAGCATAACTATGGATCAAAACCCAAAGCTATGTGAGCAAGCTGCGGGAGTGTTCACCATGCTACCCTTAGGCGGAATGCCCGTAGTACAAGAATACCCGGATGTGTTTCCCGAGGAATTACCGGGAATGCCCCGGATCGCGACGTAGAGTTTATCATCGACCTAATGCCGGTACGCCCCCATATCCAAGAGACCTTATCGAATGCCGCCAACGAGTTAGAGGAACTCAAGAAGCGATAAGGGAACTACAAGAGAAGGGATTTGTACGCCCCACTCTTCTCCCCGGGAGCCCCGTACTCTTCGTCAAAAGAAGGATGGGAGTATGAGAATGTGTGTGGACTACCGATCGGAATGAAGTAACCATCAAGAACAAGTACCGCTGCCCGGATCGATGACCTATTCGATCAACTTAAGGGTGCACAGTGTTCTCAAAGATTGATCTACGGTCGGGCTATCATCGTTGAAGATTAGAGCCGGAGATATTCCTAAGACGGCGTTCTCTACACGTTACGGCTTATACGAGTTCACAGTGATGTCCTTTGGATTGACCAATGCCCCGCATACTTTATGAATCGATGAACAAGGTATTCATGGAATACCTGGATAAATTCGTAGTGGTGTTTATCGACGATATACTTATCTACTCCAAGAACGATGAGGAACACGCGGAGCATCTACGACTGATCGAAAAGTTACGAGAGCACCATTGTATGCAAAATTCAGCAAATGCGAGTTCCGGCTCAAGGAAGTCGCTTTTCTTGGCCACGTAGTTTCAGCCGGAGGAGTAGCAGTGGACCCCGCCAAGGTCGAAGCCGTTATGGAATGGAAGGCACCCAAGTCGTGACGGAAGTTCGGAGTTTCTTGGGCTTGGCCGTTATTACCGCCGGTTTATCGAAGGGTTTTCTCGTAGCCCGACCTATGACTCAACTTCGAAGAAGGAAAAGAAGTTTGAATGGAATGAGAAGTGCCAAAAAGCCTTCGACCAATTAAAAGAAAAGTTAACCACCGCCCCAATCTTGACCTTACCCGACAACCGGAAGGACTTCGTGATGTACCGTGATGCATCCCGGCAAGGATTGGGAGGAGTGTTGATGCAGATGGGAAGGTCGTAGCGTATGCCTCTCGCGATTACGACCCCACGAAGAGAATTATCCCACACACGACTGGAATTAGCGCGGTTGTACACGCATTGAAGATTTGGAGACACTATCGATCGGGAACCACCGTGATGTGTATACCGATCACAAGAGCCTAAAATATTTCTTTACTCAGCTGATCTCAATCTACGACGAGACGATGGCTGGAGTTGATCAAGGATTACGATCTAGGGATTCATTATCATCCCGGCAAGGCAAATGTAGTAGCCGATGCGCCGAGCCGCAAAGCCCAATGCAACCACATGGGATTGGGAGGTATGGGCCGAACTTCAAGAAGAAATGGCCGACTCAATCGCACCCGATTCCTCACGGAGAAGTGAACTCACTGGAAATCCAACCCCTACCGAGAACTCAAATAGAGGAAGCCCAAAAGGGAATGAGGAAACCCGGAAATCAAGGAACGCATGGCTGGACGCGCTCGGGAGTTTTCGGTGGATGACAAGGGAATCTGTGGTACAAGAAAAGAATCCGTGTGCACGAACGAGGCGGTTTGAGAGGATTGATCTTAAGGAAGCCCACGAATTGGCATATTCGTTACATCCCAGGAGCACAAAAATGTACCAGATTTGAAAGGAGAATACCGGTGGCCCAATATGAAGAGAGATGTAGCCGAATACGTAGCCGTGTGCGATGTGTGCCAAAGGGTGAAAGCCGAGCATCAACGGCCAACTGCTTGCTGCAGCCACTCAAGATTCCCGAATGGAAATGGGACGAGATAGGCATGGATTTCATAGTGGGACTACCCAAAACTACGATCGGCTACGATTCCATTTGGGTAATAGTAGATCGGCTCACCAAGACCGCGATTTATACCGTGAAAACTAACTACAACAGCGCCAAGCTAGCGGAACTATATATGAGTAGGATTGTATGTCTTCACGGCGTACCAAAGAGGATCATATCGGATCGTGGTACTCAATTCACATCTCATTTTTGGAGCAAAGTCCACGAGGCACTCGGAAGTCATCTCGCTTTCGCACCGCCTATCATCCATGACCGATGGGCGGACCGAAAGGACGAACCAAGTCTGGAGGATATGTTGAGAGCCCGTGCATTGGATTTCACCAAGGATTGGGAGAAATGCTTGCCGTACGCCGAGTTCTCTTACAACAATAGCTATCAAGCCGTTTGAAGATGTCGCCAAACGAAGCTCTATTTGGTCGCCGATGTCGGACCCCATTGATGTGGTCGAACCGGTGAACGAACCATATTCGGGCCTCGACATAATCAAGGAGGCCGAGGAAAAGGTTCGCCGATCCGGGATCGACTACAAGCGCTCAATCACGACAAAAGAGCTACGCAGATACTCGACGAAGAGAATTGGAATTCAAAGAGGGTGACTACGTGTATCTAAAGGTCTCCCACTACGGGAACACAGAGATTCAAAGTCAAAGGAAACTCGCACCACGATACATGGGCCCATTCCGATAAGCGCTAGGAGGGGAGAAGTGGCCTACCAATTGGGCGCCCGAGAATCTCTCCGATGTCCACCCGTATTCCACGTATCGCACTGAAGAAATGTCTGCGGTACCGGAAGAGCAAACCCCGTCGAAACCATTCAAGTCCACGTGATCTTACCTACCGAACATCCAATCAAGATACTAGACGAAGCGAGAAAAGAAGACACGAACCAAGTCGTGGCGCATGTACAAAGTACAATGGAGCAATCACACCGAAGAAGAAGCTACCGGAGAGCGAAGAATTCTCGAGGACAGAATATCCACACCTATTCAAGACGGTAAGAAAATCTCGGGGACGAGATTTATTGTTAGGGGGTAGGTTTGTAACATCCGAAAATCGAAGGAGTAGAATTCGGAACATGAAAATCGGAACTCGCAAAAACTTTTGGAATCATTGCTTCTTATCGTGTTTTTCAATTTTATTTGCCAATTCGTTGCGTAAGAATTTCTTCCGGAATTGCTTTGATGTGAAGTTGAATAAAATCCCTAAGCTTTGAGATCCTTGGGAGAAGTAATTCAAAAATATATATATATATATATTTGAAGAAGGGTAAACATATTAATTTTGGAGATTTACAAAAGATTCTTTGAAAAGAATATATTTGGTTAAAACCCTAACGATGGAAGAAAAATAATAAATATTTGAATGATAAAAATATGTTTGAGAAATTAGAAACTTATATTAATCAAAGACCCCAATTTATTGATTTTAAAAGAAGAAAAGGAAATATGAAAAATATATTTTTGAAAAATAAAAAGTGAGGGAAAAGTTTGAAAATATAATTTCAAAATTATTTTGGAAGTATTGAAATTTATTTTGAATTTTTAGAGTGAAAGGAAATGGAAATAGAAAATAGGATTTCAAAATTCGGGAAAAAGAGAAAGCGCACTGTTCATTTGTTGCCAGTGTTCGACGCCGGTCATGCCGTACCACGCGCTCCTTACCGCGACGCGCGCGCGCGCTGCGCGCGCGTTCCGCCCGCGCCCGAGTCAACGTCGCCGTACGTTCGCCGTCGCGCCGCTCGGCCAGAGCCGCGCGCCGTGCCGACGCCCGCACGCCCGACGCGCGCCATGCCGCCGCGCCATGCCGCCGCAGCCGCACGGGCAACGGGCGCGCGCGGTCCACGCCGTACGCGCGCCACGCCGTCGCCACCTCGCCGCGTCACGCACGAGCCACGCCACGACGCGTCCTCGCCACGTCGCGCACGCACGCTCCCGCGCCACGTTCGCCGTACGCACACGTCGGCCACAGTGGCGCACAACGCGCGACATGCGCACGCACGCGTGTACGGCAAGCGGTCGACGCCGGACGTTCCCGAGCACCCCGCGCAATATAAATAGGTCCCAAGTTTCTTCTCACCCTCCCACACCGTGCCGACACCATTCCACTCCCCTATCTCCTTTGCCATCGCCGAACGCGTCGGAACGTCGCCGAGTTGTGCCGGATCGGCCGAGCCACGTCGACGCCGTGTTCACCATCACCCGACGATCACGGAGCCCGCCGCCGGTTAGTTACTACCCCATGATTCCATTTTTGGCCCTAGCTCGTGCCGCCGAGGTCGCCGTTGGCCAGAACGCCGCGCCATCGCTGCCGCTCGGCGGCGCGCAGAGAGAAGGGGGTAGACGCCGAGGGGTAGAGAGGAGAGAGAAGGAACAAGGCTTGGCTAGGGAGAAAAAAAGGGAAAGAGAAAAGAAAAGAAGGAGAAAAAATTAGAAAAAAATAGGGAAAAATTTTAGAAAAATTGGGGAATATTTTTAGGGAATTTTGGAGAATAATTGTGCAAAAATAGATAGTTTTCTCGGTATTCTTCCTCGAGTAAAATGATTTTCTATATACGATTTTTGGAAAACTTCCGTTTACGTGAAACTTTCTTGAAGATTTAATATTACTTTTCTTTTCCTTAGACTATACTTAACCGTTGGACTCGGCAAAGATATATCAACGAACCTCTTGAACAACATTCGCAAGATTTCCGCGTCGTTTTATCGACCCCTTTTTACAAAAACCCTAAAGAGTCGAAACTCGTCGCTACGGCCGATTCCGCTATAAAAATCCTCTGTAACTCGAGTAGGGTCATAGGGGAAAATAGTTTGGAGAGTTCCTTAGGATTTTTCATGCTTCTTCGTTCGTTCTTATCGGATTTTAACTGGAATCCATTTTTCTTTTTCCTTTTCGCTCGTATGATTAGCGACCGAGGAGGCGAACACTGACCCCGCAGGAAACCCCACTCAAGAAGCGTGCGAACAAGGCAAGTCTTCACACCCTTTGAACATATTGATCCCAATTGCGAAATGATGTTATTTTAAACTCTAAACATGCATGCTTTACCGAGTTACCTATACTTGTTGTGCCATTCCTTGCTATTGAGTACCTTTAGAATTACTCCTTGTAACTCGCGATGTGATACAAATAACCGAAGCATAACTTCGGTAAACCGCTTAGCCATGCTATACTTAGATTTATGCATACTCATGACTTTATGAGAAAGCCTTGTGCTTGGGCAACTACCTTAGGGAAGGTAGTCGAGATTCGGCATGTGGAGACATGAGCGCCACATGGCCATAATGAATTAAGTTTGATGAAAACTGAAAGTACTATACAAATATTTTAGACTGGGGCTTGGATGATTTGGGTGGATTCCGGAAAAGGCAAGTGCCGACCCCTGGTCAATTAAGGACCGAGCCGGAGATAGGCTGGGAAACGAGCCGGTACAACCGTACTTCTCGAATGGGTATAGACCGCCGACTAGGTAGCCGAGCGAGGCAGTATCCTTGCATAGATGGTTCTCTATGATGTGGTTATGGGATGAGAATGAGGCTGCGGCCTTTGTTATGAATGGTGGGATTAAAGCGATGTTAATTAAACTTAAAGATTTGGAAAGTCTTCCCTTACCCCGGGTGCGCGAACTCCTCTCACTGCTAGAAAAGGACGGCTAGAGTGCATGAGGGCTTAAGTTCATGGAGCGAGTACGCCAAAGTGAGGTTATCGAAAGGCTTTGCCGTGACCGTCTCATGTGTTGAGGCGTAGGCTCATTTGTTGGGCCGTCGCGGAGTACGGGTAAAGTGTACATCCACCTGCAGTGTGAATGAATCAATCTATTCGAATAGCCGTGCTCGCGGATATTGAGCATCGTGACAAGACTTTCGCTTGGCTAGACTTTGAACTTAAAAATGCTGGGATGGGTTTGCATGATGATTTTATTTGGTGGATCAACTTCTCGAGAATGCGAGAAGGGGTGGACTCCCCGAAAATCATGACGAACCGGAGGCGGAAGCCATCCTTGGAATCACGATGGATGGTAGACGAACCGTCGCCGGGTTAATGAACTATGAAATTAAAACTTGATTTGGCTAGACGATAGGCTTGTGAAAAGAATTGTGAAAACCGGCTTTACGCAAAAATAACCCTAGCCATGTTCTTTGAATAACCTTATCATATGCATCAATTCTGTGTTGGCTTGCTGAGTACGGTTGGTACTCACCCTTGCTATACGCACAAACCTCGTGATGGAGTTGAAGAACCGGAAGATCCATATGCTTATCACCGGAGGACGAGGGCGACGGCGCATATTAGACTTTAGCTCCGGTTGCTCGTGGCAATGGACAAGCCGCGCCTCTTTCCGCGCCTTATCTAAACTCGTTTTATATTGTATTCGGACCATAAGGTCCTGTGGGATGAACAATGCCTTCGGGCCTATTTATGTAATAATGGTATTGTAAGACCATTCGTGCATGCGCACTTGATTATCCGAAGATCGCATTCGTGGGTACCAACTACTTGATCCAGGAAATGGTACTATGAACACGAAAAGATTCCCGACTCAAAATCGGGGTCCACAGAGCGGTATCGAGCCATGCGACCGTAGGCTAAGACCAAATGGCGCCCTACCCCTAACTAGATGGCTAAAGGGAAATATCCCTACGGTAGGATCAGTTTTAAACTATTATTTCCGAAAATGCAAATATATCTTTTCTACATCCGTATTTCTTTTTACCAAATGATTATGATAGCTCCCTCCCGCTAACCCTAAGTTGCTAAAGCGAGATGTCAAACCACGACGGAACACGGGAAGTCACATTGCTCGCGAGACGAGGGTTCGTGGTCCAACTCCAGTCCCTACTATGGTGCTTGAGGTACCCGGAACCACCCGCTTATCACACCAAAAGGCATGGCTCGAAGAGTATCCAGCTGGGAGGCATCGTATCCATAGAAGCCCGCATGGGAAGCGAGACGTCTTACTGCTTCCATACCCGCTACCACCGGGACCTAGCAGAAGCAGCTATTCAGGATGCAGCTCGCGAGGCCTTCCTTCGCCTTAATGCGGAACACCGTGCCGAACTCACAATGACAGAGTTCGTGCATCATCCTTACCGCGAAGAGGGCAACCCGGTGCACCGTGGAGGCTACCCCTGCTGCTACAACCCGATGGTCACGCGTCTATCGCGTTGGGCGAGACAGCAGACGACTGTTACGAGGAGGCCCTGCTCGAGATCAACGATCAGCAGTCACGCCTCAATGATCTGGTCGACAGCCACCAAGGCTGTGGAGACCAGATAAGCATGCTGCAGATATCGGATTATATCGGATTATATCGGATCGTGGTACCCAATTCACGTCTCATTTCTAGAGCAAAGTTCACGAGGCACTAGGAAGTCACCTTGCCTTCAGTACCGCTTACCACCCACAGACCGATGGGCAGACTGAAAGGACCAATCAAGTACTAGAAGATATGCTGAGAGCCTGTGCGTTGGATTTCACCAAGGAGTGGGAGAAATGTTTACCGTACGCCGAGTTCTCCTACAACAATAGCTACCAAGCAAGTCTGAAGATGTCGCCAAACGAAGCCCTATTTGGTCGCCGATGCCGAACCCCATTGATGTGGTCAGAAACCGGTGAACGAACCGTATTCGGGCCTGATATCATCAAAGAGGCCGAGGAAAAGGTTCGCCTGATCTGGGACCGATTACAAGCTGCCCAATCACGACAAAAGAGCTATGCGGATACCCGACGAAGAGAATTAGAATTTAAAGAAGGTGACTATGTGTATCTGAATGTCTCACCACTACGGGGAACTCAGAGGTTCAAGGTCAAAGGGAAACTCGCACCAAGATACGTGGGCCCATTCTTGATAAACGCTAGAAGAGGTGAAGTGGCCTACCATGGAGCTGCCCGAGAACCTCTCCGATGTCCACCCGTATTCCACGTGTCGCTTGAAGAAATGTCTGCGGGTGCCGAAGAGCAAGCTCCTTTGGAAACCATCCATGTCCACAAGTGATCTTACCTACCGGAGCATCCGGTCAAGATACGGACGAGGCGAAAAGAAGACATGGACCAAGTCATGGCGCATGTACAAAGTACCATGGAACAATCACTCAAGAGGAGGCTACGGGAGAGCGAGGATTTCCGAAGACGGACTACCCACACCTACTCAAGAATGGTAAGAAATCTCGGGGACGAGATTTATTGTTAGGGGGTAGGTTTGTAACATCCCGAAAATCGAAGGAACGAAATTGAAACATAAAAATCGGAACTTTCAAAACCTTCGCTCGTTGCTTCTTCCTCGGGTTTGTTGCTTCTTATTTGTCGGCTCGGTTGCATAAATTTAGTCGTGATCAATTCCCTTTCGGTGTTTTTGGATGATTTGGAGTTTGTCGGAATGAAAATGCGAAAGTCCGTATTAGGGATTTTTAAAAAGAAATCGGAGAAGTGCGGATTTATGAAAATACGATTTGGGAGAAAAAGGATAGTAATTGTGGTTGGGGGAGGATAAATTAGGACACAAAATAAATAATAAAATATTTAGGAGTCATACTGAAACTGGGAAATTTTTGAAAAATAAAAGGGTGAATTATGAAATTAGAAAAAAAAAGGGATTTAAATAAATATGAAAAATAATGTGGTAAAGTAAAAGTGGAGAAAAGTTGAAAATATTATATTAAAAATTATTTTTGAATTATAGGAATTTATTTTGGAATTTTTAGAAGAGAGGAAAATAGAAATGGAAAATTAAAATTGAAAATCGGGAAAAATAGAAAATTGCACTGTTCATTGCTCATCAAGTGTTCGATCTTGTACGGCCCGGCCGCGCGTCCGCCGCGCGCGTCGCCGGCCGCGCGCCGCGCCGCCCGCCGCCTGCCGCGACCCCACGCCACGGCCCCGCTCGCCGCGCCACGCGCCGCCGACACGGCCCGCCCGCGCTCGCGCCGCGCCGCTAGCCTTGCGCCCGGCTCCGCGTGTCGCCCGCATCCGCCGGGCGCCCCACCATTCCGCGCGCCCGCGTCCGCCGCCGTATCGCCGCGTCGGCCCCACCCCGTTTCCCTCCGTGCCTCGCCCGGTTGCGCCTATAAAGAGGGGAAACCCCATTTCTCCCCCACCTCACCGCCCTAGCCTCCCCTCCCTCTCCGGTCTCCCCTCCCTCTCCCGAGCGTCGCCGTCGCCGCAAACCGCCACGAGCCGCCGAGCGCCCTAGCCGCCGTGCGCCGGAGCTCCGCCATCCTCCCCTTGCCGTGCTATCACCGGTAAGCCGAGCCGCCACCCTCCCTTTTGCGTTTGCGCCACCGCCGGCCGTGACAGAGGAGACGAGAGGAGCGGTGTTCGGTCGAACACCTTGTGGGCCGATGAATAGTGCGCTGAGAAAAGAAAAAGAAAAAAAGGAAAAAAAATAAAAAATTTGGGGAAAAATTTGGAAAAATATTTTGGGAAGACTTGAGTAAAATTTTGGGCAAAAATAAATTATTTTCTTGCATGATTTCTCGGTGAAAAATTTGGAAATCAAATTCGGACTTTTCGAAATTCCGTTTTGCGACGTTTTTGAATCCAAATTTCGTTTAAATCTTTCTCGCCATTTAAAAATGTTTCTCTTTTGTGCTCGGACCTTCAAAACCTCTAGCACCAATCCCTCCGCGGATATTTTCAAATCCGTTTTCTTGAGCAAATCGCGATCGTCATTTTGCGAAAACCCTAAGTCGTCGACCCGATGACGAAACTTGGAGTCTTTTGGGGCGATCGTAGTACAAACTTAAGTAGGAAGTTGGGCTTAGCGCTTGGAATCGTTTCTGAGACTTTTTCGAATCTTTTCGACCTTTTGGTGTTATATGGGATTCTAATCGGAGTCGATTGATTTTTCGCACGTACGAGTAGCACCTGAAGAGACCGGCATAGACCCCGTTGAAGACACCACCCCTCAAGCGTGCGAGCAAGGCAAGTCATCACACTCTTTGAACATATTGATCCTACTTTGTGAAATAATGTTGATTTCAAATTACAAATTAGATGCTATACACAAATGAGTACCTATGCTTGATATACCCTGCTTGATGTTGATCACCATTAGAATTATTCTTTGTAACCTTCGATGTGATATGACCGGAGGCTAACTTCGGTAAAAATGCTTAGCCACGCTTATACTAGATCTCTGCATACTCATGATTTTACAAGAAAGCTTTGTGCTCGGGCAACTACCTTAGGGAAGATAGTTGAAATACGGCCTGTGGAGACATGAGCGCCACATGGCCATGAGAATGTTGAACTAAGTTTGATAAAAATTGAAAATGCTATACAAATGTTTTAGACTGGGGCGGCCGGATGATTTGGGTGGATTCCGGAAAAGGCAAGTGCCGACCCTGGTCAATTAAGGACCGAGCCATGAGATAGCCGGAAACGAGCTAGTACAACCGTACTTCTCGAATGGGTATAGACCTAGCGACTAGATAGCCGAGCGGAGCGGTATCCTTGCATAGATGGTTCTCTATGATGTGGTTTATGTGATAAGGATGAGGCTGCGGCCTTGCTTGCGAATGGTGGAATTAAATCGATATTAATTGAACTTAAAGATTGAGGAAGTTTTCCCTTACCCCGGGTGCGCGAACTCCTCTCACCGCTAGAAAATGACGGCTAGAGTGCATGAGGGCTTAAGTTCATGGAGCGGGTACGCCAAAGTGAGGTTATCGAAAGGCTTTGCCGTGACCGTCTCATGTGTTGGGACGTAGGCTCATTCGTTGGGCTGTCGCGGAGTACGGGTAAAGTGTACATCCACCGCAGTGTGAGTTAATCAATCTATTCGAATAGTCGTGCTCGCGGATATTGAGCATCGTGACAAGACTTTCGCTTGGCTAGACTTTAAACTTAAAACTGCTGGGATGGGTTTGCATGATGATTTCATTCGCTGGTGGATCAACTTCTCGAGATGCGAGAAGGGGTGGATTCCCCAGAAAATCATGACGAATCGGAGGCGGGAAGCCATCCTTGGAATCACGATGGATGGTAGACAGAACCGTCGCCGAATTAATGAACTATGGAACTAAAACTTGATTTGGCTAGTTGTTAGGCTTGTGAAAAGAATTGTGAAAATTGGCTTTATGCAAAAGAGCTCCAGCCATTCCTTGAGTAACCCTATCATATGCATCAACTCCGTGTTGGCTTGCTGAGTACGGTTGGTACTCACCCTTGCTATACGCATAAACAGCTGATGGGAATGAAGAGTCGGAGGATCCTTACGCTTACTACCAGGAGGGTGAAGGAACTGATGGCGCTTACTAGGTCTTAGCTCCGGTCGTTGCCTGTGGCAAATGACATGCCGCTGCCTCTATTCCGCTGCCGTATCTAATTTCTGCTTTTGTGTTGTATTCGGACCATGAGGTCCTGTGTGTTGAACATTGCCTTCGGGCCTATTGTTGTAATAATGTCGATGTAAGACTATTCGTGCATGCGCACCTAATTATTCAGTACTGTATTCGTGGGTACCAACTACTCGATCCAGGGAAAGGGTACTAAGAACACGAAAGATTCCCGTTCCAAAAACGGGGGTCCACAGTAAGCCATAGGACTCTATCCAATTGGATCCCTTATCCGGTCGAGCCGTATCCAAGTCCAACTCGAATGCCTGTTCTTATCCCCTTAAGCGTGCGACCATGTAGGTTCAGGTATACTCGGTTTCGGCCCGAGTCGAACTCAGCCGACCGTCGGCTCGAGTCCAACTCAGCCGATCGTCGGCTCGGGTCCAACTCAGCCGATCTGTCAACAGCGGCGCCTAGCAGCACATATTGACACCATAGTATACAAGAATATAATATCGTCTCTGAACTTGTAATGTGTACACAAATCCCTTTGCCTCACGATACCAATTAAGCTATAGACAAGATGTGTGCCATCCCTTCAATAGCTTAACCATTCACTCGAACCGTATTGGATTATCGTCGTTGATTGACTCCTCAATCAACTCGTCATGGCCATGCACTTCCATAATCCATTACCTCGAGGGGCCGAGATATCTCTCCAAAGGAGGGCAAATTTCATCTTGATCATTCACATTCCACTTCATGTTTCATAGCAAACCCGAAGACTACTTTTATAACTACCCAGTTACAGAATAGCGTTTGATAGTCCCAAAGTAGGCTACTACACATGTTGAAATCCATGATGATCTCTGGTCTAAGGACTTTGTACCAACACTACCTGAGATCAACTAATGGCACATTAATTCCTGTAGTGTCTCATGGTAGGTCTATCCAACAACATGTTCTCTAACATGTGTCCATATTCATTGATTTGATATCTCCATACCATGATCTGTGAGACATGATCATCAATCAATAAACATGCCGATCTTAGAATCATATTTGTTCCAACAATATGACATATGATCAGGGATCATTTAGAAATACATTCATATACAAAGAGTCTCATAAATAAGTCACCTACTTATTGATCAATACAAGATGTCTATTTCATGGAACTGAATAACACTTTATTCATTTGTACATAAACATTGACAATGATATCCAACATGTCCATGTTGCCTTTAGGGCATATCACTAACACTGGTATCATGTCTTGTACTCGCGATACTAGATGTTGTATCTAGCCGCTAGAGTTTGGTCCCAATGGGTATCATATCTGGTACCAGATTTGGTACTTAAGGTACCGTGCTTACGTCAATGATATCATCACTTAGAGTATTTCGTTGGACCAACGATACAATATTGTCGAGTCCTTTTTTATTTATACGTGGGCCCACTGAACACTATCACACATGTGTGTTTAAGAGGAAGAAAAAAATTGAAAAGATACTCAAAACGAGATGATCTATTAGAGCATGATTAATTAAGTATTAATTATTTTAGATTTAAAAATAGATTAATATAATTTTTTAAAGCAACTTTTCTATATTTATTTTAAAAAAAAATATTGTTTAATAGTTTGAGAAACATACACGTTAAGAACGAAACGAAAGAGATTTTTCTCCCGTCCGTTGCTGCCGAATGTAGCCTTTAGAGAAAGAAAAGATACTATACGCCATATGTGGCATGATATTGATGTATAAGCTTAGTTTCATCTACACTAGACATGTCCTAAGGGACATGATCGGTTGGCTCATGGCTGTATGCTCGTAGCACTCATTTCGTTGGGCTTTCTCTTAGCCCACACATGACCATGGTGAAACATTGCTTAATACTACCAAAGTATTAATCTACTGCATTTGGTCGATGGCGGAGCCATATATTCTGCATTTGGGGGGGAGTTTCTGTAAGCTGAGATCGAAGTGGCTAGCTAGCGCTGCCGCTGTGCGGCAACCTGCACAGGTTCTATTCTCTGAGGAACCCAAGGTATTTCATCTGGTTGCCCTGGATTTAATCATAGGATTAAGGACATGCTGCTTAATTAGATTGCTGCCACTTTTAATATCACTGACCTATTGCAATATGTTCTTAAAAAAATCTAATGCAACAATTTGTAAAACCTAATAGTAGTAACTTTCTCTACACCTCGAGAACCTATACCTTTTCTTAATATTTGAGCTGGATGCCTTTGTGATGGCATTATGATCGTATTGATTTTACAAATATGTTATAATAAAATCTAGCAACTAAAATTCTGTTTGAATGTGTTAATATCCAACGATGAAATGTACTTTGTGAAATAATATTGATTTCAAATTACAAATTGCATGCTATACACAAACGAGTACCTATGCTTGATATACCCTCCTTGATGTTGATCACCATTAGAATTATTCTTTGTAACCTTCGATGTGATATGACTGGAGGCTAACTTCGGTAAAAATGCTTAGCCCTGCTTATACTAGATCTCGGCATACTCATGATTTTACAAGAAAGCTTTGTGCTCGGGCAACTACCTTAGGGAAGGTAGTTGAAATACGGCCTGTGGAGACATGAGCGCCACATGGCCATGAAAATGTTGAACTAAGTTTGATAAAAATTAAAAATGCTATACAAATATTTTAGACTGGGGCGGCCGGATGATTTGGGTGGATTCCGGAAAAGGCAAGTGCCGACCCTGGTCAATTAAGGACCGAGCCATGAGATAGCCGGGAAACGAGCTAGTACAACCGTACTTCTCGAATGGGTATAGACCTAGCTGACTAGATAGCCGAGCGGAGGCAGTATCCTTGCATAGATGGTTCTCTATGATGTGGTTTATGTGATAAGGATGAGGCTGTGGCCTTTGCTGTGAATGGTGGAATTAAATCGATATTAATTGAACTTAAAGATTGAGGAAGTTTTCCCTTACCCCGGGTGCGCCAGAACTCCTCTCACTGCTAGAAAATGACGGCTAGAGTGCATGAGGGCTTAAGTTCATGGAGCGGGTACTGCCAAAGTGAGGTTATTGAAAGGCTTTGCCGTGACCGTCTCATGTGTTGGGACGTAGGCTCATTCGTTGGGCTGCCGCGGAGTACGGGTAAAGTATGCATCCACTGCAGTGTGAGTTAATCAATCTATTCGAATAGCCGTGCTCGCGGATATTGAGCATCGTGACAAGACTTTCGCTTGGCTAGACTTTAAACTTAAAACTGCTGGGATGGGTTTGCATGATGATTTCATTTGCTGGTGGATCAACTTCTCGAGATGCGAGAAGGGGTGGATTCCCCAGAAAATCATGACGAATCGGAGGCGGGAAGCCATCCTTGGAATCACGATGGATGGTAGACAGAACCGTCGCCGAATTAATGAACTATGGAACTAAAACTTGATTTGGCTAGTTGTTAGGCTTGTGAAAAGAATTGTGAAAATTGGCTTTATGCAAAAGAGCTCCAGCCATTCCTTGAGTAACCCTATCATATGCATCAATTCTGTGTTGGCTTGCTGAGTACGGTTGGTACTCACCCTTGCTATACGCATAAACCTTCAGCTGATGGGAATGAAGAGCCGGAGGATCCTTACGCTTACTACCAGGAGGGTGAAGGAACTGATGGCGCTTACTAGGTCTTAGCTCCGGTCGTTGCCTGTGGCAAATGACATGCCGCTGCCTCTATTCCGCTGCCGTATCTAATTTCTGCTTTTGTGTTGTATTCGGACCATGAGGTCCTGTGTGTTGAACATTGCCTTCGGGCCTATTGTTGTAATAATGTCGATGTAAGACTATTCGTGCATGCGCACTGATTATTCAGATCTTGTATTCGTGGGTACCAACTACTCGATCCAGGAAAGGGTACTAAGAACATGAAAGATTCCCGTTCCAAAAACGGGGATCCACAGAGCTGGTATCAGAGCCATGCGACCGTAGGATAAGACCAAAAGGCGGCCTACCCCTGACTAGTTGGCTAAAGGGAAGTATCCCTACGTAGGACCATTTCCAAACTATTATTTCTGAAAATACAAATATACCTTTTCTACATCTATATTTCCTTTTCTTTACCAAATGGTTTTGATGATAGCTCTCTCCCTCTAACCCTAAGTTGCCTTCAAAAGCAGATGTCGAACCATGACGGAGCCTGGGAGATCACCATCCCACAAGACGAGGGATTTGTGGCACAACTTCAGTCCTTCTTGTGTGGTGTTTAAGATATCCGGAACCACCCACCTACCAAATCAAGAGGCATGGCTCCGAAGGATATCCAGCATGGGAGGCCGCCGTTTCCGTGGAAGCCCGCATGAGAAGTGAAGCACCTTTCTGCTTTCACACCCGCTATCACCGAGATTTAGCGAAGCAGACATCCAAGATGCGGCCCGCGAAGCATTTCTTCGCCTTAATGCGATACATCGTGCTGAACTTACAGTGACAGAGTTCGTGCACCATCCCTATCGCGAGGAAGGCAACCCAGTTTGCACCGTGGAAGCCACCCCCTGCTGCTACAACCCTATGGTCACACGTCTATCACGTTGGGCGGAGACGGCGGATGACTGCTATGAAGGGGCCTTGCTTGAGATCAACGACCAACAGCAACGCCCCAACCATCGAAAGAAGGCGGCGGCGGTGAGAGAGGAGGAGGCGGCTATCGAGAGCGTGAGCTCTACGAGCTTAGTGAGGGAGGCAGTGATGGCCGACCTTCTAGAATAAAGCGGCGGTGAGAACGAACGAGTCAGGTGAGGGAGAGGGGTGCGGTCGAGATGGCGGCGGCGGAGGCCCTCCCCCATTGTCTTGTTGCGTCGTTTCCCCAATCTCCTCCGCCGCGCTAGCTAGCCATGCCCGAACCACCATTGTGGAGGCCCTCCCCCTTCCCCCATCTCCTCCGCCATGCCAGCTAGCCCTGCCCAGGTCGCCATCGTTGAGGCCTTCCCCTTCCCCCATCTCCTTCATCGCGCCAGCTAACTCTGCTCGGGCTGCCGTCGTCGAGGGCCTCCCCCCTCATCTCCTTCGTCGCGTCGGCTAGCTACGCTCGGGCTGCCGTCGTCGTCCCCCTTCCCCTGCTGGCCATCATCGTCTACTTTCTCCTTCCCATACCGGCTGTCTCGCCCCTTCCCCTCCCGGCCGAACTGCAGTGAGAAGGAGAAGAAAGGGAAAAAGAGAAGAAGGAAAAAGGAAAATATTTTAAGTGGGTCCCATTTGTTAGTCAGCACAATGCCCCGTGAACGTGTGTGTGACATGCCACGTCGGTGCCACGTAGGATCTGAAGGGGCATATGGCGATTGGGACCGGAATGACACACTTTGAGATGTTGGGACTGAATCGCATTTTGAGAGTTTGGGGACTTATATGACACACCGCTACAAGTTTAAGGACCGCTCGTGCACTTTACTCTAATAGTCGAACTAAAGTTTAAATTGTAAAAATTAATTTTTGATTTGGGGTTTTCTTATTGAGTCTAATTTCCACTATTAACTTTTAAAACTGTATATAAAAGTTTATTTTTTTACTTCTTTCATATTTCTCGCAGTCGTAGCTAAATCATTCAAAGCACAATTTGTTTTTGAATTTTCACAAACACCACCCCTGCAAGGAGGAAGGAGAAAGAATTTACTATTTACCATCATCTCAAAACGTCACTCCCCAAATGCCAGCCTCCCAAATTTTCGTTTTCATTTGTCACCCAGTCCCAACTAAATCTATCCGGTGTGTCACTATTCTCACTTTTCTCGTTTATGTGACATCACTTTTGTATTTTTGTCTTTCTGTTTGATGTGGCGGATGATGCGAGAAGATCAAAATGCTCTTGGGCCCCACCTACAAGAGGCTTCTCTCTCCACACACCTAAGCTGAGAAAGAGAAAGGATGAGAGACAGAGCCACCACTGGCAAGATATGGCCCGGCGCCAGAGTCCTCCGTGACGGCTACCACAACTAGCCACATCGCCTCTCCCCGAAGGCGACCACCACCAGTGGAAATGTCACCCACCATGAGCTCATTGAAGACGTCCCAAGGCAGATAGAGGGCGTTCACTGGCGGCATGGGCAGATGTGGTGCTTCATCTTGAGGATTCCCCCGCCAACGCAATGAATCCTCCTGACATTGAAATCTAGGCAAGCCAGTGGCCGATACCCTTGCCTCCTAGCCCTAACCTTCCTTGTCTCCCTTCTCGTCGGCATTGCAGGAGGTGAGATGAACGTGAGGAGCGTGCACACCAGGACGATGTTGAGGCTAGGCGTATCTACACGTCGAGCTAGCTTGGGGCGATGGCGCGGCTGGTGGTGATCGCCATCAGGGAGGACACACCGACAACGAGCTCCATGTCATTGGCGGTGGCTCCATCTCCCCTCTCTTTTGTTCACCTTAGGTTAGACAGAGAGAAGCCTCTTATAGGTGGGCCTGAGGGCATTCCAATCTTTAGGCATCAACGGCCACGTTGGACGAAGCAAAATGCAAAAGTGATGCAGGCAAGAACGATGACACACGAGAAAGAACTAGTGGGGATCAGGTGATGAATGGAAACGAGAATTTAGGAGAGTAACATTTGAGAACTAACATTTTAAAAGGATGATAAATAATAAATTCTCTCAATGTTATAAAAAATATATTGAAGTTCTTTCTAGACTCTTCTCGCAACCATCGCAAGAGATGATATTTTCTCATGCTAAAAAAATAAAGTTATTGCACGTAAATTTAAGGGACAACTGTGTGGCGTAATCCTGTGCCTTTTGTTTGGAGCACGCGCGAAAATTTCTGAAAAAACAAAAAAAAACCCCGAGCCAACCTTGAAAGCTACAACCGTATGAGAAAACTAAAGAAATGCAAATAATTCTCTTGTCTGCAAAGAGAAAAAAAGGGAAAGAGCAAAGCAAATAAATCATCTCATCACGAGTCGCCTGCGAAACAGCGAAAAGAAAAGGCAAAGCTGGAGAGCTTCACTTCACGTCTTCACCTTCCTCTGCTCCCGGAGAGCCTCTCCTCGCCTCTCGCCTCGGCCTCCTCTCCCCTCTCTCTCATCACCGCCTCCCCACGCCAACCAGCGCGTCGCACGCGGCAACCAAGACCCGCGTGGCGCGCGCTTCCTGGGGGCGCCTGCCTTGATGGAGGACGCGCTGGAGGAGAGCGGTGTGGCGGTGTACCTCCCCAGGCTTCTCGCCGGCGTCATCTCCGGCGCTCTCACCGGCCTCTTCGCTCTCGGTACTCACCAAACACCCGCCAACCGCGGCGGTCCTTCTTCCCCTTGGTCGAGCTGTTCATGTGATTCTTTGACGCCCGCGAGCATTGCCCGTGAGAGTTCTTGCTGGCTCGCGTCGCGTGTTCCGATTTTTTATGTCCGTTGTTGATGTGGTGCTTTGTAAAGCTGGGGCCTTGACCGGAGCGGTGACCGGCGCGCTGGCCGGAAGGGCCTCCGATAGCGGCGTGCTCCGGGGAGCTGGATTAGGGGCGTTCGCCGGAGCTGTGCTCTCCATTGAGGTCCTCGAGGCTTCTCGTGCTTATTGGTGCTCGGACCGGCTGGGCTCTCATGGCACATCCTCCATGGTCAGTAAGCTTCTTCCATGCTCTACTTGCATATTGTTTGTCCAAGACGATATCTTGCGATGAATTAACGCGTTTGACTTCAGATGATGTGACTTTAAGTATCTGACGAATTTATTTCTCTGAAAGATATATGCTCATCAGCCTGATGTAACTTCTTCCAATATGCTATGCCGTTTACTTTACTCCTCGACGGCTCGACCATGATTTTCAAATGTAACTCTCGTCTGCATTTGTAAGACACGCCTCTAAGAAAATTTCATAATAATGATTGGTGTTCAGGCAGATTTCATAGAGCAGCTTCTTCAAGCTCGCTTTGTGCAAGAGCAAATTGTACCTTCAGGATATGCAACGCATCGTTGGCAGGTCAGTTGCATGTTCTGCTCTTGTAATTTTGTTTGCTATGGATCTCATTTTGAAAAATGTTCTTTTATGGGAAAAACCTGATATACCGTCCATCATTTCATTATTCTATTTGCAAAATTTGTAGTTTTAAACCACTCTATTTGGTTGAGACAACGTTACAAATTCATTGGCTAGTAGGCCCGGGTACTTCGGAAAATATGTTTGGTTCACAGAATCACCGTTTATTGGAATCCATTGTTATTTACTGAAGATTTTTTTACTGAATTTTTGATATTCTTCATCAACAGGTCAGCATTTCAGATTTTGGTCATGATGATCTGTATGATATTTTTGGAGACTTTTCATCCAAAGGACTTTCACGGGATTCACTGAAGAAATTGCCACACTATGTGGTCACTGATCAAACCCGAAACTCATTTGGTGAAGACCTCTCTTGCACTATCTGCCTGCAGGTACATTTATCAAAATTAGCTTTATGTTGTCGGCAAACCTGCCTTGCACAATTTTGCACATGGTTTAGGTTCAACAACAATAATATAAAAGCAAAACAACATCTATTTCATGATTGCAGACAATATAGTCAACGTTTAGTTAGCATATTTGAGCTTTCTCCTTTTAGGCAAAGTTTGTTAAGAAAATCAAGATCACCAGTGATTTGAAAATTGGTGATAGCATACCACTAGGTGACCACTACAAGTCTCCATCTGGTTGTTATTGATGGCTGATCAGATATAGTAGTAACTGTTCTAAAGAAAATTGCCTTGCGGGTAAATGGGCAGACTTCTTCAAATTATGCCTGTAAAATTCTTTTGACCTTGTTCAAAGAACGTTTTAGACCTATCTAACTCGTCCTGACCATTGAATACGGTCTGTTACTTGATCAGTGATTACCAACCAGAAACCAAAGATTTTCCGGACCTTGTTGAACCAGGAAATGCGGCCCATTTTTGAGACTGATAAATGAAACATGCAAGTACATAGATGTAGCTGGATAGTAGATATGATATGATTGTTATGGTGTGATATGTAAAGCAGGGAGATGCAACGACCTCCGTTTTTATGTTCCTCTTTCGTGGCAACTTGCATACCAAATTATGCCTGCTACTAAATGCAATATGGTTAGGATTTGCTTTGCAACTTGCTCACTCCTTACACTCAGTACCACTGCTTCATTACCGCTTTGCAGGATATTGTAACCGGTGAAACGGCGAGGAGATTGCCGAATTGCTCACACACTTTTCACCTGCCTTGCGTGGACAAATGGCTTGTTGGCCATGGTTCTTGCCCTGTATGTAGGCAATGTGTGTAACAACAGAAGGTAAACCTCCTTGCATCCTGCAGGCTCTCTGTCTTAGAAGAGATTAGTTGTGTAAAATGTTTGCCCTTGATAGCACCCACCACAGAGTTAATATACACAGTAGCGTTGTACGTTAGATATCTTTTACCAGCGTAAACAGAGGCTGTAAATCAGACGATTTAACACTTTTTCCTACGCTGAGTTGCAATGTAAAATGGAATAAGGTTTTTCTGTCGCGGAGTTCTTCAAGGCCCTGGACCTGGAGAATATGCTAGGCCTTAGCCATAGAAAATGGCTACATAGGCAGCCGTTTTTTACTTGCTGTTGTACAGTGTACTGGGTACGGTGTATGCAAATGTGATGGTTTTTTTTTTCAGAATATCGATTAATTATAGTCCGTGCATGTGGGAAGCCCAGCAACTCCAAGATCGTGTAGTGATGGTCGCATTGATAATTTGATAGGACTCTAAAGATTAGGCAGGACCAGTTGTCGTGATTGCCATGCCTCCCTGTTGTGCCCATTCCTCATTTCCATCCATGCAACTATGCAAAACCATCAACAGATCAACTTACGGTGGTTCATCAGTCTATGGCAACGTTTAATCGCCCGGCCATGCCGATGTGGCGATGTCCCTGGCAGAATAGCTGTATCATGATATCATCAGCTGCATCACTGTTCATACGTAGTGCTGCGGCTGTGCCTCCGCCTGTGCGCTGCGCGGGCGTCCATTTCGCTCGCCACTGTTGGTTATGGGGACGAGAAAGAGAAACCGGGGCAGCGGACGTACGAGGAAGTTGATTGGGTTCCTGATGTTGATGGAGGCGGCAGCATCTTAGTACAGCGTAGCATCGCATCAGCCGCTCCGCGACGGAGTCATGGAGCAGCAGCAGCCAACTGCTGGATGGTCGTACACGCGGCTCAGAATCTTTGCCCACCTTGGCGCTGCTGATGTTGGTCCCCCTGTCACCCGCCGCCAAAACCTCCCAGTCTCCCAGATGAGCGCCGAGATAGGCTGCCGTCAGGGCTCGCAAGGCCAGTGTACCAATTCCAGCCGCATTCAGTACAAAGAACTACTACTACTAGTCTACCACTACAGTACTACTACGTGCTACAGAATACAGGATAATAGATCCCCCCGAAACAAGAGCAAAAACCAAAGTGAGAGGAACTGCATTTGCTATGTAGACGCCGAAATCCATTTGCACAACCACCAGAGCTTAGAGCACAAAATCTCAACTGTTACTGCTGAGTAGATACAGGATACGGTGTTTAAGAGGAAGGTTTCTGAAGAGGTGCAGCTTCATGTTTATAGACTGACACTGCGTAACTAGCAAGAAGGCTATAGATTCGAGGGTTACTAGTTATTATAGAGTTAAATCGTACTAGCAGAGAGATCTTCAGTATTTGAGCTTCCTAACCAGTACAAAAAAGATGATGTGACCTTCGGTTCTGTGTCTGAACTTCTATTCTCTGTCGAAAGATGATGTATGTAAACTTCTTGGGTTCAACATCCTCAGTTTTTGCCTTAGGAATCCATATGCGAGTACTGCAAGAAATAGCGGCATCAGATACATAGAAGCACCAACAAACAAATGTGGAAAATCACAAACAGAACCACGGGATTCAGAAAATGAGAGGTTAAAGAAAAAGGGAGGAAAGGTAGCGGAAAGCCTGAAACTCGCCTGAGCATTCTTCAGAAGGTCCTCTTGCTGGATATCATCACTTGTTGCAAGACCCATAGCTCTCTGACGATGATCAATCTGAAATGTGAAGACAAATTAGTACACTTGATCAGTGATAACTGAATCAATTGTACATGAAGGGACATAATGCATTGCCTTGGGCATTCCATGACTCAGTATCCTTTCAATAGTCTGTCTGGCCTTAAGATCACAATCACGGAGTTCAGGTACTTTCATGTCGTGGGGGTCAAGTTCAGGGTCACCTTTTATCACTGATTTCCACCATTCCTTCTGGTTTTGCTTTGTCAATAGTATAGACAGTGTATCCCAATCCTCTGAAGGAATTATCACAAAATAATGCAATGTCATACTAGTCAGTAACATACGTCATGTAGGTATTGCTATCGATGAGCAATGTAACAAGTATCATAGATATGTACCAATGGTCCAGAAGCACTCGTCAACTTTAACTGGCTGAAAAAGCTCCCCCTGAAAGGAAACACAAGTACAATATTATACCAGCAGTTCATACTTCTATTCCAAATGAGGGATATTCTCGTTGTGTATTTAATCTAGCAGCAGACTATATAAAACATTCCATATATCCACTTACATCAATTATAAAACAGTAACCCTTCAGTCCAACCTTCAGATGGTTCTTCATAATCTCATAAGTGACAAGACTTGATTTTGTTCCTTGGGGAACTGGAATGGTTATGGTAACCTCTGGCCTTTCCTGAGTCCAGGAATATTTCTCCAAGTCCAGACCATTTCCAGCATTAGGCTTAGGGTCTAACATGCAATACAAAAGGAGGATATCCTTTCAGCTCACTGAACTCCAAATTGGCAATCAAAGGGATTAAAGAAACAATAAATTCATTTAGTTTCGTAATAATGCAATAGCACTTCCTGTTTATAAGTTGAAAGCATTAGGATGTCGCATAAATTTTGTTGGAGGAAGAAGGTAGCGAGCTCTCTACAGTAAAAAAATTGCATCGGCTGTTGATACTCCAATTACAGAAAACGTACAAGAGCCAAACACAGGAAATAATACTGCTAGTGATGAGTGATGATATTGATCAAATGATCCAACAATTATATGTGAAGGCCTGAAAAGTTGCTGTTCCCATTAATAGAGAACCAGGATAAAACTTCACATAGTAGTCTTTCAACTTTATAAACATGCACAACCATTCCTTTTTGGAGCACTGTTGAACAGTAGAAGGGATGCATATCTTTGTATTAAAGATAGAAACAAATTCCAAATCACAACCGATCAGTTAGCAAAAGCAGCAGACTCAAACTGAATAGGAAATACAGAATCTGAAAGTGTACTACTAGGTATAACATGTATAATCACACTTATCAGCAAATGATATATCAAAAGGTGGAAAATGCAAGGCATGATTCACCTTGAAATTCAAATGTACAGTAAAAATTATGAAACCTTGTTAATTAGATCGATTATGATGGAAATTCAATGTATCAGGAGACCCGTGAGGACAGCTTAGTGCAGGATCTATTGTCTTAAAGCAACAGTATGAAAATCCACAGAGAATTTTTCACAAAAAGATAACGAAACACATATAAACTGATTGCAACCACCATACTACTGCCAATATTTGGACTTTCTTGTTTCTACACATTTAGTGCTCTATGAATACTGATGCGGTGAGGTAAATCTGAAATCGATCACGGTAAGACTACGACAGGCTATCTTCTGACAAGGGCTAAGGAGGAGGCAAAACCTTGGGTCCTAGCAGGAGCCAGGCGTTTGGGCGAGCTTTTACCTATCTCTGTATAGTTTGTATAACTCTAATTTTTTAAACTTTAATTTACCCTAGGGCTGTATTTTTTACCACTCTCTTCAATGAAAAGACACGATCGTGCCATTTTCCATTAAAAAAACAAAACATATCGTAGAGATTTGGAAATTTTGGTGAGTTGAAAACAAAACCAAACTACTTGCAAACCTTGAAGGATTTATATAATCTGTATGTGCCATAAATGCCTAGAACCACCACCCATTTAATGTTAAGGTTTATCCAGACTAATTAGTAAGCACTTGAACAACATTTTACTCCCTTCAGCCACCAACGTGCAACATGAGATCGGAATTGAAAATAAAAAACTACATGCCAATTTTAAACTCCGCCATATCTGCAACCTCGAAATCTGAGGATTATAGCTCCACTATCTAACTACTACAGATCGAGAACTGATAGAAGTCTAGACAAGTGGCCCTAGCTTGGCACAAGAAGGGAAAGCACATTTGCTGATTCAAACTCAATACCTGCCCCCAATTCCGCATAAGAGGTAGAGATCAACAGGTGAAATGACATCTATAATCGATCATCAATCGGAGCATACAGGTCACTGAAGCAGGCAAACATTTAGCATTCGAACAAGATACGATGAACAATTAGAAGGTCATGGTGCGAGATTACCCACCTCTTACGCGCTCCACTTCCGCTGCCCTCTCCACCTCCTTCTCCCTCCCCGCCTCTTTCATCGGCGTCCTCGGCTCCTCCTTCTTCAGTATCTCCGCCGCCTTCCTCGGCTCCTCCTTCTTCAGCATCTCCGCCGCCTTCCTCGGCTCCCCCTTCGTCCTCTTCCGCCTCTCCTCCGCCTCCGCCTTGGCCTGGGCTTCCGCCGCCATCTCCGCCACCACCCTCGGCGCGGAGGGGTCGCGGAACAGGTCGGATCGCCGCCGCGCGACGTCGATCGCCGCCTGGAGGAACGGGAGCGGGCAACCCTTGCGCGCGAGCACCGCCGCGAGGACCTCCTCGTCGCTCCTCCCAGCGATGGCCTTCGTCGTCGCCGCCGCCTCGTCCTCCTCCCGGAGCTCGATGGTGACCACCATTGGGCTGCGCGCTGCGTATAGGGTTTGGGAGCGGTTTCTGCGTGCGCGAGATTCCCAGAGGCTTTGCGAGGAAGCCTTGGATTGGATTGGAGTTGGAGGAATGGAGGCTTCGTTTGCGCCGGATTTATATGAGAAGAGGTTTACGAGAGGTTCTAGAACAAGCGCGGATGTTTGTGGGATCGCCTTATCAGTCAGTGACATGTGGGACCAGTTTTCATCCAAGGCCCATCCGTCAGTGTATATTAGGAAGCGAATCGACGCACGGTACAGTAATAGCGCGGGTAATTTAGTCGAGTTTAACCGTTTAATCCAAAACTTGATTGGCTGTTAGCCTGTAACCTGTTACCGTGGTAAAATGTGTTCACGTACGGAGGAACTCCTTTAGGCCTTAGGACCAAGTCATAGGAACAGAAACTAACCGGCCCATCCATGGGATGGCCTATAAATCGGCCCTGAGGGCTCTCACTCATCAAATATCATGTTTTCATTTCGATTTATATCATGTAGACATCACATGTATATGTATTTATGATTCGAAAACATTGTAACAGTACGCGTCTACATACTCAGAAAGTTGTATGTCCAAAATTGATCCGCACATCACAATAATACCTTCTGCTTTCTCTTTGTGTAGATGAGTTTAAAATTGAAATTTTGTAAAGCGGTACAACCGTACAGGTCACTGCACTCGATGTTGTACTAAATTTTCAAAGCAAAGGCACCGGTCTCTGCTGGCACGTACATACTCGACAACGGCACACGCGACACGGTAACAACCAGCAACACTTGCAACAGCCGCATGTACTGATGTTACCGTCTCTCCCGGTCAGCCGCGCGAAGCACAATTCAACCTTGATTTCTTACTCAGCGTCAGCGGCGGGCCAGCGCGGCAGCGGAGAGGAGCACGAGGAGCACGGCCATGGCGGCGAAGGAGCCGATGAGGGAGCCTGAGATGCGCTCGCAGAATGAGTCGAACTGCTGGCAGACGGCGAACCAGTTGACCCTCACGTTGCCCTTGTGCGCCAGGTACACGATCGCCGCCGACGCCGACGCGGCCGCCGCCACCAGCGCCAGCATGACCTTGCACGATCACGAGAGCCCCCAAATTAGCCCAAATTCAGTAATATTTTACATTTTGATCGATCGATTTATACCGAGTCAAGGAAGATCAACACCAGCCTACTGTAACTTGCCCTGCTCCTGATGATGTGCACGATGGATAGCGGGATGGACAGCACCAGGTACGCAGCAACGGCCGAAAGGATCGATTAAATGAGCTTGCAAACGGAAGTAATGCTGATAGTAGCCATGCTAGAAGGCAAGAAAGGCCGCACGTTAAGGTCGGGAGGTCACTGTACTGCGCCTTAAACCGAAGGAACTGCGTGAAGAACGGGAGCGTCTGGTTGGTGGTGCCCATGGCGATGGCGCTCCCGACGGTGGCGACGATCGCCACGACGCGGAGGATGAGGTCGGCCACGGACAGCGCTCTGCTCGCCGCTCCGCCGCGGCTGCTGCTGCCGATCACCAAGGTGCGGGCCGCGGCCTTCGAGGCCTCGCCGTGCTCGGGAGACGTCGTCACTTCGGCTTTTCCTTCCATTGTGACGCTTAATTACTTCGAGCAAAGTGATGGGTGCAGATTTGCTATTCTGGATGAAGCAGGATGTACGTGTTCGTGTTGGCGTGTTGGTGTTGCACGCTTGTGTGGCTGTGTGCCAGAGTGTAATATATACAGGAAGGGATAGGGCCAGGGGCACTCATGAAACTAGCGCGTGTGGATTAGGTGATTCTGTGAGTACTAGATGACATGATGCGTGCCCCGGGCTCGCCGGCTGGTGCATGAGGTTTGGTTGGTATCCAGGGCCGGTGATTTTAGTGACACAGTACAAAATTATAAATATCGACCTTAATACCATATATAAAAATAATAATATATATATAATATTGTTCATAAATATTTAAAGTGCATCTAAAAAATATATTTATATGAAAAATTTTATAAATATTTTCTTATAATTTTTAAAGTATTTTTAGACATGTGAAATCATTGATGATAGTATTAATATTAATCTCATCTAGCAATTTTCTTTTATGAAAACATCTAGCTTTAGCCATTTAATTTAGCCTCGACAAAGTAAGAATGGAACGGAATGAAAGCCGACTCACCTGCGAGACTACATGTAAACAAAACGAATTAAGAAGCGAAAATGGATCATAGAAGATTAAAGGATAATGGTGGTAATAAATCAGAGCTTTGCAGGCAGAGAGAGCTTGATCATTTTATCGCTGGCAATCGACAAGGGGAGGAGGAGCTCGATCGTGGTGATTCAACCAGCACGGAGTTGTGATGATTTGTTCGATACCACGGTGAATACGGTCATGTGATACGGTGAAATTGAGAACGTCATGTGCACTGGTAATAAGTGAGCGCACTGATTTAGGGCCAGAACGGCTGCCCCTCACGCCCCCTCTCAGGACCGGCCCTGTTGGTACCTAACTCTCGCTTGCTCCATCGAGATAAACAGCATCAGCTAGCTGGACTTGTTCAGTGTTCAGTGCTCCGTACAGCTAATTGGACTGTTTTCCAGTGTGTGAAAGTGTCACTTGGAGCTTGCGTCCTTGTTTATCAGCTTGCAAAAATGAGCAGCAGAGCTTATTACTATGCCTGTACTTGTGAATGGTTTTCATCTTGTCAGACCGTTATTTTTGTGGTGAAACTCGCGATGGAAATATTTCGTGGAGATCGAAGAAAATAAAGCCAGGGAGGCCCACTTGTGGTTCACCGTTGAACCAAGAGGCGGGCTGATGCACGTAACGGGCCACGAGCCCACGGGTTAACCGAATCCCATCCGGGCCAAAACTACTGGGCGGCACGTGGAAAAATCCACTTTGATTCTCTTGGCCAAATCTAATTCGTACCTCTTAAAAAAAATCTGATACGATGACTCCTAAACTATTGAAACTGGCGTCTCAAATGATGTTAACGTTACTTTTAAGTGTATATATATATATATATATACATATATATATATATATATATATATATATATATACAACTAGTCCGTGCGTCAGAATAGGGTGAAGTCGAGCAGCATGATGCAGATAGGGACGGGAGGAAGGGGCGTAGCGAGAGAGAGGGTGAGGAGGCTTTTTTCCATCCAAGCTCTCCCTTTCTTTTCAACATTGAGACTGCGGGTTAATTTTATAAAAATCAAGGGATTTTTTGCAAAATAGCCAGACGGACGAAAATTTTGGGTAGAAACATTACTTGCTTTATAGATAGTAATATATATATTATCTATATCTATATCTATATCTATATCTATATCTATACTATATATAAAGTAAGTAGTGTTTCCACCCAAAATTTTTTTTCTGTTGCAGAAACCCCTTAAGTTATTCCGAAATTAACCCGCAATCCGCATGACTATTTTTTTAAAAAAAACCCAGTTATACGTACGATAGAGCTTATTTTAACTATTTAAAAAATCTATAACTTTTCGATCATCAAATCGTTTTTTCGTCCAAATCTATAAAATTTCCGATCCGTATAACCTCTCGCTCCATTGTTGCCTTACTTTCCTCACCTCCAGCAGGCGAGCCCGACTCACGCGCCTCCTGCGTCGCCGTGCATTGCCCTGAGCAGCGGCCGAGCACACGCTACACGTGTGAGCTAGCGCGCCGCCGTCGATATACATGCAACTTATCCTATTTATTAATATACTTTTCTAACTAATAATATCCGAGTCATAAATATTTTAAATTTTTACCAAATTTCTAATCGGTTTAAAGTATCAGTAAGTCAATATCTATTTTCATTATATTTTTGACTTAACTTGGTGAAATTAAATTAACTTAGACTAAATGTCTATCTGATATTATTTCTTAATCAAGGTCCAGTGGTACATAAAGTTGAAGATACCCTTGCTTTCAACGCTATATATATGTATATATATATCTATAAAGCAAGTAGTGTTTCTATCCAAAATTTTTGTCCGTCTGGTTATTTTGCAGAAAACCCCTTGAGTGTTTATAAAATTAATCTGCAATCCCAATGCTAAAAAGAAAGGAAGGGCTTGGATAAAAAAGACCTCCTACGTCCCTCTCTTCCGTCCCCATCCGCGCCGCGCC
This sequence comes from Oryza australiensis, assembly GCA_019925245.2. Lineage (NCBI taxonomy): Eukaryota > Viridiplantae > Streptophyta > Magnoliopsida > Poales > Poaceae > Oryza > Oryza australiensis. Next base: position 416,204 of record JAIFGZ020000113.1, read on the forward strand.
CCACGCCGCGCCCGCGCCGCGCCCGTGCCTCTCCCCTTCGCCGCTCGGAGCTCCCGCGCCGCCGCCTGGACCTTCGCCCTCCGTCTGCTTCCCTCCCTATGTCGTCGTTCCGTTGCAACGCACGGGAATTTTGCTTTTATATATATATATATATATATATATATATATATATATCCACCTCACCGGGTCGGACCGACCGAGTCCAACGCACCGCACCGCTCAACCATAATATGTTAGTGTTCCCGTGGTTTCTGGGGCTGCTCATCATCGGCATCAACATGTATTTCCTGACCACGAGCTTCGTCGGTTGGCTTATCCATAACGACCTCCCCAAGTATGCCAACATGCTCGTCGGCGTTACCGTCTTCCTGCTCATGCTCGTCTACATCGTCGCTATTGTCTACCTCACCGTCAAGAAGGACTCCGTCGTCACCTTCATCGCCGACTTCTCCTCACCGCTGCCGACGCGTCGAGAAGGCCGCCGTCTCCTACGCCGGCGACGTCGATGGTGCCGCCGCCGACGAGCCTTTGCCGTACATCTATAACTATTTATAAAGCAAGTAGTGTTTCTACCAAAAATTTTGTTCTGCCTGACTATTTTGCAGAAAACCCCTTAAATTTTTTCGAAATTAACCCGCATTCAATGAAGATCGTATGGATCAACTTCAAAGAGCGATGGCGTATGAGCGGTCTGGTTTTTGCGGCCCTCCAGGGCCCACGCAGAGCATCCAGGCGTTCCCCTCGATCGGGCATGCACAGGCGAGCTGGGAGACCGTGTGGCCGGACGCCGCGCGACATGGACGGCATCTCTCCGCCGCGGTGATGCGCAGCGCGTCCAAGCGACCAATGCAGAACATGCAAAACAGGCAGCAAGCCAATCTAATTAGCACCAAGAAAATTAGATGCATATATATCGATGCATGCATGCTTGCAACATATGCTTCTTGGTTCATTTGTCGATTGATCTCAAGCATGCAGGAATGTAAGATGCATCCACACATGCGCGTGTGACAAGGCTGACCCCAGGTCGTGCGGTCGTGCCTTGCGAGCGTGAAACCAAGAGCGAAGAGATCGTGCGTGGGGCCACGCAAGCTGTGCTCATCGTCCATCGCTAACAAGCTGATGGTCGGACACGCGATGCAAACGACATCGCCCTCCATTGGATCGACGAATCCCGGTACATGCGAACCAAAGAACAACAGAGCAAATCAATCTATCATTAAAAAATCAATCTAATATGTGTAGATTGGAACAATAAACCCGGTGAACAACAGAGTTGCTGATAACGTATTACAAATCAACACGGCTATTAACAATCACCGAATCTGTTCCCTATCTCTCTCACGGTAGTAAAGAAGTGAAAAGATGTAGAACATCCGCGTCTTTTTCTTTGCCCTAAAGAACTGCGTCTTTTTCTTTGCCCTAAAGAATCTCTCTTATGGTAGTAAAGACGTGAAAAGATGTAGAACATCCACATTTTTTTATTTGCCCTGAACATTACAGAAGACAATGAACTCAGATGTAGGGAACTCATCCATTTTTCTCATAAGTATATCAAGACATCCGATGCTCCGAGAGAGAGATAACTGAGACATTGCTGGGCCTTTAGCCTACCAGTCAACTTCAGCCTAGATTGTGCCCGTCAAACCACTCGATGGTGGTGACCAGATGTGTTACACAACCAGAAGACTTGACATCAAATGGCTAAAAATCTGCATTGTCTCAATTATCTTTAACTCATACTCATGGTTAAAACGTTCGTACCGAAAGGAACATGCTAACCACTTTCATCTGAGCATTTGGTATCGCTAACTGATTAAAGGTTCACCATATAGTATTATTCAATATATATATATATAATCTATATCTATAACTATCTATAAAGCAAATAATGTTTCCATCCAAAATTTTCGTCTACCTGGCTATTTTGCAGAAAACCTCTTGAGTGTTTATAAAGTTAACCCGCAGTCCACCTGTCTATTTTACATAAAACCCCTTGAGTGTTTATAAAATTAACCCACAGTCCGCATGGCAATTTTTCAGAAAACCCCTTGAGTGTTTATAAAATTAACCCGTAGGCTCAATGCTGAAATAGGCCACAGGTGAAGACATAAAGAAAAAATATAAATTGGAATTACATGAGACTTCAACTTTGAAATAATTATGATAAAATAAAATAACGTCCGTTACAACACAAGGGCATATTTACTAGTTTATCATAATTCATGGCAGAGCCAATCTAGCACGTCCTTCAACTTCAATTTTCTGCGCTTAATTAACTACTTTTAATTAATTAGTTAATTAAGCAATTAGATTAATCTTTTAGTATTGGAAGAGTAGTACTATGGTTGTACCTTTTTCGAAAGTACAGTACGTCACAATAGTGTACTATATAGTACTAGAGTTCTGGAGGAGTTATTGATCTCTCTCAATAATTAATAATGTAAGTTGGGGATTGCATGCATATTCTTAATTTCCAAGTGTATTATGCAAATTGTAATCTTTTACTCCTATACATCTTTTCTTAGAGATAATGTTATAACTCAAGTACGTAATCTATATATCTATATTTATAATTTATAACTATCTATAAAGCAAGTAGTGTTTATACCCAAAATATTTGTTCGCCTGGCTATTTTGCAGAAAACCCCTTGAGTGTTTATAAAATTAACCCACAGAATGCTGAAAAGAGTATTTCTACTCAAAATTTTCGTCTGCCTGGCTATTTTGCAAAAAACCCCTTGAGTGTTTATAAAATTAACCCGCAATCTCAATGAATTATGATAAAATAAAATGACGTCCGTGCAACGCACGGGCATATTTACTAGTATATATATATATATATGTGTGTGTGTGTTGACGAGAAATTCGTCGGGACACACGAAGTCTGAGAGATCTGCTTAGCTCCAGTGTAGGTCCAATCGATCGGGTTAAGGGTGTGTCAGTTAGTTTGATCCTACAACTAACAAGATAGACAAAATCATATAATATCAAGTAACAAATCAATCAATAAGCCAATGTGATGTAGCGAGATCAGTCGATATTGATAGTGTTTTAAACAATCGACTATGGATCCAATGTAGAATCAAACAATCAGGTAAACACTGTTATAAAGATGATCGAAAGAATTTGACCAATGAGCCAATCAACCGATACTGATACAATGTAGTAGGTGCACAGGTCTACTGGTTAGAGCGTACATCGGCTGGAAGTCCGATGTAGATTTAATGTAGCCAATATCTGTCAAGGCTCTTATACATCGGCTAGAAAACGATGCTAACATAATACATAAATAAAGATAAATAATGATATCACTTGCGACGGGTTATACCAGACGTTATTTGTAGAGTATGAGAATCATTGGAACCGGGTATATGCGAGATTGAGTTAAAAGAAACGTGTCACGCCCCGATTTTCGTTCGGGATTAAAAATCACTTAATAATGTATTTATTGAAAATATATTAAAAGTTAAAATAAATTATCAAGTGAAATTAATATGGAAAATAAAATTTTCTTTAAAAATCATGGTTGGAAATATTTTTATAATATTCTCCATGCCCTAAAGTACTCTCTGGAATTTTTCGAGAATTTTGAAGCTCAATAAGTAAGTTTAATAATAAAAAGTTCATTTAATCAATTCAATGAATTGAAAAACAAATTAAAAATCCTTTCCTTGTTCCTGGGTCGTTTTCGGCCCATCCCCCTCAGAAGTCTATTTCGCTTTCCTCGCCTCGGTCGTTTCCTTTCTCCCTCCCGGCCCGGCCTCCCTTGCACCGCTTTCCCTCCCTCACGGCTCATCCCTCTAGAGCCGGCCACCCTCCTCTCTCCTCCTCCCTAGCCCACCACGCTCGCCCGCTCGCCCTCTCCTCGCGAAGTATACTTCGCCTCCCTCCTCTCCTCCCTCCCTCTTGAGGCGCCGACCCGCTTGCCTCCTTCCTTTTCATGAAGTCCATTTTGCGTCCCTTCTCTCTCCTGTCCCGTCGATAGGTAGGGTCCACCTGTCAGCTCCTTTTCCTACCTTCGGCAGGGAGAACCAGCTGCCACTCTCCCACGTCGCCGCCTCTCCCGCGCATCTCCTGCTCCCACGCTTGCGCCGACGGAGGACGCCGCCGCCCCCAACCTCCTTCATTTCCCTCTTTCCTGCAACCGGCGCCAAACCACCGCCACCTCCCTACGTCGGTGGTCCCGCTACGCTCACTAACTTTCACCTCTCTTGTCCTCGATCCACACCTCCCGAACCCATAAAAAGAGACCCTGTTCTCCCCTCTTCCTTTTTTGCCTTTCCCCTGAGCTCGTCGCGCTCTCTCTCTCTCTCCTCGTGCCACTCCCTCACACCGCTGCTCACCATCGTGCTCCGACGGAGCACTGCCGTCGCTAGCAACGTCGTCGCGCCATGCTACCGTTGCCTTTAGCTCCGTCGCCCAGTGTCGCACCTAGGTTGCTGCTCCACTTCCCCAATCCACCGTCGAATCACCATCTCCACCTGCAACCCGAGCCGCCTCCACCTTCTGCCACCTCCGGTCGCCTCTCGCTGCTGTTCCCGACCACCCCAAGGCGTGTCGTCGCCCTCTCTCGCTTCGCTGCATCGTGGAGCCCCTTGGTCATGGCTTCTTCGTCTCCAGGATCCACTGGAACCCGCCTCCCCTCGCTCCCCGGTGAGTGTGTCGCATTTTTCCCTTCTTTGGTCGATGATTCCCGTCGCTTCTCGCCACCCCTCCTTCTCCTAACCCCTTTACCTTGATCCCTAGGTCCAAGAGGCCCTTGGCCGTCCCTCTCTCTTTGCCGGATGCTGCCGGACAGCCATTCACATCGTCGTCCTGAAGCCCTTCGCTGGCGGCCTCCCTCCCGCGTCGTCGCGCGTCGCCGTTGTGTGCTCGGTGATCTCCCTTTTTTTCTTCTTGCCCTTCTCCATCACTCTCCTACACGTGCCACCACGCCAGTGGCCTCCGTCGATGACCATCAAGTCGCGTGCACTGTCGCCACGCTGCCCTCCGCTTGGCCTGGCCGGCAAGCCGTCCTACATAGCTCTCGGCCGTCAGATCGGTCTCGGACAGAGACCAATCCGGGCCGTTGCTCTCCCGTGGCGGCCCGATCTCTTCGGGGTGATCTAGGTCATCCGCGTGGTGCCCGCCGTGGCTGCCAACAGCTTTGCCGCGTGGCATGCCCGTCCCCCATGTCCGCCGCATGCGTGCCACGTGGTGGACACGTGTTCAGGCCGCGAGTGGACTCGGTCCATCATGGACCGCTCTCCTTTGAGTCACTGACTGGTGAGGCCCGCTTGCCGGCGCCACCTCTCTCTCAGCTGACGTCATAATCCTTAATAATTGCGTAATAAATCAGTTTAATTTCCAGAAATCCATTTAAATGGCTCAAAACTTTTAAAATTAATTTGTAATTCATATGAACTCCAAATTAAGCTATTCAACTTGAAAAATTCATCTAAAATTGAGCTCTACATGTTTGTTTACTTTTGATGTACTATTTATTTGGTTTTTATTAGGGTTTTTCTCATTTTGCATGCCAGCATGTAGATTTCGCTATTTCGATAGTCCGCGCTCACGAGAAAAATAGTTTGGAAGATTGCTTGAATAAGCAAGGAAAGTCATACATTCCCCCTTGAGCATGTTGAACCTAATTTATAAATGTTTTATTGTTTACAAATAAATTACATGTTTTGCTAACTACTTGGAAATTAGGACTATCTATCCGTTTGCTTATGTCATGTTTACTTGATATCCACTCTTTTTCAAACCTGGGTGATAATTTGATTAGCCTGCATCATTTATGTTGACCTTCCTAGAATTATGTTATGCTTAGCCATGCTTAATTACAAGTGGCTCACTAATGGGATAATCACATTATTTATTTTAGTATCAAGCGAGATGTGAGCTCGAGACATCTGTCCATGTTTTATTGGCCGTAACCATCCAACTAAAATATGGCTTAATGGTGGGCTATGGGTGCATGGTTTTACTTCTCGCACCCATGGCAATTAAGGACTGGTTAGCGAGAAACTCTGGAAGAATTACCATACGTACCACAAGCTAACATGGGCAACGGCTAGGCTTGTAGTATATTTTTTTCCTGTATGACGTACCCAGGCAAGGGTGAGCATGATAGAGTTTGGATGTGCCCATGATGGTCTATGCGGCTTCCAAATTCACCTAGGCACAAGGGGGACTGCCTACCTTGGTTTTAAAGGTAGGGGCAAAACCTGAAGTGTGGTGCGCTTGGTTAGGAGGGTTATGCGAAGGGTCCTGTCACAGTTCCTTTCTGAAATATCGTGGCGGTATGCCAGCGAACGAAAAATATCATGGGGCTGTGTCTTGTGAGTACAGTTGTGCACCTCTGATCAAAGTAAAACTATTCAATTAGCCGTGCCCACGTTTATAGGCGATCGACCAGATTCACCGTGATTAGTCCCACACTATTGATTAACTTGGCTTAATAAATTAATTTAGTTCAGGTGAAATGGGGGGCCTGTTCAATGTGGTGTAGCAAATTTAGTGGATAATTAATCTTGACTTAATTAATCAATGGTTCCAGGTTGGATTTTTTTTAGGTATGTCTTCTATGTTGGCATGTCCCCTCTCCTTCTAGGGGTCTTATATTTATAGTGTTGATTACTTTCTTCTCCAAGTAGAACTCGAGGAACTATAACAGGATCCTTGCTAAGGAAACGTTGTCTTCCCTGAATAGGACTATGACACCTTCTATTCAGAGAAAAAAATTTCTTTCTATATTTGTCGTATTTCGTTAATCAAAGTATATATTTCTATATATCTTTAGGTATATGGTATTGTCGTATACCACGAACCCAAATATAGAAGCTATGCCTTATTCTTGAAACTGACAGTAGCCCCCGACTTCAATGCAAATGAACCAGACAATGTTTCTGACCAAAGACCTTAAAACAATACTTGTTGAACTCACCTAACCATTCTCGCAAGACTGAGAAGGTATGGAGTATGTGACTAAGATCTCTGTTTAGCTTCGACCAATGACACAACCATGGGTTGAATTTGGATTGAAGTCAAAAACTCAAACTGTCATAAACAAATCCGCAAAAATTGCACCGACAATTTCTCTTTTTTTATAGGTTCTCACATCCATACAAGATATACGACCATGCTATAGCGTTGTCATTCTAAGTTTCTTGTAGTCAGCACAAAGTGTGACCACCAGACAACTTTTTGACTGTGCTCTGTCATGGAATCTCTTCTTGTATGTACTAAAATTTGAAGTCACTAATCCGGCGTTCATCTAGTCAGAATAAATTCCTGACTAGAGTGTCTTGGGACCAGTATATGTCTTTTGCTCTGTTATCTAACCTTCCTGAAATCAAATACTCAGAACAAATTGTTAGATAGAAAATCTCCAAGCGAACACTCAGGAGTAATATGATATGAACTGAAAATAAATTATATCTATGTGTGACAATAAACGAGTAGTCTCATCAGAGCTGCCCTTAGCTGAACAGAGTTATGTACTTTTCCTAGCCCCAACAGGTTTTATGGAACGATTTCCACAAAAGCACCTTGAATCTTATAATAGGACTATGCTCAAGTTGCAAATTCCTAGCCCCTAGTCGTGAAGTTGGTTAATACATTACAGTGGGTACTCTAACATGACCAAATCTGACATGGTCGTGTTTACGAAAAATTCGCGTTCAAACGATTATGCCAAATATGTGTAGACGCGAACTATGTCGACAAACACAATGGCCTAGGAGATCTGCGTAGCTCCAGTGCAGGTCCTAAACTTTGATGAGATATGAGCGTGCCAGTCAGTTTGATCCTGCAACTGACAAGATATATAAATTGATGATCAAAGAGTCGATTGGCCAATAAACCGATGTAGCGATACTAGCCGATGTCGATGGGGTTTTGAACAATTGTCTATACGTCCGATATGGATTCTGACACTTATATGAACAATGATATAAAGGCAATCAGACAAGTAGTGAGAACTTGTAACAATACAACAATATAGTCCAATAGAAACCAATCGACCAATAATGATATGATAGAATAAATGTTGATTCAATGATTAAAACATACATCGGCTGGAAATCCAACATCATTAAATCCAGATAACATCATTAAATACATGATCAATGAAACCTTTGTTGCAACCGGCTAAAACCAACTTGTATATAATCCTTGTAAGCCGAATCAATGTCCAGATAACTCGTCGGTTAAAACCCCGATGAATAATGATTGATGGCTACTAACTTAAATAAATCTAACTCACAACCACAACCTCATAAGTCGAACCTAACCGATGCATCATAAGGTTGATAATTGCCTGATAGATTTAAGCAAGCCGATATGACACTGATCAAAGTGGTCATGCATTAAATTTAACCAAGACAATACAATCATCAAAGAAAAATTTAACACATCAGATAAGATCAACTAACCCTCCGATGAAACATTAGCATGAACATATCAACTTAACAAAACTTATATTATCAATAACAATCTAGTAGGTCGGACCTAACCGATGCAACACAAGATTGTATATGATATTATATACTCACTGAGCTGATAAATCTGTCTAATGTGATGGATATAATAAATATATTTAAAGTGACATTATGTTTAAAGAAACATGAACTTGATCAGAATACCGGACCTAACCGAGGAAGCCCTAACTAAGCCGATGTGACTATAAACAGTAATGGAACTAAAGATAGAGATGTTATACCAGATAGGTAATACTTGCGTCGGTCCGATTAGAATATCACACCTAACCAAGAAAGTCCTAGCCACGCCAGCGCAAGTGAAGATGACGGAACTCACTTCTTGTCGTAGGTCGAACTCAATCGATGTAGCCCATGCTTAAAAACAAGAACTCGTCGAGATAAAACCTAAAAGACTAGGGTGGCGATGCGCCGAAAGTAATTATATTGATCTGTGGAGATGAGATACAATGACTCTGGGTATACATATTTATACCCATGGGTAGATACTACTCCTTATTGGACACAACACAAACTTTCCTAAAGATAAAGGAAAGATACAAGTCCTGATCAGACTCTAAACAATCTTTCCTAAAAATAAAAAGGAAACTAACTGATTCTGCCTAATTAATAGATAAATTGTCATGCCCACATCCTTCTTAAACTCGGTCTCTTCTGGATAAACTTCATTTAATTGATTAATTTCCTTAATCGAATCTACTAAGAATTTGACTGTTGGCGACTGATAATATCCATCGGCCAATTCCAGGACTGTGAGGCTGATACTCACTTTAGGCCGACGATGACTTTGGGGCTTACCAAATTTTAGGGTTAACATGTTGTTGACCCTTAAAACCTGACTAATCTAATAGTATCAGTCGTCCTCGGCCAAGGTCTATGAGACCCAGCAATTAGATAGGCTTAACGTAAGAGGACGATATGAAACGACTTCGAGACATAGTGATATAAGAATAGAGGATCAATGGACAAATATTGCACGTGTGGTATGTACAAAAACTTACATAGATTAATGTTGGGGGATGGTAGACTCGGTACACACACAAGTCGAGCGAGAACCAGGCGTGTAGTCGTATCTCGACCACTCGTAAAGGTGATGAGAGGATCGCTACAAACGATGGTCAAGAACCATGTGTCTAGTCATACTCATCCACTCGCAGAGGTGATGGTAGGATCACTCAAACCGGTTGTCGAAGACCAGGTGTCGTCGTACCTCGATCAGTCGTAGAGGCGATGGGAGGATCGCTACAACCGCTGGCCGAGGACCAAGAGTAGTCGTACCTCGACCACTCATAGAGATGGTGGGAGGATCGCTACAACCGTTGGCCGAGGACCAAATGTAGCCATACCTCAACCACCCGTAGAGGTGCTTGAATTGGTTATTACATGTGCATCTCATGTGGCCAACATGACTTCACACACCCAACTTATAAGCATATTGGGCGTCCGTTCGCAATCATGCCGGGTGATCAAGCCGATAACGTTTGCGAGGAGATTGTACATAGAGTATGGGTATAGTTGGAACCAAGGTATACGTGAGATTGAGGTAAAATAAACAGGAGACAAGAACTTTTATATAGGTTTGGGCTCCTTAACTGACAGGTAATAGCCCTACTCCTGTTGGATGAAGCCATTGTTGCCTTTATATATCGGTATCACACGAGTACAATATTTGGGATGACCTAATCTAGCCTCTGTCGGCTTGGCAGCATGGAGCTTTCGCATGTAGTCGATGACTAGTGTAGTCTTCTTCCTAGAATATGAACTCGATGAGATTGGAGGTAGCCTAGATCCTTCATGTCGACCTTTGCGGCTTCAGATTGGGTTTGTCTAGGCTTATCTTCTATGGTGGCATGTCCCCTCTCCTCCTGGAGGTCTTGTATTTATAGAGTTAATTACTTTATCCTCCAAGTATAACTCAGAGAACTATAATAGTATACGGGTTAAGGAGACCTTGTCTTTCCCGATTAGGAGTCTGAGACTTTCTATTCCAAGAAGACAATTTCTCTCTATATTGCTGTATTTCCTTAATCAAAGTATACCTTCCTGTATATCTTGAAGTATATGGTATTGTCGTATACCACGAATCCAAGTATAGAAGGTATGCTTTATCCTTGACACTCACACGGCTCTACCCAGCTTTCCGAAGGGATGAAAACTACTAGCTGTCAACTTTCATTCTGTTAAAACCAACGTTGGTAGATCAGACTGAACCGAGACGATATAAGGTAGAAGTTAACGAAACTAGGCCGATAGAAAATAGATTAATTGCACTACCATTGTAGATCAGCTAGATATAAAGTAAAGATAACTTATTAGCTAGCACTTCAATAAAACACAACATAAAATCTATCGACTTACTAAGACTTAGATTATCGACAAAAATTTAGAAAATTGGACCTAAACGAAACAGTGCAAGATTGCATTTGATAAAATAAACTAGATAAACCAATAGATTTATACAAACGTGATGGATATATCTTGATCGGACTAAGAGGTCGAACCTAACCAATGCAGACTTAGACAGAATAAAATATATCAGGTAAGCCAACAACCGATCAACTAGGATACCAGACTGAACCAAGAAAGTCCTAGCCGATACCACTACCGGGTTAACGAGACTTACCTCCTGCTGGAGTTCAAACTTAACCGATGTAGCACCTCATGAGAAGCAATACCTCGTTGAATTGAGGTTGACGATGCACCAAAATTGATTGTATTGATCTATGGAGATATATTACAAAGACCTTAGCTGTATATATTTATACCCTTGGGTTGATACTAGTCCTGATCGGACATGATATAGGTTTCTTAAAGTTAAAAGAAAAAAAATACAAGCTCTATCAAACACTAGATAAAATTTCCTAAAGATAAACAAAAGTTGCTAAATCATGCCTAATTAATAGATCGAATTAAATTGTCATGTCATGGTCTTCACAATCCCTTCTTAAACTTGGTTTCTTTTGGATGAACTTTCATCGGTTGATCGACTTCTTTCCTTTACCGAATCCACTAAAGAACCCTACCAAATTTTGGTGTTAACAAGGACCCATTTGTCATTCACACGAAAAAATATTATGGGACTCACTAACATGTGGGTGTTAACGACCAAATTTGGTAAGCAAATCCCCGAGTTTGAAGCTAGGATTGAAGCGGAATCGAGGGAGCATGCGGTTCTCGAAGACAGAGGTCGCGTCAGCTGAGTTTGAATCGGTTAAGGAGCCAGTCGGCTGAGTCTGAGTCGGACAGGGTAGCCGATAGCTGGTTCCAATAGGGAAAAGCAGATGAGACCAATCCCGGAAGGAAAGTATGAAGATAATCGCTGGATTTGGTTTTTAAGTGCTTCGAAGATATTACCATCTACGGATAACGTCCTACAATGGCAATTGTATATTTAATTTAGGATATTTTGTATATTTTTCTTGTGTATAACGATAGGGGACCTTGTCCCAGGATATTGTCGCACTTTAAATAGTAGATAAGATAGAAGTCGTGTCCTACAAAAACTTTGTTGTAACCGGTATAAATATGGCCCGAAGGTTTGTAATTGAGAATCGAATCAACCAATACAATCTCGGCGCATCGCCACCCTTTACTTTTACTTGCAATCTCGACAAGTTCTTGCCTCGTGTTGGGCCGCATCGAGTTTCGATCTCCAAGCAAGGTAACTTCTTGTTACAAGTGGTTTGTGCTATCGGGGTTAGTGCTTCCATCGTCATGATACTCTAATTCCGTTATTGCAATCTGCTTAATTTATCATATACGTTATATAATCTAGATCAATGCTTAGATTTAACCCACGATCAGCTAGCATCTTCTCGAAGGTAACAGCTGGCAGGGTTATATCTTGGGGTTGATTTGGGTTATATGGCATATCTACCATCTTGAAAGGTTTTCATTAGTCTTTATAGATCTTATGCTTCTTTTTGTACTTAATGTTGCATCAGTTTGATCTATTAAGTCGCTCTTAGAACCATATCTATTAAGTCGCTCTTAGAACCATATAGATCTATTTGGCTCAATAACTGCTATTAGAGATAGTATTAGAGTTTCAGCCGATCTTACCTGTTTTAGCCATCTTATTGCTGTTAAATGTGTTAAAATCGCCTTTTATATCAAGATCTTACTCTAATTAAATGCGCTAAGCCTGGCATCAATCTGTTAAACCATATTAACAGCCGATTGATCTTTGTTTAGTGTATTTAGCCCAGATTAATATCTTAGTATAAAACTGTATCGGAGTACTAGCCGATTCACATTAGATCTACGACATCGGCTAGGCTATATATATAATTATTATTTTAATGTGCTTTTAGATATAAGTGATTTATATTGTCTCGTTATGCTACCGATCTATCCCAATCACTTAGTCTAAATGTGCTTTGGAATAGTAATTATGTATTATAGATATCTATAGCCGATCGAGTAGGATCTAATTATAACTTAATTGTCTATTCTTTGTCTTCTTGTTGGTTACAGGATCAAACCAACTAGCACGCCCTACACATCGAAGGCAATCCAATTTGAACCTGCACTAGAGTTAAGCAGATCTCTCAGGCCAATGCGTGGGAAAATTTCTCATCAACACGCTTTTGTCACGCCTAGTGGGACCCTTGCAGCACTCGGATCAGGGACAATGGTCGACATCAAAACTTCGGATATTGATCGGGATAACATTACCCCAGTCACGCAAGATCGAAATCGTGTCAGCTAACATGTCAGTAAACATAGCCAGTGCCGATTTGAACTTGTGGGAAATCAATGGCGTTGATTGCCTGTCTGGCAAAGTTTGGGAGGCCGATTTTCTGAAGGTGTCTGATTCTGATATATAGCCTAACCTGAGACGAAGAGCCTCAATTATTACTTTGAGGGCGTCGTGGAGGGCTCGAGCATCTACACCAAGGACATTGTGGACGATCTAGATGGCAAACTCGGGCAAGGTTTTATGTCGGCCGACGAGCTTGAAGAGATTGATATAGGTCCAGGAGATAGGCCTAGGAAGACATACATTAGTAAAAAATTGTCTTCTCATGTTAGAACCAAGCTTATTGATTTATTGAAGAAATATAAAAATTAATTTGGTTGGGAGTATTTTGAGATGCCTGGTCTTAGCCGATCGATTGTTGAGCATCGTCTCCCTATTAAGCCTGGATATCGGCAATAAAAACATCCCCCCAGGAGGTTTAAAGCCGATATGTATGATGCAATTAAGGCTGAAATCACTCGGCTGTATGATGCTGATTTTATTCGGCCCTGCCGGTATGCAGAGTGGGTTTCCAATATAGTTTCAGTGATCAAGAAAAATTGTAAACTTAGGATGTGCATCGACTTCAGAGATTTAAACTAGGCTACCCCTAAGGACGAATATCCTATGCCAATAGCCGATTTGCTCGTTGATGCAGCCTCAGGACACAAAATCATAAGTTTTATGGATGACAATGCTGGATATAATCAGATTTTTATGGTCGAGGAAGATATTCATAAGACTGCTTTTAGGTGTCCAGGTGCAATCAGCTTATATGAATGGGTCGTTATGACTTTCGGTTTGAAAAATGCTGATATCAGAGGGCCATGAATTATATTTTTCATGACTTAATCGGCTTCTTGGTTGAAATCTACATTGATGATGTTGTTGTCAAGTCCAAAAAGGTTGAAGATCACATAGACGATTTGAGAAAAGTCTTGGAGAGAACTAGAAAATATGGCCTAAAAATGAACCCCACGAAATGTGCTTTTGGCGTATCGGCTGGTCAATTTTTGGGTTTTCTTATTCACGAGAGGGGGATTGAGGTAACACAAAGGAGCATCAAACGCTATCAGAAGTATTCAGCCTCCACAAGACAAGAAGCAGTTGACGTCTTTGATCAGCAAGGTTAACTTCATCAGACGTTTCGTAGCCAATCTGTCGAAGAAGATGGAGCCATTTACACCTTTGTTAAGGTTGAAAGACGATCAAGCGTTTACTTGGGGGGGACACAGCAGCAAAAGGCTTTGGACAACATCAAGGATTATCTAAGCTCCCCTCTAGTATTGATCCCTCCATAAAAGGGAGTGCCTTTCAAGCTATATTTGTCAGCCGACGAGAAGTCTATCGGCTAAGTTTTGATCCAAAAGTTTGAAGGAAAGGAGAAAGCAATATTTTATCTCAGCAGAAGGCTTTTGGATGCGAAAACAAGGTACTCTCATGTGGAAAAGTTGTGCTTGTCTCTATATTTTTCCAGTACAAAGTTGAGGCATTATTTATTATCCAACGAGTGCACCATAGTTTGCAAAGTCGACGTAGTTAAATATATGCTATCGGCTCCAGTTCTAAAGGGACAAGTTGGGAAGTGGATCTTTGCCTTGACGGAGTTTGACTTAAGGTATCAAGCACCTAAAGAGGTTAAAGGGCAGGCTATAGTCAATTTCATTGTAGAGCATAGAGACGATTCAATCGGCTCAGTCAACATCATGCCCTGGACGCTAACTTTTGATAGATCAGTTTGCACACATGGATGCAGCATCGGCTTGGTAATCATCTCACCCAGGGGGGCAAGTTTTGAATTTGCTTTCACAATTGTGCCTTATGCTACAAGGAATCAAGCCAGTATGAGGGTGTCCTCAAGGGCTTACAATTGTTGAAAGAGGTTGAAGCCGATGCCGTGGAAATTATGGGCGATTCACTGTTGGTCATCAGCCAGTTATTAGGAGAGTATGAGTGCAAAAACGACACGTTGATGGTCTATTATCAAAAATACCGAGAGTTGATGGATAGTTTTCGGCTAGTTACATTAAAACATATCCCTAGGGAGCAGAATTTAGAGGCGAATGATTTTGCTCAAGGGGCATCGGGCTACAAGCCGATGACAAAAGATGTCAAAGTGGAAACTGCAACGATCACAGCCGATGACTGGAGATACAGGGTTCACAGTTATTTACAAAATCCTTCCCAGTCGGCTTCAAGAAAATTACGCTATAAGGCTTTAAGATATGTCTTGCTTGATGATGACTTATACTATCGGACGATTGATGGTGTGCTACTCAAATGTCTAAGTGCTGATCAAGCCAAGGTAGTGATGGGAGAAGTGCATGAAGATATCTGCGGTACTCATCAATCGGCTCATAAAATGAAGTGGCTACTTCGGAGAGCCGGGTATTTTTGGCCGACTATGCTAGAGGATTGCTTTAAATATTACAAGGGTTGTCATGACTGCCAAAAGTTTGAGGCTATCCAGAGGGCACCAGCATCGGGTATGAATCCAATTATCAAGCTTTGGCCGTTAGAGGATGGGGAATTGACATGATCGGCCAGATTAATCCACCCTCAAGGAGACAAATTTATATTGATGGCAACCGATTATTTTACCAAGTGGGTGGAAGCAATTCCTTTGAAGAAGGTTGACTCTGGGGATGCAATCGAGTTTGTCAAAGAGCATATCTTTACAGGTTCGGCATCTCTCAAACCATCACAATCGATCAGGTGTCTATCTTTGTCTCAAACGAGTTTGTTCAGTTTGCTGACAGCATGGGAATCAAGTTATTAAATTCTTCACCATATTATGCTCGACTAATGGACAAAGTGTTTCTAACAAGAGTTTAATCAAGTTAATAAAGAGGAAGATTTTTGAGTACCCAAAGCGATGGCATAGCCAATTGGCCGAATCATTGTGGGCTTATCGGATGGTCTGTCATGGATCAATTCAAGTGTCTCCTTACAAGTTAGTCTATGGACATGAAGTTGTTTTGTCATGGGAGAATGTCATCGGCTCACGAAGGATTCAATTGCAAGATGAGTTAAGAGCCGATGATTATCATAATCTGATGGTAGACAAATCAGAGGACTTGGTTTTATCGAGGATGCGTGCCTTGGAAAAGGTGACTAGGGATAAAGAGAGAGTGGCTCGTCATTATAACAAGAAAGTTGTGCCTAAGCCTTTTGAAAAATACGAGTTGGTCTGGAAATTGATACTGTCAATTGGTACAAGGGATAACAAATTCGGCAAGTGGTCACCTAACTGGGAAGGGCCGTTCAATATCCACAAGTGCGTCTCTAAGGGGGCCTACATGCTAGAAGGACTGGATGGAGAAGTATTTGGAAGGGCTCTTAACGACAAATATCTAAAGAAATACTATCCCAATGTTTGAATCAAATGATGATTCGGCTAAGTCCTTGCCGATGCATGTTAGCCGATGTGTTTTGAGAATACACACATCGCCTTTAGGAAAATTTGATCACAAGTTTTTCTCCCCTTTGATTTTTCAAATCGGCTAAGCCTAGCCGGCACATGATAGTTGATGTTAGTATATAATTTTATCAATGCCGAAGGCAACATTGAAAATTTAGGGGGGCATATATCATACAAAATCAGAGGACTTAAAAATTTTTGGTACTTTGAAAACTTTCGAGACAATCAAGATATGAAGATTGAAGGAGTTCGTAAGGACTTCAAAATTTTTGGTACTTTGAAAACTTTCGAGACACCAAGATATGAAGATTGAAGGAGTCGGTAGAAGGAGTTCAAAATTTTTGGTACTTTGAAAACTTTCGAGTCAGTCAAGATATGAAGATTGAAGGAATCGACAGAAGAGGAATATACTACAGCATTCAAAGCACAATAGCTCGCCGATTACAAAAATTGTATGTTACAAAGAGTGTTCAAAGTTGCTAAAACCAGCCCTATTACAAGAGTTGATTCAATTGCCGATAAAGTTAGTGATGGCCGATATCGCCTTTTGCTTGATGTTCTCAACCTCGGCGATCGTCTTGGCGTCGGCCGCGTCGGTTCCTAGAATCGGCTTTAGAGATTTTCTCAAATCTCCCAAGTACTGAATGGAAGATTTTAGTTTATTTCGTTGCTCCTCAGTGGCCTTTGGGAGATCGGCTAGTTTCTTCTCTTCGGAAGCCAGTTCAGCTCTGCATTGATCCAATTCGGCCATAAGTTCAGCTTCCTTTTTCTTCAACCGTTCAATATTGGATTGAGTAGCCGATGGCCCGAAAGTTAGCTCATCTAGCTTGGCTTTTTCAGCAATGACACCCCGACGGTTGTTCTCGATCATCGTTTCGAGATCGCCTCTGGCCTTCCTATCAATCATCCTTTGTATCGCTCTTTCCAGCTTGTGCCGATACTGATCAATGTGGGCAGCTTGGGAGATCGCATCGGCAATGTTGTCTGGGAGTTGGTTTTCGATCTCTTCAAACCTAGCTTTTATTGGCCCGCAGTTGGTAACCAGGTAATCCAGCGAGCTATCCAGCTGATGAGAGATATCCAAGGGTCTCTCTTTTAATTCGTCAGCTATAGGAGCTTGGGCTTGGCTGGTAATCTCTTCTTCTTCACCGACGAACTCTCTGATGTCGAAGGAGAACATATTGGCCAAAACCCGCAAGACCTCATTCGTAATTGTTTAAGTATCGAGGGGATTAAATAGCCAGTTTGTTCTTAAAGGGATTATTTTTACCTTAGCTGTGGGAGCTGGTGCTGATTCTTCTTCTTCGATGTGATGGCTACCCCTAGCCGATGGAGTGTGCTCGCTTGATGCATGAGGGGTAGCAGATGGAGAACGGGGGGGCTACATAGACAAGTGTTAGTTGAAATCGGCCAATCAACATAAAGCGGAAAGACAGAGTTTCGAGCTTACTGGTGAAGTAGGGGCGTGGTTGCTGATGAGCTAGTCTTTTGCGCTACAATAAGAGGGTTTTGGTTAAGAACAAAGAGACTTCAAGAAAATTTAAATTGCCAAAACTTCAAGAGAGGAAAGATGCATACTGGTTGAGGGTGAGCAGGACACTGGGGAGGAGATGGTGTTTGCTGAGCTTGATCATGAGCCGATGGTGTTCGTGCATACTTGCTCAAGTGGCTGGATCCAGATGCAGCCTCCTCAATGGCTTGATCAATTTCTTCTTCCATGATTTCTTGATTAAGGGCTTCTTTCACGCTCGGATCCAAAGATGGCAAACTGTCAGCTGGGGTTGTCTTTTGTTTCTTCGGTTTTTTCTTCTGTGCAGTTGATGGACCAGCAGCCAACGGCTTGGCCCTTTTCCTAGACAGCGCTCGCGGGTTTGGCCGTGCAGAAGTGTTGTTACTTTCGGCACATTAAAGCCGATGATAGATGGAGCGAGGCCTCCATTTGGGATCCGCCCTGTGGCGTATTGGATCTTAACCCCTGAGTTACTCTCATGGGGAGGAGAAAAGTCGGTTGTCTGCAAAGAAAGAATGCATTGATTAGATATTAAGCGGATAATAGCCGATAGCATTAAAAATTGACGAAAGAGGAGAAGTACTCACATTAGGGATTGACTCTGGAAGGAGTGTAGTTAAGTACATGGAGGATGGTTGGTGAAAGATGTGCTTTTTCAATTCGACCCACCATCTATCAAAGGCTGAACTCCTCTTCAAGGCTAATTCCAGAGTGCCTATACTGCCAAGAGGGGGGCCCTCAATGTTCATCAGTCAATCCATCATTATCCTTGAGGTTATTTCCTCTCTCGTTTGGATCTTGTCAGCATAATAGAGTCCGATCGGCAATTGTCCGAGTCCGAGTTGTCTGGCGGCCGATACAGGGTAGTAAAACTCATAAGACTTGACGATATTTCGGCCCTGGTGGATGCCGATTGGGAGGATACAAGGGCTGATGGCTGCACTGAAGATCTCCCTTGGTTTTGGATATTCTTCTGAGTTGAGCTCATGAAAATTTAATTCAATGGGGAGCTCAAACTCTAGGTAGTTTCCGTAGAAAAACCATATCCGGTTGTTCTTGGCAAATCCATCATAGAAAAGTATGAACCAATCGGCTAAGAGTTCATTTGATAACTTAGACCCAGAGTGAACGGCAACAACTTCTCCAAAAGACATACACCTGCTTGTAGTCACTTCCTCTCTGTCGTCATCCTCAATCGGCTCTACTAATGGGAATTTAGCATTGGCCAGATTGGGTCGTCCGAAAATTTTCTGTGTAAGGAGCATTAGCCAAAGTTGCAAAACCACCAAGGGCCTCCAGTACCTATAGCCGAATCGGCTACTATCTTGGCCGATGTTTGGTTGAGAGTTTGATAGGGATAGCTAGTGAGAGTTTGATAGGGATAGCTAGTAAGAATTTGCCCAAGGGGATTTGGGTCTTTGATACCAAGGCTTTGGCTATCACTTGCCATTTGGCTGTAGGGCCACAGCTGGAGCCGCAAAAGACAAACTTCTCTAACCACATCATTAGGAAGGCGGCATGCTCCTTAGGGCTGACGGATCCGGTGCCGAGTTCATGTTAATATAACCGTTCTAGCCCCTAATGGACTTTGTCTTGAAGGAATACTGGTCTTTGCTGTCTAGCCGATTTGGGTTAGCCAATGACAGGATGTCCAAACCAGTTATCATGAAGACATCGGCTAACGTGGGGGTCATAGGTCCTTGCTGGAAGAGGAAAGCGTTGAATGTGTTATTCCAGAAGTAGCATGCAGCCGACATAAGCGGTTCATCTTTGGGCTGGTCAGCTATTGAGAGTGCCAGGCATTCCGCTATTCTCACTTCTTCCTAGTGACTACGTTTGCTAGCTTCTATTCTCTTGTACCAAGTCAGCCAGGATTTATCGGTGGAAGGCCAAGATTTAGGTTCCGTTCCAAGGCACCAAATTAGGGTTTTGAATCCTATAAGGTATTCTATTTGTTTCGGCATTAATAATATTCGTGGGATCTGTGTTGCCGATGGGCCCTAGGAAGTATCTGTCAGAGTTGAGCAGGCTTGGCACAACGATTTGATGAGCAAGATGCTACAATAAAAGGGGAATAGAAACGCAATTTAGAGCGTAGAACGCAAGTTTACGGTAGTGAGCAGGGAAGAAAAGAGATTTAGTCGATGGAAACTTACCTCGGCATAGTCGGCTGTTGGAGCATCAGCAGGAGCAGAGGAGGATGCCATTAATGGAGAAGAGATTGTCGCTAGGATCGAGGGTTGCCGTGGATTCTCGGGAGCACCGAAGGAATCGCCGGAGCTTTTAGAGGTTGTTGGGCTAAAAGCGGTGAAAGAAAGTGACGGCGTGAGTTTTTTCGATGCATACGAGGCGCTATTTAAGGAGTTATTTATAATGGCCGAAATAGATTCGTCCTGGGTTTTCTCCATGGATAGGATTTCACAAAATCCACAACATTATCAATATCGTGGACTTTGGGGGCATGTGTTAACGACCAAATTTGGTAAGCAAATCCCTGAGTTTGAAGACAGGATTGAAGCGGAATTGAGGGAGCATACGGTTCTCGGAGACAGCGCTCGCGTCAGATGAGTCTGAATCGGCTAAGGAGCCAGTCGGCTAAGTCCGAGTCGGACAGGGTAGCCGATAGCCGGTTCTGATTGGGAAAAGCAGATGAGACCAATCCCGGAAGGAAAGCGTGAAGATAATCGTTGGATTCGGTTTTCAAGTGCTTCGAAGATATTACCATCTATGGATAACGTCCTACAATGGCAATTGTATATTTAATTTAGGATATTTTGTATAGTTTTCTTGTGTATCACGACAGGGGACCCTGTCCCAGGATATTGTCATACTTTAAATAGTAGATAAGATAGAAGTCGTGTCCTACAAGGACTTTGTTGTAATCAGGTATAAATACGGCCCGAAGGTTTGTAATTGAGAATCAAATCAACCAATACAATCTCGACGCATCGCCACCTTTTACTTTTACTTGCAATCTCGACAAGTTCTTGCCTCGTGTTGGGCTGCATCGAGTTTTGATCTCCAAGCAAGTAATTCCTTGTTACAAGCGGTTTGTGCTATCGGGGTTAGTGCTTCCATCGTCATGATACTCTAATTATGTTATTGCAATATGCTTAATTTATTATATACATCATATAATCTAGGTCCATGCTTAGATTTAACCCACGATCGGCTAGCATCTTCCAGAAGGTAACAGTCGGCACGGTTAGATCTTGGGGTTGATTTGGGTTATATGGCGTATCTACCATCTTGAAAGGTTTTCATTAGTCTATATAGATATCATGCTTCTTTTTTACTTAATGTTGCATCAGTTTGATCAATTAAGTCGCTCTTAGAACCATATAGATCTATTTGGCTCAGCGACTGCTATTAGAGATAGTATCGAAGTTTCAGCCGATCTTACCTGTTTTAGCCATCTTATTACTGTTAGATATGTTAAAACCGCCTTTTATATCAAGATCTTACTCTAGTTAAATGCGCTAAGCCTGGCATCAATCTGTTAAATCATATTAACAGCCGATTGATCTTTGTTTAGTGTATTTAGCCCAGATTAATATCTTAGTATAAAACTGCATCGGAGTACTAGCCTATTCACATTAGATCTACAACATTGGCAATGCTATATATATACAATTATTATTCTAATGTGTTTTTAGATATAAGTGATTTATACTGTCTCAGTATGCTACCGATTTATTCCAATTACTTAGTCTAAATGTGCTTTGGAATAGTAATTATGTATTATGGATATCTATAGCCGATTGAGTATGATCTAATTATAACTTAATTGTCTATTCTTTGTCTTCTTGTTGGTTACAGGATCAAACCAACTGGCATGCCCTACACACCGAAGGCAATCCAATTTGGACCTGCACTAGAGTTAAGCAGATCTCTCAGGCCAGTGCGTGAGAAAATTTCTCATCAACATGGGGCCCACATGCCATCCTCTCATTCCAACCTTTCTTCCTCCTCCCTCTCTCTCCTTTATCTCTCTCTCTTTCTCTTCCCCTTTGGCCGTCTACGGAGCGGCGTTGGAGCGACGGCGGGCGGGAGGGCGGGTGAGGGCCTGAGCGTGCAAGGAGGGTCTGAGATTCCATGGCAACGATGGCGTGGGCGGCGACGGGATCGGAGCCGAGCGTGGGAACGAAGGTAGTGGACGATGAGCTAGAGCAGCAGGATGTAGGGAGTGTGGGAGTTGGAACGCTTGCACGGCAATGACGAGGTGGAGCAGGATGGCGGCCTCCCTGGCAAAGAAGGAGGAAATCGGCGGTGCGATAGGGAGCCATGGAGGAGCGTCGGTCGCAACATCGTGCGATGAAGAAAAGGAATAAAAGAAGGAAGCATCGTAGCCGTCCTGTATCGTCGCCTGCCGAAGTGATGTCGCCTCCTCCTCCGTCTCCACCCATGCCAACACCACCCCGAAGGGTCGCCCGCCTTCCCACCCGCTGCCACCACTCATGCCCTAGCCCGCCGCTGCCGCCACTCTAGCCCCGCTCCTCGCAGACAGCCGAAGGGAAAGAGAAAGCGAGAGATAAGGGAGAAAGAGGGAGGATGAAGAAGGGTTGAAGAGAGAGAGGATGACATGTAGGTCCCATATGTTAGTTGGGCCCGCAAAATTTTTTGTGTGAATGAAAAATGGGTCCCACACCTATTTTTTAAATTCTAATATCAGATAAGCACCACGTCAACGCCACGTGAAACGAAGACTAGGGCAACATCGTCATGTAAGCACCACGTCAGCGAAACAGAGCTCCAAAACTGCTGAGGAAATTAAATTATACATGTTATAATAGTTCGATGAATCGTCTTACCTAGTAGATACGAACTAGATTCAGTCTAGAGACTCAAGTGGACTTTTTCCGTGGCACGTAAGCCCCAACCCTGTTCCAGGCCGAACATGGCCTTGACCGGGCAAGGCCTAGCAACGCTCAAGCCTGCTTCAACCAAGCCCAAAATTTTTCTTGTGCTTTTCGGCTGCCCAAGATCAGATAATGGTTAAGCTCAAAAAAGAAAAAGATCAGATAATGGTTGGCCACCCAAAAGACCGACCTTATCCACTAAAATTTTCCATCGTACAGGCTACAGGTTTACATCCTTTGTGCCGAACGTGAGTCCGCTACACTGACAACAAGAAGCTCATCACCAAGCCGCCACTGAAGAAGCAGCCTACCAGCAATGGCGTTGCCGCTGCTCAAGTCGTCCCCTCACTTCTCTGCTCTTCACTCCGCGAGCAGAACCGAGCTCCAAGGCCGCCGCCGAGCAACAGTACCGCACCTTCCATTTTCCCCTTCGCGTTCGTGCACAAACTGCTTCCTGAATTCCTTGCGGATTTCACCTACTTGTTCCAATCCTGATATTTAATGTGCAGCTCGGTGGATTCATTGACCCAAGGTCCAACTCCAGCCGTTGCAAGGTGAAAGGTCGCAGTGCATTTTAATTTTTTCACTGAGAAAGAAGAAATCCGTGGTGATTGGTGAGGCAAGTAACGCGGTGTTGCGTTTGCAGAGATCAGCCGCGAGGGGTTCAGGGAAGGCGAACGCCTCCCCGTTGGACGTGGTGACGCTGATGGTGACGATGGTGGAGCACGTCGACCTGCAGAGGGACTACGTCGTGCACAAGTCGATCTGGCATCTCAGCGACGCCGCCCTCAAGAGCGTCTGTGAGTCGTCGTTTCACCATTCCTGCAGTTTGTTGCTACGTCTGAAACTGAAACTTTTCACAAAAATTTTCTGTCTCGTAGATACCTTCTACGCCTTCTTCACAGTCTGGGGCATCTGCTTCTTTGCGTCCATGAAGGCAAGCACGCAGAACTAGCTACTAGCTTGTCTAGACATATGTCACTACAACTTGGAATGAAATTACATCTTCGATGTGTGTTACTGACACGGTCTTGTGTGAATTTACAGGATCCTTTCTACGACAGTGATGCGTACAGGGGACAAGGGGGTGACGGCACCGTGCACTGGTACTATGACCGGGTATGTCTTTAATTACGGCTTTTATTTTTCCTTTAACACGAAGAAAGGACATTCAGACAATTAGACAAACTCTAGTTGCGGCTCTACTCGGTAACCTTGCTGATCGATCTCCATTCTCCCATGGTTGATTCTGCAGCAAGAGGACCTGGAGGCGTCTGCAAGAGAGGAGCTGTTGAGGGAGGAGCTACTCGAGGAGATCGAGCAGAGGGTCGGAGGGCTGAGAGAACTCGAGGAAGCAGCCAAGGAGGAGCAGCTTACAAAGTGATGAAGAGAGATTGCGCATGGATGGATGACTGCATGATCATGGCGCGATGCGGCTGCATTCTGTATTACGGTACAGAGCGGCTGTGTAATAGCAAGATACAGTTGCCTGATATCTCCTGTAAATGTTGGCATCAGACTCAAAGGGAAGCAAATAGGTGCTTCGTCTGCATGAATACATATATTGCATTTGTAGTGTAGGCCAAAAGAAGGATACGTTTGTCAAGTGTCTAGAAATTATACAATGTTAATCAAAGAGAACCTGTTATGTTCACCATGGGTAGACTTACACCATGATGGATATTTCTTCAAAGTTATAACGGTATAAATCGACTGATATATGTGCTCCTATGGAGATGGCAGTTTTGGGCCATATTGACAGCCCTGGTCGGATCGCAACCAATTGTGGCGATCCAATCAGCTTTCGTTCTAAGGAAAAAGTTCACTTTAACTCTCTTAAAAGTAGGTTGAATCTAATTCATACTCCTTAACTAAAAAACTTCAGAAAACTTAGTAGTACGACTCCCCTAACTATTAAACTTGGTGTAATTTGACATTAAACTTGGTGTAATTTGACACCCCCAGTGGTTTTGGAGGACGGTTTTGTTGACGTGACGCTTCGACCCGATCCAACCAGCTTACTCGGCATGTAAGACCCACGTGTCAGTGTCACATTTTCTTCTTCCTTCTCCTTTCTTCTCTCATTCTTTCTCCCCTCTCCTTTCTGCTACCACGGCGGCGATGAGAGACCGGTCGGCCCAAACAAAGGCGCGGGTGACAGAGAAGCTAGTGCCCAGCGCGACCAAGGCGGAGCGATGGCTGGGCGGCCTCGAGGAGGAGCGGCGTTGCGGCAGTAGGACAACCTTAAGACAGAGCGCGGCGCGTCCCAAGGCGGAGCGACGGTGTGGCCTTGTCCAGTTGACATTAGACCCCGAACACGACGGGGAGAGGAGCAAGGCGGCGATTGGCGGGAGAGAAGCAAGGCGACGGTGTCGTGTGGTTGTCGTCGCTACCGGCTGCTGATGCGACGACTGCACCGGCTGCATTTGTAGTGTAGAATCAAATATGGTTGATTTATATTTTATGTGATGAAACATTGGTGATTTGTGATATTTTATGTGCGGTCAAACCGGCCAGGCATGACCGGTCAAACCGGGTGTTTTGCGATATTTTATGTGGCGGTCAGACCGGTCAGGCACGACCGGTCAGACCAGAGGTATGCACACGGTCAGACCGACCGGCTCACAGTCTGATCGGCAGGACTCCTGTTTGCTTTTGGATTCGGTTTATCTTTTCGGTTGCGGATTGTTTCTTCGTGGATTTGATTTCTAGATGGTTTTTATGCGTATGGTTACTGTTGTTATCCTAATGTGAGTAAAGTTTGGACAAACTTATGCTCAGAATACGGTTTATTTGTCATATATGTGCAGGTATCGCTTGAGGCCTCGGGATAGTGTTGCCGGTGATGGGTTAGAGTCGACTTGGAAGTAGACGTCTAGAGATAAGAGATCATGCAGGATACTAAAAGGTTAGAGGATAATGCACGTGGAAGATGGAGAATTCATATGGTATACGAGAGGAATCGTGTGCGTATGGAAAGAGGAGTCGAATTTGGAAGGGAGTCCGGATTTGGGAAGATGGATTGAGATAAGGAAAGGGATGAGTTGGAAGCTTGCAAGAGTGAGTTTTCTATGTGGATTAGGAGTCCTAATTCGTGAGGAATTCGTGGACCTACTTTATGTATAAATAGAGAGGGAGGGTGTGCCTCCTATAAATTGATTTGCAAGAAAGAAAGTTGAGAGAATAGCTAGGGTTTCGAGTTAGGTCGATATTTTGATGAGGAGTGCTGTTGTTGCACTTTGTAAACACTTTTAGATGCAATAAAGTCAAAATAGTTTGATCTACTTCTTCGAGAGTTCATCTACTGATGTTTTCTGGGTCCCGACGGTCTGATCGCAGGTGTACGAGTGGTCTGATCGACGGGTTGTGTCACATACCCAAATTTTAGGGTCAAAGAATTTCTGTCAAAATCATATGACAGTGAAGTTTTTCAATTTTGTGAACCAAATTTTTTTTCATTTCTAACTTAAGTAGACGACTTCAACTTAATGCATGATTACAAATTTGAGAACAAATAAAAACTTTTTCATTTCCTGACTTAGAGCATAAAAAGCCATCAAACCTAAGTGCATACTTGTGCATAATCCATGCTTTGGCTTGAGTACTTTTGTGCTATTGGATTTTGGTTTTGCTTTTCATAATAAGACGCATAAGCATAGCCTACAAGATTAAAATTCACCAAAATGAGCCTACAACTGATTTTGGGTGCTAGCATGTGAACATAATTATATAATTCAAAGTTCACCACCTCAGCCCATGAGAAAATTTAATATGAACCCAAAGATTTATAATGGGTGCATGCACATAGAGTAAACACCTAAACCTAGGAGATTATCCTAATTGTCTAGAATATTCCATATTAGGAAAATCATGAGAAAATTCATGAAGGTTTAAAACACTAAATCCAACCCAGTATAATTTTGGTGAAATTTAATAACTAATTTTGATGCCTTAAACAAAATGGAGAAAAACAGTCAAGTAATAGGACAATTAATAACCCTACTCGGCTAAAATAACAATTTGCGTAAAAGATCATTAAAATGCATATAAGTGCACATGTAAAATAATTTATTCAAATACTAGGTTAACTAAAATGAACAAATATAATTTTTATAGAATTTTTCCTCACTGTTTAGACCCTCTAAAAATTCAAACAAGAATCAAATTAGCCCATAAATTATTTTTATGGGAACAAACCACAAATTATTTTTGAATGCAACCAAATAAAATGGAACCTAGGAATGATAATCTACCTCCAGTAAAAATTTCACTAATTTACCATGTCCACAGATTAAGGCCATGTTTAGTTGTAGATTTTGGGTGTAAACTTTACACCTAAAAAATTTTGGATGTAAAGTTTACACCCAAGAGTGGTGTTTAGTTCTCTCTGTGTAAATTTTTTGAGATGCTATAAAAATACATATTTACCCCCACTCTCTCCTTCTCTCCCCCGTGCCTCCTTCCTCCACGCATGTCCGACCCGGCGCTCATCCGCGACATCAAGCGCGCCGTCACCATCCCGGTCATGGCCAAGGCTCGGATCGGGCACTCGTGGAGGCCCGGATCCCGGAGGCCATCGGCGTGGACTACGTGGACGGAGCGAGGTGCTCACCCCGCCGACCACGCCCACCACATCAACAAGCACAACTTCCGCGTCCTCTTCGCTCGCGGCCGCCGCGACCTCGGCGAGGCGCTCCGCCGCATCCGCAAGGCGCCGTCATGATCCGCACCAAGGGCGAGGCCGGCACGGCAACGTCGCCGAGGCCGCCCGCCACGTGCGCTCCGTCATGGGCGAAATCCGCGCTCCGCAACATGGACGACGACGAGGTCTTCGCCACGCCAAGCGCATCGCCGCGCCCTACGACCTCGTCATGCAGACCAAGCACTGGCCGCCCCCGTCGTGCGGTCGCAGCTGGCGGGGTGGCCACCCGCCGACGCGGCCCTCATGATGCAGCTGGCTGCGCGGCTCTTCGTCGGCTCCGCATCTTCAAGAGCGGCGACCCGGCGGCCTCGGCGGATGGATGCGGCGGACTCGGCGGATGGATGCGGTGGCCTCGGCGCGGACTCGGCGGATGGATGCGGCGGATACGGGCGGGAAGAGCCCGTCGGGAGTACTGTGTAGGCTGTGTAGGGCGGTGGGCAATCACATTTCCCCAAAAAATTTTACATCTTTTTTGCTCTCAAACCTCCCAAATCCAAAAACTTTACAAGCCAACTTTACACCCATCTGTTTAGTTCCAAAAACCCAAAAAGTGACCAAAATCCCAAAAGTTTACATAACTTTAGATGAACTAAACAGGGCCTAAATTATTGAGCTCCAAAGTTTAGGGAGAGAGAAATACCCTGAAAATCTCTTTAATCTATTTTCACTTGTGTTCCTTCCCATACCCCTCTCCCTTGCCTAGCCTATCACGTATTGGACCCACTTGGCATCCACTTGAGCTTGCTCCACCTAGGTACAATGTGCCCCACCGCTTGGAAGATGCCAGAGAAGAAGGGGGACAGCAAGAACACGTGTCAGCATAGATACAAACCTCCTAGGTCACCACTGCCAGCACGACCTTGATAATTTGAATAACTACTTCGCCACCGTGACCATCATCTCTCCCTCATTACGTTCCACAAAGAAAACAAGAGAGAACACCTCGGAATCGCCACGAACGAGCTCTACATGTCCATCTACCGCAAGTGTTCGATGGCCTTCATCATTGATCCAGTGAGTTTTGTCGCAAGCTAACCACGGAAACATGATCCTCTCTCCATGCCTAACACATCCATGCCCTTCTTCTCCCACCTTGCACAGGTCATGTCCACGGTGCTGCGGTCACCATCACCGTCAACGCCGGTGTGCCGCCACGCGTTGCCTTCTCACTGCTCGGCTAGAATCTGGTCGAACCGCTTGGCAGCCGTCATCGCCACCTTACCAGGAGCTCGCTGCCCTAGCACGCGAAGCTATGAAGTCCGAAGATGCTAGATCGACGTCGTCTTCCTCCGCTCCGGCCACCGGCCATTCCCGATGAATACACCCTCTTCAGTAAGTTAGGGTTCAATTCCTTGTGCATTCTTCTCACTAGGAACCCCACTGAGCTACTGGACATCTTCTCCTAGCAGCGCATCGACCAGAGCAAGCCGTCGCTGAGAAGCCGACGCCATCCATCATCACCGGGCCATTTTCGCTGTCGTCACTGTCGCCTGTGCCTCGCCAAGTCACGTACAAGTTTTGTTAAGCATCCAAGAACCTCTAGGGAGCCTATGCATGCGAGTTTGGCACAAATCGAGCCGTAGCTCCATACAGCTCATCACCCCGAAAACGGCCGCCGCTCGCGCCATCACTATTGTCGATTCCGGCCATCTCCAAAGATGAAACCACCACCGACAGGTCCGCAAGAGAACCATCTTTATTTTATGTTTTGGATGCATAGGCCGAGAAGCCGTAGTTTGCCGTCGGCACCGCCGTCATGCCCGCCGGTGGAAGAGGACCCTGCTCCTGCTGTTGTTTTTCCTCGCCCGTGCCTATGACAGGTGGGTCCCACTCGTTTGAGTAGTAGGGTATAAAGAATGGTAGGGTTTGTTTTGTAAATATTCTTTCAGTAACCTGTGGACCCATGGACTCTTATGTAAATAGACTGAAACATAGGGACTCTTAATGAAAAGGTTATAGGCATGTGCCTAAAACATTAAATTTTGAACAGGAAACCAGCTAAACTTGTAAAATCCATATAAAATCCAATTTAACTCATTTTGGGGCGAAACAAATTTGTATGAACTCATTTGGTAATGAACTTTAATTTAGAACTATAAAACTTGACACTTGGAGTGGAAATTTAGTCTCAAAATTTAAATAAAGAAAACACCCATAGAGCTTGAATAAACTTATAAAATAAGTAGGAAATTCAATTCAACTCATTTTAGGCAAACTTAAATCATTCCTCAACTCACACTCTCTATTCATGAAAAATAAAAACATAAGGTAACAAAACATATGGTTATCTTGTACCAAATACCATTAAAATTATTTACATTAAAATGATAAATTTAGGGATTTATACAAAATTCATTTTAATTTCTTTTTAGAAAACTCAGGTTGTGTAGAATAATCAATATACCTACTTTTACTTTCCAAGTATAAAATAAAAATATGTACCTACTGTGTAGTAAAACCTCTTAAATAATTAAATAAGGAATAGATAACTTAGGGCACACCTTAACTTGTAAAATTTGTAAAATTTGTAGAAAATTCAGTTTTAATCCTTTTGAAGTGAACTAAGTCTCTATAAAACCAACAAGTGATGAATTTTAATTAGTTTTAATTAGGTAAAATAAAATATGACAACTCATATAATAAAAATATTAATAAACTTTAAATTAATAACTAAGGTACCATTCATTATAGTAGTAGTTGAGCACCATATGTATATAAATGTAAAAATATAAATATATGAACTTTAGCTCCAAATAAATCTAATTAAAATTTCTTGAACCAGTGAGGCCATAGTTTCAACCCCATTCACTAAAATTTAGAGCACTTAGCTCATATAACACTATCTAGGTTAATATGCTAAGAAACTAACATAGAACACCCTCTAGCTTACAAAATATGTGGCAGTACAATATAAAGAAATATGAACTAAAGTTAAATTGGTTAACTAAATTATTCATTATTGTATATCTCTAGCAAATAAAACATGTCCTGAATGAACAGATCCTAAGTTAAATACATATAGACCGCTATATGTTTAGGACACGTTATAAACTGTAAAACCCACAGGAAATTCATAAAAGCTCTAAAAATTATGAAACCAAATGTGTTAATATTAGAAAACACACCTATTCACCTCTGATAAGTCAAATTAATAAAAATAAAATTATATAAACATTGTCCAAATATCACCTAATTCTATACCGCTACGTCCCGATAAAATTTCTAAAAATCATAACTCCTAAACGGAATAAGATAAAATAAAAAAATTTCACCTAAATTCACTTAGATCAGTACCTACCAAATATAAAAAAAATCATGCATTTTAGATCATTTTGGATTTTTTCCTATTTTCGGTATTTAATTGCATATCATGTATTTTGTTTAGATGATTGCATAAACGGTGATGAAGTGGATTGGGTGCTAATATTTCTTCAGACGAAGGCAAGTTCATGCCCTTCCTTTGAACACTTTGAATCCTATGTTTTCGGGCTAAATGTTTTGTTTGTAAAGTTGCTTGCGTACTTTACCCTATCGACACTTTTAAAACTATAATCTGTAGTTATGTCCTGAAAATGCATGAATCCTTTTTTGAAAATTATTTCCTTTGCTGGTTTGAACCTTAGGACTAATTGGAGTTCTTTAATTGTGCTCATATGACTATGCTATGTTTTTGTAAAATGCAAATGCTTAGCCTTGCGTAGTGATGAATAAAAACATGGTTATGGATCACTTACTGTATTTTATGAAGACCTTTTTGGACATTTTGAACATAGGTGAACCTCTAAATATTTGTGAAACAAAATGAAATAAAATGTGATTTTAGACTTGGGCGGCAAGTGGCATGCAATTGATGTATTTGTATGCCGATAGGGGGAGTGTTCGCCTGAGTCAATTAAGGACTGAACTATATGTCATTCATTATGTTTATCGTATATCCACATATGCTAGTATAGGATAGTCTTAGCTGATTAATCTAGTTAGCACCTAGCCTTGCATTATGGTAGGCCGAAGTGTATGGGTTCGGATAACCCAAAGGAACTTCCTATTTACCCTGTTGTGGTAGCTTAGGCGACTAAGTCTGTCCAATACAACTGTATTGTGCCACGTGCGTGGGTTCCTGTCGTGTCCGCCACCATGGTGTTAAGTTAAGACGTGGGCCCGCCACTTAATGGTTCTAGGT
The DNA here is from genome assembly GCA_019925245.2 of Oryza australiensis. Classification (NCBI taxonomy): domain Eukaryota; kingdom Viridiplantae; phylum Streptophyta; class Magnoliopsida; order Poales; family Poaceae; genus Oryza; species Oryza australiensis. The sequence goes on from JAIFGZ020000113.1 coordinate 448,103, forward strand.
CATATTCCAGTATGCCTAGGATGGAGGAAACATATATCGTGCTGATGCAAGGCTAGGGATTAAGTAGTGTAAAGACTTCATTATGACCTCTAGACCACATTCAACTTGAAGAGTGTGGTAGTGCATCGTGAGCACAAAACAAACTAGAGTGTTCATATGTCACAACCTGATTTTCGTTCGGGATTAAAAATCATTAAATAAATCATTTTCCATAAATTAAATAAAAAGGCAAAAGAAAGTTATCAAGTTAAAGTATTAAGGAAATTAAAATTTCCTTTAAAACTCATGGTTGAAAATATTTTTGAAATACAATCCATGCCCTAAAGTATTCTCTGACATTTTCCGTGAAATTTTGGAGCTCCAGAAATAATTTTTAATGATACAAAGAGCATTTCAGTAATTATTTAATAAATAAATTAATCACTAAATGGTCTGGTTATATTTTTATTAAATACTTTGAGTGTTCATCTATTTTTAATAATTTTCTTGGAATTATTTGAGCACCGGAAGTATTTATAAAAATTCAAGGATTATTTATGCGATTAATTTAAAAGAAAAACAAATTAAATTTTCTTCCTCCTGTTCTCGGGCTGTTTTCAGCCCAATTCCTTGAAAGTCCACTTTGCCTCCCTGCCCGCACGCGCCTCCCTTCTCTGCCGTCTCCCCGGCCGCCCAAAGGGCCGAGGCCCGTCTCTCGCGCGCGCCCGCCAAAGTCCATCCGACTCCCTCCCTCTTAGAGCCAATGATAAGTGGGGCCCACCTGTCATCCCCGTCCTCCGGCCGCACCGCCATTGCCGTCGCTACCCGCACCTCCTCGCCGCGAACCTCGCCCTCCCCGCGCGCATTCAAGCCGCCCTAAAGCCACGCAATCAAGCCGTCCGGCTTCCCCTTAATTTCCCAAATCCCGCCGCCTTAAATCGCCACATTTGCTCACCGCTTTAACGCCGCCGAACGCCGCCTCCACCGTGATTTCCACCGTCCTCGGCCACCCTCACCTCTCCCCGCGCCTATGAAAACCCTACCCGACCACCCTTCCCCCTTTTCCCCCAAGCCCCGAGCCCGCCGAGCTCCCTAGCGCTGTTCCCGCGTCTCCCCTCTCTCCGCCGCTCACCGCCACTTCTCCGGCCGCGTGCCACCGCCGTTCCCGAGCCCACCACTAAGCGCCACGGCCGCCACCACCTCCCATGCATCACCCCGCACCCCGCTCTTCGGCCGCCATTTCCCGCCGCCGCGCCGCTCCCCAAGCCGCACCGCCTCCTCCATCGGCTCCGCTACGCCCTTCCGAGCGTCGGCCGCCTCGGCCGTCGCCAATCACAGCGGACGCCATCCGCGCTGTCATCCGCCCGGCCTCCGCGCGCTCGCGCCGCCTACGCCGCGTTGCCTTTCCGCCGCGCTCGGTGAGCCGCCTCCCTCTTCGCCTTTCCACCTCCTCGCCGCCGTCGCCGCCGCCACGCCGATGGCCGCCGCCGGCGACCATCGGGCGCCGCGTGCGCATTACCCAGCCGTCGCCGCCGTCGTCGGCCGTCGTCGGTCGTCGTCGCCTCTTAGCCGCCCGATCCGCCTCGTGGCGAGATCGTGGCCATCCATTCGGCCACCCGCGTGGCTGCCGTGTCGGCGCCACGTGTGCACCACGTGGCATGCCCACCCGTGGACCGCCGTGGGCTTGGTCCACGGTGGACCGGCCCATGGACTCGCACCATTGCCCCCGCTAACGTGAGCCCTTGGCCGCCGACGCCGCCGCTGGCCGCGACGCCGCTTGCCGCCGACGCGCACCTCGGCTGCCGACGCGCATCAACATTTTTCCGTTCAAAAATAATTAAAAATTGCGCAATAAATCTAATTAATTTCGAGAATTCATTTAAATGGTCCAAAACTTCAAAATTCATATCTAATTCATATGAACTCCAAATTGGGCCATTCAAATTGCAAAATTTATCTAAAATTGAGCTCTACATGTTGGTTTACTTTTCATGCAATATTATTTGGTTTTTATTAGGGTTTTTCCCTCGTTTTACGTGCCAACGTGTAGTTTCCGTCGTTTCGGAGTTCATGCTCGTGAAGAGTTCGGAAGTTGGTTGGAAGAAGCAAGGCAAGTCATACTCCCCTTGAAGCATATTGAACCTATTTTTACAAATGTTTTACTGTTTACAAATAAAATTGCATTGTTTTGCTAATTACATGAAATAATGGGATTACCTATCTGCTTGCTTGTGCCTTACCTCTTGATATCCGTCGTTTGTCAAACATTGGGTGATAATTTGACTAGCTTTAGTCACTTACGTGACTTTTGCTAGAATTATATGCTTAGCCATGCTTTATTACTACTAGCTCACTAAATGGGATAATCACACTATCTATAATTAGTTCAGATGAGCTGCTAGCTCGGAACACCTGGCCATATCTTTTTGGTCATAATTATCCTAACTAAAATATGACTAAATGGTGGGCTGTATGTGCATGGTTTTGGCTTGTCGCACCCATGGCAATTAAGGACCGGTTCATGGGAAACCCCTCGAAGACTTACAGTGCTTATCACAAGCAAGAATGGGCAACTGCTGGATCCGTAGTATAGCTTTTCCCTAGCCAACGATCCCCGGCAAGGGTGAGCGTGATGAAGTTTCAGTCGGTCCCGGTATAAGGGTTGCTGGGCTGCCAGATTCACCGAGGCACTCGGGGGGCTGCCCACGTCCCAGGGTCTGGGAGTGGGGGCCAAACCTTGGTGTGGTTTGCTTGGTTAGGAGGAGTTATGCTATAGGTCTTGTCACGATTCCCCTCTTTGCAGTATCGTGGCGATACTTCGGGGGCATGACAACATGTGTGGAATCGTGTCTTGTGGGTAAAGTAGCGCACCTCTGATCAGAGTAAAAACTATTCGAATAGCCGTGCCCACGGTTATGGGCGATCGACCAGCTTCACCATGATTAGTCCCATCCTTAATAAATTGGCTTAATAATCTGGATTAGACCAGGTGGGAATTGGTTGGGCCTGTTCAACGTGGGGATAACGTTGTTCAGTGGAGGATTAATATTGATCTAACTACTCAACAGTTTTCCCAGTTTCCGAAATAAAGTGTTTTGCAACCGCCTTTCCACAAAGTAGCCCCAAGCCTCTCCTTGCCTTCCCTCTCATTTCTTCATTCCTTGGTGTGGCTTGTTGAGTACGTTGGTTGTACTCAGCCTTGCAAATTCTTCCCCCTTCAGAAGTGTAGTGCTTCTGAGTTGAAGACGGTGTTAGAGGACCAAGGCTCAGACCCCAGTTGAGTTTGCCTGTAGAGTGGAGCTGAGCCCCACTAGGATCGTCTTTTCTCGCTGTCGCTGCTTTCTTTCGAGTGCGAGGACTAAGTGCCTCTTTTCCTGTAAGTATTTATACGTTTTATTTATATGTATGGACCTGTGTATTGATTTGTCATTTTGTGTACCCTGGTTGATGCCTGGATAGGGATTAAATACATAAAATAGTCTGGAAATTCGGGTTTGAATTTCTAGGCGTGACATTATATCATGTGGGTAAAGTTGTACAAACTCTGCGGAGTTATAAAAACTAATCGATTAGCCGTGCTCACGGTCATGAGCGACATGATGATATGCTATGGATATAATTTTGTGTTTTCCAGAAGTGTTCTTGGAACTAAATGTTTTGAGCTAAATGCGATGTTGTTTTATGTGATACAATTGCCTTACTCTCCGACGTGTGTAAAATCGTGGTACTTATCTACTTAATTATGTTGTAATCATGCCATGTTTAGTGAAGTTTTACACATTGTCAGAATTCCTTCCTTAAATTATGTTACAAATGGCTTGTGAACTAAAACATGCTTTATGTTGAAAATTGAGACCACAAGTAGCTTTTCCTTTGAATTAGAGCCTTCATGCATGTAAGTTTGATTGTGTGCTTGCCAGTACATTAACTTGTTTAATGTACTGACTCTTGCTATTAAAATATCCATTTTGTGCGCACCTAGACTTAGTTTTGAGAGTTGTGGAAAATTGATTGCTTCTTCTAGGTCTTGAACTTAATGGAGTAAACTTCTAGTCGGTGTGCTTGAGGGATTAGATAATCAAGCTTTCGCTGTTCTCTGATTTATATATTTATTTGGACGGACGACCTATGTAATCAATAAGTTGATGTAAATCTTTAATTACCTTTCATCTTAGAAGTATTAGCTTTGTAGGACCATGCTTGAGATGAAAGTGTGAAGCTAGCGCATATCCTGGGAGCTAGATTCACATGAGTAAGAGTTAAGGTTATTTGAGATGTTGTAGATCTTTAGCCATTTCTGTCAAGTCTTCTGAATGTGTAACACATCCGGTCGCCACTTTCGAGAGGTTTGATGGGCACATCTCAGGCTGAAGTTGACTGGCAGGCTAAAGGCCCAGCAATGTCTCCAATATCATTCTCTCGGGACATCGGACATTTCATTATGTTTGTTAAATGATTTGAGTTGATTCACTACATCTTGCAAACATAATGAGAGGATCGGGTCGTCTCCGACAGGTTGCGACGGCAGTCCAACCGGAGGTGACACGGCGGCCTGACCGGCCAGGAGGGACGGTCTAACCGGTGGTTATACGACGGTGTGACTGGCAGTGACTTTGACAGCTACAGTTCGATTTTGTTTTCTAGATTGATTTCGCTGGTGAGAGATAATCTTTTAATTCCGCAAAAGATTTTTGGGTTTTGGTTTTTTCTATCATTCACCCCCTCTGGTAGGTTTGTTTACTCTGTTTCGATCCTACAAGTGGTATCAGAGCCTCGTTCTTGATTTGATATTGCTTTTCTAATCTATTTGTCATGGCTGAAAAGTGTAGACCCCTGTTTTCGGAACGGGAATCATTCGTGTTCATAGTACCATTTCCCTGGATCGAGTAGTTTGGTACCCACGAAATACAGTACTAAATTATCAGGTACAAAGTACACGAATAGTCTTACACCAAAAGTATTACAATAATAGGCCCGAAGGAAATATCATTATATGTAGGACCTACTGGTCCGGATACAACCAAAATCAGAGATTAGATAAGATAACAGACGGAAGGCAACGGCATGTCGATCACCTACAGGCAACGACTGGGGACAGACCTATTGCGCTCCATTGTCTTCATTCATCCTGGTAGTAGGCATACGGGTCCTCCAGATCTTCCACGCCTACATATGTAGGTTTGTGTGTATAGCAAGGGTGAGTACCCAATGTACTCAACAAGCCAACATGGAATGATGCACATGATAGGGTCATTCAAAGGATGGCTATGGTTTATTTGCATAAAGCCAATTTTCGTAAATCATTTCACAAACCTATCATCTAGCCAAGTCAAGCTTTAGTTCCAGAGTGTATTAAATCGGCGACGGTTCTGTCTGCCATCCATCGTGATACCAAGGATGGTTTCCCGCCTCCAGGTCGTCATGGTTTTCTGGGGAGTCTACCCCCTTCTCGCAGTTCGAGCAGAGGATCCCTCAGCACATAAAATCATCATGCATGCCCAATCCATCAGTTTAAGTTTTTATGAGTCTACCCACGGGAGAAACCTGTCACGTTGCTCATTATTCACGAGCACGGCTATTCGAATAGATTAATTTACTCACACTGCAGTGGATGTAAACTTTACCCGTACTACGCAACTGCCCATTGAATGAGCCTACATCCCTCTATATGGGACGGTCACGGCAAAGCCTTTCGATAACCTCACTTTGGTAGAACCCGCTCCATGAACTTAAACCCTCATGCACTCTAGCCGTCGTTTTCTAGCGGTGAGAGGAGTTCTGGCGTTCCCGGGGTAAGAGAAAGACTTGCTCCATCTTTGATCTTTCGACCTTCATGTTCCTTTCTTCATGTCTTCATTTCTTCATGTTGATCGCATGCCCGATCTCTGCCTAGGTACCGACCAGTGGTAAACCCCCACCGGTAGGCCCTTAACTTACGTCCAGGTACCCACCAGTGGTGAGCCCCCCACCGGTAGGCCCTTACCTCAACGCCTATACCTGAACCACTATGCAGGGATACTACCTCCGCTCGGCTATCTACTCCGCTAGGTCTATACCCATTCGAGAAGTACGGTTGTACTGGCTCGTTCCAGGTTATAAGTCTCATGGCTCGGTCCTTAATCGACCAGGGACGGTTTTTGCCTTTACCGGAATCCACCCAAATCCATCTGTCCGTCCCAGTCTAAAAACATTGGTTTTGTACTTTTTATTTTTTCATCAAAACTATTTTCATCATGATCAAGGCAATGTGGCGCTCATGTCTCTACATGCCGTATTCCAACTACCTCCCTTAAGATAGTTGCCCAAGCATGAAGCTTCTTTGTAAAATCATGAGTATGCACGAATCTAATATAAGCATGGCTAAGCATTTCACCGAAGATATCCTCTGGTTATATCACATCGAGGGTTACAAGGATTATATCTAAGGGTAATCAATTTCAAGGCATGGTATATCATGCATAGATATTCATTTGTGTATAGCATGCATGTTTGAAGTTTAAATCAACATCATTTCGCAAAATAGGATCAATATGTTCAAAGGGAAGTGTTGACTTGCCTTGCTCGCACGCTTGTTGGACGGGGTCTTCACCGTAGTCAGTTGACTTGCCTTGCTCGCAGAATAGCTCCCTCGCTTGCTATCCGTACGTGCGAAAAATCAATTGAATTCGATCGGAATTCAATAAAATTACCAAGAGATCGAAAAGAACCATAAAAATGACTCCAAATATTTAGCCTAAAATTTTAATCGAGTTTGGGTGAGGGTTTTGGGATGAACTCCGATTTAAAGAGCGAGTTTGGAATTTTTAGGGTTTTCGCAAAATACCGATCTAATTGATTGAGGTGATAAACTTAAAAAGGTGTTGATCAAAAGAATTGATATTCAAAGTTTTGGAGGTCCGAATACCAAAGGAATATATTTTTAATGGCAAAAAAAAATAGACAAACTCCGAGTAAAAACCACGCGAGAACGAGATCTCCGAAATTTCTATTTTGAATTCCAAATTTGCACAGAGAAATACACAAGAAAACAATATATTTTTGCCCAAATATTTTCCCAAATATTTCCCAAAAGTTTTTTCTAATTTTTCTGGATTTTACCTAATTTTTCCTATTTTTCTCTTTTCCTTTTCTTTCTTTTTCTTTTTCTTTTTTTTTTCCCTCCTTTTCTTTTTCTTTCCTTTCCTTCCTCCTTCTTTGTTTTGCGCGCCTCTCTGTTTGGCCGGCGTCGCAAGGCGCAAGGGGAGGGAAGAAGAGAGAGAGAGAGAGGGGGGGTTGGCTCACGGCGACGCGGCGGTGACGGCGGCGCGGCGGCGCAAGGTGGCGCGAGGCGAGGCGACACGGCGGCGGCTCCCGAGGGCGGCGGCGTGGCTGCGCGGCGGCGCAAGGCGAGGCGAGCGCGCGCGCGAGGGGAAGAGGGAACGGGAGGAGTGTGTGGGAGAAATGGAGGGCTCGCCCCATCTTATAGCCGACCGGCAGGAGGGAAGTGGGGGTCCGACGGGCGAGCGGGCGGCGCGGCAACGCGCGGACGGGGCGGGCGGCGGGCGCGCGCGGCGGGGCAGCGCGGCGCGGCGGGGGCCTGTACGGCGTGGCGTGGCGCGGGCGCGCGGGCGGGTCGCGCGAAGACGGCGAGATACGGCGTCGAACACGTGTTGCGCGATGAACAGTGCCAATTTCTAATTTCCGATTTAATTTCCTATTTTCCCATTTCTTTTTCCTTTCACCTCTAAAATTTAAAATAAAATCTAGCACACCCAAAATTAAGTTGTAAAAACCTTTTCACCCACTTTTATTAGTTTAAAAATATATTTTATATATTTAATTTAATTCTTTTCTAATTTCAAGGAAATGTGTCTTTAATTCATTCTAAACCTCATATATATCCTTTAAAAATATTTACTCACTCATTTTGCTCACTAATTAATATTACTCCACCACAAAAGTAATGTTTTGAACCAAAGTATGTTTTTACAGTATATTTTGTAAATCCACCACCCTTTTCTATTTTATATTAAAATTCCCAACTCTATACTTCGAAATTTTTCTCCCCACGGAAATTCAAATCATTTTGTTTTTCTCAAACATCAAGATGAATCACTCTCTTCTAAATTTTATGCAACAAAGCTGGCAAATAAGAAGCAATAAACACGACGAGATGCAATAAACCAAAAGTTTTTGTGAGTTCCGATTTTTAATTCCCAGTTTCAAATTCTTCAATTTTCAGGGTGTTACAAACCTACCCTCTAACAATAAATCTTGTCCCTGAGATTTCTTATCGTTCGCGGAATAGGTTCGGGTTTCAAAAAGTCTTCTTTTTCCCACGTGGCTTCGTCTTCAGTGTGGTTGCTCCATTGCACCTTGTACATTCGCCACGTCTTGGTCCTAGTCTTCTTCTCGGCTTCGTCCAAAATCTTCACAGGGTGCTCGGGTTATGTGAGGTCTTCGCTGATAAGGACGTCTTCCGAGGGAATTTGCTCTTCCAGTACTCGCAAACATTTCTTCAGTTGTGATACGTGAAAGACAGGGTGTACATCGGAAAGATTTTCCGGCAGGTCCAGTTGATAGGCCACTTCGCCTCTTCTGGCGCTTATCGGGAAAGGTCCAACATATCTTGGCGCCAGTTTTCCTTTGACCTTGAACCTCTTGGTCCCTCTTAGTGGCGAAACTTTTAGGTACACACAGTCGCCTATTCTGAATTCCAACTCCCTTCGGCGAGTGTCTGCATAGCTCTTTTGCCAGGACTAGGCTACCTTAAGCCGATCTCTTATCAGACGAACTTTGTCTTTGGCTTCCCTAATGATGTCTGGTCCAAATACAGCTCGCTCACCGGTCTTCGACCACATCAACGGGGTTCGGCATCTTCGTCCAAACAAAGCCTCGTTCGGCGACATCTTCAGACTAGCCTGGTAGCTGTTGTTATAGGAGAACTCTGCATAGGGCAGGCATTTCTCCCAGTCCTTAGTAAAATCCAAAGCACATGCTCTTAGCATGTCCTCAAGGACTTGGTTTGTCCTCTCGGTTTGTCCGTCAGTCTGAGGGTGATAACTAGTACTGAAGGCGAGGTGAGTTCCCAACGCCTCGTGAAACTTATCCCAGAAGTGAGATGTGAATTGGGTACCACGATCTGACACAATCCTCTTGGGTACTCCATGTAGGCACACAATTTTGGACATGTACAGCTCTGCCAATTTAGTGCTGCTATATCGAGTCTTGACCGGGATAATTCGGGCAGTCTTGGTCAGTCTATCCACGATCACCCAAATGGAATCGTATCCTGTAGCAGTTTTGGGTAGTCCTACAAAGTCCATGCCTATTTCATCCCATTTCCATTCGGGGATCTTGAGTGGTTATCGCAATCTTGCCAGTCTCTGATGCTCAGCCTTGACTCGTTGACACACATCGCAAATGGCTACATATTCCGCCACGTCTCTTTTCATGTTGGGTCACCAGTATTCTATTTTTAAATCCTGGTACATCTTGGTGCTTCCTTGGTGTAGCGAGTATGCTGACTCATGGGCCTCCTTGAGGATCAGTCCTCTCAATCCTCCTTTCTCTGTTACGTAAATCCTTTTACGATACCACAAGATTCCATCATTGTCGACTGTGAATTCCTTAGCCAGTCCTTCGGTCATACGTTCCTTGATTAGCTGGATTTCCTCACAATCCTTCTGGGCTTCCTTAATCTGACTTTGTAGGAGAGGTTGTATCTCCAACGAATTCGGTTGTCCATGAGGAATCAGTTGTAGGTTAAGCCGAGCCATTTCTTCTTGAAGTTCGTTGGCCATACATCCCATCCTCAGTTGGTTGCACTGGGCTTTGCGGCTCAAAGCGACAGCTACAACATTGGCCTTACCAGGGCGGTAATGGATTTCTAGGTCATAATCCTTGATTAGCTCCAGCCATCTTCTCTGACGCAGGTTAAGATCTGTTTGGGTAAAGAAATATTTCAAGCTCTTGTGGTCCGTGTATATATCACAGTGGTTTTCGATCAGGTAGTGCCTCCAAATCTTCAAGGCATGCACCACTGCGGTGAGGTGAGGGGGGAAGGAGGGCTTGGGCTGCCCTTTTATGGGCGCGGCCAGAGGGGAGAGGGGGGACCGTGCACGGCATCGACGAAACGTGGCGCGGACGCAAGGGGGTCGGCGCGGCGCGACGGCGTGCGGCGCAGAGCGCAAGGGCGCGCGGCACATGCGGGCGTGGGTCGGCGTGCGGCACGGCGCAGGTCGGGCCGGCGCGGTGCACGCACGAGGGGGTCCGGCGGCGAGGGCGACGCGTGGCGCGGCGGCAGGGAGGGCCGGGCTCGGGCGCGAGGGCGGCGGTACGTGGGCGACACGCGCACGGACGGGCGGGCCGGCGCGCGGCACGGCTGGCGGCGGCACACGCGGCGGCCAGTGCGGGCGCGCGAGGACGGCGACGCGACGCGGCGGCTACGGGCGCAAGGACGGCGGCGCACGCGATGGCTGCGTGCGGTGCGGCACGCAGCAGCGGGAGCGGCGCGGCGGAGTCGGCGGCGGCAGCGCGACGTGTGGCGGCGCGCGGCGTGTGTGCTCGTGGGAAGTGGGGGCCGGGCGTGGCGTGCGGGCACGACGCGTGGCGCGCGGCGGGAGGAGCGGACGCGGTCGAACACGTGGCGGCTCATGAACAGCACCTTTCTTTTTCCCGATGTAATTCCTATTTCTTCCTATTCCTTCTTGCTTTCACTAATAAAATTAAAATATGATTTGATTTAATCATAAATTAAATTTTATCCTATATTTCCAACTCTTTTGTCCACCTTGATATTGCATATTATACATTTCATTTATTTTATTTTCCCTTTTTCAAAATACGATTTTTGATTCAAAATCAACCCTAGGCTTCCCTATATATTTTTTTATAATTTTCATTTATTTAATATTATTTATTTCATTTACTGACTATTAATTCTTCCTCTCAAAATAAGGTTTTGATCCAAAAATTAACTTTTATAATCCCCAGCCCTTTCTATTTATATTCCTTTATTATTTTTATTTCCAAATCTTTATTTTTTTGAAATTTTCTTTCTTTTGGGATTTTTAAATTATTTGGTTTTTTCTCAATCTTTTAGATAGATTTTTCTCTTTATTAATTTTATGCAGCAAAGCTGGAAAATAAGAAGCAATAAACACGTCGAGATGCAAAAATATCAAAAGTTTTTGTAAGTTTTGATTTTTTTTAATTCCCGATTTTAAATCCTCCGATTTTCAGGGTGTTACAAACCTACCCCCTAACAATAAATCTCATCCCCGAGATTTGGGTCGGGTAGTGATTGGGAGTCGGTCGGTATAAACATATGGGATGGATCCATTAGGACTTCTCCTTAGCAAGTTGACGAATAGGTTGGCTGCTTGGGGTGATGCAGGAATCTATCACTGAGTTTCTAAGGGTGGTCCACTTTGATTCTTTGTTTCTGATAACATGATATTGTCAGCTCTTAATCCTTGGGGCATCCTTCAAGCATACAAGGCTTAACATGTCTCTAATTTCCTTAAGTTGTATAATAGACTTGCTGTTTCGAAACTTTAGAGACCTTTAGTTCGTAGATGGATAGTGGTCTTGACATGATTGAGGTCTAGAGATTCCAGTAGGTGGCAAGAGGCTATCTAGAGAAGGTTTTGTTGGACCTAGCTTCAACATAGTGTCCAATCTGAGGATCTAGGGTTATGTCACTCTACCCTCCTAACAATAAGTTCTAGGCTTTTAGGGTAAGGGCTATATCGGCATTTTCAGGTTTGGTTGGCATCTTCACCATCCCTAGATAGAGTCCCAATGCACAAGTTCCTAGCATGTCCTCAAGATCTTGGCTTGTCCTTTTTGGTATATTCGTTGATCTCATAGGCTTTTCTCTCAATCCTCGGGTAGGGATGATTTACTAGGTCGGGTTTTTCGTATCACATCCGAGTGGTTGGATTTCCCAAGTCGTCGTTTGAGCCTTATTTGCTTTTGGGCAGGGTATTGGGAAATTTTTCCTAGGTCGTCGTTCAAGAAACATTAAGGTGGTTTCCTGAAACTGGAAGGGTTGCCTTAAACCTAGGTTAGTCATCCTCGATCCATACTTTATTGAGTCTTGATCCATGGTCATGTTTGTCGGTGAAACTCATGGGGTAGATAAGGTAACTTCTCTCCGTCCACAGTCTAATACCCCTTGGTTCTCAGTTAACTAGTCCATTCTCGAGAATGATGTCTAGGGTCTGGGTTGGCAATACCATAAGATTTGATAGGAATATTATATCTCTGATCCGAATGGGCACACTAATGCATGTGTGGAGTATAGTTATATTTCCCCCAAGTGAATCTACTATCATTGATCTCTTAAGGCCTACCCGATATAGGTTATGTTCTGTGCTTATTCTTTGAGGTTATGAAAGAATGCAAAGCTCCAGAATCAAACAAAGCTTTAATTAGTGCAGAATGGATAGAGAACATACCCATCAGCACGACCTGGTCCTCCTGGGCTTCTTCTGCACGCACGTGGTTCACTTGGCCACGGCGGAATCCGGTGGTAGCATCCTTTGGCTGGGGCGTTCCGAATAGTCTGTGTCCAGGCACAGGGGTAGGGGTTCCTTGTATGGCAACGGCGTTGGCTCCGGTACGGACGGGGGTGTTACACGGCTTAGGGCAGTGATTGGCGAAGTGTCCAAACTCCCCACAGTTGAAGCAGTTTACATTCTTAAGTCTTGGGGTCGCCAAGGTAGGTGTCGGGGTGCGAAGAGGGGTGGCAGGTGGTCTGCTTGCGTTGCCGGGTGCAGAGGGGCGATTGGACGCCGCGATGGCTGGCTTCCAACTTGACGATGTTGCTCCCTTGGGTCGCTGAGATATCCATTGTGTTGGACGGACCAGAGCAAGCCTTCTCTTTTGGTTGTTTTCAACCGTCCTTTGGTCATGCTCAAGCCTCACGACCTTGTTGATGAGGCTTTGGAAGCTGGCGTGGTCCTGACCGATCATCGGTCCTCTCAGCTCGTCGTTCAGTCCTTCGATAAATTTATCCATCTTCTCTTCTTCGTCTGACAGGTCACTTGTGGCATAGAGGGCAAGCTGCGAGAACTTGTTAAGATATTCTTGCACCGAGGTGTTGCCTTGGCTCAACATCCTAAATTCATTCTTCTTCATTCTCATAACCGCGGCGGGTACAAAATTTTCACGGAAGGCAGCCGTGAATTCCTCCCATGTCGTTTCTCCGGCATCTTCAGCCCGAGTCTCTTTGTAGGTGTCCCACCACTCACTTGCGGGACCTTCCAGTTGATTGGTGGCGAAGATGACTCGGTCAGCTTCCCGTACTCGGACGAGAGTCAACTTCTTCTCTATTACCCTCAACTAATCTTCAGCATCCATTGGTTCCTCTGCTGTGGAGAATGTTGGCGGCTTGGCTCGCATAAACTCGCCTAAGCTTGATCCTCTGCGTTGTCCTTGGTTGTTGGCAATGGCTTGAAGCAGTTGGGTCTGTAAAGTCATGACTTCCGCTAGGGTGGAGGGGTTAGGCTCCGGTGGGTTCTCAGTAGCTGCTGAGGCTCTGCGATGGTGTGCCATCTGAGGAATATAGATGAGGTAAGAGATTGGATCGACTAAGGTCATGGTTCTAATCGATTTTTAAGTATCTTCAAGTTGTTTTTAAGTGATCTTTTGCACACAACAAGCATGGTGGAATAAACTCGTTTAAGATATAACATAGAACTTTATATTAGTTCACAGATGTTACATCATAAGGGTACATCGGACTACCATGCACAGTCCCACACAACACAATACAACTAACATCGGTCTAGGGTCTTCATCCATAAAGGGGAAGGGGCACGGTCATTGCTGTCTTAATTCCATCCAAAGCAAGACCAGAGTTGATGCAGACTTCTTGTCTAGTTGTTTGGGCTGCCGCCCGATCTGGGGTTGCCACCTATGGTTGTTGCATTGGCACCGGTAAGAGGAGGGGTGCTGTGTGTCTTGGGGCATTGGTTGGCATAGTGCCCAAATTCTTCACAGTTGAAGCAATTCACATTCTTTTTCATTGGGGCTGCCAGGATAGGTGTTGGAGTGCGAAACGGTGCGGCAGTTGTCCTAGGGCAGTCATTGGCATAGTGCCGTAACTCTCCATAGTTGAAGCAGTGCACATTCTTCCTTAGATGTCGGGGAATCTCCTCAGCATCTTCAGGGGTACACACTGTGCTTGTGATGATCATCCTGCCAGTACCACCTATATTCCATTTTGGTGACTTCCTCTTCTTGGGGTTAGATGGTGGCGAACTGAAATCTTGGCCAGTTGTTTGATTGGATTCTTTATCCTTTCTTCCGTACTGTACCTCTCTCTCGATCGGGGTCCTGGTGTGCTTGTCCCATGTACTGTTTCTTGCTCCATGTCCTTGTTCCATGAAAAAGTAGCGGGGGTCAAGTGTTTCCTTCCATCCTAATGTTGGGTTTGGTGTTACCGCTCTCTGTGGGATTGACAGTATACTTGTGGGAGTGATCAGGGCTTGCGACGGAATGTACCGACGTTGCTCTGGACACGAACCCAGAACTTGCACTAGTTGCTGTTAAAAGTGTCGTTGCATTTGTTGCATCATCATGATCATTAACTATGTCTGGTTAGCCACTACCTGGGCTAAGGTTGAGCTTATAGGAAAAGGAGGTGGAATGTCCGTAGGGTCGCTCTGGGTTGATCCATGAGACTGCTGGGATCTTGATTTACTGTCCTTAGCTCTGCCCATCTATTGTCAGAGAGAAAGAGATTACAAAGAAAGGTTAAGCTCTGGATGAGACCTTATTCTGTGTACTCTCATTGTTTTAGTGGGTTAAACAAACAATCTCCTAAGCTCCAACATGGTCATAGTCCGACATCTATTTTTGAAGATAGCTTAGGGTTAGAGAAAGGTAGTGGTAAAATCAAATGTTTGTAGAGAAATGGGGGTCAAGGGCGTAAGGAAAAACATACTTGTTTTGTGAAAATAGTCTGTATTTTCAAAATAATCCTATGTAGTGATAATTCCCTTTAACCAGCTATAAAGGGGGTGGGGCGCCAGTTGGTCTTATCCTACAGTCGCACTGCTCTGATACCAGCTCTGTAGACCCCCGTTTTCGGAACGGGAATCATTCGTCTTCATAATACCATTTCCCTGGATCGAATAATTTGGTACCCACAAAATACAGTACTGAATTATCAGGTGCAAAGTGCACGGATAGTCTTACACCAAAAGTATTACAATAATAGGCCCGAAGGCAATATCATTACATGCAGGACCTACTGGTCCGGATACAACCAAAATCAGAGATTAGATAAGATAGCAGACGGAAGGCAGCGGCATGTCGATCACCTACAGGCAACGACTAGGGACTAAGACCTATTGCGCTCCATTGTCTTCATTCATCCTGGTAGTAGGCATACGGGTCCTCCAGATCTTCCATGCCTACATCTGTAGGTTTGTGCGTATAGCAAGGGTGAGTACCCAACGTACTCAGCAAGCCAACACGGAATGATGCACATGATAGGGTCATTCAAAGGATGGCTATGGTTTATTTGCATAAAGCCAATTTTCATAAATCATTTCACAAACCTATCATCTAGCCAAGTCAAGCTTTAGTTCCAGAGTGTACTAAATCGATGACGGTTCTGTCTGCCATACATCATGATACCAAGGATGGTTTCCCGCCTCCGGGTCGTCATGGTTTTCTGGGGAGTCTACCCCCTTCTCGCAGTTCGAGCAGAGGATCCTCAAGCACATAAAATCATCATGCATGCCCAACCCATCAGTTTAAGTTTTTATGAGTCTAGCCACGGGAGAAACCTGTCACGTTGCTCATTATTCACGAGCACGGCTATTCGAATAGATTGATTTACTCACACCGCAGTGGATGTATACTTTATCCGTACTACGCAACTGCCCATTGAATGAGCCTACATCCCTCTATATGGGACGGTCACAGCAAAGCCTTTCGATAACCTCACTTTGGCAGTACCCGCTCCATGAACTTAAACCCTCATACACTCTAGCCGTCGTTTCCTAGCAGTGAGAGGAGTTCTGGCGTTCCCGGGGTAAGAGAAAGACTTGCTCCATCTTTGATTTTTCGACCTTCATGTTCCTTTCTTCATGTCTTCATTTCCTCATGTTGATCGCATGCCCGATCTCTGCCCAGGTACCGACCAATGGTAAACCCCCACCAGTAGGCCCTTAACTTCCGTCCAGGTACCCACAAGTGGTGAGCCCCCCACCGGTAGGCCCTTACCTCAACGCCTACACCTGAACCACTATGCAGGGATACTGCCTCCGCTCGGCTATCTACTCTACGGTCTATACCCATTCGAGAAGTACGGTTGTACTGGCTCGTTCTAGGTTGTAAGTCTCATGGCTCGGTCCTTAATCGACTAGGGACGGTACTTGCCTTTGCCGGAATCCACCCAAATCCATCCATCCGCCCCAGTCTAAAACGTTGGTTTTATGTTTTCATTTCTCCAACAAAACTTATTTCATCATGTTCAAGGCAATGTGGCGCTCATGTTTCCACAAGTCGTATTCCAACTACCTTCCCTAAGGTAGTTTCCAAGCATATAGCTCTTTGTAAAAGTATGAGTATGCAAGATTCTAGTATAAGCATGGGTAAACATTTTACCGAAGATATCCTCCGGTTATATCACATCGAGGGTTACAAAGATTATATCTAAAGGTGAGCAATATCAAGGCATGGTATATCAAGCATAGGTATTTTGTGTATAGCATGCATGTTTGAAGTTTAAATCAACATCATTTCGCAAAATAGGATCGATATGTTCAAAGGGGAGTGTTGACTTGCCTTGCTCGCACACTTGTTGAACGGGGTCTTCCGCGTAGTCGACGCCTGTTTCCTCGGATGCTAATCATACGTGCGAAAAGGAAGGATTGAATTCGTTTAGAATTCAATAAAATCCAATAAAAGCCAAGTAAATTGCAAAAGCAGCTCCTGAGACGAATCTACGGCGTTAAATGAATTTACGTTCGAGTTTGGCTAGAATCCGAATAAGAATGAGCAAATTATGATAAACTGAAGTTTTGCTTGAACCGAATATGATGTGGCATTATATCGATTTAATACATTTTAATTTGAGAAATATTACGCTTGGTGACTCAAAATATAACAATGAAAAGGAAATGGTTAACCTCTAATTTTTATCCAAATTTTATTGGGTTGATAAGCCCTAGGGTTAAAATAATTGGATCTACAAATAATTAGTTAATCTTGAAGCTTAGGCACTATACTAAATAATTTGGATCTTGAAGTTTAGAAAATCCATATATTAAAAATAATATTTGATGACAAGCTATGTCATAAATAATTTCCTAGAATGCTAAATAAATTACGCGATACTTAAGTATCTCCAAATTCATATTTAATAATTAGTCCCTAATTATTTTTGAAATCCAAATTTATTTTCGAGAAAATATATATATTCGCCCATAGATTTTTTTCCTAAATTTTTTCTAATTTTTTCCCCTTTTTTCCTTTTCTTTTCTTTTCTTTCCCTCTTTTTCTCTTTTTTTTCTACTCCTTCTTCCTCTCTGTTTCCTCCTCCTCTTCTCTACCCGGCTCCTCTCTCCCTTATCCCTCTCCTCTCTTCTCTCAGCCGGGGCTGTGCACAAGGACGGCGACGCGGGACGGGTGGCTACGGGGCTTACCGGCGAGGGGGGGCGTCGGCACGGTGGGGACTCCGGCGACGGTGCGGCCTCGTCACGGGAGGGGAAAAACAACAAAAGAAAGCGAGACCGAGGAGGGTGATAAGGGCGGTGAGGTGAGGGGGAAAGGAGGGCTCGGGCCGCCCTTTATGGGCGCGCCGGAGGGGAGAGGGGGACGCAAGGGGGCGGCGCGCGCGGCGGCGTGCGCGCAGAGCGCAAGGGTGCACGGCGCACGCGGGCGTGGGTCAGCGCGTGGCACGGGTGCAGGTCGGGTCGACGCGGCGCACGCGCGGGGGTCCGGCGGCGAGGGCGACGCGTGGCGCGCGGCGGGGGCCGGCTGCGCGGGCGCGAGGGCGGCGGTACGTGGGCGACACGCGCGCGGGGGCGGGCCGGCGCGCGGCACCTGCGGCGGCGCAAGGACGGCGGCGCACGTGGCGGGCTGCGGCGATGGAAGGACGGTGGCGCACGGGCGGCGCGGCGGAGCGCGGCGCGGCAGCGGAGCGGCATGGGCGGGTCGGCGGGCGCGGCGGCGCGGCGACGTGCGGGCGTGTGCGCGCGTGGGAAGTGGGGCTGGGCGTGGCGTGCGGGCGCGCGCGCGCGCGCGCGGCGGAGGGGGTCGGACGCGGTCGAACACGTGGCAGCTCATGAACAGTACCCTTTTCTTTTTCCCGATTTAATTCCTATTTCTTCCTATTCATTCTTGCTTTCACTAATAAAATTAAAATATGATTTGATTTAATCATAAATTAAATTTTATCCTATATTTCCAACTCTTTTGTCCACCTTGATATTGCATATTATACATTTCATTTATTTTATTTTCCCTTTTTGAAAATACGATTTTTGATTCAAAATACTATTATTTATTTCATTTACTAATTATTAATTCTTCCTCTCAAAATAAGGTTTTGATCCAAAAATAAACTTATATTAATCCCCAGCCCTTTCTATTTATATTCCTTTATAATTTTTATTTCCAAATCTTTATTTTTTTTAAATTTTCTTTCTTTTGGGAGTTTTAAATTATTTGGTTTTTTACAATCTTTTAGATAGATTTTTCTCTTTATTAATTTTATGCAACAAAGCTTGCAAATAAGAAGCAATAAACACGTTGAGATGCAAAAATATCAAAAGTTTTTGTATGTTCGATTTTTTTAATTCCCGATTTTAAATCCTCCGATTTTCGTGGTGTTACAAAAGTTTTCAAACAAATCTCATATTTTCCATGGAACTGATTTTGATTATTGGAAGAAAAAGATGGAGTCTTACATAACATCTCAAGGATATAATATTTGGCTAAAAGTTGCACAACCTTATGAAATCCTTGAGGGCATTGATACTCCTGCTCTCAAATTAGATTTTGAAAATAATTCCAAAGCTCGCGATATTATTCTTAATGAAATTTCTCGCTTCGACTTTGATCGTGTTTCGCATCTTGCTACTGCTAATGAGATTTGGAAGGTTTTGAATAATTTTCACACTAGATCTTCAAACATTAAAGAGTTGCGAAAAGACATTTTCAAAAAATACATCAAATTTAAGATGACACATGGGGAGTCTTTGGATGACTATCTGGGTCGTTTAACAAAATTTTGAGTAATCTTAGATCTGATGATTCTTCTTATGATGTTAATTATTCTCATTCTGAGATTGCTCGTCACTTTATGAACGGTCTTGATATGAAGGTTTGGGATGTTAAGGTTACTTTGATTCAGAAATCTATTGATATAAACACTTTGACTTTGGATGTTCTTTATACTAAATTAAAAACTTATGAGATGAATATTCTTTCTAAGAGAACTGATTCGAAATCTTCTGCTTTGGTGTCTTCTTCTTCATCTTCTGATTCTACTTCACAGTCGATGTTTACTTCTTTCTCTACCATGTCCGATGATCAACTGGAGGAAATCAGTGATGATGACTTGGTATCGCTTGCTAATAGAATTTCTCGAGCTGTTCAGGAGAAGAGGAGGACCAATTCAGTGTTTCAGGTGTGGACAAGCAGGACACATTCGCTCTCAGTGTCCCAAGGCTGGAAAAGGTACACACGACGTTGAGGAAGACAATGGAAAGAGCATCACTGGAGTTTGTCTCATGGCAAAGAGTATTGCATATTCTGATGAAGAGAATGAGGTAATAAGTGCTCCTAGTGTTGAATATCTTCAAGAAGTTATTGCTAGACTTGTTTACAAGATTTCTAAATTTGAAAATAAGATTAATCAACATAAAGTAGTTATTGATTCTCTTAAAGCTTAAAATAATAGATTAAGATCTCTTGCTTATGATGATGATGATTTCAAATCATGTGAAATTTTATTTGCTGAGATTAATTCTGTTAGAGAAGTTAATGTAACTACTTGCAAAAAGCTTGATGTTGAATCTAAGAAATCTAGGAAGCTTGAATCTTGTCTCGCTCTTAGCTTTGCCATGAACACTAGATTGACTAATGAAAATTGTTTTTAACAAAAAGAGCTTTAAACAAATGTCCAGTTGCTTTGTTTGATACCTCTATATTTAATGTGATTAGCTCTAAAAGGTTGAAACAATCTAGTTCAAAACCTTGCTCAACATGTCTTGCGAGTGAAGTGAAACTAAAAAATGCCTTAGGTCGTGTTAAGCATATGGACGAAATAGTTAAGCAAAATGAAGTGTTTTCTTGTCAAACCTATAGAAAACAGAAAGGTCTTTTGGATGCTTGCAAAAATTGTGGTACCTTGACTCAAGAGATTTCTTTTTTAAAAAGTTCTTTGCAACATTTTTCTGATGGTAAAAAAACCTCAACATGATTTTGGATCAATCAAAAGTTAGCACAAACAATCGTGGTTTAGGTTTTGATCCCTATGTTCATTTTTCTAGGCATCCCCCTGTTGTTTTTAGTATAACTGAGAAAGGTGAAATTTTGACTAAACCAGATCCTAAATCCACTGATTTTAAATCTGCTGGCATTATGACTTTATTGAGTGCATCATGTTCTACAAAGCCTGTTGTTAGTACTAAACCTGTGTTTACTACTAAATCTGTTGTTAGTACTAAAAATATTGTTAATGCTAAGCCTGTTGTCTCAACTTGTGCATCAACTCATCGTGAAAAATATATCTGTTCTTTTTGTGGTAAACATGGACATATTGTTGGTTTCTGTTTTAGACTTGCTAGGAAACAGAAAAAGGAACGGGAGATAGCTTTTGCGAAACTAAGGTGGCAAAAATTGGCTTTTTCCTCGAGGCAGGCGGTCAGACCGCAGATGAACCGGTGGTCATACCGGAGCTATACCACCGATCAGACCGGTGGGAAGCCGACGGTCAGACCGTAGGTACAGCGGCGGTCAGACCAGCCTCGGTCAAATTTTTGTAACGGGAAACGTGTTGAGTTTTCTACTGGTTATGTTCCTGTTGGTTCTGGTCGTGTGTCTCAGTACTGGATTCCTAAATTTTTATTATCTAACCCCAAAACTGAGGCTTCGGCATCTGCTTGTGTGTAGGCTCTTTTGGCGAGGAGGGAGAACGTGTGGATCATTGAGTTCGGTGGTTCGCGACACATGACTGGTGATAAAAGTTGGTTCTCCTCCCTCGTCAAGGCATCAAGGAAGGATTCAATCATCTTCGGTGATGCTTCTACTAGCACGATCACTGTAACTCGATCTGTAAAGGTAAGCGACAAGTTTACATTGAATAATGTCGCTTTGGTTGAAAATGTGAAGTACAACTTGCTCTCCATTTCTCAAATTGTGGATGAAGATTTTGATGTGTTATTTAAGAAAAGTGGAAGTAATGTTTCAATCATCGCAAGAGTACATAAATGCTTATTTATATGAGAGAAAAAAATGAATACCGAATCCTTAGAATCAGTCCTGACGACAAGGACATATTCGTGGTGAGATAAAAAAGGGTGTCGAATCCTTGGAAACAGTCTTGACGACAAGGACGTACCCGCAATAATTGAGAGAAAAGTTTAAAAAGTTCAAAGATAAAGAGCTAAAAGTTCTCTTAGTTATTTTTGGAGAAGGAATTAATTTGAGAAAGAGTATCAATGTCATAGGTATATATACTTGGGTTTTTCTTTCAGTCTTTGCACTTATGAATATGTTGCATTTTAAATTGTTGAAATTATGAATCATTAATGTTGACTTGATCTTAATTGTAATGTTTTAGGTTCATGTTTTTTACTTCAGTGCATGCTTGTTAATTAGCTAGTCACTTTTTCTACCATGTTATTGCAACACATTGTCACGCCCGGAAATTTATCCCAAATTTCCTGACTATTTTATGTATTAAATCCCTGTCCAGGAATCAACCAGGGTACATAAAATGACAAATTAATACACAGGTCCAAACGTAAAAAAAAAACAAAGCGTAAAATAAAAATACTTACTGAAGAGTCCTCACACCCAGAAACTGCAGCGGAAAAGAAAGACGACACTAGCGGGGCTTCAGCTCCACTCCACAGGCAAACTCAACTGGGGTCTGAGCCTTGGTCTTCTAACTCCATCTTTAACTCAGAAGCACTACACTTCTGAAAGGGGGAAAAATCGCAAGACTGAGTACAACCATCGTACTCAACAAGCCACACCGAGAAATGCAGACGTGCAAGGGGAGACAAGAGTGGCTTGGGGATATTTTGCATAAATGCGGTTTACAAACATTTAATGTTTAAAAACAGTAAAATAGTTGAGTAATTAAGGCAATATTAATCTTCCACTGAACAACGTTATCCCCACGTTGAACAGGCCCAACCATTCCACCTGAACTAAACCAGTTCCATTAAATCAAATTATTCAAGAGTGGGACTAATCATAGTGAATCGGTCAATCGCCCATAACCGCGGCACGGCTATTCGAATAGTTTTACTCGATCGAGATGCACAACTTTACCCACAAGACACGATTCCACACATGTTACCATGCCCCGAAGTACCACCATGATACTGCAAAGGGGGAAATCGTGACAAGACCTTTCGCATAACTCCCTCTAACCAAGCGATACCACACCAAGGTTTCGCCCCCACTCCCCGCAGGCGCGGGCCCCTCTCGTGCCACGGTGAATCCGGCAGCCGATCAACCCGTAAAACCGGGCCGACCCAACTCCATCACGCCCACCCTCACTAGGGTACGTCGGCCGAGGGAAGCTATACTACGGATCCAGCCGTTGCCCATTCGGCTTGTGGTTTGCACGGTATGTCTTCCAGGGTTTCCCATGAACCGGTCCTTAATTGCCATGGGTGCGACCATCCAAAACCATGCACCCACAGCCCACCATTAAGTCATATTTTAGTTGAGATAATTATGACCAATAAGACATGGTCAGGTGTATCGAGCTTGCAGCTCATCAGAGATTATAAAAAATAGTGTAATTATCCCATTTAGTGAGCTAGTGGTAATTAAGCATGGCTAAGCATATAATTCTAGCTAAAGTCCACATTAGTGACTAAAGCTAGTTAAATTATCACCCAAGGTTAACAAAGGACGGATAACAAGTAAATAAGGCACAAACAAGCAGATAGGTAATCAATCATTCCATGTAATTAGCAAAGCAATGCAATTTTATTTGCAAACGTAAAATATTTATAAAAATAGGATCAATATGATTCAAGGGAAGTGTGACTTGCCTTGCGTCTTCAAACAAACTTTTGGACTCTTTCCCTCGTGAGCGCAGACTCCGGAAACGGCGGAATCTACACGCCGGCACACAAAACGAGGAAAAAACCTAATAAAAACCAAATAACAGTACATAAAAGTAAACAAACATGTAGAGCTTAATTTTAGATAAATTTTGCAATTTGAATGGCCCAATTTGGAGTTCGTATGAATTAGATATGAATTTTAGAAGTTTTGGACCATTTAAATGAATTCGAAATTAAGATGATTTATTACGCAATTTTTAATTAATTTTGAAGTGGAAAAGGATGTTTAAGACATCAGCCCCGATCTGTTCACGGGATTACAAGGATTTGGGCGGCTAGGTTTGAACTGGGAAAAAAAGGATAGGTGGCTCAAATTAAACCGAATAAATCTATTAGGATGAACGGCTTGGATTATGCGACCAAGATTTGTGGTTTAGGGCTGAGATGTGATACACATCAAAAGAGACATGGCACAAAGGAGCTCACACGGTGCCGAGGTGGCGGCCACGAAAGGCCACACAGCACGACGGCGGCGGCTCGAATGGGTAGCGGCGACGGCGAAGTGCGACGCGGCAACGACGAACCACGACACTCGGTGAAAACGGAGTTCACTAATGGAGAGAGGACGGTGAGGCGACTCTTACCACTACTTACCCAACGACGAGCAGCGGCGGGGAGACGGCCGACGACGAGATGAAAGCGGCGGCCGAGCTCGGGTTGACGGCGACAACGGCTTTCCGGTGGCTTTTCGTGGAGGAGAGGTGGAGGACGGGCTTCCCTCCCTTTTGCGGTGCCGATGGTGGCTTCGGCGAGGGCGGCGACGACGGGGTCGACGGCTAGGTGCGGCGAAGATCGAAACATGGACGTGGAGCTCGGGTTCACGGTGACGAGGTGCTTCCGACGGTTTTTGGCGCAAGGGAACCGGTGGCCGGGCTTCTCCTCACCGCTGCGATGCGGGAAGGCAACGGCGCTGATTGGGAGCAGCCGAGGCGGTGGGAAAAGGTTGCCGGAGTTGCGGCCGACGGGAAGAGAGATGGGAACTCGTGGGGAAGGTGGCTAGAGTACGAGAAAACTCGGGAAAAATGAGGAAACCGAGGAGGAGATCAAGGGGTCCTTTTTATAGGCTTGGGAGGGAGAGTCCCGCACCGGAAGAGAGGATTTGGCGCCGGATTTTTAGGTTTATCTCGAGTTCGTCGGGATAAGAACGGGCCAAAATTCGCGCGATTTAGCACGGGATTGAGGGGTTTCATGGGGAAATGTAGAGGAGATCGAGAGGAATCCGTTCCCGCAACTAATTTTTGATTTGGGCAAAGGATTAGGCCGGATTTGGTGGAGGAAACAAAGACACAATTTTCGGCACTGTTCGGCACGTAGCGGGCCGGAGGTTGAAGACGACACGTAGCGGAAGTAAAATAGACTTTTGGGTCCAAACATCCTTTAATTCTTATAAATACTTCCAATGCCCAAATAATTCCAAGAAAAATCCTGAAAATATATGAAAACCCAAAGTATTTAATAAAAATATCTCCAGCTCATTTAAAGTTTAATTTATTTATTTAAATAATTATTAAAGTGTTCTTTGTATTATTAAAATTATTTCTGAGCTCCAAAATTTCACGAAAAATTTTAGAGAGTATTTTAGGGCATGGAGAATATTTAAAAATATTTCCAGCCATGATTTTTAATGGAAAATTTAATTTCCTTAATAGATTCACTTGATTTACTTTGTTTTTCTTTTTATTCAATTTCTAGAAAATAATTTATTAAATGATTTTTAATCCCGAACAAAATCGGGTGTGACAAATCTACCCCCTTACAGGAATCTCGTGCCGAGATTCGGGGCTAGAAAGAAAAAGGTAGGGTGAGATTAGGTTGGCCCGCTAACCTCTAAGGTTTCTTCGGCTCACACCGACCGATTGACCGACCAAACCCGTGCGATGGTGGGTTGAACAAACCCGCACAACGAACTAACTGGATTCAACCCTGGTGTTCTGCGGCTCCACAAACCAAACTAAACTGGATGATCCTTCCTGTTCTGACCCTGACCGGATTTCATGAACTCAAGTGCTTACTTTCCTCGAACTGCACAATTAACACTGGCGCTTCGGTATTCTGAGAACTCACTCCTGCTAACTATTATTTAGTGTCACTTTTTCGAGACCTTGTAACTGACTTTCGTGAACACATAGACCCTGAAATTCCTTTCTTTTCCCTATGATCTACTCTCGATCCAACATCAAGTATTTGAAGAAGCTGCTCGATCGACCTTTCATCTGGATTGCGACTGTTCTCAAATGATGCTTCTTTAGACTGCATTGTTGACACGACAGCTTGGGTGTGCCTTAGACTTGATCCTACTAACTTGTGATCGTTATAGCCCCGATAACGGCTCGCAACTGACTCTTTTGGTTACAACTCAATCTGCTTCGCGTGGTCGAACCTCCAAACAAACCATTACAAGATATAACTAAACTCATCTTCAATCTCGCCTTTCAAACCAGTGGTTAAGCTTTCGCCTGACCGTGAATCAATTGTACTGCCATCTTTGAGGTTGACCAACATTTCTATGATTTATCAAGAACCTTTACTCTGAACATTGGATACTCCATCGATCGATTGAAATGAAGCAAAGACTATGCCCTTCCATTCTAGAGACTTCTGGAACTCAACACTCAAATGATGACGGGAGGTTATACATAATAATGACTCTCATGCAACTCTTGAACATATTGACTTTTGATTGACTTTTTCATTGGGTGTAATTACTGACCTGCCTGTTCCGTTTCTGACCTGACTTTGGTGCCATCTGCCTGAACATAACGTGTAGTTGATATTCTTTTCTTGAAACAAACACTGATCACTTAACAAATCAAGCTCAAAAGGTTAACCCCACGATATAGCATTCCACTTCTTTGCTTATCTTTTACTGACTCCCTTGGGTTGATAGACCATAAGTTCTGCAGTTGCTTTCTCCGCACAATACCAAAATCTGTACGTCTACTGAAAACTACCCTTGATGCTGCCTAGAGTTTCTGTTCTCTGACCAAAACAAGCTCACTTTCATACCTTGGGTAGAATTGATTCACAAGGAATTATTCTCTTATCACATGTTCTACGGACTGTATTGTATGACTTGACCTCTGCATCCATTTACTCCAGGCAGGGGTGATGAAGCAATTCCGTTGTCCTTTTCCTAGGAAACACCGAGGTGGTTTTCCGGAGACTGTAACGATAGTCTGGAAATAAAGAAACCATTATTAATCAATGCTCCCCATTAGGGTGCAGTTACCACTTACGATTTTGCTTTTGACTGTTTCATTACACTTTTCATCCTCATGAGGTATCACTTATATTGTCCTTCAAAGAGATCTCGCCCTGTCGAGTGTCGCTGTAGTCTAACCACTCTTATTTCACTATTTGACCAAATCTTTTCTTTACTGGCAATTAGATTCTTAGTCTTGACAAAAATGCTCTGACCCGACAAAGAAACTATAAGTTCCCGGTGACATTGTCAGATGCACAAGTTGACCCACTTTTTTTTTGCTACACAATATGAACCGTGAGAGAAGGAACAAATTATTTGTCTCGTACTCTTATTCTGCTTCCTCTTTCAAGTACATCATTGTAATAAGTCTTGTGTGCACAAGGAATGTACTTGAACACCAAATAATTAAAGACGGTTATTGACCACTGCTAGCACAACTGTTAACAGGTATGGAATCTGCCCCTTCCTGATCCTGACCGAGTTGATTTTTTTTTGTTTTCCATCGTAGTGTATAGATTGATCCATGCTTTACTCAATGTTCCCTCTTATTACATAACTGCCATGAAACTTCTGGGTGTCATGAGCGGTTCTTGAACACCCAAGACTTGTAGACCACTGCTGACCTTTACTGGTAGAAATTCTGGTTGGTATGGTTTTTTTTCCTTTGATGGTCCTTATATGATTGACTCGTTCTTTTTAATGATTACTGACTGGGGTTCCAATTAGAACACTGACTTGACGATTGATTTTTTTCCTTAGGGAAATGTCGGTCTTCTTAGTAGCTGAAGTAGACAAGACCTTCCTATTGTTGGTGCCACTTTCCTGTGATTACTTGTTAGGTTGTTGAATTGGAACGACATGGGGTGTCTGTCTGGGGTTGACGACAGTTGGGTGAACTGCTGCTTGAGACCTTACTTGGTAGGTGTAGCTGGGGATTTGTACTATCTTCTTTGCAGTTGGACCAGACAACTGTTTTTCCTGGCACTGCTTGCCCTGTTGGGGTTGGTACTGTAGCTTCGGAGCGGTTGCCAGTGGAATAATATAGCTTCTGCTAGTGCTCTTAGTGACAAATTGTTGAGACAGAAACTTCACATTTCAGTTATGGTTGGTGCCTCTTGTTTTCCTGGTATCCTAGGGCTAGACTTGACCACTCTGTGCTGGGGGTGAGGCAACTGGGGAAGTAGAGACGTTGACAAACAGTGTCGATAACTTGACGACATTGATACCTTGCATTGGGCCATCTTTGGAGAAATTACTTGTCTTTCCCACAATTGAAATAGCGGTGAATTGACTTCCTTCAAACTGGGCAGTTGTTGCGGCGGTGTCTCAGCTCAAGATCATTAAAACAATCCAACCTTCGTTGGCTTCCACGGTGGTTGGAGTTGGTTGGAGAGCAAAAATCATTGTTAATGTTGTTGTTGTTGACCGGGAGTTAACAGGCACGTTGCAAGGGTGTCCTTTAGTCCTTCGTTGGCTTTGCTAGCATGGACTTCAGTTAACGTTTCTTAAGCACATGACTTATTCCCTCACACAAGAAATGTGCGACTTTTCTCTTCATAGAGTTGGACTGCGGTGTACCAAAATTTTATTTTCGGGTAGTTTATCCAAAGCTTCTTCTTTTTCTTATGATTAACACTTCATCATCAGTTGGCGTCTTGGCATACAACTTCCAAGCATGATCGAACACTTTGGCAAAACTTGTCCTTGTACACCATAACCACTTTGGGTAACACTTGTGAGTTCTGAGGTTGATGGTGACTCACATCTGTTGGCCGGCTAGGGACACTGCTACATACTGACGGTAGTCGTACAGGTGATTGCAATGGAATGTACCGGATTTGATCTTGATTCTGAATTCTGAGCTTGCATCTATGACCATCGGTACCACTGCTATGTCTTCTGTATCTGGCTTTGTATCTGTTGTGTCCGCTACTTGCATGTTCATGATCTGACCTTGGGGAACCAGAAACAGAGCAAGAGAGGGGTTTCCGGCACAGGCTGTAGATTGCGGACTGATCTGACCAAAGGTTTCTCACCTCAACACACTGCTAAGGGTACTGCGGTTGAGGACACTTTCTCTGGCACTGACTAACTGCTGCCCAGACGAAAAGGGTGGAAGATAGAAGTTGCTAAAGATAAGACCTTAACCCACTTATCTACTGATCTGATATGGGTAGACTTTTACTCTTCAAGTTGATTAAGCAAACAACCTAGTATGGTCACATCCCCACCACTGATGTGAGCCATACACCTACACACAGCAAACAACACACGACCTAGGAACTATCGATGCTACTCTTCCGGGAAAGATTGGGTTCTAGGTGAACTCCAGGAAAACTTCGCTTGATCCTCGAGAAGCGCTGACTCGGGCTGCTTGGCTTGACTTCCACGGCCGACGAGCGGCGAGTTTGTCCTCCGTGTTTAACAACTAAAAGAGGCGGAGGGGAAAGGAGAGAAATTTTACAAATCACTTTGCAGAGACTCCGAGGGATAGAAGAGATATTTTCGCAAATAAGGTTTTCGCAAACTTGTCCTTAGGGTTTGACCATTTGGCTCAACCTAGTCGAGATGGCTCGATACCAACTTGTCACGCCGGAAATTTATCCCAAATTTCCGACTATTTTATGTATTAAATCCTGTCCAGAATCAACCAGGGTACATAAAATGACAAATTAATACACAGTCCAAACGTAAAAAACAAAGCGTAAAATAAAAATACTTACCGAAGAGGCACTTAGTCCTCACACCAACGCAGCGGAAAAGAAAGACGACACTAGCGGGGCTTCGCTCCACTCCACATGCAAACTCAACTGGGTCCGAGCCTTGGTCTTCTAACTCCATCTTCAACTCAGAAGCACTACACTTCTGAAAGGGGGAAAAATCGCAAGACTGAGTACAACCACCGTACTCAACAAGCCACACCGAGAAATGCGGACGTGCAAGGGGAGACAAGAGTGGCTTGGGGATATTTTGCATAAATGCGGTTTACAAATATTTAATGTTTAAAAACAGTAAAATAGTTGAGTAATTAAGGCAATATTAATCTTCCACCGAACAACGTTATCCCCACGTTGAACAGGCCCAACCATTCCACCCGAACTAAACCAGTTCCATTAAATCAAATTATTCAAGAGTGGGACTAATCATAGTGAATCTGGTCAATCGCCCATAACCGCGGGCACGGCTATTCGAATAGTTTTACTCTGATCAGAGGTGCACAACTTTACCCACAAGACACGATTCCACACATGTTACCATGCCCCGAAGTACCACCATGATACTGCAAAGGGGGAAATCGTGACAAGACCTTTCGCATAACTCCCTCTAACCAAGCGATACCACACCAAGGTTTCGCCCCCACTCCCCGCAGGGCAGCGGGCAGCCCCCTCTCGTGCCACGGTGAATCCGGCAGCCGATCAACCCGTAAAACCGGGGCCGACCCAACTCCATCACGCCCACCCTCACTAGGGTACGTCGGCCAGAGGGAAGCTATACTACGGATCCAGCCGTTGCCCATTCTGGCTTGTGGTTTGCACGGTATGTCTTCCAGGGTTTCCCATGAACCGGTCCTTAATTGCCATGGGTGCGACCATCCAAAACCATGCACCCACAGCCCACCATTAAGTCATATTTTAGTTGAGATAATTATGACCAATAAGACATGGTCAGGTGTATCGAGCTTGCAGCTCATCAGAGATTATAAAAAATAGTGTAATTATCCCATTTAGTGAGCTAGTGGTAATTAAGCATGGCTAAGCATATAATTCTAGCTAAAGTCCACATTAGTGACTAAAGCTAGTTAAATTATCACCCAAGGTTAACAAAGGACGGATAACAAGTAAATAAGGCACAAACAAGCAGATAGGTAATCCATCATTCCATGTAATTAGCAAAGCAATGCAATTTTATTTGCAAACGTAAAATATTTATAAAAATAGGATCAATATGATTCAAGGGAAGTGTGACTTGCCTTGCGTCTTCAAACAAACTTTTGGACTCTTTCCCTCGTGAGCGCAGACTCCGGAAACGGCGAAATCTACACGCTGGCACACAAAACGAGGAAAAAAACCTAATAAAAACCAAATAACAGTACATAAAAGTAAACAAACATGTAGAGCTTAATTTTAGATAAATTTTGCAATTTGAATGGCCCAATTTGGAGTTCGTATGAATTAGATATGAATTTTAGAAGTTTTGGACCATTTAAATGAATTCGAAATTAAGATGATTTATTACGCAATTTTTAATTAATTTTGAAGTGGAAAAGGATGTTTAAGACATCAGCCCCGATCTGTTCACAGGATTACAAGGATTTGGGCGGCTAGGTTTGAACTGGGAAAAAAAGGATAGGTGGCTCAAATTAAACCGAATAAATCTATTAGGATGAACGGCTTGGATTATGCTGACCAAGATTTGTGGTTTAGGGCTGAGATGTGATACACATCAAAAGAGACATGGCACAAAGGAGCTCACACGGTGCCGAGGTGGCGGCCACGAAAGCAGCCACACAGCACGACGGCGGCGGCTCGAATGGGTAGCGGCGACGGCGAAGTGCGACGCGGCAACGACGAACCACGACACTCGGTGAAAACGGAGTTCACTAATGGAGAGAGGACGGTGAGGCGACTCTTACCACTACTTACCCAACGACGAGCAGCGGCGGGAGACGGCCGACGACGAGATGAAAGCGGCGGCCGAGCTCGGGTTGACGGCGACAACGGCTTCCGGTGGCTTTCGTGGAGGAGAGGTGGAGGACGGGCTTCCCCTCCCTTTGCGGTGCCGATGGTGGCTTCGGCGAGGGCGGCGACGACGGGGTCGACGGCTAGGTGCGGCGAAGATCGAAACATGGACGTGGAGCTCGGGTTCACGGTGACGAGGTGCTTCCGACGGTTTTGGCGCAAGGGAACCGGTGGCCGGGCTTCTCCTCACCGCTGCGATGCCGGGAAGGCAACGGCGCTGATTGGGAGCAGCCGAGGCGGTGGGAAAAGGTTGCCGGAGTTGCGGCCGACGGGAAGAGAGATGGGAACTCGCGGGAAGGTGGCTAGAGTACGAGAAAACTCGGGAAAATGAGGAAACCGAGGAGGAGATCAAGGGGGTCCTTTTTATAGGCTTGGGAGGGAGAGTCCCGCACCGGGAAGAGAGGATTTGGCGCCGGATTTTTAGGTTTATCTCGAGTTCGTCGGGATAAGAACGGGGCCAAAATTCGCGCGATTTAGCACGGGATTGAGGGGGGTTTCATGGGGGAAATGTAGAGGAGATCGAGAGGAATCCGTTCCCGCAACTAATTTTTGATTTGGGCAAAGGATTAGGCCGGATTTGGTGGAGGAAACAAAGACACAATTTTCGGCACTGTTCGGCACTGTAGCGCGGGCTGGAGGTTGAAGACGACACTGTAGCAGGGAAGTAAAATAGACTTTTGGGTCTAAACATCCTTTAATTCTTATAAATACTTCCAATGCCCAAATAATTCCAAGAAAAATCCTGAAAATATATGAACACCCAAAGTATTTAATAAAAATATCTCCAGCTCATTTAAAGTTTAATTTATTTATTTAAATAATTATTAAAGTGTTCTTTGTATTATTAAAATTATTTCGGAGCTCCAAAATTTCACGAAAAATTTTAGAGAGTATTTTAGGGCATGGAGAATATTTAAAAAATATTTCCAGCCATGATTTTTAATGGAAAATTTAATTTCCTTAATAGATTCACTTGATTTACTTTGTTTTTCTTTTTATTCAATTTCTAGAAAATAATTTATTAAATGATTTTTAATCCCGAACAAAAATCGGGCTGTGACACACATGTACTTGAGTTACTTTTGATATAATGCAATGCTCTTCCATGCTTATGATACATTGATGAACTCATTGTCAAAAGGGGGAGAACAAGAACAAGGTAGTAACAAAATTGGGCATTTGCGCATGATTGTCATATTCAAAGGATTTTCTTTCTTTTCAGAAATGAGAGATTTTTTCTTTGAAATTTTCTCGCATTAGAAATGCTTTTTGCGTTCCTTCACAAAAAACATCACAAACCAATTGATTTTGTTGGGTTTGCCAATGGTTTTATCAAGGGGAAGATTGTAGAATCAAATGTGATTGATTTATATTTTATGTGATAAAACATTGGTGATTTGCGATATTTTATGTGCGATCAGACCGGTCAGACCAGAGGTATGCACACGGTCAAACCGACTGGCTCACAGTCTGATCGGCAGGACTCTTGTTTGCTTACGGATTTGGTTTATCTTTTCGGTTGCGGATTGTTTCTTCGTGGATTTGACTTCTAGATAGTTTTTATGCGTATGGTTACTGTTGTTATCCTAATGTGAGTAAAGTTCGGACAAACTTATGCTCAGAATAGGGTTTATTTGTCGTATATGTGCAGGTATCGCTTGAGGCCTCAGGATAATGTTGCCGGTGATGGGTTAGAGTCGACTTGGAAGAAGTGGACGTCTAGAGATAAGAGATCACGTGGGATACTAAAAGGTTAGAGGATAATGCATGTGGAAGATGGAGAATTTCATATGGTATACGAGAGGAATTGTATGCGTATGGAAAGAGGAGTCAAATTTGGAAGGGAGTCCGAATTCGGGAAGATGGATTGAGATAAGGAAAGAGATGAGTTGGAAGCTTGCAAGAATGGGTTTTCTATGTGGATTAGGAGTCCTAATTCGTGAGGAATTCGTGGACCTACTTTGTGTATAAATAGAGAGGAAGGGTATGCCACCTATAAATCGATTTGCAAGAAAGAAAGTTGAGAGAATAGCTAGGGTTTCGAGTTAGGTCGAGATTTTGGTGAGGAGTGTTGTTGTACTTTATGAACACTTTTAGATACAATAAAGTCGAAATAGTTTGATCTACTTCTTCGAAAGTTCATCTACCGATGTTTTCTAGGTCCCGACGGTCTGACCGTGCGAGCGGTCTGACCGGCAGGTTGTGGTGGCGGTCCAACCGGAGGTGACACGACGGTCTGACCGGCCAGGAGGGGCGGTCTAACCGGCGGTTATACAGCGATGTGACCGACAGCGACTTCGACAACTACAGTTCGATTTCATTTTCTAGATTGGTTTCGTTGGTGAGAGGTAATCTTTTAATTTCGCAAAAAAAATTTGGGTTTTGGTTTTTCCTACCATTTACCACCTCTCTGATAGGTTTGTTTACTCTGTTTCGATCCTACATGTAGCACAACCTCCCTCCTCCTTACTCCCTTCATGCACTCCTCGCCCACGGGTGACGACGTCTTCGTCGGGCGCCCTCCCAAGTAGGAAGCGACCGAGGAACCTGACGCGGATCCCGTCCCCACCTCCCTCGAGGTGATGAGGCGGAGCGACGCGTACATGTTGTGCACACCAGCCACGTCGAGCTGGTTGTCGCCATTGGTCGTTGTGTCATACAACCACTACCCGTCGACACCGTAGCACTGCTCGAGTACCGTCATGTCAAGGCCCTCTCGCCGCCTAGCTCCTCCCCTTGCCGGCCACCGCCCACTGTCCTAGAGAAAAAGAAAAAAGAAAGAGGGGAAAAGAAAATGTGACACTTTCATATGAGCCCCACATGCCGAGTCGTCAATTGGACCAGTCAAAGCACCCTCCAAAACCATTGAGGGAGTCAAATTAGACCTATTTCAATAGTTGGAGGACTCCTCCTACCCGTTTTTTGGTTTTTTTAAGGGATATGAATTAGATTCGGCCTACTTTTTAAGGGAGTCGAAGTAAACTTTTTTCTTTGTTCTATCGGCTGTCTCACGATGACGGGCCAACTTTATTTGGGTCCAGTACAGAATGATAGCAATCCAAAATCCGTTTGTTCTCTAGGCCCTCTTGCAATTATGGGCTACTTTTATTGGGCCGCACGGTGAAGGACTGGCCGAAAAATCTCCTTTAGGGGGTGTTTGGTATGACTCAAACTCCAAACTCCAGCTTCAGCTGAAGTCTGGAGCTGGTAAAAGGTCATCTTGCTAGTTTATTTTACTGGAATGTTTCATTTAAGTTGGAGCGTTTGACAAGACTCTAGCTTTACTTTACTAAAATTTAGGATATGAAGCACTGTCAAACACCTCTTAGTTCGGCCTGTTTGCATGCGGTGATGGTCGCGCGTTGGGAATTGGACGCCATCGTCGGCCACGGCCATTCGATCGAGGAAGAAGAACCGGCTGATCATACGAGGACGACTTGTTAGATCGGCAAGCCAGCACCATCGCTGTAGTGTGTTTGTTCGACGAGGACCCGGTATCGAGCTCGTCCATGTCTCGACAACCTCCGCGACCTGGCGTTGTATGGGCCGGAGGTGGAGTGGTGGACCGTGGACTGCTGCTTCAGCGACATTGGCGACAACCTGTGTTCGCCGCCGAGCCGCTCCCGGCCAGCCAGTCATCTGAACGAGAGAGCTTTGCGGGCACGTACGCGTACAAAATATCCTTGAGCTAGCACAGCTGAATTATCGTCTAGTGCTCCAATACGAGCCGCAAACCAGCAGCAATACAATGCAGCCTGCACTCCACGTACAGATCCACACTACCACAGTAGACAGCCTGCCGCTCGATTCCGGCACATGTATAGGGTTCAGAACTTCGTAGTACTCCGTCGATCAGCTCATCAGTCATCAGAGACTAGCTATAATTATTTCGACACTGGTCTCTCGCCAGCCTGAATGGGCTGGGCCATGGCTGACGCAAGCGATCGTCTACGGTTCGCTCCCGACATGTGCAGGTGAGGTCGCGGCGAGCCGGAGTAGGGCTGCAGGCGCAGCAGATGGGCATGCGTACGGCGGGAAGAGACTGACCAGCAGAGGCGTGATCGAGACTGGAAAAAAAAGGAGTCGGAGTCCCACATTGAAACGATCAGGCGAATGTACTGTAGCAGTACACTGGTTGCTGCAAAGCTGCAAGGAGTAGGAGTAGCTGCTGATCCCACACAGGGTTCTGCGTACGGGTTGGAGTAAGATTATTTGGACTCTGAAAGAAAGATGAAGTTAGGCATCACGACTTCCTTGTCAGACTGGCTGCGTTCTTTTCTTTTAACTCCATCCTACAACTTCATTTGAACTAGAGGATGGCAAAATAACGAGCGCTGCTCCCTCCACCGTAGAGAAGAAGAAACAACTCTACATCTCCTTGTCAAGTACATATACAAAAAAGAATATGGAGCCTGCTAGCTGCCTAAGTGGCCTACCAGCAGCTCCACCTTGCTAAAGGGGAGGCATCCCAAACCGTAAAAGATCGGTGGAGGTGCTAGCAAACACAAGAAGCATCCAAAAAAAGGAACTGTGCATCCTTAATTCTCTTTGTAGGTTAGGAGATCTCGAAAGAAAGAAACCAACAAAACTTTAAAAAAACCACGACAGTCATATCTTTTTACACTGACATAAAAAAAGCGTTTACACGACCATTTATTGTATTGTATATAGAGTGGTTCTTTTGCTTTTTTGTCCATAAGGTTACATTTTTTTATTATATTTAATGAAAAGATACAATCTCATATTGTTTTTCTTTAAAAAAATACAACTTCATTATTTTCATTAGCACACTTTTTAAATGGTTAAATAATATGTTTTTGAAAAAATTATTATATAAAATTTCTTAAAAATCAAATAAACTCATTTTAAAATTTTATAATTATTAATGCTTAATTGTTGCTAATGTTTACCTCATTTTACGTGCCACTGGAAAGCTAAATCAAGTTGGAGATTTAAATGGAACAGCCAAGTCACTAAACTGAACGTACACCATTCAATCCATTAACTTGCTATCACTTTGTTTCCTCAATCTTCATTTGTTGATGCAAAACGTTTGTACTCAATGTTTTAAAGTTAACAGATTAATTTGTCATCAAACACACTAAAATGTTGAAACCCTTTTTTATACTTTGAACTTATTATTTCCTTTGGTTACAAATAGGTGTCATTAAAGTTTCAATATCATGATGTTTACAATTAGGTGCCAACTCGATTAGTCTTGACGGGCTAAGATTTTAATGACGTGATTATATTAGGCCGTCAGGGCTAGACTAATTTTCCTGATGTAGTGTAAAACTGTCGCAAATATTCTATTTCCCTAGATGTTAATTCGCTGGATGCTTGTCCAAAAATGAAAACATATATCCCCGGAAAGAAAAAAAATATGACAGCAGATGAGACCGATCGACTGGAGTAGTAATGTGTTAAGATCGATTAGTCTTGTAATTATATCCTAGTTTAATGTAGTTTATGTAGTTAGTTCATGCATATTATGTACCCCTTTTTTTAGTTGTGTACACTATACAAAAGTTACTTAATCATCGGTTCAAAACTGAACTAATACAATGTGGTAGACACGAAACAATGCCCTGTGATACGCGATCGACGTGAAACATAGGATACAAGTTAGAAATCTGCAATCGATCAGTCCCTCCTGCTCGATCGACAACCCCCTCCCCTCAAAGAATGAAAGTGCAATGGCATTGAATCAGACATGGAACTATTGAAGAACTAGCTAGCTAGTGTACTAGATATTAAGAGAGAGATCACAGAACAATTGCCCTCGATCAGCACCGACATCCTACCGCTGCATCTGATCATGCACTCATGCGTGTGTATCATCTTGAGGTCTAGCATGAGAAGACGAGGTTGTAATGTAGCCAAAGAAAATAACTTGCCGGTCCATGCATTGATCGACGATCGATAACACGGCGTCATTACACACGGCAACATCATGCTGGATTGCTGATGAACACAACCAGGCCGGCAAGTCATCCTTGGCTACACAACCAGCAACACACACCTCGTCTCCACATGCAAGACCAGAGATGAGCTTACGTACCACTGCCTAGGAATCATCGGTGGCCGTCGTACTATCTCCATTGGTGCAGACCAGCAGAAGTACAGCACGGGGGAGAGTCGACTTATAGGAGGAAGACAAAGCTCTCTCTCATTCACCGGGCAATGCCTGAATAAGCTCAAATGCTCAATGCAACGCGAGAGCTTGGAAGCAGGCGATCGATAGAGAGTTTATTTATATGCCGTTAGTACAGGGCACGGGGCAGATCAATCCAACCGTATGTTACTTGTCATTTTGAATCTCTGTTTGTGTGTGACTGTGTGTGTGCAGTAGGAAGAGGTTGGTGGGTGTCTATAAAGGTGAAAAGATGTGCCTTCAATTATGTGACCGAGTGATGATTCGATGGATTGCAGGTGTAGCGTACAGTACGTTCGATCGTCGCAGCGCGACACGCACGGCACGGCCCCCTGGCCTGCATGGATTTGACGCCGCGGCACTGACAGGTCTAGTACACCTACTGTAGGAGGGAGTCCTCTGCATCTCTGCACACCGGTGATCGACTGGTGCTCCATTTGCCTATGGCGTCTAGCTTTGCATTGGGCGCATGGGTAGGCCGCTTTTGAGGCTCGTGAACCGCCGCGCCGTGCGTCGTAGCTGGCTGGCTCGTTTAGTCGTGTACCCCGCCGTGGATGCAGCCAGGATTTCGGTGAAACGATGTGCCGGAGATTCTTCACAACGTTACGATCCATCGCCCATGCGGCCAATGCTTGCATTGGTAGCCTGGTAGAAGTATTTCGTAGTACAATGTTACTGTTAGGCACTTATGTTAATGCGGTTTGCTAACTATATATATGCTCCTATATTACACTGCTAGCATAATTGTCTCGGTTGATAACCTCCAGTAGTCTCGGTTATCAAACTGGGACTACGAATCCGGGACTAGATATCGTCATCTTTAGTCCCGGTTAAAATAATCGGGACTAGAAATGCATTTTTAGTCCCGGTTGGAGCCACCAATCGGGACTAAAGATTTTTTTATTTTTTTAATTTGCTACTTTCTCCAGCAGTGCTACTGCCTATATATTACACATATATATTTTACATACATATTATATATATATAAGTTAGACACATATAAATGAACTTAAGAAAGGAAATATATACATATAATATAAAATATGTACACATATATATAATATCCACATATATTTCGTATGTTACAAAAAATTGTCTATTTTGTGGATCCGGTGGTTAAGTTACTTAAATTAAAATAGAACTCCCCCGTGGGATCAATGATCTGCTCGTTTATAAATCCCATCAATTCTTCCTAAGCAGCTTGTATGAAAGTCTCGTGGGAGAGGTTGTCTCTTACTCGCATAAGTTGTCATTAATTCGAATAAACGAGAAATAAATATATGAAGTGAATAAGAAATCGAGACGTAATGTATGAATGACTGTTATACGTACATCTATATCGTCGATAGTTGTGACATCGGTCACAAAGCGGTGAATGTAGTCGCATATGTAGTATCCGCATAAGTTGGTGCCCTGCGACTGTTTTGCACACTAAAGGAGAAATGACGACAGATTTAATATACATTTCATATTTTAGAACAAAGTAATGATTCAAAACAACTTTAGAGCATGTTACTCAGTGGAAAGTTCATCCTCACGGAGAGCTTATCTTTCCAATTTCCGCGAACATTCGCCCGAAGCCATTCCCATGCCCTACGTGCAGTTGAAAGTTAGCTAGTAATTATCCAAGAAGCGTATATATGCAATAGCAAATAAGATGACATTACCTGTTTAGCAGTTCAAATATCTTTGTGTACGTGGACTCTGGTTTATCCATTGAGTCAAAGACATGGATCCGCGAGTGATCCATGTCAATTACTAACAGAACCCAGTGGAATCTGCAAATTGGTTTAGATGACACATATGAAAATTTATGTATGCACACGGGATTGAAATCGGTGCGGAAGGAAAAAAACTTACGCAGTGTTGTAGGGCAGAAGGATAAATGACCAAAAGTGGTTCTGCACCAGCGTATTGTATATGTTGTCCACTGTTGGATTAGGAAATTGATCAACCAATACGCCGTTGATTTTGCGTGGATCCATGAATCCATGTTTGGTACAGTCGTGCTTGTTGCAGTATTGGATTACCATTCTACAACTGTTAAAAAGAATTTTAGTCAGCTAAATATAAGGAGGTAAGAAACGAAATAACAGAACGATACTTACAGAACCCGCGTGGCTAGAAGTGAGACGTCGAGGACATCAAGATGGTACAGGTTGAACATGTTTTCGAATCGGATATAGAACTCGTCACCTCCATCGAAGAAATAGTG
This sequence comes from Oryza australiensis, assembly GCA_019925245.2. NCBI lineage: Eukaryota > Viridiplantae > Streptophyta > Magnoliopsida > Poales > Poaceae > Oryza > Oryza australiensis. The sequence continues at coordinate 487,716 of JAIFGZ020000113.1, forward strand.
CAGTGAATATCTGCCCGTTACCATCTCTCCACCCTTGCTGGATTCTTGCATGTACCACTTGTGGAAGCGGTACATATATGTAGGTAGCTTTTTCACTTGATCCGGCTTTACAAGAGGCTTTCCAAGTTTGAACTTGTATTTTAGCGGAGCCTTCGCCAGGGGAGCACGGCCGTGTAATTGATCCATTGAAATTCCAGCAGATTCCATAAATTGTCTTAACTCTGATCTAACATTTGGAACTGTGCTGAACTCCAGAGGTTTCTAAGGATGCATGCCGAGCTGGGTTACATCTTTACCCGTTCTCTTCGCCTTGCCAGCAACCTTCCAAATAGTCCTGTCGTAGTCGGACTGCGATTGAGGTTGCGGTTCAGGTTGTGGCGTTAGGTACGTCTTCTTGAAGAAGTCCTTGGTCTCCTCGGGGATTTCAGGAGACTTCTTTCTGAAGTAGGCCTTGACTTCAGCTTGGACGGCCTCGTGCAGCTCCTCTGGAGTCATGTCGTACGCCATTTTCTTTGGGGCTGGTGGGAGCGGGTCAAGTTTAGGCCTCTTGCTTCTTGGTCCACTGCTGGTTGACATTGACCGCGTGGCTCGAGATGTTGTCCGTTTAGGAGTCGGTGCTCGTTGTGGCGACGGAGGAGACTGAGAAGGCGGTGGAGTTGGAGACGACCGTTTAGGAGTCGGTGCTCGTGGAGGCGACGCAGGAGGCGGAGGAGGCGGAGGCGACAAAGAAGGCGGAGGAGACGGCCCACGTGGAGGCGAGGACGGTGGAACGATAGGAGACGCTGTTCGTCCAGGGAACTTTATGAAGATCTTCCTCTAGAGAAATATTCTATGAGCTGTTTCTCCTAGCGTCAGCTCCCCGTCTCCTCCGGGGATATCCAGCTCGAGATCTTCGTAGCCGCGTTCCACCTGTTCAATTTCAACTTTCGAGTACGTAGGTGGAACGGGCCGGGAGTGGTAGGTGATGTCTCGGTCTACTGGAATGGCCATGCCCGACGCGACCTGTTCGAGAAGATTGCTTATTAGTTAGTAATGAACGTTAATTGACAAGTTATTCAAGGAAATATACGTACAACATAAAAGTATGAACATACCTTTATTGTTATGTTTTTTAGCGGAATGTGCAGCTCACATGGGGTTCGCTGTCTGATGTCATCAATGGGGCATGGCGGGCTCGGTTCAGCTTGTGGGGCCAAGTCGCCTTCATTTCCAGTTGAAGCGCAGCTGCTGCGCTGCTGCTGTAATTAGGCGGCTGTTGTCTAACCCAATGGCTCCGCTCCTCTGCCAACCTGCTGTTCAGCCTTTCGTCCACAATTTGATCTATTTGCGAGAGCTTCATTTTCATCTCAGCGAACCTCGCATCGTGCTCTCACCTGGACCTCATGCGGCTCTTGTACGTCTCGATGTCAACTTGAAACCCATATTTCTAGGGGACGACGCCTTTTTCTCGCGTACGCCCCGGATGCTCTGGGTTTTGGAGGACGAGCGTTAGCTCGTCCTTCTCTCTGTCGGGCCTGAACGCGCCCGAGGAAGTGGCCTGCAGCGCCTCCTCTAACCTCCGTCCGGCTTCTTGAATTTCATCACCAAAGATAATTGTGCCATCGACGGGATTAAGTGAGCCGTCGTGAGCATAAAACCAGTGCTTTGATCGTTTCGGCCAGTAGGCTGTGTCTGAACGATATCTCGCGCTTCAAGGTCGGCTTCCATTTTCTCCCATTTCTCCATTGCTTTCTTATAGCCGCCTGACCCAAGCCTGTGATGGTATTTCTTTTTGGCTGCATTGGCCTTGTTCTTTTCTATGATAGCTTATGCTTCTTCCCCAGTCTTGTGTTCAACAAAAGCATCCCAATGATCTCTGAGCTTTGGGAACTTGTCAAAGTCTGGGGTATGACCCTTGAGGATATATTTCTTGTGTAACTCTTTCTTGTAGTTCCTTAAGAGCTCTGCCATTTTCTTTAAAGTCCATTCCTTGACCCTTGCTTGTTGTGAGTCTGGGATGCTGAACGTTTGCAGCATTATAGTCCACAGCATTTCTTTCTCTAAGTCTGGAAGATAGCTCTGTTCATCTCCTCCTTTGGTTGACCGCCTCCAGTTGGCAACGCTTACGGGCACGTGATCCCTCACCACCCATCCGCTGTGCGCCACAAACTTCCTTGCGGCGTTCTCTGGGGCAATTGGTCGACCGTCAGATGCTACCTCCGTTATGACATGTCGACCCTCTATGCGCTTGCTGAGGCCGCGTTGTCCGCGTGCCCTCTTCTGTCCAACGGAGGCAGAGGCGAAGCCCTCATTCCCCTCCTCGTTCCCCTGCTCGCCCCCCCCCTCGTTCCCCTCCTCGTTGAGGTATTGATCTGGATCTTCATTCCCCTCCTCGTTGTAAAACTCTATTCCTCGTGCGATCTCATCAAGGAGACACTGTTCCTCGTCACGATCCGCCATTTGATTGTTGTGGGTTGAGGACTTAATCAAAAATTCTGAAAAAATTTATTCGGTTAATACATGTATCAATTATTCATGGAAATCATGTATGTCTACGTAAAAAATAGACAAAAAAGAATAAGATGGAAAAAAATAGATGAAATGCGACAGACACTAGATCCAATTGTGCACATCCACAATGGAGACATTCTTCAGAAGTCACTTCCAGGACTGAGAGAATCAGTTGTGATTCTGAATCATCTTGCTTATCAAAAGGAAATTATCATGGCGATGGAGAACACGGTGGCGATGGAGCTCATACGCTACCGTGTTCACCATCGCTCATAATAACTTCCTTTTGATGAGCAAGAGGATTCAGAATCACAGATTCTCTCAATCCTAGAAGAGACTTCTAAAGAATATCACAATTATAGATATGCACACTTGTCTCTAGCATGTGCCGGACTACGTTCTATATTTTCCTTCTTCTTCTCTTTTGTTTCTCTTTGCTAGAACATGACCGACCGATCGTTCGTTCTATCATTCACGTCCATTCGTTCGGACCCTTAACCCTAACCCTAACCCTAAACTATCGTCCGTTCGTTCTATCGTTCGTTCACGTCTGTGAGTACGATCATCTGGAGGAGAGGAGAGAAAGAGAGGAGAATGATGTGAGGGAGATAAGGTGGAGAGGAGTGGAAGTGGAGAGGAAAGGAGAGAGAGGACGTTGCATGCATGTGTACGTTGTAACGACCGAACGAACGACCGAACGAACGAACGACCGAACGAACGACCGACCGAACGAGCGAACGACCGAACGACCGAACGAACGAACAAATGAAAGAGTGTCCGTCCGTCCGTCCGTTCGTCCACGTCCGTTCGTCCACGTCCGTTCGTCCGTTTGTCCGTTCGTTCGTCCGTCCGTCCGTTTGTCCATCCATTTCGCCCGTTTGTCCGTCCATTCGCCCGTTCGTCCGTTCGTCCGTTCATCCGTCCGTTCGTCCGTTCGTCCACGTCCGTTCCTCCATGAACGAACGAACACTCATTCGTTCGTCCGTCCGTCCGTTCGTTTACGTCCGTTTGTTGATTTTATCGTTCTCGTTCGTTCGAAAATACAAAATTCACAAGTCACATACACATTCAAATTAAAATCTATTCATGCATTCACATGTCACATACACATTCAAATTTCAAATTTAACTACACATTCAAAATTCAAAATTCATAATCTTCATGCATTCAAATTTAAATAAACATTCCATTTACATATAAAGTCCATCTAACATTTTAAATTCCACATATCAAAAGTTTCACAAAATAACATACACATACAAATATACATTGCATAGTCAATTTCAACTTTAAAATTTCACATAATTTACATATATAACATTCACAAAATTTGCAACTTTAAAATTTCACACATACATACACATACAAATATACACATTCATAATCAATTCCACATATGCACACAAATTTTAAAAATTTCATCAAATATATATATTGCTCGCATGCATGCAGAGGGAGGCAGAGGGGCGGCGGCGGCGAGGATGCGAGAGGGCGGCGACGGCGGCGTGGAGGGGAGGACGGCGGCCTTAGGGTTTAGGGTTTAGGGGCGGCCGGCGTGGGGATCGGGGGCCGTGGGGGGGGCGGCAAGGGCAGCGGGCGGCGTGGGGAGGGCGGTGGCGACGGCGACGGCGGCTGCGGCGGTGGCGACCGCGACGATGGAGGCGATGGCGTCGACGACGGGCCAACCCTAGCGCATCACAATGTGGAAAAATCTTTGGGGGCGGTGGCGCTAACCTGCGAATGATACGAAGACGGCGGCGCGACGGTCCTCCGGCGACGACGACGGCAACGAAGACGACGGAGACGGCGTGCTGCGGCGGCGTCCTGGGGCTCGACGACTGCGACCAAGACGAAGACGATGCAGTTGCACAATGCGAAAATGGCTAAGTGTTGGATCCCCAATGAGGCCCTTGCTATATATAGGAACGACATCTCTTGTCCCGGTTGAAGCCATCAACCGGGACTAAAGATACTATAGTCCCGGTTGGTGGCTTAAACCAGGACAAAAGATAGGATCTCTTGTCCCGGTTGGAGCCACCAACCAGGACTAAAGATGGCGGGGCAGCCACGTGGCCCAGGTAGGTGGCCATCTCTAGTCCCGGTTGAAGCCACCAACCGGGACTAAAGATGGTTTCCCCCGCACTCAAATTCACCTCTAGTCCCGGTTGGTTTTAAAACCGGGACTAATTATTTATGCCCTATTATATTGTATTTTATATTCATATATAATTATAATGTTCATATGTTGATATATTTTATATTCATATATAATTAACATATGTTCATATATAATTAACATATGTTCATATAATTAACAAAAAATATTATAAATTGAAATAATAACATATAATTAACATTTTTCATATTCTAAACTATTTAAAATTTAAATAATAATATATAATTTACATATGGCCTATTTGAAAAATATTTTAAGTTGAAATAATAACATATAATTAACATTTGTCATATTTAAAACTATTTTAAATTTAAATAATAATATATAATTAACATATGGCCTATTTGAAATAGCTTATCTTAGTCGTCTCATCTGTATCTGCATCCAGCTGCTCCTGATGATCCGTGGAGAGGCCCGACGCCGTTTTCCTACCTTCTTCACCGATCTTGGTCTCTTCAACATGTCATGATCCATAGTAGTAGTCTTTTTGCTATTTTTACTCATCGCTCCCTGTAACATATACAAAGCCGTTCATGTTAAGCGGTTCATGTTCTACTGCTGGTGAGCAAACACATAGAGCGGATGGTGAAGCTGGCGATCGACGAAGCCGCTTCCTGAAGTCAAGGAGAATGTTAAGCGGTTCATGTTCTACTGCTGGTGAGCAAACACATGGAGCGGATGGTGAAGCTGGCGATCGACGAAGCCGCTTCCTGAAGTCAAGGAGAATGTTAAGCGGTTCATGTTCTACTGCTGATGAGCAAACACATGGAGCGGATGGTGAAGCTGGCGATCGACGAAGCCGCTTCCTGAAGTCAAGGAGAATGTGGGCACTGCTTCTTTTTTCTTGCTCTTCTCCCTTTGCTTCATAATCTTTCTGTCTTGCTCTTTCTTAGATAATCTGACAGCCACCTCATTCCGTGATGGCGGCGTAGCAGTACTCGTGTATCTCCATCAAACTTGGAATAGCGAGAGATATGGCAATGATTGGATAGTGCGGCTATATATAGAGAGAGCTGAGCAATGATGGATGCAAGACAGACTGACATGCAAATTTTACGAGGGTCCACTGAAACCACTCTAGATACACATCGGAGAAGGAAATGTTGAGACCGCTGGTCCTGAAGGCAATAATTTACAATAGATTCAATAATTTACAATAAATTCAAATGATAGCAATAATATTCAATGATTCAATTTAATTTACATCGTCCATACATAAATTTAGCTAAGTGACATTTGTCCTCACGTACTTTCTCCGCACAATTGTTCCTTCGTTATGATCGTTGCGTGAGTAAGGGGTGTCCTCATTTGATAGGAGGATACTCGGGTCAACCGCCACCGCGAACGGAGGTTGCCCGTCAAACTGATCATAATCTTCGTCAGTCCTATCCTCGACTCCCACGATTTTCCTTTTGCCTGGGAGAACCACGTGGCGCTTTGGCTCGTTGGACCCTTTCCCCTTCTTTGATTTGCTAGCCATGTCCTTGACATAGAAAACTTGTCGTACATCATTTTGGCAAGGACGAAGGGTTCGTCTGAGTATCCAACCTTACTTGGGTCGACCGTTATCATCCCACTTGAATCAATGGTTACGCCTCCACCACTGAGCCTAACCCACTAGCACCGAAACAGAGGGACCTTCAGAGGTCCATAGTCTAGCTCCCATATGTCATCGATGCTGCTGTAATATGTGCTAGCCGTACCGTCGTATCCCACGGCATCGATGCGGACAGCGCTGTTCTGATTCGTGCTCTTTAAGTCTTGGGCCCGTGTGTAAAATGTGTACCCATTGATTTCATATGCCTGGAATGTGGTGATCGAGCAAGATGGTCCCCTCGCCAAGAAGGCTAGTTGTTGGTCAATGCTCGCGTTTCCCATGAGACGTTGTCGCAGCCAAGCAGGGTGTGCATCGTTGTGATGGCGTGTAATCCAGGCATCCGTCTTACCGATGTTTTCCGAGTGAACAATCGCCAAGTGCTCCTCGATGTAAGGAGCCACCAAGGAAGATTGTTGCAACATGGTCCAATGTGCTTTCCAGTACAAGTCATTGTCTATGTTCATTATTGCCTTCCTTCCAAGAGTTCCCTTCCCCCGTAGTCTACCTTCATGGCTTGATTCAGGCATCCCGATGGGACGGAGGTCTTCAATAAAGTCGACGCAAAACTCAATCACCTCCTCTGTTCCATATCCCTTGGCAATGCTGGCCTCCGGACGCGAACGGTTATGGACGTACTTCTTTAGAACGCCCATATACCTCTCGAAGGGGAACATGTCGTGTAGGAATACCAGACCGAGGATACGGATCTCTTTGACAAGGTGGCATAGAAGATGCGTCATGATATTGAAGAAGGAAGGCGAAAAGATCATCTCAAAGCTGACAAGACATTGGACCACATCATTTTGAAAGTCTTCTAGTCTGTCTGGATCGATGATCTTCTATGAAATTGCGTTCAGCAAAGCACATAGCTTTGTTATTGTTGCCCGAACATTATCGGGAAGGATACCCCAAATTATAACGGGAAACGGCTGTGTCATCAGCACGTGGCAGTCATGGGACTTTAGATTTGTGAACTTCTTATCCTTCGTGCTTATTATTCCCTTTATATTCGAGGAGTATCCAGACGGTACCTTGATGCTCTCTAAGCATTAAAACATTATTTCCTTCTCTGCCTTGCTTAGAGTGTAGCTGGTGTTTCATATTATACACAAAAACAAACTAGTGTTTCATAATTTTTGGATTAACATCCTTCCGCACTGATGCAAACTTTGATTCGTCGAGAACACTCTCAATGTGTTTGATCCGCGTAGGAAGATCTATGAATAACGAAATGGTGTCGTATTGATTATAATCGGACGCGTCTTCAATGTTGTCAATACCAATGATGTGTTGCTTGCGCGATACAATAATACCCATCTTTTCATCGGAAGGATCCTTCACATAAAAAACTTGTGCAACACGCTCAGCAAGGACCCATGGATCATCCTTGTGTCCAATTTTACTCCGTTCAGCACACGTAAATCAAAATTTATCTACCATGTTGTCTTTCACCCATTGGCATCTGAGAACAGGGATCTGAATGTTTAAACCGTAGTCAAGTTCCCATATTTCTTGTATGATCCCGTAGTAAGATTTGTTCTGTCCTGTTGCGTCCAACGCTTCGACACGAACCCCACTGTTCCGCGTTAAGCTTTTCCTGTCTTTGCTATTTGTGTAAAAAGAATATCCGCCGATGTCATACCCTTGCCATGAGGTCACAAGGCTTGTTGGGCCAGCTGCAAGTCGTTCTATCGTTTTTTTCTCGAGTGATTCACCAGACGGTAGCTTTTGATCCTTCAGCCATTGGGAAAAAGTGTGCTTCTGTTCTTTCGAAACCCAATCGTCGGATCGCCCAGGGTTGCATGCTCTGATCTCGGAAGTGTGTTGCTCAATGTAGGGCGCAACGATGGCGAGTTGTTGAAGAACACTGTTGTGTGCATCTGATACCGCTTTGTAATCATTGTCATAGAAGCATTTTCTTCCCACACTACCCTTCCCAGATAACCTTCCATCATGTCGAGGCACTGGTATCCCAATGGGGTTGGCATCTTTCATATAATCTAGGCAACACTCGACAACCTCCTCAGTTGTGTAACCCTCTATCATCGAGCCCTCCGGATGAGCACGATTATGGACATACCCTTTCAGAACAACCATGTATCGCTCGTACGCCCACATTTGATGTATGTATAGAGGACCAAGTTCAATAATTTGAGGGACAATGTGAACAATGAGATGTTCCGTCATGTCGAAGTACGATGGAGAAAAAACATCTCTAGCTAGCAAGCTGTCTCGACTGCGAATTTCTGAAGGGGTCCTAATTCTTCTGGATCAAAAACTTTCTGTGAAACTCGATTAAAAAAATAGCAAAGTGTTATCACTACCTTGCTGTGCACTGGTTTCACCGCCCTTATAGCGATAGGGAGGAATACCGTAAGCATCTTATGACAGTCGTGAGCGTTGTATCCAGAAATCGACAAATCTTTCATTGATACTAGTTTCCGGATATTCGATGAGAATCCAGTCGGCACTTTCAATCCACGAAGACATTTACAGAAAGCTTTTTTTTCTTCTACTGTCATTGAGTAGCATGCCGATGGAATCTCAATCTTACCATTCGTTAGCTCTATCGGGCGGAGATCTTTCCTTATGCCCAAATTGACCAGGTCGTTACATGACTTCAACCCATCCTTTGTTTTACTAGGGATGTCAAGTAAAGTCCCGATGGTGTTGTCGAACACATTTTTCTCGAGGTGCATGACATCGATGGCACGACGAATCTGCAGGTCTTTCCAGTACGTTAGGTACTTAAAAAAGATTGAATGTTTCTTGAAGGCCAGCGTGTTTTCTATCACTTCTTTCTTCATCTTGCCTGAAGATGTCTTTCCCTTGCTAATCACGACCTTTATGTTCTTTGTCAGCTTGAACACCGTGGAACCATTCTTTGCTTCGGGGGCAGTACCTTCCTCAACAGTTTTGTCAAAAAAGGTAGCCATCGCATGATACCTATGCTTCTGTGGTAAGAAACAACGATGACGCATGTCAACTAACTTTTTTGAAGAGGTCAGGTATATGTACGATGTGTTGTCCAGACATATCAGACATCCGATCTTTCCTTTAATCTATCCGGAGAGGAAAAATTGGCTGGTAGATCATTTATAGTAACGAATATGATAGCACACAGAGTAAAATACTCCTGGTGGTACGCATCACACAATCGTAGACCCTCTTCCCACATTTCTTGCATATCCTCCATCAAAGGTTCAAGAAACACATCTAGGTTGATGCCAGGCTGTTTTGGCCCTTGTATAAGGATAGTCAAAAAAATGTACTTTCGCTTCTAACATAACCATGTCGGAAGGTTATACATGGTGAGTAGAACAGGCCAAGTGTTGTGCGACCTGCTTAGGTCACCAAACGGATTCATTCCATCCGTGCACAACACAAACCTGACATTTCTCGGATCATTTGCAAATTCTGGGTGCTTCGAATCAAAGTTTCTCCATTGTCGAGCATCGGCGGGATGTCGAATCATACCATCCGTCTTTCGACCCTCTTGATGCCATCTCATCAACTCGGCGTCGGTGGGGTTTGAGAACAATCACTTCATTCGATCTTTCACTGGCAAGTACCACATTACCATGGCCGGAATCTTTTTTCCTGGCTCGACCAATGCATTTGGTTCGGCAACGTCACTATCGACGGCACTGTTATCCTTTTTGTATCTACTCGCCCCACAAGTTGGACACTTGTCCAAGTCAGCGTATTCCTTGCGATAAAGTACATAGTGATTAATACATGCATGGATCTTTTCCACACCAAGTGATAATGGACATATCAGTTTCTTGGCTTGATAGGTGTTAGCTGGTAACAAGTTAGGCTTAGGAAGCATAGCTCTCAGGAGACCCATCAAGTCGTTGAAACTAGTATCAGACCATCCGTGTCTGGCCTTCAATCTAAGAAGTTCTAGCATCGACCGCAACACTGTATAATCCATATCACATCCCTTTGCTTGATCGTACAAAAGATCTTTCGCTGATTTCTGCAACGCCTCCCAATTGTTTAAATCTCTTGCTTTCTATGTTAGGACCTCTGGTTCAGCGTGCCGTAACATATCCTCAAGATCAAGATCAATATCAACCTCTGCAACGTCAAAACCAGTGCCGGCAAAATCACCCGTCATTTCATGGGACATGTCCTCAATTATAAAATTCTCTGCCTCATCGAACCAAATATCAGGAATCTTTTCAGGAGGGGCGACTTCCCCATGATAAGTCCAAACTGTCTATTTCTCCACAAATCCATGCTGAATTATGAGTCCGAGAATTACATTCGGATCTTTCCATATCTTCTCATTCTTGCAATCCACGCAAGGACAAAAAATATCCTTCCTATTCTTCCTTAAAGCATGTGCCTTAGCCTTATCAATAAATGTTGATGCTTCTCTCATGAACGCCGGATGAGTTCTCCGTGTCTCATACATCCATGTCCGATCCATCTAAAAATTCACAGCATAAATTAATATTATATTACCGATGTTTTCAAAATAAACAAATTAAACTTAAATCCTACTTTATAACTAAAACCTCATTCGCAGCAAATAATAATACTAAGACAATATTAGTTACCAAAAAATGGTTCAATAAAAAACAAAATATTTGACCTACAAATTACAAAAATAGCTCAAAATAATAATTCAAACAAGTTTAAATATCTTTGCATTCAACCAATAAAATTTTACAAAAATGGAAGCAAATAAAAGAGATGATCAAGCACGTTACCTTTTATATTGATTTCAATCGAAGATTTCAAGTCTAAGACCTCCCACCAAAAGAAATTGTCTATTTTTGGAGAGAGAAACCGAGTTAAAAAGTTCAAATATCTTTGCATTCAACCAAAAAAATTTAAAAATGGAAGCAAATGGAAGAGAAGATCAAGTATGGTACCTTTTGTATTGATTCCAATTGAAGAATTAAAGTTGAAAACCTTCCCCTATAATTGCCTTTTTTTGAGAGAGAAACACCATGTTAAATGTGGCACTGTTGGGTTGGACAGCTGTTTTATGGTTCATCATCGCATGCGGTCCACTTAACGCCCGCACGGAAAAATGCATTATCCCGTGCGGGTCCTTAAGTGGGCCGCACGGGATAATGCACCATTACCCGTGCGGGCGTTAGGTGGGCCGCACGGGATAATGCATTATCTCGTGCGGTCCAACGCCATTCGTTAACGCCAAAATTTGGTAAGCCCGGAACCCGAATCGGCTAAGGTGTCCATCGGCTGATACCGAATCGGATAAGGTAAGCCGATATAGCCGATTCCGGTATGACAATAATGGAGACACCGTCGGATCAAGATAATGTGCTTCATGAGGATTGCCATATAAGGATAAAGTCCTAAAAAGGCAATTGTATCTATTAATTAGGAAGAGTTTGTTAGTTTCCTATTTTATCTTTAGGAAAGTGTGTTAGTATCCGGTAAGGATTCGGTTTGTTTCCTTTTATCTTTAGAAAAGTTTGGATTTGTAATCTGTTAGGATCTTTGTTTCTCTGTTAGCCCTTGGGTATAAATATGTAAGCTCGGGGTTCATGTAACTAATCTTTTGATCAATACAACCTTGGCGCATCGCCACCTTTTACTTTTCTACTTTTTCATCATCCGACGAGACTTGGCACCCGACGCGGGACTGCATCGGCTTCGATCTCCGGCGAAGGGGTAAGTTCAAGATCCCGCCGGCCCAGGTATATCGTATCTATCTTTAGTTTCATTACCGTTCATAGATACATCAGCTTAGTTAGGCCTTTCTTGGTTAGGTTCGATATTCTGATTAAGTCGATGTTTCTATAAACGTAATGTCACTTTAGGTAGATTTGTTATATCCATCACATTAGACAGATCTATCGGCTCATCTAGTATTAGATTATCATATACAATCTCGTGCTGCATCGGTTAGGGCCGACCTACTAGATTGTCATCGATAATCTAAGTCTTGTTAAGCCGATAGGTTCATGCTAATATTTCACCGGAGGGTTAGCCAGTCTTATTATATATCTCTGTTAATCTAGTCCTAGTATCTCGATTTAGCTCTATCGGCTATCTCTCGTTTTAGGGTTTCTGCCGATATCGGCTAAATCGTTATATTAGATTAGATTAGCTTAGTCATCTACCACCCTGAAAATTAGTCAAAGGCTTGATTGTCTAGATATTGTATTTTTTTCATACTTAGTGCTACATCAATTCAGTTTGACCTACTAAGTCGTGATTAGAACCGTAGTCTCTAGTCTGCCTGATGGCTACCAATAAGGGTTTCGTCAGGGTTTCAGCTGACGAGTTATCTGGACTTCAGCATCGGCTGGAATCACACAATCGGCTGTCAACAGATCGACTGTTTTGATTATTGGTCTATCGGCCGATATGATTTATGCTCTGCTATTTTTGCATATCTTGTCAGTGGCAGGGTCAAACTGACTGGCACGCCTGGGATTCATCAATTTTTGAACCTGCACTGGAGCTAAGCAGATCTCCTAGGCCGGCGTGTTGATTTTTCTCGTCAACACATTTTTGACATGCCCAATGGGACCGTGTTTTGGACAGCATATCTTTTTGCACGGCTCGGCGGACCCATAATTGCCACAGTGTCTGATAAAGAAGTCGAGGCCGAGGAAGAGCAATCTCTTAAGCCGATGTCAAGAAGAAAAGAAGAATCAGTTTTGGAGCGATCAAGGCAAATATAATTTTGAAGCATGACTTCTGATACTCCAAAACTGGGGGACATGTGTTAACGCCAGAATTTGGTAAGCCCCGAACCCAAATCGGCTAAGGTGTCCATCGGCTGATACCGAATAGGATAAGACAAGCCGATGTAGCCGATTCCGGTATGACAACATTGGAGACACCGCCGGATCAAGATAATGTGCTTCATGAGGATTGCCATATAAGGATAGAGTCCTAAAAATGCAGTTGTATCTATTAATTAGAAGAGTTTGTTAGTTTAATATTTTATCTTTAGGAAAGTGTGTTAGTATCCGGTAAGGATTCGGTTTGTTTCCTTTTATCTTTAGAAAAGTTTGGATTTGTAATCTGTTAGGATCTCTGTTTCTCTGTTATCCCATGGGTATAAAAATGTAAGACCGGGGTTCATGTAACTAATCTCTCGATCAATACAACCTCGGCGCATCGCCACCTTTTACTTTTCTACTTTTTCATCATTCGGCGAGACTTGGCACCCGACGCGGGGCTGTATCGGCTTCGATCTCCGGCGAAGGGGTAAGTCCAAGGTCTCGCCATCCCACGTATATCGTATCTATCTTTAGTTTCATTACCGTTCATAGATACATCGGCTTAGTTATGACTTTCTCGGTTAGGTTTGATATTCTGATTAAGTCGATGTTTCTATAAACGTAATGTCGCTTTAGGTAGATTTATTATATCCATCACATTAGATAGATCTATCGGCTTATCGAGTATTAGATTATCATATACAATCTTGTGCTGCATCGGTTAGGGCCGACCTACTAGTTTGTCATCGATAATCTAAGTCTTGTTAAGCCGATAAGTTCATGCTAATATTTCACCAGATGTTTAGCCAGTCTTACTATATGTCTCTGTTAATCTAGTCCTAGTATCTCAATTTACCTCTATCGCTTGTCTCTCGTTTTAGGGTTTTTATCGATATCGGTTAAGTCGTTATATTAGATTAGATTAACTTAGTCATCTACCACCCTAAAAATTAGTCAAAGGCTTGATTGTCTAGATATTACGTTTCTTTTCATACTTAGTGTTGCATCAATTCAGTTTAACCTACTAAGTCGTGATTAGAACTATAGTCTCTAGCCTGCCTGATGGCTACCAATAAGGGTTTCGTCAGGGTTTCAGCTGACGAGTTATCTGGACTTCGACATCGGTTGGAATCACACAATCGTCTATCAACAGATTGGTTGTTTTGATTATTGGTCTATCGGCCGATATGATTTATGCTCTGCTATTTTTGCATATCTTGTCAGTGGTAGGGTCAAACTGACTGGCACGCCTGCGATTCATCAATTTTTGGACCTGCACTGGAGCTAAGCAGATCTCCCAGGCCGGCGTGTTAATTTTTCTCGTCAACACCGGCCCCCTCGGGACCATTTTTCCAGGCGCGGCCACTTATGGCTCGCTTGGAAACTATTGAGGGTCTCGTCTAGGAAAATCAAAACTGCAGTAGTGCAAATGGCATTGTGAAGACGAAGCGTTGTGAGGGCGTTCACACTGTGTTGAGGTGGCATTCGGCCCAACCATCCATATTAGAGATTCCTCACTAGATACATATACGGTGTTCCCATCTAAAGACCATGGAGCCAAACTAAGACACGTGTTCTTCATCAGAACTTGCAGGCATGGGGCAAGGCACGGTGGAGCAGCGCGTTGGGAGAAGTCGTGGCCTGTGGGACGCTCTCACATCACATGCGAGGTGGTGGCTGTCGTCGGTGAGGCCACCACCTCGAGGTGCTTCGTCGTTCCTAAAGCAGTGACGCTCGCCAGATTTGACGAACCTAAGGTCGGATCTGGCGAGCTCGAGGGGGCGACGTGGCGGCCTAGGGAGGAGAAGGAAAGATGGCAGTGGATCTAGGTCTAATCTTGTTGTCATCCCTCTTCCGTGCCGCTGAGCTAGCCCATCGTCGTCCCCCGCTTCAAGCTGTCACACTCGTCGTCATCCCCGCTCCAAGCCGCCTCGGACCATAGCAATGGCAGCCCAATGAAGAGGACCACGCTGCTAGATCCATCCTGTCGTGTTCCTGCCACCCCCCACTCGTGCATCGCCGATTTGATCAAGCGAGGAAGGCTTCCAGTTAGAGGAGGAGGAGAAGTGGAGCCCCGCTCGGCGCCGTCGCCGCTTGGGTTGTCTTGCTTCCTCTGTCCAAGGGGAAACATAGAGAGGAGAGAGAGGAGATGAAAAATAAGAGGAGAGAGACCGATGAAACCCACTATAAGTAATATGTACAATGTAGTATATAGCTAACATCGTTTTTGTCTAAGTTTGACAAATTTCTATATCGTCAATTTCATTCTTAGTCTATGTGACATGTGAGATCCCACAAATCTTCGTGTCGTCCTGCTACCGTCCTGAAGACGAAGCCAATCCAAATGAAAAGAGAGAGAGACGGTGATGGCGTGGTACTCTTCTTTTGCAATTCCGACACGTATCACGTCTCGGTCAGCTGGCAGGCAACCTACGATCGAACCATGTAAGTACCTAGTTCTGCCGCTCCTGTCTCAACCTACGACGCCTTTTGCGTCTCCAGCTTCTTTTCCTGTCAGGTTTGATGAAACAGTACAAGCAGACGACAGTGAAGCAGCTCCAGTAGTGCAGTGTGCAGGGTGCAGACTACAGATGGGACCAAGCTCCGACGGTCCAGCCGGACGGCCGGGCAAAGGGCAGGCTCATCGCTGATGTGTTCATTCCGTCATCTGAATATTTTTCACTTCTGCATGCAGAGTATACTGTATATTACTGAAGATTAAGAATTAGCTAGAGTAGACTGCTAAACCATCTCTTAAGTCCACACACGACAAAGGCCAGAGGTGTCTGTTCGATAGTTTCAGTTGAAAATGGCGAAGGAAGATTGTTGATATATCAAAATGATTATTATTTTGACGATTTCATAGAGTTGCGTACACCTAAATAAACGTTTTCAAATTTTAGAACTCGAACAAACCTGCTCGACGACTAGCAGTAGCAACTATATATTTTTCTCTCCCAGATATAGATGATCAAACGGACCGCCCGGCCTAGGCATGGCCTAGGCACACCCGCGACACGGCCTACTACGACATGTCCCGTTAGGTATGACTTCTGTAACGGGTCGTGTCGTGCCGGTCCACATGCCGAGCTTATGGCCCAAGCATGGCTCATGGTATGGCCGGGCCATGTCGACACGAGCCCATTAAAGCCCCATGGGCCGAGGTCGACTTGGGAACACTGTTTGGACCCATTAAAGGCCCACGGCTGCATTAATATTGTTACAGTGCTGCTACAACAACCTGCTACAGTGTCTGCTACAATAAACGTCTATGCCGTGCCGACCCACGGGCTGAGACGCTGGCCCAGACACGACACGGACAAACCGGTCATGCCGGCACAGCCCACAGGTTAACGTGCCAGGCCGAGCCATAGGACACCCATGCTCAGATCGGCCTAGCTAGGCATGATCCATTTGGCCATCTATACTTTCAGAACTTGTCAGGTCAGGGTTGACGTGAGTATGCCATCTTTTTTAACGGAATAACCAGTGAAGTGGAGATCCACGAAATAGACAATACTGCTACCGAGAAAGTAGTTCGAAGGTAACACAAACACAAGTATAGCGCAGCAAGGATATAGTAAAAAACAGTACAAAACACAAATAGCTTTTATGCTATTTACGAGAAGCAAGAATTGTTGATCGAGAGAGAAGTAAGACATAGAATAAAAAATATCATAACTGATGTTAATGGAGTAATTAACTAAGTAAATTATTGTGGGTATTTTTAGTGGATCGAATACGTGGTTGCATTGATCGGTACCATTCATTAGGGAAAACGTAAACCCAACATTGATTTAGGTATCGAATAGATCTCATAAAAATATCAGATCACATCTTGTTTCTTCTCTCCATCGGTTCATTCATGTTATAGGGTAAGACCTGGTTCACTGGAAAGAAATGAAGGGAGAAGGGTCGGCATGGTCGAGGATTCAACATGAGACGAAGACCTGCTAGGTGAAGCGCATCGCGTAAGATCTCCTTTACACAGTTGATTAGTTATTAGTTAGTTCGCAAATTCGTATAGCATGTTCAAATGTAAGCAAGCATTATGAATATTTTTGTTTACAAGTCATGTTTTATAGGGATAAATCGGTAAAATATATAACTTAAATCAACTCAAAGATATTTTAACCGGTCATGTTATTGAAACACACTATTAATCTTGTCTTGGAAACAAAATATAAATATCAAATTAAAGAACTAAATGGAGGAGTTTTGATGTGTTTTTCGGAACAAAACATAAAACTAAAGAAAACCACACAAACGAGAACTTTTATGTCAGTAAAACGACGCAAATAAGTATCTATACGTCAGTACTAGTCAAACGATTTAAGTGGTATATATGTGGTACCGATTTAAATTTAAAGACAATTTTGTCATTTTATCTTTAATAACAAATTTATGGTTTTATCCTTAGTAGCAAAGTACCTATACCAATACTTAAATATTACACCTATAATAGAGGAGCGTTGGATTTAGTTTGCAGCTCATCCATTGCCTGCTCTTGCGCTAGTCAATTTATCCTACGTGGAGAAGCAATACCGCTACTGTAAATAAAACAATATTAGTAAATTTTAGAAACTGCAACTATTACGTTGGAACTGTCACTTAGCTATAACTTCCACTGTCAATTTCCCGAAAATGCAACATTAGTTAATGATTTTATCAAAGAACTGCAAAGTTTGTTCAACTGATAGGACGAGTCTATCAACCAGACACGTGTGTAAATTGTAATACTTGCATTGTTGCAAATTGGGTCAACTTGTCAAACACATATATAGAAGGTAAAAGTTCCAGTTTTGTACTTAGATAGTTTGCTATTGACCCATTGTTACAGGCTTATGAAATGTCTGATTAATGTAGTAAATAGTTTTGATAAAATATTTATAGTTTAATTTACTCAATGTAATATTATCACAGCACGCTATAATCTCAGAGAAGCAGATAACAAACACCAAACAGATCCTAAGTGTTTTCTAGTATTCAGTTGAATATATATTATCTGGAAAGAGATGAGGATTTGTTTCATAACCTCAAGTTTTTTATTTTATTTTTCTTCATTTATTGACCATGTGTTTTGTTGATAAAGGCAGAGATGTAAACCACTTATATTATTGAAAAAAACTCGATCCGTCAAATGAAAATGCTGTAGGAACAGAACATTCAGGACAGCCGAGTGCAACTGTTAAGATCACAGGTGTCTACCTGAAAACTTACCAGGCAGGGTGTCAAACATGCAGGTGAAGGTCTTAGAAGCTTTGTGCTGTGCACACCTTCTTCCAGGTGTCATGTCTGTTTGGTCAGCGTTTACTGAATCCAGGCTAAGAAAAACTACAGAACAATCGTCCGAATCTCAATCCGTGTGCTTTCCCCCCTAGCGAGTGGTGTTTGCACAAAGAGACAAAGACACAGACAGAAGAATCAAACTCTGTGTTCTAAACTTGTAATGTTCAGGGTGCCAGGTCCAGGAGAGGCAGACAGAGAGGCAAACTCTTCCGTGTTCCATTGCTCAGATCGGGAGAAGTGGGCGCGGAGATTTTTCTGGTCAAATTGCTTATACACGAAGAAAGCCCACACAGGTTGATCCGTTGATGGGCTTATCCTACTCCTACATATATGGGCTTTGATTCTGCCGATCCAACGAAACCGGTAAATACGCCTTCGACCACAGCTGACGTACTCCTCGCTTCCGAAAGTGAAATTTCCTAGCGAAGCGAGAGGCCACAAGGCGAGGCGCTTGCGCTTCCCCCGTCATCCTCCCCTCGTCGACGCCATGCAGCAGCAGGGCGCCGCCGCGCTACCGCCGGCGGCCCGCCTCGGGAGCCGGCCATCCCTCACCCCCAAAACCAGCCGCTTATGCATCACCGCTGCTCTCCCTCCCCTCTGCCGCTGTGGCCGGCGCCACCTCATCGGCTCCACCTCGGCCACCGCTCTCCTCCCCCTGCTCGCCCCTCCGTCGTCCGCCGCCTCGCCCGTCGACCCCGAAGTAATCTCCTTCCTGGCCCTGCTGAGGCTCTCCCTGTTTGGTGGCTTCAGGGCCATCTTCTGAGTTCTGAGCTGCCCGTACTTGGGTTTTCGTTTTTGTGCAGGTGATGCTTGAGCGGGTGCACCCGTCCAGGCCGGAGTGGTACGAGAAGTTCTATGCCACGGCCATGGACAAGTTCATGAAACCTTACGAAGCCGAGGTATTTGCTTTCCACTCAATTTCATATCCACTACTCTGCCATTCTGAAACTTGTGGTTTGCTAATTGGTTCCAACTTCAACGAGACCAAGCATCCAAGGCTCCAAGCTCCTAATAGATTTTCGCCTACACGAACAACTGTACTGCTGCTCACTGAACTCAGTTTGCTCATTTTGACATCAAAGTTAAATTTTGCCATGCATGACATGTCGACCATTTCGGTCACATATCTGTTAATCTGTATAAGCTTTAACGTTTGGTTTTCAGAACTCGGTAATTTGTCTTAGTACCTATTTTTTTCCAAAGATATCACTATATCAGAATTCAGAAATAAGCACCTAGAGTGTTTGCGAGTAGCAGTCATGATCTTAAATCTTCATCAGTAGTTTTAGCGTCCCTGTTAAAAAAAGTTATCACTGTTTTTTCTCAGGGATTGTGATGTGATATTGATCATCTGCCGTGATCATGCTAATCTTATCACATAATGAATTTTGCAGATTGCGGAGTATAAATCAAAGCTCTTTTCCCAATTGATGACTGCTGGGAAGAACATTCTTGAACTTGGTGTTGGAACAGGCCCCAACCTCAAGTACTATGCAAATGCTGATGGAGTTAACATAGTTGGAGTGGATCCTAATAAACACATGGAGGAGTATGCCAGAGCAGCTGCAGTGTCTGCTGGACTTCCACCTTCGAACTTCACCTTCAGAAGAGGGGTATGGTGCCTTCTGGTAGCGGACTATTTCTCTTGTTAGTTTTGTGAACTATCTTTGATGTGTAATTGTATTTAGGTTGGTGAAGCTTTGCCAGCTGAGGACAATTCAATGGATTCTGTTGTTGGCACTCTGGTATTGTGTTCTGTTAGTGACGTTGAAATGACATTGAGAGGTAAGAATTGTTCATCTTTAACAACATTATTTCTTATCTGAGTCCAGATGCTCTTTGTAATTTCAATAAATCTTTGCAACATATGGAATCTTTAGATATGTCAAGTAATTTTACTGTCAATTCTTAGCTACCAAAAATTGTCACTGAATTTTCTATCTGGAAAAGTAAATACGCTAGCGGTCACAGGGCTTGAAATAGTATGCACATTATGAACAAGGTAATATGATGTGTCCCATTGTGTATGCAAAGGTAAGGACCAAAAATATTTAAATAAACTTCGTCAGATACTTTTCGCTCCATACTCGTCCAATGATAAGAAATCGGTGTTACCTAGCACTCAAGCCATCGAAGTTATTGCTAAGGAAGGTCTAAACTATTTTTTACCATTTGTGTTAAACTCTTCATCCCCTTCACGTAACTGAAGTCTGACTTGTGTTCTTATCTGTATCTTTCCACCGCACCTTTTCATCTCTTGAATTTTGGCATGACCGTTCTTGTCTTGCATAGACAACAAACTTCATCTAAGTTAAATTATAATCATCATGTTCTTGCTAAACAACTCGGGGCCTTTAACTTGTGCAGAAATAAAGCGAGTCCTAAAGCCTGGTGGTCTCTACATTTTCATTGAGCATGTCGCTGCACCTGGTACCACCTGCTATTCTCCTCCACATCTTACACATAATTGGCTTAAGATTCATTTCTATAGATATTTTCTTTTGTTGTACATTATTGACTGTCGTGCTCATTTTGCCCGTGTCATAGATGGATCCTTCCTCCGGTTCGTGCAAGGTGCCCTTAATCCTCTGCAGCAGTTTGTCTCTGACGGGTGCCACCTCACCAGAGAAACAGGCGAAATCATCAGGGAAGCTGCGTTCTCGAGCTTGGACCTGAACACGACTCGCCTGTCAACTGCATTTATCCTCAGCCCCCATGTTTATGGAGTAGCATGTAAATGATATTTCCTTCTGTTGTTCCATGTAATAGTTTGAATTGTTCTTTGTCAGCAATATGAACTACAGTAGTACGTTAGGGTTCCAAGGCTGAATTTCCAGGCCACAGATGGTCAGATGGGCTGGTCTTCAGGAATGTATGGATGCTTCGAAGACATTAAATGGGCCTTTTCTGTTAAAATTTCGTTGCTGTTCTATTGGGCTGAGCTGTGGCCTGTTTGTGTTTCTTGCAACTTGGAACTTTCAAATTGTCGATGGTTGAGAACCA
Source organism: Oryza australiensis (assembly GCA_019925245.2). Lineage (NCBI taxonomy): Eukaryota > Viridiplantae > Streptophyta > Magnoliopsida > Poales > Poaceae > Oryza > Oryza australiensis. The sequence continues at coordinate 508,990 of JAIFGZ020000113.1, forward strand.
TAACTTAGAGCATCTCCAATAGGGTCTCTAAATAAATCTCTAATTCGATTTTAGAGAATTTTTTAAAAAACTGGCTCCAACGAGACTATATGAATCTCTAAAATTGTAGGTTCTCTAAAATCGGATCTCGTGCTCAAAACTGAGAATAGACTAAAATAGCTCCTGTCACCATGAGATTATTTAACCGCGAGGCGCACGCGAAAAAACAGATTTGGGAGTCGTCGCGCCGCCTACGTCGCCAACGCATCTCGCCGCTGCATTACTCGGCCCAGGCGCCTGCATCTCGCCGAAACTCATCTTGCCACATTGTTGCCGCCTGCATCTGTCGGCCCTGCATCCTGCTGCACGACATCCTTGTCTGCACCTTGCCGCGTGGCTGCCCTGTCGCACTGCCGCGTGCGGCATCTTACCCCGCATCTTGCCACACGGCTGCCCCCGCCGCACCGCCACGTGCCGCATCCCGCCTCCGAAGATGCTCCGCCCGCGCCATTCCGGAAAGAGATTGATACCCTAGCGGTTGATGGGTCGTTAGTTAAAAAATAGAGAATCAATTTTGAGAATCTGTCTCAATTTTTGATTTCATTTCCTAAACTTTTTAGAAATTCTTTAAATGAACTATTTTGAGATATGCTTTTTGAGAATCTCTTGGGCATGCTCTTAAGGTGTAAGAGTAGTAGAAGATATTGATCAGTACGAAAAGTTTCATATTGATGTTTTTAAGACAATCACATAAATATGAATGAAATGAAATGATGTTTCAAACTATCCTTATCAATACATAATTTTATTGTGTGTTCATAGAATCAAATCACATTTAATTTCATGACTCATAGAGAGTTGGTATTCGTGTACATAGGGTTTCATCCAGATGAAACTGGTTCCCTCCTTTTCTTTAATTTCATGACATGTTATCCAATAATCTTACGTGACATACTAATTAATGTGTATTAAATCTCATGAAACTCTTCACTGAAAATAACCTTAGAGCATAGATAATAAATAGACTATAAGCTAATAACTACTTATGTGGAGAAGAGAAAAAAGTGTTGGCTCTCATGTTTCAAGACAAATACATCAACTACATAAGTGAAAGGAAGGGAGAGGGAAAAGAACTAAAGTAAATCTTTAGCTAATCTATTATATATAATATTGGTGTTAATACGAACTAATAGAAGTAAGCTTCACTATTAAGCTTCAGTATTAAAGTAGTTGCCTCACCGTGGGGCACGGGGCGAGGGGACGCGTGTCAGCGCACGGCACAGGACACTTGCACGTTCGCCTGCCTCGCCTGCGCGACACATGGCGCGGCCGTCGGGCCGCGTCCCTTTGCAGCGCGCACTGGAGCTGCACCTCACATGTGGCCGCCCCGAGGATACGAGCCAGGTGTGAGCAACGGTGTGGGCAACAAATCAACGATGGTGTTACAACTGTAAAACATCAATGGCGATTGATCTCATCCTCCCTGACGATTGATCTCATCCTCCCTGACGGTTGTCATACATGTACATGTATATAAATACACAAGACATCAATAAAAGGATGACACACTTGTCTCGTTTGCTTCCATTCCATTCTCTCAATTCAATTGTATTTACAACATGTTATCAGCCACGTTCGCTCTCCCAGCAAGAAAGGCAGGAGAACCAGAGGAAGAAACAAGATCGCAAATCAAGATCACAAACAAGGCAACAATGCCTTTGCTATGTATCTTCGGCAATCTTATTCGTCGATTTGGTCTTCTTGCTTCTTCACCGTGCCGACCAACCCCATGCCCCAATGCGCGCCAACGGCGCGACGGCGGTTGCGGGCGGCTGCGCCCAGACGCAAGCAGGGCAAGCACGGCGCACGGCGACGCTTTAACGCACGGCGGTTGCGCCTCCTTCCTGCATGGATGCGACGGCGCCCTCCAGCGCCGGCGGCCAAGCGCTCCCGTGCGGTGGCGGCGGTGCGTGCCGCGGCGGCGCACCCGCGCCCTAGATGCGTCGGCGGTCCGCTTGGCAGCGCCCTCAGGCGCGGCTAGACGGTGGCGGCAGCCTCCCCGCGTGGCGGCTGCCCACGGTGGTAGCCTCCCCTGTGCGTGGCGGCCCCGGTGGCATCCTTCCCGTGCACCGGCGAATGGCCTCCCCGTGTGGGGCTGGCGAAGGCGGCCTCTCCGCACGTGTGGTGACGGCGGCGCTCCGTGCGGGGCCTTCCGGCGTCGCGGCGGCCTCCCATCGGCCTCCCGTGGCTGCGGCGGCCTCCCTGCGGCCTCCAGGGGCGGCGACGGTCTCCTCCACACGCGTGCGGCGTCGGCGGCATTGCGGCGTCGTGGCCGGCGACGGCGGCGTCCTGCGGCGGTGGCGGCGGGCGGTGGGCCTCCTTGGCGGGCGGCGGCCTCCGGCGCGCCCTCCTCACACCCCGTGGCGGCGGCGGCTAGGAGATGGGCGGCTAGGGTTTCAACCCTAACCGTCCCCCTTTATAATTGGGCTAATGGGCCGGTTAGGCTTATTGGACCGTAGCCAATTAGGCCCACAGGCCATTTTTTTAGTTTTTTTCTTATTTTTCTGTTTAGAATTATAAATTTATAAATTAGCCCCTCGGTTGCCTGTAAATTATGTTTTAGTCCTCAGACAAGATATTTACTACATATAAATTGCAATTAAGTCCATAGGCCATCTATGTACCTATTTATTAATCTTTTATGCAATTTACTTAATGCATTTTATATGTATTAAGTTTTTGAGCTTTCCATACAAGCATTTAATATTAATTGCAAATGCTTTGGGTTGATTTTTTCATTTTTGGAATAATGAATAATTTCTTAACTGATATTGGCCATACACAAGGTACTACCTTAGTACTACTGTAGGATTTACTCGTCAAAATGTGTGCCCAATATCTAGTTTTTGAAATTTTGGTTTACACTTTTGGGAACAACTTTTATTTATTTTTAAATTGGCCATACACAAGGTAGTGCCTTAGTACTACTACGGGATTTTTATCCTCAACATGCGTACCCAATTTGATTATGAATAATTAAAGTCTACACCCAAATGATTATCATATAATTCTTTTTCACATTGATTATACACAAGGTAGTATCATATACTACTGCGAGATTTTTATCTTCAGCGTGTGTACCCGATGTTGGAAATGAATTAAAAACAAAGTTAACACCGTTGGTGCTTGACTATGTTATTCCACAAATAGAGAATATCCCTATTTTTCAAGTATACCTTGAATAATTGCATTTCGCATTACTTATTCAACATTGTCATAGAATTTTCATAAATCTATGGCCCTACATATGTAGGCACAATGGCTAACAAAGAGTTCGAGGCTCTCGCTCTTGATGGCCATAACTTCCCCACATAAGTGATGGATCTCAAAATGAGTCTATCATTGCATGAAATGTACGAGGCTATTGTTCCTCCCCAACAGGGAGTTGCTCTATTAGCACCGCCTCTCAAATACAAAGTCTTATTCATTATACGGAACCACATCCATCCAGATCTCAAGGCTGAGTATCTGATGGAGGAAGGCCCACGCGCTCTGTGGCTTGCGCTTCAAACATGGTATGAACAGTAAAAGGCAGTCATCCTGCTAGAGGCAACAAATGAGTGGAATCATCTCCGTCTACAGGATTTTAAATCTGTTGGAGAGTTCAACCATGCTGTTCATAAACTCAGTGTTAAACTGACGTTTTGCGAAAAGGAGCCATCTGATGCGGATAAAATTGAGAAGACATTGTCTACCATGCTTCCCGCTCAGATGATCCTTCAGCAACAATACCGTGAAAGAGGTTTCACCGTTTATTCTGAGTTGATCAAAACATTACTTCAGGCAGAAAGGCACAATTAGCTCCTCCTTTGGAACTCCAACCTGCGACCCGTGGAAACTAAGCCTTTGCCAGAAGTGCATACCAACACTCAGAATAAACAACCAAGGAATGATACTCATCCTAGTAATTCTGGAAACTTCAAAGGAAAGAACAAGCGCAAGAGACAGATATAGCGTAAGTCTCCTGGTGCTCATAAGGGATAGAATATTTCACAGTCATATAACAAAAGGCATAACAAGTCAAGCACTTGTGCCAAATGTGGTTGCTACAACCACTCGACTCAGAAATGTCGCACCCCTTAGCACTTTGTGGAATTGTACTTGAATTATGTGGGAAAAGGATGCTTCACTCGTGGACGTTCCAATCAAGGTGGAAAATTTGAAGCCACACTTCAACTCCCAACCTGATGTCAACATGGAACAAGATTTTTCGCTTGACATTCCTCAGCAAGATACCCCTAGGTGCTCTTACACCGCTCCAGCGGAAACAAGCAACACCGGGGCACTACCACCACCTGATGGGAACACCACTATTGAGGACAATATGCTCATGGAGTTTGTCTCTGGTGACATATACATGATCAACTCATCCAGGACATGACTAATATTTTCAATTTTGACTTTTCCATACTCGCATTTGAATGGAATTTATTTTCCTACCATGAGTGTTGAGATATCAATAATATTGTTGGGGGCATATGGCATCACTGCTATTTTTGCTCAACCCCAACAAAATGCTCAGTTCATTCTGCAGTATAGTCCATATACACAGAAATGTCAAACCAAATATTTGGCTCAACTATACCTCCAACTCATTGGAGGCAAGCAAGTCTTTGGAATAGTTTGAAGTTCACTTCAACAAGCAAACACTTGCAAAAGTTTTCATATTTTCATTGGAAATATTATTAGCCTAATATCGTACTATCACATGTAGTATGTTGTCCATTACCAAAAATATCATGTATTTCATACATGGTATATATATATTCTATATGAGTGCAAAGCCTTTTGGATTCTTCCTCAATATATATAGAACCATTTGGGATTCTACCAGATGGAAAGGAATCTTGTTTAGTGGATCACTGTACCATTAAAACAATTATGAGACATTACGCTCTCTCTCCATGGGTATTCAATTAATCACGGATATGTCTATGTATCCTGATTCCACAAATACCCTATAATATTCTCATATATTTAGTTGTATGGTTTCCAAATGGGGACTCAACACTAAGGAGTGATGATGAAAATCTTCACTCCACTTAGTGCAACATATATGAAAACCATATAATTATGCACATTCCTTTCATATCATTTGGGGTGTATTATACATACATCAATCCCATAATATATGTTGTGTACAAAATAACTTTCTCTCTTGATCTCATCAAGATTTGGCATATTTGCCTTGATCATTCTAACTTCAGGATGATGAGAAAATTAGTATCAATTCTATTGGTCACAACATCCATATGAGCCACTAAATTTCTTGAAGACATTCAAGAACATACATGTGACTCCATTTGTAATTTTATGGACCATAACGATACTATGTAATGCATATTTGCATCTACAATGTTGTCCTAAGTATGTGCCTTACTCATAAGGTACCACAAATTTGCCAAACTTATTGCTCAATTTTTTTAATTTAGAGCAAATGATCCTGGACACAGGATCTAATCAATTTACATGGAAATATTTGGTTTTTAGGGACTACATCATTAAGTATCTTATGTCCATACACATAATGGTCCAATTGAATCTCTCATTGAGAGAATCAAGCTTATTGTTTGATGACCCAAAGTAGAATTATCATTTACCAACATCTAGTTGATTGCATGCGGATTTACAAACTGCATCATAAATCCAAATTAATCATACTGCAATCATACGGCTCCCTCCGTTGTAGTTAGTACGTGGAGATTTGGCTCTATAGCCAAAACATTTCCCATCTGCGAATCGGTAACGTTTTGCACGTACTGATATCACCACCGCAGCATACATCAGTGGGCATTAGAGGTCTAAACGTGGTATCATTATCCGTCACTCAATAATACCTCAGATCTCTACTTGGGGATTCATTCATTGCCCTTATGCTGAATACATCTTTGAGGAAGATTCCAGGCATTAGGGGGAGATTCTTACCACACATACAATATAATACTAGGAATCAAAAAGAGAATGTCATTATTGATATTTGATCCTCATATCCACGTACCAAAGAATCTGAACCAAGAGTTCAGAATATCTTATATTTGCAACACATTGCAAATAGTCTGCCAAGTGCATTGTCACCAAATCCGATTCCCGTTGAATGTGCCAGAAAGAGTGGAGGTACCTAATAAAACCACTCAACTCCTAAATCTCAATAAGAGGGGGAGAAGTATGGCCACATGGGGATACAGCTTCTTGCAAGCATTCTCAAATTAGGGGGAGAAAATTCTCCAAGACAGTGCATGCATATCAACATCAGGTTGATAGACACTATGGATATTTACTATCCAAAGCCTATGGATGTTTAACATCTAAAAGCCCAGTATAACTTGTGCACAAATTCAGGCGCTGGGTCATTGGAACACCCTAACTCTATTATTATGGGAAATGACATGGAGTTTAAAGGGTATATATTTCCACACGCTTAATTGGTTCCATTGAATCAATCATACAAAAGACTACAAATTGTCGACATACTCCTCAAAATTGTTATGCACCTTATCTAGATCCAGACCATAAGTCCTAGGCAGAGTGTTCAAACACTCAAATTGGGTTAACTAAAGGTGGCAATTAAGGAGAATTGCTTTCAGTCAATAGTGAGGAGTCATTACCTCTAAAATGACTTCTCCTCACAATGCATTCCCTATGGAAGCATTATGGATTTGAAAAATATATAAGGTTGTGAAATAGTGAGAGCTTGTAGCACATGGTTTATGCAGAGACCAAGCACAACATACCCATTGGTATGTGTGGAAATTATGTTTCTATATCGATAATTGACAGATAAAATTTAATTTGGATAGATTCGGATTATAAGTCCCAATGGACTTTGTATTTTGAATCAAAGCACAAACCGCAACATACATTTGTGTACAAATCAAGTCACTCTATGACTTGAGATAGTCAAGTTGATTGTGGTACAACTGACCAGGTGAGTCTCTTCCACATAAGGATGTCTCCCATCTCGATGATTTCACCTGTGTGCCATTGGATTTTATACATCTCATATGGCACATCAAAATAGGTAGTCATCATTTAAGACGAAATTTGAGATGACACATTTGGGTAAAACCAAATTACGCTTAAGTCTATAGCTTAAGCATATACATCAGTCATCCAATATTCAATTGATATTGTCTACCAATATCCAAATAATATTGGACAATTATACCTCCAACACTATTGATCATTCAATCCCTAAATATGGATCAATATCCATTCAGACCCTGGGGTGATAACCTTAGTGCCATCAAAACGCTTATGTATCTAGCATATCGCAACAGGCCTGATATTACATTTACAGATACTTGCTATAGCTTGAAAGGCGCAACTTCTATAACAGCTAAAGGTGGGAGTCAAAGAGGATATCAGCAGATATCTATATGGCAGAAAGGATCTTGATTTATTGCTATATGAATTAATATATGATCATAGATGGGTATAAAGGTACTGGCTATCTAATCCCCATAATGCTAAACCATATATTGATGTTATTGTGGTAAAGTTCTCATGAGAGCCATTAAACTTGACTCTAGTGGCTACTTCCACTCCTCATTCTGAAGTATTACATTAACATGTATAACTTCATTGAATGGTCACTTTTGGTTCTATCGAATCACTAGCCATTATCTTCAAGGATAATGCAACTTGTGTTGCTTGGATGTAAACAGGTTATATATAAGCAATATCATTATATTGTCTTATATAAATGTGTTATTCTCACGTAAGTGAAGATAAACACCTTGCAAAATAAATCAAGTGATAACTCCACGAGATTTATTCATAGTCTCTGCCAATTTTCACATTTCACAATGTATTATTGAGATTGGTACGCAATGACTTTGAGGGTTGCAAGGTTCGGGGGAGATTCCTCTTGAAACAATAACCTGTTCAAAACATCATATTGTACTCTTTTTCTCTATGAGTTTTTCCTCATGCGGGTTTCTCATAGAAGGTTTTTAATGAGGCAATATCAATACAAGTTTATATGTCGTATCTCTTATTTTTTCCCTATCGAGGTTTTTATATAGAGGTATCTTAGACATACATATGTCACATTTCATGTTTTCCCCAACGGGGTTTTTAAGGAGATATCAATGACATATGTTGTCCTCTAAACTATATATGAGTTTTCTCCTGCAAAGGTTTTCTCATATTAGTTTACAATGAGGCGATAATCATTATATGTTGTATCACTTTCTCCTTGTTTTTCCATTAGGTTTGAAGGAGTTTTTAACAGCATATCTATCAAGTATTTCTCCTCGTTTTTATCCAACGGGATTTTTTGGAGGATTAATGCTATTCATTGATCTCAAGATGGATTCGATCAAAGGGGGAGTGTTACAACTGCAAAAGATCAATGGCGGTTGCTCTCATCCTCCCTGACGGTTGTCACACATGTACATGTATATAAACACACAAGAGATCAATAAAAGGAGATACTTGTCTCATTTGCTTCCATTCCATTCTCTCAACTCAATTGCATTTACAACAGATGGATTGGCTCGTAGTACGTCGTGCATTCACTACGCCTGTGCTGGTGCTGGGGGCCAGTCACGGGTCCCCTCCCGTTTCTGCCAAAGGACCTGACATCCAGTTTCTATGGCATCCTTTTACTGCTTCCTCTTGCGAAAATTTGTAAAATCTGCAGTACTATTCCCGTTTCAAATGAGGGCATGAAGAGCTAGAGATTGATGTGAAGTAGAGCTTCAAAGTATTCGTCAGTTGTTAGTTGTTTTTATCATTTCGTGGCACGGGCCACGCATTTTCGTTGGCAAAAAGACGGGGTAGTTATGCCCGTGAGATGTTATTTCTAAATTTATTATATATGATTAGACGTTAGATGAAGAAAATAAGTTAAAAGAGAGAATGAACCAATCTTATTTAAGGAATAACCTCGACACAATTTTTTTAAAAGAATGATGAGAATGAACTAATAAAAAATACTAAAATTTGTGTATTAGAGACTATATATATACATATGTTTTATTTGTTAAATTTTAATTAATTAATGAGTAAATGTGCATGATGGAAAACAATCACATTGAGATCCATGGTTTTCATTAACTGTTATACATGCTACCTGCATGGTATAGCCTCACAGTGCTGTGTGATAATGCCTACATGTTATGATTAAAACAATTTCTGGTTTTTGCTCTTTACCATTTTGAGTGAACTTCTCTTATCCATTCAGGTTTGATGAAAAGAGAAGTTCTATTATTGAATGAAGAGTTTATCCACCAATAGGTGTACTTCGCACAAATGCTTCTCTTGAAGAAAAAAAATGATTGTAAGTGTGCTTAAACTTGGAGATAATCAAGAACTTCTAACTTATTTGTATGTTATGTTATGCATCCACCATTAATTATTTTTTCGTTAACTACTTCTATCAGTTTCATTCAGATTACATGATGATACAAACAACTTTAATTGAGCATGAAGAGGCATGCTCTATTATACTACTAAAATATTAATTTGACTTTTGAACACTATACTAAGGTCCTGTTTATTTTAGCTTTCTAGGTAGTTTTCCACTTGTTTTAACTGAAAGCTAAAACAAACATCAATAACTTTCGAGTTTTCGGAAATGGAAAGCTAGTTTCTTTGCTGGCTTTTGGTGTGCTGAGAAGATAAAAATTTATTACAAAAGCTAATAGTAAAAGATCATCAGCCAGTAAGCTAGCTTTTTAAAAAGCAAACTTTCCAGAAAAACTGGAAAGCAGAAGCTCAAACAAACATAGCCTAAATCATTGATTTGATTTATGTGAATTTTATGTTTGCGTCAATATTTAGTACTCTAAGACTTTGTCATAGCAATTTCATTCTCTGTATCCCCTGCTTTGAGGTGGCATCATTTTTGTTTGCTTGTTTTACAATTACTAGACTTGAAGGTCAGCTTACGAGTTTCAAAATGCACTTCACTATGGAATTTTAACTGAATTCCTCAAATCTCGTATTGAACCTTATCATGAATTACTAAAGTTGCTGACCTTATTCAGTAGGAACCAAGCAATTTGCTTACGATTCATGTACTTGCCTCATATTCATTAGCATAGGTGATAGTAGTTGATGATTATATATCATTTGTAATAATCAGCCACCAATGTATATATAGTCCATTACCTTTATTGTAATGATTTTGAACATGTCTTTATGTTTAAAATAACATCTGTTTTATGTGCTTGTTAAATTATACTGACACTTTTGTACATTAATGACCATATGTATATCAGAAAATACGAAGTTCTTTGTACTTAGTCCTTACCGTCGGGTTTGGCAATACGTTTTGTCTGTACAGTACCGACCTTGTATAGTACCGACCTTGTATTAACTGCTAGGCTATCATATCCTTTATGTATTGAAAGTACCATCCTACATGTTCGTGGCTTCTTTTTATTTGCTTTTCCCTGATTATAAAAAGATGCTATTATTGGTTTACATTTGTTGACATTTCATATCAATTAAATTATATATGACAAGCTATATACAGAAGGCACGAAAGGGTGAGACCTAGAGCAACAACATTGTTTGTGAAACAATTTTTCTTTGCATTATAATAAACAATCTTATATCTTCACTACTTAAAATGCTTAAGTTGGTGGCCTTTCTCACAATCTTATATCTTCATCCAATCTAAATACTATCTTTGTTTTATAATGTTTCATATTATAAGTATTTTGATTTTTTTTAAGTCGAACGTTTTTAGATTTTACCATATTTATAGAAAAATATGCCAATATTTTCTAGACAAAACAAAGAAACTATGTTAGATGTAACGAAACTAATTTAGTTCTATAACTGTTGCTATATATTTTTGCTATATATTTTTATAAACTTCATCAAACTTTCAAAAATATTGACTTAAAAAGTCAAAATGACTTATAATACTAAACGAAGGGAGTAGTTCTTAATATGGTAGCAGTCAAATATGTTCCATTACCCACTTTCTACAAAATTGTATATTTGAATGGTGTTTTTTCCTAGAATTGAAGAGTTAAAATCAATTTTGCTGGCACATAGGCATATGCTATGAATCTACTAGAGTATGACCATTTAGCATTTGTCTGTGGTCTTGAATTGGTTGATGATTTTCTTTTTGTAAGCACTGAAGTTCTTCTGATGGTTTGATTTGACTGGTGCCTTAATTTTGTCTTAGTTTGCAGAGAGGAAAAAAATCTTTATGGAGGTTCAACAATTCAATCAGAGGGAATTGTTTTCAGCCAACAATTCTGGAAATTTCACCCTCTGCACCAGTTGTGAGACAACTCTTTAGTCCTATTCTTTGTACCATGAAAGTTCAGGTGACTAAAATACAAGTACTTTGCTTTTGTGCTATTGATCTGTAATATTTGGTATCAGTTGTATAGTGTTTGAACAGATCATTATCATTTACACATTAATTTTTATGGTCATTAACTGTAGGATCTAAGGAAGCAGTAAAACTATCAGTGTTATATATAAGGCATACTCAATATTTCTGTGTTAGACTCGATGGGGTTCATCATATACCAAGTCTTGTACGGAATCATGTCTCGTATATGGAAGGTATTCTGGATAAGGAAGAAAAAAAAGTACTACTCGGATCGTATTCATATTTGGTTTTCTAATTCTACTTAGACAAGGGGACAACCGAGGGTATAAATACAAAATACCTGAGAGGAGAGGAGACACGTCAATAGAGGCCAAGACAGATCAATACAAGCCTAGACAAACCCAATACAGAGTCACAAAGGCCGACATGAGAGATCTAAAGCTACCTCCCATCTCGCCGAGTTCATATTCGAGGAAGTAGAGACTAGAATAGATCATCCCAAATATTGCACTCATGTGATATTTATATATAAGGCAACATCGGCTTTGACAAACAGGAGTATAGCTATTACTTGTCAGTTAAGGGGCTATTACCTATCAGTTAAGGGTCAACCTATATAAAAATCCTTGTCTCTCATCTCTTTTACCTCAATCTCGCGTATATTCTAGTTCCAACGTTCCCTATACCCTCTAAATACCGTCTTCAGGTATACCCCGTTGGTAGTGGCACGCCTAATAGGAGACTTGGTGCTTCAACGTTTCGACGAGATGGGTTCAAGAGGCAAGATTTCCAACAAGGAATCCTTTGACGACTTCGGCTTTGGGAGGTATTGTCACGCTCAGAAATTCAGACCCGAATTTCCGAAGCTATATGTGTATTAAAATCCATGTCCAGGACCAGCCAGGGTACACGTACGACAATTGTCGATATTACAGTTCCACGTCTTAGAAACAATACAAAAAGATTACAAAAGGGTAGCGGAAAAAGAAAAAGGGCCTAAGCCTAAGCTTGACGCTGGCCACGCGGCTTTGACCACTCCACAGGCAGATTTCAGAGTGTAGGACAAGCCTACTCCACTTCGTCTTTTTCTTCAGCTTCTGGCTCAGGTTCTGGTGAAGACGCAAGGATGAGTACTTCCATGTACTCAGCAAGTCACACCGGAAGGGGAGAAAAATGAATGCAGGGAAGACAAGGGTTTGGATAAAGTTTGCTTTTGCGCAAACGGCAGGGGTTTTTCCAAAAAAACGTTTGAACACAAACAACACAATAATAATTTAAGTAAATACGGCATTTTGAATTCAACACTGTCCAACGTTATCCCCACGTTGAGACAGGCTCAAACCATCCACCTATACTAGTCATGTTCCAATAATCCGGGTGTAATAGTGTGAGACTAATCACGGAGAGCTCGGTCGATCGCCCCATCACCGCGGGCACGGCTATTTGAATAGATTTACTCTGATTAGAGGTGTATAACTGTACCCACAAGACACAGCCCCACAACACGATCTCCCGTGTGCCAGAATACCACCGCGGTACCCCGAAAAGGGAACTGTGATAGGACCTTTCATATAACCCCCCACTAACCAAGCGAACCTCACCAAGGTTTCGCCCCCACTCCCGGACCCTGGGAATGGGCAGCCCCCGAGTGCCTCGGTGAATCCGGCAGCCCAGCAACCCTTATAACGGGGCCGACTGAAACTCCATCCCACTCACCCTTGCCGATGGGTCCGTCAGCTAGGAGAGGCTACACTACGGGACCTACCTTACCCATTTCGGCTTGTGGTTTGCACGGTCATTCTCCCGAGGGGTCCCGTGAACCGGTCCTTAATTGCCATGGGCGCCGCTAACCAAAACCATAGCGCCCACGGCCCACCATTTGTCATATTTTAGTTGTTAATCCGGTTCACCTAAACACTAATTATTATCCCTCCGAACAGATGTCCAGGAGAGGCATATTAAGTGAGAATGACTCATTTAGTGAGCTAGTGAGTCTAAGCCAGGCTAAGCATAACCTAGTCCTGAATCTAATCATATGATTTTTTCCAAGTTTTAATCAAAGGATTTGGGATGCCAAACCTAAGACATAGACTAAGCATACGGTGTACTATTTCCCATGAAATGACATTATAAAAATACATGCAATTTCATAGAATAAAACAGGAGTTTTAGCAAAATGGGAGCAATATGATCAATAATATAGTATGACTTGCCTTGCTCTTCGGCTTGGGGGACATCAGCGACGACTTCAAAGTAAACCGGGACGGCGGGACTACCGGGATCTACATGGCAAACAAGCACTTCAACAAAACAGGCTAAAAAGCTACTAAAACAAGGAACAAAACCATTTTTAATGGATTCTTGGCATTTTTATGAATTTAATAAAATTTGAATGGGCAAAAACGGAGGTCGGATTGAAAAGATATGATTTTTAGAAGTTTTCTTGGTTTTTTACTAAAAGAGAAAAATCCTTAATTGATTTATTGCGCAATAAAACTCGGGGGAGGCGTCAGCGGCTAGGGCTGACATCAGCGGCCGAGGGCTGACGTCAGCGGCCCGCGGGAGCGCCGGTCCACGGTTGACCGGGTCCACGGCTGGACCGGGCGGTGCACCACGTGGCGCACACGTGGTGCCGAGGTGGCGACCACGTGGCTTGCCACGTGGGCGAGCGGGGACGTACGGTACCGATCGGACGAAGCCGATCGAACGGCCGAGAGAAAAGGGCGCGGGCGCGATCGGCTGGCGGCGGCGGCCGGTGGCCGGAGGCCGGCCAGTGCCATACGGGCGGCGGCGCGGAGCGGCGGGGTGCCGCGGATTATGCGCGGGTGGAACCGCGCGCACCTGAGAGGCGGCACGAGCGACCGAGAGCGGAGGGAGAGGGAGTTAAGGCGGCGGGATCTCGGAGCGCGGGGAAGACGGGCGCGTGAGATCCGAGCGGGCGAGGCGGCGGAAATGGCGCCGAGGCGGCCGGGTAGGGACGATGGCTCGACAGCGGCCCCACCTCGTCGCGTCCCAGATAAAGGAGGATGCGTAATAGACTTGTTTGCGGGCGCGAGGGTTTAACAGCCGCGGCCTTCTGGTCGGCCCGCGAGAGAGAGAGAGAGAGCGCGCGCGGCGAGATTGGCGGCCGTTGGCCGACCGGTTGGGCCGATCGGCTGGCGCGCGCGCGGGGAGGGAATGGGCCGTCGGCTCGGACCGGCGGCCCACGGCCGATTTTGGGCGGGAAAGGACGAAGAGAGAAAGCCAATTTTTCCGGATTTATTAATTCTGATTTTGATTTTAATTGGTTAAAAATTATTTTTAGTGCTCGAAAATTCCACTAAAAATCCTGTTAATGTATTTTGACATGTAGAATTTAAGAAAAATCCTACCATGCCATTTCCATTTAGCATTTGGCTTTTAAAAATTATTTGTTCTCTCCAGTTAATTCCAGCAATTTTCTTTTACGATTTTCTTTTAGATTTTTAAGAGGAAAAAACACCTCAGGGTGTTACAAACCTACGCCCCTTAAACGGAATCTCGACCCCGAGATTCGGAGGTACTGGCGAAGAGATAGGGATGATCGACCTTTAACTCATCTTCCCTCTCCCAGGTTGCTTGTTCTTCGGAGTGATGAGTCCATTGAACTCGACAGAACCTGATAACCTTGTTCCGGGTCTTCTGTTCACTGGTTTCGAGTATCCGTGCTGGTTTCTCCACATAAGTCAGATCTTCCTGGATTTTGATCTGATCTGGACTGGCTTGTTCTTCCAGAACTCTCAAACACTTCTTGAGTTGGGAGAGTGGAAAACGTCATGGATTCCTGCCATGGTGGGTGGCAATTCGAGTTGGTATGCCACTTCACCTCATCGCTCTTGAATCTAATATGGTCCCACATAGCGTGGTGCCAACTTGCCTTTGGTTTGGAATCGGTGCACTCCCCGAAGTGGGGTGACACGAAGATATACATAGTCTCCGACTTTGAAAGCTAGCTCTCTGCGGTGGTTGTCTGCATAACTCTTTTGACGAGACTGTGCTACTTTCAGCCTTTCTCTTATGATTCTGACTTTCTCTTCGGCATCACTTAACACTTCGGTCCCGAACAACTGACGTTCGCCGGTCTGATCCCAGAAAAGCGGGGTTCGACACTTTTGTCCATAAAGCGCTTCGAAAGGTGCCATCTGTAAACTGGCCTGATAACTGTTGTTATAGGAGAACTCTGCATAGGGCAGGCTCTTATCCCAAGCTCCTCCGAAATCCAGAGCACAAGCTCGCAGCATATCTTCCAAAACCTAGTTTACACGTTCCGTCTGACCATCGGTTTTGTAGGTGATAGGCCGTGCTAAAATTCAACCGGGTGCCAAGTTCCTCTTGTAGTTTTTGCCAAAACTTGGAGGTGAATTGACTACCGCGATCAGATACTATCTTCTTGGGTACCCCATGAAGACACACAATCCTTGCAAGGTACAATTCTGCTAACCTTCGGCCCGTATAGGTGGTAAGCACTGGGATAAAATGAGCTACTTTAGTGAGGCGATCGATGATAACCCAGATAGAATCGTGTCCCGATGATGTCCGGTGTAAACCGGTGATGAAATCCATCCCGATTTCCTCCCACTCCCATTCCGGAATTTGAAGTGGCTGTAATAATCCAGCAGGCCTCTGGTGTTCAGCCTTTACTCGCTGGCATACATCGCATAGTGCCACGAACTCTGCTATTTCTATTTTCATGCTAACCCACCAGAATTTCTCCTTAAGGTCCTGATACATCTTGGTACTTCCCGGATGGATAGAGTACTGACTCTGACGAGCTTTAGTAAGGATTAACTTCTTCAATTCCTTATCTTCTAGCACACATATCCTGTTTCCCATCCATACGGTTTCGTGTTCATCTTCCATGAAGTCACGAGCTTTTCCCACTCTCATATTCTTCTTAAGCTCAGCAATGTCAGGATCCGAGGCTTGAGCTATGCGAATTTGATCTAAGAGTGTGGGTTGGGCTTCAAGAGCGGCCACAAATCCGGGTTCAACAATTCCCAGGTTTAGGTGCTCTAGATCTTGTAGTAACTGTTCACATTTCCCTTGTATGTGGATAGAGTTGCAGTAACTCTTTCGGCTCAAGGCATCAGCTACCACGTTAGCTTTGTCAGGGTGGTAGTGTATACTTAGATCATAGTCCTTGATCAACTCGAACCATCGTCGCTGACGGAGGTTCAAATCCGGTTGGGTGAAGATGTATTTCAGGCACTTATGATCCGTATATATTTCACAGTGATTACCGACGAGGTAATGTCGCCATATTTTCAGAGCATGGACGACTGCTGCTAGTTCCAAGTCATGTGTTGGGTAGTTAGACTCATGAGGTCTCAACTGGCGGGAAGCATAAGCGACCACTTTTCCATCTTGCATCAACACACAACCTAACCCTTGGTGAGATGCGTCGCAATAGACTTGGAAATCTTTGGTTTGATCTGGCAAGATCAATACGGGTGCGGACACCAGTTTTCTCTTGAGAGTTTCAAAACTCTGGTTGCGCTCGGCAGTCCATATAAACTTTTCATCCTTCTTTAATAACTGCGTCAATGGCTTGGCAATCTTTGAGAAGTTCTCGATGAACCGACGGTAATAACCCGCAAGTCCTAGAAAGCTTCTGACCTGGGTGACGGTTTTGGGTGGAGTCCATTTGGTTACTGCGTCCACATTGGAAGGGTCCACTGCGACTCCTTGGGCATTCACGATATGGCCGAGGAATTTCACTTCCTTCAACCAGAAAGCGCATTTGCTAAACTTAGCATAGAGCTGGTGGTCTCTTAACTTTTCGAGTACCAACCAGAGATGGTGCTCATGTTCCTCTTCCGACTGTGAGTAGATCAAGATGTCGTCGATGAACACCACGACGAACTTGTCTAGGAATTCCATGAACACTTTGTTCATCAAATTCATGAAAAAGGCTGGGGCATTTGTAAGTCTGAAGGACATGACCGTGCACTCGTATAGACAGTACCGAGTGATGAAGGCGGTCTTGGGAATATCCTCCTCTCGAATTCTTAGCTGGTGATAGCCTGATCACAGGTCTATCTTTGAGAACACCTTTGCTCCCTTTAATTAATCGAACAGGTCGTCAATCCTAGGAAGAGGGTATTTGTTCTTAATAGTGACCTCGTTGAGTGCGCGATAGTCGACGCACATCCTTTTGGTCTTATCCTTTTTCTCCACAAAAATGACTGGAGCACCCCAGGGCGATGTGCTCGGGTGGATATAACCTTTCTATAACTATTCATCTACTTGTTTCTTGACCTCTGCCAACTCATTGGCTCCCATTCTATAGGGTCTCTTGTGGATCGGAGCAGTGCCATGGACTAGGTCAATACGAAACTCTATTTCTTTTTCAGGAGGCATTGTGGTTAGGTCTTCCGGGAAGACTTCCGGATACTCACAAACCACGGGAATATTTTCTAACTTCGCCTGGTTCTTTCCTTTCTCTTCGGTTTTCTCCTTAGCCGAGATCCAATTCAGACTTGCCACTATCCTCACTGGTTTAGGGGAGCAGTAAACCACTTTCTTCCCTTCGTCATTGGTCAAGGAGATCGTGCGGCTTGCGCAATCGATCAGACCTTTATGACGGGTCAACCAGTCCATCCCAAGGATGACATCCAGGTCTTTTGATTCTACAAGGATAAGATTGGCTAGAAAGGGGGATCCTTGGATTTCTATTGTCACTGAGGGGCAAAAGTGGGCAGTGTTCAAATGATTCCCGGGAGTTTGAACCCGCATGGGTATCTTAAGTTTTAACACCGACAACCCATGTGTTCCCACAAATGCTTTTGATATGAAAGAATGGGTTGCATCCGAATCAAACAGGACTGATGCATTAAAGGAGTTCATAGGAAACATACCCAGTATGACATTCGGTGTGTCCTGTGCCTCTTCTGCCGAAGCATGATTCACTCTTGCTTGGATGAACCTGGGTGCGCGTTTTGGTCTTGGACACTTGTCTGCGAAATGTCTAGGTTCTCCACAGTTGAAACAGTTACCTGGTTTGAATCCCGAGTCCTTCTTTGGTGGTGTTGGCTTGGACTGCGGTGGCGGCTGCACCGTTGGCGGACGCGGGGCCGGAGTCCGCTGCGGCTGCCCGAGACGACTTCCGTTGGGTTGGAAATTTCCAGGATGGTACGGGCGATGTTGACGAACGATCATAGTGGTAGGTCCACTCTGACCACCCGGGGTGAAATGCGGCCGCTAGGGATTCCCTTGCTGAGGGTGTGGCTTAAACTGAGTAGCCTTCCGTTTTCTAAGCATTTTATTGCGTTGATCTTCTTGACGGATGGCTTTGTCAACTAATTTCTCGAAGTCGGCGTATTCACCGGAGATGAGTTTGTCTGTTAGCTCATCGTCCAGCCCGGCCAAGAACTTCTCTTGACACTCGGCGTCAGTGCGAACGTCCTCTGTAGCATATCACGCTAAGCGATTAAACTCGTGCAGATACTCGGTGATGGTTCGAGTGCCTTGCTCCAGGGATCTGAACTCCCTCTTTTTCTGGGCTACTATCCCTCCGGGGATGTGAGCCTTCCGGAAATGGTGGCAAAACTCTGCCCAAGTAACTGCGGGTGCGTCCGTCCGACGGGTAACCAAGAAGTTGTCCCACCAGGCTGAGGCGGGGCCTTGGAGTTGGTGGGTGGCGAAAGACACCCTTTCTTGGTCCTGCACTGGAGAAGGTCCAACTTCTTTTATATGGCGGTGATCCAATCATTAGCCTCCATGGGGTTGGTGGTACTGGAGAAAGTTGGGGGTCGGACTCGAAGGAATTCTGACAGTTTGTTTGGGGGAGGTGATGGTGCGAAATGGTCATGCTGATTCTGGTTCTGCTGCTGAAACTGTTGCATCATTTGCAACTGCATCTGCTGATGCTGCTGTTGCATCTGCTGCATCATTGCAGCCATCATCTGGGTCTGGTTGGCTAGGACTTGTGCCAAAGTGATGTTCTCAGGTGGAGGAGGTGGGTTGTTGGCATTAGCACGGGTGTTATTCTCGACTGACTCAGTGCTGGTGCTGCCATTCCTGGTGTTCACCATCTGAAGAAGCGGAACCAACAAGGCGGGGAGAAGGAGTAAAACATATTGGACAGAGAAGTCGATCTTTATTATTTGTTTTGATCTATTCTTTAATTAAAACACTTAAAACACACTCAACATCCTTAATTGGACAACTCATACCCACACTTGATACAGGTTGACCACTACCCACACACACAGCACTCCTAACACACAACAACTAAGCAAACAGAAAAACTAGGAAAACGGTAAACTAAGGGTGGCGACGCTCTAAGGGTCGGAGCGGCTTCTGCGGTCGGAGGAGTCGAAACCACTCCCTAGGGAGTTCCCGTCTTCCTTTTCCTTCGAGCGGCTTCGAGAGCTTGCTAACTCTTCTTTCCGTCCGGGGCTCTTGGAGCTGCCGCTTCCACTGCCCTTGCTACTATTGGACACCGAGATCCATCCTCCTCCTCCGCTTGGGGCAGGGACCAGAGCAAGAATAGGATCTGGCACTGGGGCGGGGACTGGGGAAGGTGGCGGTGCAGGAGGTGGAACCCTGGGCGCCAGCTGCATCCGCACCGGAGCCTTGGTGTTTTTTCGTGACGTGATCCTGATCCGAAGGATGTTGGGAGGTGGAAGTCCCTTCAGACTGGCAATCTCTCTCTTGAGACGATCCACCTTATCCTTCAAACTCTTGATCCTTAAGATCTTCTGGTCATTCAGGGCCTTTGCCGCTAGGTGGAGATCTGCATGCATCTTATCCAGCCCTTCAATCACCGTCCTCATGTGAGAGAAGGTGGTGTCATTCTCCCCTTCAACAAATTGGAAGGTGTTGACTGCTGACGAAGTTTCGCGCCGAGGATGGTACCGGTAGGCAGAGTGGCGGAGATGGTAGTCATGCATCTCCCTTGTCCGAGCCAGCATCAGATAAGTAGCTTCTTGGCAGGCATGCTCATCTGTTCCTCCTGACGCAGTGACCACCATGTTTGGGATGTTGGTGCCGACGAACCCGTGCACCTCCAGGCGGACTTGGTGAGGCAACTCACTGCCGAATGGTGAAACGACAGTGTACTCAGGTGCATCCGGACAGCCCATTGCCAAGGTCATTCTTGCCAGCTCCGCGACGAAACCCTTCAAGCCCTGACTGTTGTGGGTGGCTGGACGGCCTGCCATCTAGAGAAGACAAGGTAGGGGATCAATGCATGCTCAAACCCAAGTTAGATAAACGATAAAGGACTCAAGCAAAGTAAACGAGAAAAAGAGGGTTTTTGAGAAACATTTTTATGAGGCTAAGTAAAACTTCTAAGGACATCCCCTAGATGATGCTGCAAAATAGATGCTTAGTTATAATATAAAATTGGCGACCATTCCCTCCTATCACGACTTAGGACTTTGATCCCTTAGGAAATCCCCACTTGGCGGTTGAATAAGAGTTCAAATGATTTTTCCAAATTTTAACTCTAAAATCCTATCACTTAGACTTGACCGAGCTTTCAAAATGTTTTGAGAGAGACTAAATTTTTTTCCCAATCCCGAGGAAACAGGACCCATTTTCCCGAAACGACTTCAAAAGCCAGGGCTTATGCATATGAAAAGATTCAGAGGGCTCCTAAGGTTTTTCCGTTTGGCTTTTCCTACGGTCTTGAAATTGGCTCTGATACCAACTTGTCACGCCCAGAAATTCAGACCCGAATTTCCGAAGCTATATGTGTATTAAAATCCCTATCCAGGACCAACCAGGGTACGCATACGACAATTGTCGATATTACAGTTCCACGTCTTAGAAACAATACAAAAAGATTAAAAAAGGGCAGCGGAAAAAGAAAAAAGGGCATAAGCCTAAGCTTGACGCTGGCCACGCGGCTTTGACCACTCCACAGGCAGATTCCAGACTGTAGGACAAGCCTACTCCACTTCGTCTTCTTCTTCAGCTTCTGGCTCAGGTTCTGGTGAAGAGGCAAGGATGAGTACTTCCACGTACTCAGCAAGTCACACCGGAAGGGGAGAAGAATGAATGCAGGGAAGACAAGGGTTTGGCTAAAGTTTGCTTTTGCGCAAACGGCAGGGGTTTTTCCAAAAAAAAACTTTTGAACACAAACACCACAATAATAACTTAAGTAAATACGACATTTTGAATTCAACACTGTCCAACGTTATCCCCACGTTGAGACAGGCCCAAACCATCCACCTATACTAGTCATGTTCCAATAATCCGGGTGTAATAGTGTGAGACTAATCATGGAGAGCTCGGTCGATCGCCCCATCACCGGGGGCACGGCTATTCAAATAGGTTTACTCTGAACAAAGGTGTACAACTGTACCCACAAGACACAGCCCCACAACACAGTCTCCCGTGCACCGGAATACCACCGTGGTACCCTGGAAAGGGAACTGTGATAGGACCTTTCATATAACCCCCCCACTAACCAAGCGAACCCCACCAAGGTTTCGCCCCCACTCCCGGACCCTGGGAATGGGCAGCCCCCCGAGTGTCTCGGTGAATCCGGAAGCCCAACAACCCTTATACCGGGGCCGACTGAAACTCCATCCCACTCACCCTTGCCGATGGGTCCGTTAGCTAGGAGAGGCTACACTACGGGACCTACCTTACCCATTTCGGCTTGTGGTTTGCACGGTCATTCTCCCGAGGGGTCCCGTGAACCGGTCCTTAATTGCCATGGGCGCCGCTAACCAAAACCATAGCGCCCACAGTCCACCATTTGTCATATTTTAGTTGTTAATCCGGTTCACCTAAACACTAATTATTATCCTCCGAACAGATTTCCAGGAGAGGCATATTAAGTGAGAATGACCCATTTAGTGAGCTAGTGAATCTAAGCCAGGCTAAGCATAACCTAGTCCTGAATCTAATCATATTATTTTCCCAAGTTTTAATCAAAGGATTTGGGGTGCCAAACCTAAGACATAGACTAAGCATACGGTGTACTATTTCCCATGAAATGACAATATAAAAATACATGCAATTTTATAGAATAAAACAGGAGTTTTAGCAAAATGGGAGCAATATGATCAATAATATAGTATGACTTGCCTTGCTCTTTGGCTTGGGGGACTTCAGCGACAACTTCAAAGTAAACTGGGACGGCGGGACTACCGGGATCTACACGGCAAACAAGCACTTCAACAAAACAGCCTAAAAAGCTACTGAAACAGGGAACAAAACCATTTTTAATGGATTCGTGGCATTTTTATGAATTTAATGAAATTTGAATGGGCAAAAAAGGAGGTCGGATTGAAAAGATATGATTTTTAGAAGTTTTCTGGGTTTTTTACTAAAACAGAAAAAATCCTTAATTGATTTATTGCGCAATAAAATTCGGGGGAGGCGTCAGCGGCTAGGGCTGACGTCAGCGGCCCGCGAGAGCGTCGGTCCACGGTGGACTGAGTCCACGGCCGGACCAGGCGATGCACCACGTGGCGCACACGTGGTGCCGAGGTGGCGACCACGTGGCTTGCCACGTGGGCGAGCGGGGACGGACGGTGCCGATCGGACGGCCGAGAGGAAATGGTGCGGGCGCGGTCACCGGCGGCGGCGACCGGTGGCCGGAGGCCGGCCGGTGCCATACGGGCGGCTGCGCGGGCGGCGTGGTGCCGCGGATTACGCGCGGTGGAACCGCGCGCACCCGAGAGGCGGCACGATCGACCGAGAGCGAGGAGAGGGACGACTTACCGCGGAGTTGCCTGAGTTGGGGGACGACGGCGACGACGGTGAGGGAGACGGCGGAGCTCACGGGGAAGGGTGGCCAAGGTGGCGCGGGTGCCGGGAAGAAGGAAAGAGACAGCGGCGAGGTTCGGGACGGCTCGGGACGTCGGGATGACGCGGCCGAAGTCCGGCGGCGAGTTCCAAAACGAGGGCGCACATCGCGGGGATGAAGGAGAGGAGGATTAGCTCGGGTGAAGGTGTGGGGAGGTCGGGGCGGGCGAGGGGGTGCTTAAATAGGGGATGGGAAGGTCGGCGGCGATCGGATAAGAGCGGAATTACTCGCCGGCGCAAATTTGGGGGAAGTAATGGCCGGTGATGAAATCCGACCATTAGGGCGTGCGGGAGCGGCGGCGGGGCCCGAATCTTGCGCGAGCACGGTGGGAGTTAAGGCGGCGGGATCTCGGAGCGCGGGAAAGGCGGGCGCACGAGATCCGAGCGAAGGGAGGCAGCGGAAATGGCGCCGAGGCGGCGGGTCGGGACGACGGCTTGACCGGCGAGCCCCACCCGTCGATGTCCCGGATAAAGGAGGATGCGAAATAGACTTGTTTGCGGGCGCGAGGGTTTAACGGGCCGCAGCCTTCGGTCGGCCCGTGAGAGAGAGAGAGAGAGAGCGCGCGCGGCGAGATCGGCTGGCGTCGGCTGGCCAGGGGCCGATCGTCGGGCGCGCGCGGGGGGGAATGGGTCGTCGGCTCGGACCGGCGGCCCTAGCCGATTTTGGGCGATAAAGGACGGAAAGAGAAAGCCGATTTTTCTCGGGATTTATTAATTCCGATTTTGATTTTAATTGGTTAAAAATTATTTTTAGTGCTCTGAAAATTTCACTAAAAATCCTGTTAATGTATTTTGACATATAAAATTTAAGAAAAATCTTGCCATGCCCTTTCTATTAAGCATTTGGCTTTTAAAAATTATTTGTTCTCTCCAGTTAATTACAACAATTTTCTTTTAGATTTTTAACAGGAAAAAAACACCTCAGGGTGTTACAGGTATGACCCGACGGAAGTGTGTTCTCTTCTAGATCGAAACCCTTGTCATCACAATCTTCATCAAGACATTGCCGAAGTGTATTTTTCGACGAGAGATACTTCGACGACTTCAGATCATATGACCCGACCAGATCAGAACCATCGTCATCCAACAATACGATCTATCGAGATCAAAATTTACAAGACGTCGTTGCTATGGAGAACTCGGCCATGAGACCTCGGTCCGTGCCGACTACTCGAGAGTTGACATCGTCATCGTGAAAAACAACAATCAATATCATCGACTACGATGCTTCAATTTGGGTCGACTACTTCCAAGTTGATTCGTATCGCTAATCAGAGTAATTAGTATATTGATTTTTAAATCAATCTACTGATTTCACAGATACATCCGACATGTATCTACAAAGGTACGTATTATTTCATACAATTTATCATACCTATTTCCATATCAATAATTTATTATGTTTATCTAGAGAATTTTTATACAATATTTGATGTGCGAGTGTTTCATATATTAGGCCGACTACGGTTTAATAGTGAGGGCTCGCTCTATTTACTTTGTATAAATTATGCTACTTATGGTAAATATAGTACCCAATATTGATCTAAATCTGCTCGTTATAAGCTGACAATATTAGAAGATTTATGTAGTTTTCTTGAGTACGTGCTATGCATTCCCATTTATATATATTGCCTTTTAAGAAATATTTTTCAGGAACAATCGAGCACTTGAGTAGGCAGCGGTCAAGTATGCCCCATTGTTGAGAATGTTTTCGACAAATACGGAGTTGTTGGACCAAAACTAACAACAAAGACTGACGATCTACCTCACATCGTACCGGTCATCATCAGACCCCTTGGTAGACGTCCCGACCTCTCTCTCACCTCCTCGGGCATCCCTCTTGGAGGACTGTTCGGTATTTCGTCGACAAGTGTACTTTCTCTATTTCATACTATAAGTTGTTTTGATTTTTTTCTAGTCAAACTTCTTTAAATTTGACTAAATTTATTGAAAAGTATAGAATATTTTCAACACAGAACAACACATATTATCAAAATATATTTAATGCTAGATTTAATAAAACTAATTTGATATATTGAATGTTGCTAAATTTTTCTGTAAACTTGGTTTCTATAAACTTTGTCAAACTTAATAAAATTTGATTATTAAAAAATCAAAGTAACTAATATGAAACGTGAGAGTAAGTTTTGTATAACAACTTTCTATATAAAAGTTATATAAAAACCTATTTTTTAAACTTATAATAATGAATAATGAATGGTCAACTAATCATATGCTAATGATAAGTCGAAAAATCTTCATTTTCATCTAGAACTAAATCACGAATGGGGCCTAAAGGATCGGACAATTACAATAACTACAAAGTATACTCAACCCCCTTACGAAGTGAATATTGCCTTCGTATTTTTACTCTACTTCCTTGTGTATTTGGGACAAAAACAAATCTGAGACTGCACCAACCGATGTACAGAGTGGTTACACAATTGTGGGCAACCAAGCAATAGAGCAGCCCACGGTCTCTCGGCTCAGTGTAGGCTTTTTTGGATTCTCCTGCTCTGAGTGACAGAGCACATGACTTGTTTGCTGATCCAGCGGTTCAGCACTTCAGCCAGAACTTGCCTTCAGTCCTCGACACCAGCCTCTGGTTTCAGTATTAAAGGCACCTCAAACAGAATACTCTCATGGAAATACTACCCACGTAATTTGACTACAAAATGATTTCGCACATGATGGATAAATGTACTTTTATAATGTACATAGTAGTATGGGACTCCCTGCTAGTGTTACCACTACTACTGCTATGGCTGTATGCCGTTATACACTTGGGTTAAAACGGCAACAATACATGGCCCATTAGCCAATTGGCCCATGAATAAATTGAACGGCAGAATTTCGCAGTTAAGTTAGGTCTTCGTGTCTGGTACCGGTAGAAGTAGAGGAATTTTTGGCATTTTTAATTTTTTTTAAAGGTTTAAAAAATAACTTCCGAGTTTCGAAAATTACAAAACTAATCTCCTCCTGCCCTCTCGGAGGGCGTGAATGGAAAAAACGCCCTCCCAGAGGGCGAATTATCCGACGTGGCAGACGGCCGTGGGGGGCCGTCTGCCGCGCGGTGGCATTTTTGCAGGCGGCCCCTTCCCGCCCTTGGTAAGGGCGTTTTCACCGTGCACGGGGCCGTCGCAAAAGGCGCCGTCTGGCATTTTTGCGGCGGCCCTTCTCGCCCTTGGTAAGGGCGTTTTCACCGTGCACGGGGCCGCCGCAAAGGTCGGCCGCCCGGCATTTTTGCGCGGCCCCCTTCCCGCCCTTACCAAGGGCTTTTTCACCGTGCTTACGGGGGCCGCCCGCAAAATTGCCACGGCCGCCCGGCAATTTTGCGGCGGCCCCTTCCCGCCCTCCGGAAGGGCGTTTTTACCCGGCCAAGATATAAGCCGACTGTCAATCATTTCGGCCTCATTTACACCTTCCCAAATCCAGAAAAAGAACAAAGAGAGGTGAGGAAGAGGAGGAGCGCGGCGAAGCCCTGCTGGATTGTGTACTTCATTGGAGGTAAATGCAATATCCCGTCGTTATTTTGTGTGTTAGTTAGTATGTAAATGAAATATTAGGAAAAATATAAATTTTTAATATTTGAATAGGTATTGAATAATTTGTTATAGATTTATAAAATAGATGGTTTAATTTAGATCAATTTAGATAATTTAATCGACAGTAACATAGGTAGAATAGACAGATCAACAAGTATAATTTAATGGACATTAACATAGGTAGAATAGATAGATGAACTTAGGTAGAATGTGTTTGGATCTAAGTGTAAATTATGTGAGTAGATGGTAAGCACTATAGAAAATCGTACGTATAATTTTGTTGATGATCAAAATATGTTTAGATATAAACTACGATTTAATTGAATTTAGTTTATAAATTATGGCAAATTGAAATGAACGAGTTACGATTGGCGGTAGATGGAACGAACAAATGGATTTGGGAAAATTTAAGATGTAGACCAGAGAACATATTGTTAAAGAAATTAAGTTAGGCACAGAATCATCTAGGCAATATATTCGTAGTATGGAATAAACTCAGTTTCAATTTGTTTGTCAGGCACTATGGGAAGTAAGATCATATTTCAGATAGTTCACGGTGAAGGCAACGTTAGATACGGTCCAGAAGGTGTAGATTTGTCAGAATTTAGGATGAAATCAAAGGGCATCGATAGGCCAGGCGAGAAAACATTTGAGTCAGTGTATAGTTGGTTCTACGTGGATTTAAAGTGGATACAAGAGTGAACACAATGTCTCTATCCGTTGTAGTAAGTCGTGCAACAGAAGGATATTATTGGGAACTTATGCCTATTGATAACACTGAGTCGTGGAGACGTTATGTGGACATGGCACTTGATGTTAGTGATATGCCCTAGAGGCAACATGGAGATGTTGGATATCACGTCAATGTTTATGTATTTATGAATAAAGTGTTATTCAGTTCAATGAAATAGACATCTTGTATTGATCAATAAGTACGTGACTTATTTATGAGACTCTTTATGTATGAATCTATTTCTAAACGATCCTCGATCATATGTCATATTGTTGGAACAAATATGATTCTAAGATCGGCATGTTTATTGATTGATGATCATGTCTCATAGATCATGGGTATGAAGATACCAAATCAATAAACATGGACATATGTGTTGGAGAACACATTGTTGGATAGACCCACCATGAGACACTACAGAATTAATGTGCCATTAGTTGGTCTCGGGTAGTGTTGGTACAAAGTCCTTAGACCGAGATCACCATGGATTCCAACATGTGTAGTAGCCTACTTTGGGACTACCAAACGCTATTCCGTAATGCGGGTAGTTATAAAGGTAGTTTTCGGGTTTGCTATGAAACATGGAGTGGGATGTGAGTGATCAAGATGGAATTTGCCCCTCCTTTGGAGAGATATCTCTCGGCCCCTCGAGGTAATGGATTATGGAAATGCATGGTCATGCTAAGTTGATTGAGGAGTTAATCAATAGACATATAATCCAATACGGTTCGAGTGAATGGTTAAGCTATTGAAGGGATGGCACACATCTTGCCTATAGCTTAACCGGTATCGTGAGGCAAAGGGATTTGTGTACACATTACAGGTTCGAGCCGATATTATATTCTTGTATACTATGGTGTCAATATGTTGCTAGGCGCCGCGTTGATGTGGCTGAGTTGGACTCGAGCCGACGTCGGCTAAGTTAGACTATAGCCGAAACCGAGTATACCGAACCTACTGGTCGCATGCTTAAGGGATAAGAACGGCATTCGAGTTGGACTCGGATACGGCTCGATCGGATAGGGATAAGATCGGATAGAGTCCTATGGGCTTACAACGTGTGGGCGGCCAACTCTATGAGATACGGATGATATCCGATTCAAAATAGAGTCCTAATCGGCCACTAGTCCCGTCGGCCAACTCTATATAAAGGAGGGGGGGTGGAGAGCTGCGGCATGTCAATTGCATCGCGTGCAACGAAGTCGCCGAGATCAATCTCCACGGAAACCCTCCCCACTTTCGAGCCAAACCCTAGCCTTGCATCGCGTGCTAGCACACGGGTGTTCGGCGTTCGTCCCGGACGTGTGGATACCGTAGAGGCGCCGCTACGTTGCGCGCCGTTGATCGGCCGGATCGGCCGCAATCGGAGCGATCGGGCGTGGTGGAATCGGCTGCGGTCGGGCGCATCGGAGCGAGGCGTGAAAACGCGGCCGGACGACTCGAATCGGCTGATTGGCGAATAGGCTGTCTCTCGGGAATCGGCTACACCTTGTTTCGGATCGGATTGCCCGATTGGCTATTCCGCCTGCACTCTACTCCAATCGGTAACGATCTATCGGCCCTTACTTGCAAGTGTTCCTGGTTTGCGCGGTAGAAAATTTTTGTTTTCGGCTAGGTAGCTTCCGCGTAACCCTTTAGTGGTATCGAGCTAATCTTGCTTAGTTCGGGTTTTAGATTGGATCCGGAACAAGTTTTGCGCTGGTTGATTAGATCAATCGGTTTTACAGATCTGTTGAGGAGAGTTAATGGTAATTGCGTTCCCGATAGTGTATCGGAACGGCGTAATGTGATTACGTCGAAGCAATTTCCATATAACTCGGTTTGAGTTGGGTTCGAGATAGCGTTCCTTGATAGTGTATCGGAACGGTATAATGTGATTATGCCGAAGCTATCTCGTAGTCCGATCTTGTTAGCGCCTCGCGTCTACGCAAACCATCTCCCTTGATAGTGATCGGGACGGCATAATATGATTATGCCGACATGGTTTCAGAAGCGAATTCATAGATTGGATCTATGAATTTCGTGTGGTGTCTCGGGCGCCGTGTGCGTACCCCTTATAGGTCGTCTCGTGCCGTATATCGCGATAGGTAGAAAACGTTTCTACGCCTAACTTGTTTTTGAGAGAATGCTTTGAGATGGTATGGCCCTATTGTATGTATGAGATGCATGTGATGCATGTAATATTCTTTCATATGTGCAATCCCCGTAATATTCTTTCATACGTGCAATGCTTGTAATATTCTTTCACGACGGAGTCGATGTAATCTTCAATTAGAGCTTCTATAGTAGTAGCTTAGTTTGAAGAAATCAAGCATTCGGCACTCGAAAGAACGGTGATGAAGATGGAGATCCTGTACGCCGGCATGGAGATGGAGATCACCATGTGAAGGGGGCCATACTATTTCAATATATGCTATTCTTCTTGCTTTCATATATGATATGTTTGTTTGATAGGATAGCATCCCTCGCAAAATTAAGTAGTAATGATGCCCTTCCAAATGTTGCACCGTCACCGTTATGCTCGTCAATGGTGGGTCTCGCCAAAGCAAGTGTCATTCTCTATCATAACACGAGGGGTTATATGTCCGACATATACATGCAGGAGCATTTGGTTTACTTAACAAGGCTATCAAAACAGTTTTGAGCCTTGGGGCATAGGTTGGCGCCGGGCATGGAGATGCCACACCAACAACAAGAGTCACATAGAGATGTGATTAGCAAGGTGTTGCTTACGATGTTACTAATTTTCTAGCAGTGATGCCAAAGCTCACTAGAAAATTAATTAACATGTGGATCTTGACCCAATACGTAACCTAGAGGGAATGTGGAAAATACGTAATGGGAGTCTAATGTTAAATTGTTTAACAATAGACATAGCATAAACATTGTGCTAAACTTTGCTTTTTCTGTTGTAGAATAAATGGCGGCTAATACTACACCCACCTTTAATTTGCGATCTATTCTCGAAAAGGAAAAATTAAATGGAACAAACTTTATGGATTGGTATCGCAACTTGAGAATTGTTCTCAAGCAAGAGCGTAAGGAGTACGTTCTTGAAGTACCCTATCCCGAGGATTTGCCTAATAACGCCACCGCAACCGCACGAAGGGCTTATGAGAAGCACACTAATGATGCCCTAGATATAAGCTGTCTCATGCTAGCTACAATGTCCCCCGAGCTTCGAAGCAATATGAGAGCAGCGCGATGCTCACACTATTATTCGGGGACTGCGTGGCATGTTTGAGAACCAAGCTCGGGCCGAGAGGTTCAACACCTCAAAGTCCTTGTTTGCGTGAGCTTGTTGAGGGAATCCCGTCGCCCGCATGTGATAAAGATGATTGGCTATATCGAGAGTCCGGAAAAACTAGGTTTTCCCCTTAGCCAAGAGTTGGCTACGATGTGATTCTCCGCCGCTCCCTCCGAGCTTCGAGCCATTCATATTAAACTATGACATAAACAATATGGATAGAACCTTGGCTGAATTGCATGGGATGCTAAAGACAATGAGGAGAGTATCCAGAAAACGGTCATCATGTGATGATGATGCGTAAGGCAAAGCGCAAAACCACTGTCAAGAAACTTTGCACCAAGAGGAAGTTAACTCCCGATGAGATCACGAGTGCCTCCAATGCAAAGAAGGGCAATAAGTGGTCGGCGGCATCGATGCCGTTTGCTTCTATTGCAAGGAGACAGCCATTGGAAGAGGAACTGCAAGAAGTACATGGAGGATCTCAAAAAGAAGCAAAGTACGACTTCGCTTCAAGTATTAATGTTATAGACATTAATCTTGCTACTTCACCTCGACTCTTGGGTATTTGATACCGGATCGTAGCTCATATTTGCAAATCGTTGGGAATGAGAAGAAGTAGAGGCTTGAGAAGGGGCGAGGTGAACCGCGCGTCGGCAATGGAGCAAGCGTTGCTACGAGCTTTGTCGGCACCGTACCACTTCATCTACCTTCAGGATTAGTTTTGGAATTAAATAATTGTTATTGTGTTCCAACACTATGTCAAAACGTTATTTCCGCTTCATGTTTGCAAGCGGAAGGATATGATTTTAGATCAATGAACAATGGTTGTTCAATATATCTCGAGATATGTTCTATTTTCATGCTCCATTGGTGAATGGATTATACGTTTTGAATCTTGAAGCGTCTCCCATCTATAACATTAATACGTAAAGGCAACTCTCTAATGATATAAACCCCACGTTTATCCGGCATTGTCGCTTAGGCCATATAAATAAGAAACGCATGGAGAAGCTCCATAAGGATGGATTGCTTCACTCTTTTGATTTTGAATCATTTGAGACATGTGAGTCTTGTTTACTTGGTAAGACGACAAAGGCACCTTTCACGGGACATAGTGAAAGAGCAAGTGACTTATTGGCACTCGTACATACCGATGTATATGGACCAATGAGCTCAACGGCGAGGTGGTTATCGTACTTCATTACCTTTACCGATGACTTTAGTAGATATGGTTATATCTACTTAATGAGGCATAAGTCCGAATCCTTTGAAAAGTTCAAAGAATTCCGAATGAAGCACGTAATCATTTAGGGAAAACAATCAAGTTTCTACGATCGATCGTGGGGGAATACTTGAGCCAAGAGTTTGGTAATCATCCGAAAGATTGTGGAATTGTTCCACGCTTGACTCCGCCAGAACTCCACAATGGAACGGAGTGTCCGAACGGAGAAATCGCACCTTGTTGGACATGGTGCGGTCGATGATGAGCCAAAGTGATCTTCCGTTATCCTTCCGGGGATATGCTCTTGAAAAACATGCGCTCACACTAAATAGAGTTCCATCTAAGTCGGTTGAAAAGACACCATATGAGATATGGACAGGGCAACCCCTAGTTTGTCTTTTCTCAAAATTTGGGGATGCAAGCTTATGTAAAGCGTTTACCGACAAGCTCACACCCAAATCGACAAGTGCTTCTTTGTGGGATATCCTAAGGAAACTAAGGGATATTACTTTTATAATCGGGAACAAGGCAAAGTGTTTGTCGCCCGACACGGTGTCTTCTTGGAGAAAGAGTTTCTTTCAAGAAGGGTTAGTGGGAGCAGGGTGCATCTTGAAGAAGTTCAAGAAACACCGTAAAACGTTTCAAGCAACCACGTAACCACAACAGAGGAGCAAAATGTTGCGCCACCGCTTGTAGATACACCACCCACGGAGGTCGAAAGATCACGTCGTGCGCCCGATGTACACAGTGCGGAACAACGTGATATATTGTTGTTGGACAACGATGAACCTAAGACCTATGAGGAAGCGATGGTGGGACCCGATTCCAACAAGTGGCTTGGAGCCATGAAATCCGAAATAGAATCCATGTACGACAATCAAGTTTGGAACTTGGTTGATCCACTGATGGTGTCAAAACCATTGAGTGTAAATGGGTTTTTAAGAAAAGGCCGATATGGATGGAAATGTTCACATCTATAAGGCGCGATTGGTGGCGAAAGGTTTTAAACAGATTCAAGGAGTTGATTATGATGAAACCTTCTCGCCCGTCGCAATGCTTAAATCTATTCGGATTATCCTAGCGATTGCTGCATATTTCGATTATGAGATATGGCAGATGGATGTCAAAACGGCTTTCCTAAATGGAAACCTAAGCGAGGATGTATACATGATACAACCTCAAGGTTTTGTCGATCCACAATCGCTCGGAAAGATATGCAAGCTACGAAATCCATTTATGGATTGAAGCAAGCATCTCGGAGTTGGAATATTCGTTTTGATGAAGTAATCAAAGGGTTTGGTTTCATCAAAAACGAAGAAAAGGCCTGTGTTTACAAAAAGGTCAGTGGGAGCACAATTGTATTTCTAATCTTATATGTGGATGACATATTACTCATTGGAAATGATATCCCTATGCTTGAATCCGTCAAGTCTTCATTGAAAAATAGTTTTTCCATGAAAGACTTAGGGGAGGCAAGATATATATTAGCATTCGGATCTATAGAGATAGATCCAAGAGGCTAATTGGATTAAGCCAAAGTACATACATTGACAAGGTGTTGAAAAGGTTCAACATGCATGATTCCAAGAAAGGTTTCTTGCCCATGTCACATGGCATTAATCTTAGCAAGAATCAGTGTCCTCGGACACATGATGAGCGGAATAAGATGGGTATGGTTCCATATGCTTCGGCAATTGGATCCATCATGTATGCCATGCTTTGTACACGCCCGCATGTCTCGTACGCTTTGAGTGCTACGAGCAGATACTCCGATCCAGTGAAGGTCACTGGATCGCGTAAAGAATATCCTTAAGTACTTGAGAAGAACTAAGGATATGTTCCTAGTCTATGGAGGTGAAGAAGAGCTCGTTGTAAGTGGTTACACCGATGCTAGCTTCCAAACAGACAAGGATGATTATAGATCGCAACTGGGTTCGTGTTCGCCCGAACGGAGGCAGCCATGGGAAGAGTTCCAAGTAGGATACCGTTGCCGATTCTACAACGGAGGCCGAGTAAATTCGTTTCGAGCTTGGTGTGATGACTAGTACGATGGTCCAATGTCTCTCTATTGTGACAATAGAGGAGCCATTGCGCAAGCCAAGGAGCCGAGGTCACATCGAAGTCCAAACATATACTTCGGCGATATCATCTCATCCGCGAGATTGTGGACAGAGGTGATGTCAAGATATGCAAAGTGCACACGGATCTCAACATAGCCGATCCGCCGACAAAACCTCTCCTCACCGAAGCATGAGGCGCACACAAGAGCAATGGGTATTAGATACTTACATGATTGACTCTAGTGCAAGTGGGAGATTGTTAGTGATATGCCCTAGAGGCAACATGGAGATGTTGGATATCACGTCAATGTTTACGTATTTATGAATAAAGTGTTATTCGGGCCCATGAAATAGACATCTTGTATTGATCAATAAGTACGTGACTTATTTATGAGACTCTTCATGTATGAATCTATTTCTAAACGATCCTCGATCATATGTCATATTGTTGGAACTAATATGATTCTAAGATCGGCATGTTTATTGATTGATGATCATGTCTCATAGATCATGGGTATGAAGATACCAAATCAATAAACATGGACATATGTGTTGGAGAACACATTGTTGGATAGACCCACCATGAGACACTACAGAATTAATGTGCCATTAGTTGGTCTCGGTAGTGTTGGTACAAAGTCCTTAGACCGAGATCACCATGGATTCCAACATGTGTAGTAGCCTACTTTGGGACTACCAAACGCTATTCCGTAATCGGGTAGTTATAAAGGTAGTTTTCGGGTTTGCTATGAAACATGGAGTGGGATGTGAGTGATCAAGATGGAATTTGCCCCTCCTTTGGAGAGATATCTCGGCCCCTCGAGGTAATGGATTATGGAAATGCATGGCCATGCTAAGTTGATTGAGGAGTCAATCAACAGATAGATAATCCAATACGGTTCGAGTGAATGGTTAAGCTATTGAAGGGATGGCACACATCTTGCCTATAGCTTAACCGGTATCGTGAGGCAAAGGGATTTGTGTACACATTACAGTTCGAGCCGATATTATATTCTTGTATACTATGGTGTCAATATGTGCCGCTAGGCGCCGCTATTGATGTGTCGGCCGAGTTGGACTCGAGCCGACGGTCGCCTAAGTTAGACTATAGCCGAAACCGAGTACACCGAACCTACGGTCGCACGCTTAAGGGGATAGAATAGATATTCGAGTTGGACTCGATACGGCTCGATCGGATAGGGATCCGATCGGATAGAGTCCTATGGGCTTACGACGTATGGGCAGCCAACTCTATGAGATACGGATGAGATCCGATTCAAAAATAGAGTCCTAATCAGCCACTAGTCCCGCCGGCCAACTCTATATAAAGGAGAGAGGGTGGAGAGCTGCGACACGTCAATTGCATCGCGTGCAACGAAGTCGTCGAGATCAATCTCCACGGAAACCCTCCCCACTTTCGAGCCAAACCCTAGCCTTGCATCGCGTGCTAGCACACGGTGTACGGCGTTCGTCCCCGGACGTGTGGATACGGTAGAGGCGCTGCTACGTTGCGCGCCGTTGATCGGCCGGATCGGCCGCAATCGGAGCGATCGGCCGTGGTGGAATCGGCTGCGGTCGGGCGCACGGAGCGAGGCGTGAGAACGCGCCGGACGACTCGAATCGGCGATTGGCGAATCGGCGTCTCCGGAATCGGCTACACTGTTCCGGATCGGATTGCCCCGATTGGCTATTCCGCCGCACTCTACTCCAATCGGTAACGATCTATCGACCCTTACTTGCAAGTGTTCCTGGTTTGCGCGGTTAAAAGTTTTTGTTTTCGGCTAGCGTAGCCTCCGCGTAATCCTTCATTACTTAACAAGGCTATCAAAACAGTTTTGGGCCTTGGGGCATAGGTTGGCGCCGGGGCATGGAGATGCCACACCAACAACAAGAGTCACATAGAGATGTGATTAGCAAGGTGTTGCTTACCGATGTTACTAATTTTCTAGCAGTGATGCCAAAGCTCACTAGAAAATTAATTAACATGTGGATCTTGACCCAATACGCAACCTAGAGGGAAGGTGGAAAATACGTAATGGGAGTCTAATGTTAAATTGTTTAACAATAGACATAGCATAAACATTGTGCTAAACTTTGCTTTTTCTGTTGTAGAATAAATGGCGGCTAATACTACACCAGCACCTTTAATTTGCGATCTATTCTCGAAAAGGAAAAATTAAATGGAACAAACTTTATGGATTGGTATCGCAACTTGAGAATTGTTCTCAAGCAAGAGCGTAAGGAGTACGTTCTTGAAGTACCCTATCCTGAGGATTTGCCAAATAATGCCACCGCAACCGCACGGAGAGCTTACGAGAAGCACACTAATGATGCCCTAGATATAAGCCGTCTCATGCTTGCTACAATGTCCCCCGAGCTTCGAAGCAATATGAGAGCAACGATGCTCACACTATTATTCGTGACTCGCGTGGCATGTTTGAGAACCAAGCTCGGGCCGAGAGGTTCAACACCTCAAAGTCCTTGTTTGCGTGCGTGCTTGTTGAGGGAATCCCGTCATCCGCATGTGATAAAGATGATTGGCTATATCGAGAGTCCGGAAAACTAGGTTTTCCCTTAGCCAAGAGTTGGCTACCGATGTGATTCTCCGCCGCTCCCTCCGAGCTTCGAGCCATTCATATTAAACTATGACATAAACAATATGGATAGAACCTTGGCTGAATTGCATGGGATGCTAAAGACAAATGAGGAGAGTATCCAAAAACGGTCATCATGTGATGATGATGCGAAGGCAAAGCGCAAACCACTGTCAAGAAACTTTGCACCAAGAGGAAGTTAACTCCCGATGAGATCGCGAGTGCCTCCAATGCAAAGAATGGCAAGAAGGGGTCGGCGGCATCGATGCCGTTTGCTTCTATTGCAAGGAGACAGCCATTGGAAGAGGAACCGCAAGAAGTACATGGAGGATCTCAAAAAGAAGCAAAGTACGACTTCCGCTTCAAGTATTAATGTTATAGACATTAATCTTGCTACTTCACCTATCGACTCTTGGGTATTTGATACCGGATCGTAGCTCATATTTGCAAATCGTTGCAGGGAATGAGAAGAAGTAGAGGCTTGAGAAGGGGAGAGGTGAACCGCGCGCGTCGGCAATGGAGCAAGCGTTGCTGCGCTTGCTGTCGGCACCGTACCACTTCATCTACCTTCAGATTAGTTTTGGAATTAAATAATTGTTATTGTGTTCCAACACTATGTCAAAACGTTATTTCCGCTTCATGTTTGCAAGCGGAAGGATATGATTTTAGATCAATGAACAATGGTTGTTCAATATATCTCGAGATATGTTCTATTTTCATGCTCCATTGGTGAATGGATTATACGTTTTGAATCTTGAAGCGTCTCCCATCTATAACATTAATACGTAAAGGCAACTCTCTAATGATATAAACCCCACGTTTATCCGGCATTGTCGCTTAGGCCATATAAATAAGAAACGCATGGAGAAGCTCCATAAGGATGGATTGCTTCACTCTTTTGATTTTGAATCATTTGAGACATGTGAGTCTTGTTTACTTGGTAAGACGACAAAGGCACCTTTCACGGACATAGTGAAAGAGCAAGTGACTTATTGGCACTCGTACATACCGATGTATGTGGACCAATGAGCTCAACGGCCGAGGTGGTTATCGCACTTCATTACCTTTACGATGACTTTAGTAGATATGGCTATATCTACTTAATGAGGCATAAGTCCGAATCCTTTGAAAAGTTCAAAGAATTCCGAATGAAGTACATAATCATTTAGGGAAAACAATCAAGTTTCTACGATCGATCGTGGAGGGAATACTTGAGCCAAGAGTTTGGTAATCATCTCGAAAGATTGTGGAATTGTTCCACGCTTGACTCCGCCAGAACTCCACAATGGAACGGAGTGTCCGAACGGAGAAATCGCACCTTGTTGGACATGGTGCGGTCGATGATGAGCCAAAGTGATCTTCCGTTATCCTTCCGAGGATATGCTCTTGAAACAATGCGCTCACACTAAATAGAGTTCCATCTAAGTCGCTTGAAAAGACACCATATGAGATATGGACATGGCAACCCCTAGTTTGTCTTTTCTCAAAATTTGGGGATGTGAGGCTTATGTAAAACGTTACTGACCGAATAGCTCACACCCAAATCCGACAAGTGCTTCTTTGTGGGATATCCTAAGGAAACTAAGGGATATTACTTTTATAATCGGGAACAAGGCAAAGTGTTTGTCGCCCGACACGGTGTCTTCTTGGAGAAAGAGTTTCTTTCAAGAAGGGTTAGTGGGAGCAGGGTGCATCTTGAAGAAGTTCAAGAAACACCGTAAAACGTTTCACGACCACGTAACCACAACACGAGGAACAAAGTGTTGCGCCACCGCTTGTAGATACACCAGCCCCACTGAGTAAGATCACGTCGTGCGCCCGATGAGTACACAAAGGAACAACGTGATATATTGTTGTTGGACAACGATGAACCTAAGACCTATGAGGAAGCGATGGTGGGACCCGATTCCAACAAGTGGCTTGGAGCCATGAAATCCGAAATAGAATCCATGTACGACAATCAAGTTTGGAACTTGGTTGATCCACTCGATGGTGTCAAAACCATTGAGTGTAAATGGGTTTTTAAGAAAAAGGCCGATATGGATGGAAATGTTCACATCTATAAGGCGCGATTGGTGGCGAAAGGTTTTAAACAGATTCAAGGAGTTGATTATGATGAAACCTTCTCGCCCGTCGCAATGCTCATGTCTTGTCGGGGTAGATAAGTACCACCGCAACATCACCTTGGCGTTTGTTGCCGGTGAGATGTACACCATGTTGTTAAAAACACGGATTTTGAACCGTGCTCCATTATTAAGCACATTGAGAACAAATTCAAGTATACTATTAGCTATGCGAAGGCTTGGAGGGCGAAACAAAAGATATTGGAGATGAGGTATGGCACATTTGAAGCATCGTATGACAATTTACCTCGTCTATTAGCCACCATTGCTCGAGAAACCCCAATACCTACTACGACATTCGACATTTCCATCATCTACCGATTCGAGCAAGAGCGTGCGCAAAGAGCCTTTTTCTCGATTGGTGCTTGCATCAACGCATTTGTCCGTCGCCCTATGTCGTGCATAGATGGAACCTTTCGACAGCAAATACGAGGTCGACATCGACGGCGATTGGAGCAGATGGGAACAACCAGGTGTTACCTATGGCGTTTGCATTTGTCGAGAGTGAGAACATCGAAAGCTAGAATTGGTTCTTGGAGAGAGTTCGATGCCAAGTCGTTCGTATGAGGCCCAATGTTTGTCTCATACATGATCGTCATGCCCGCATGCCGAGGGCAATCGACTATCTTCAAAATGGTTGGCCGGAGAGGGGACTTCCACTAGGTGGCATGATGTTTGAGTAGGTGGTGCATGCGTCTATATGGGAGCCAATTTCTACAAACAATTCAAGAACAAGCACCGATGGATCTATTCAAGAGGCTATGTGGTCAAAATCAAGAGAAAAATTCAATGAGATGTGGAGAAGGTTGGATGAGCCGACAACGAAGCAAACCGACGA
Organism: Oryza australiensis; assembly: GCA_019925245.2. Taxonomy (NCBI): domain Eukaryota; kingdom Viridiplantae; phylum Streptophyta; class Magnoliopsida; order Poales; family Poaceae; genus Oryza; species Oryza australiensis. The sequence continues at coordinate 548,483 of JAIFGZ020000113.1, forward strand.
GCAATCTCGTTGCCACAAAGTTGACGAGCCCGCAGCACCTCTTGGTCCATTGCATAATGACCCTCCAACAATGAGAAGGAGGTATGCACCATCAATACGTAATTTCTCCCACTGGATAGAGAATGAACCGAAAGAAAAGTGGTATCTGTTGTATGACCCGACGAGCTCGATATGGTATAATGACAACGAACCCGCCGAGGTGTACAACCGGGTGATGCGAGGAGTTAGGGGCTTCCATTGGTGGTTATTGTGGAATTGATCCTTCATGGCACTCGACATATTTTAGGGATAGATTTAAGAAAATATCCCCTTTAATGGTCGATAACAAAATTGTACTTGGCAACGTGGTGACGAAATATATGCAAGACAAAATTCAAGGCTATGAAGCACGAGTAATCCCCAAGGAACCCAAGTTCTTGTGACGAGATCATGTGTGTCGATGGAGAAGGCGAGGCATCAACCGTGTTCAAGCCGTGCAGAATGTGTGCTTCATGCGGATGGTGGTTGTAGCCGCACTGTATGAAGCCGAAGCTTAGACATCTCGCCTTGCTCACACGCCCTGCCGCACTGGGACTGCGCATAGTTCCGTATATTTATGTGTCACCGTACTACAGAAAGAATCAATTTTTCATACGTGGAAGGAGGAGATATATGGTTTTGGGATATCTCGATCGTACACAACACCGTGGCCACAAGTGTTCTACATTCCGATCCATCGAAGTTAAGGATGAAAAAGGGATGTCGTCGCCGAGACGCATCGAAACGACATGGACGAGTCCGAGGCCGGGAAGGACCCTACGTTGCAGCAAATGCGATGAGCGCGGACATACATACAAAAATGTCCGAAGAATTCAATCTCTTCAACCGTCGAAGGTTCGGACTTTCCGGACAGCCCTCCGATGGTAGCCGTCCATCCGGAGAAGGAACAACAACGAGGCGACCACGCCCTAGACGTGCTCGTGCAGCGACTACGTCGCCCGCTGGAGATGCAATGGCTTGATTATTTTGTTTGCTCCTTTTCAATCTAGTGGTGATCCGATATTTGTAATATTTGTCATGTTGTTGCCATCCGTCGTGCGTGTAATATTTATCATTGTGAGACGTAAACTGCTTTATTGTTGTTGTGATACTTATATTTTGTGTTTGTTAGTTTGAATTAAGACGTGCACTTTTTTTATGTTGAGATATAATGGACCATTTATGTCATGTATTCATGTTGTTTTGATTTTTCTTATAAATTGCTTATTGTGTGCTTCATGTATTCATGCGGTATGGCGGACGATACACCGCTTTTCAACGACAGTGGACAGTGGTGCACAGTCGTACTTGTCGGCAGTGTGTGGTGCTCACCGACCACCTTTCGTCCACGGCCGTCGCGCGAGTTGTTGCGTGTCGATCCGCGACACGTCCCGGTACGATCAAACTCTTATCACTTATTGCAAGAATACTATGCTTGATACTAATATTACACTATGTGTATGATATGCAGTTACGTGAGTCCGGCCGATCGCTCTCGTAGACTTGTTGAGGCGCGTGCCCACGAGCACGACCAGCAGCGTGGGATGCGGACCGGTCCCCGATAGCTGCTTTGGTGGATCGTGGCGTCCGAGACGCACACCTTCCATCTTCCTTGTGGGGAAATGGCTCGACGCCGCAGGACGTCTCGTACTGCTAGGGCTACCACTAGCCGAGAGGCCGTCGGCCCGTGGATGCTGTTGGTGGATGGAGGGAGGACATCACCGCACGATTTGCTCAGGTGATGAGGCTACCGGGCTCCCACTGCTCCCGATCTACCCTTACGCGACCACGGGCCTACAAAGACTTGGATTATGCTTCACGTAAGTTAACTTGAAGACTTCGGTATTTTCATTACATCCGATGTTTGTTAACATGGTTTTCTCCTTTGTAGGCCGACAAGCTCCACCCCGACGCCGACGAGTACTCCGTGCGACGCCGTTGGAGGCGTACCTTCTTTGGTTGTTCGGCTGGGTGATGTTCACCAACACGTCGGGGAACACCGCAGAGAGGGCCTGATCCACTACGCCCTGGCCGATAGCGGACGCGGAGATAGGCTTCGTGCCTCGTGGAGTTGGGGTTCGCGGTCCTCGCAGCCACCTACCGTGGGCCGTGCGACGCGTGCACAAAGACAGATCCGAGAGCGATCTTCACAGCCGTCCCCTTCTCTTACAAATCGTGGCTACTGAGCGGTTCGCGATCGGCCGACCGGTCGTCGACACCTCTCCGTACGACGTAGCGCCCGCTTTCGAGAACCCGGCCGACGGGCCTACGATGGGTTCGATCTGGTTTCGACACAACGTAAGTACAAAGTCATATTTCTTTCAAATATTTAAATTGTGTTGAACAAAACTTGTAACCACTTGATTATTTTATTTTCGCAGCGTCGTTACGCCTACGCTCGGTGAGACGGAGCTACCCGGACTTCGTGTTCGAGTTTGACCGTCTCCACCGTACGACGTTGTCCTGGGAGCCATTTGTAATGCGAGGGTCATCGGTTCAAATCCGATAGTCGGCTTTTTTCTCTATCAATGTTCCATGAACAAAAATACCTCTTTTTCTCCGAATTAAATGGAGAAGCCGGGATCTATTATGTTGTTCTACCCTACAATTTTGCTAGATACAAAACAATAAAATAAATAATATATATACAAAAATCCGATGTTGATGAAATTCCCGTACACGCAGGGCGGTCGCAGCTCGGCGCCTAGGCCTCTCGACGTTGTGCACGCGCGACTCGGCCACCGGATGACGTTGATCCCGATAGTGTACGACATCACCGTCGAGCCTCGCCGCCTGTGCCGAGCGATGAGGCGCCTGATCGCGCTGGATTCCCGTAGACGTACCGGCTGCCGTTCCCCACCAGGACCACCACCGAGTATTTCTATTTCAAATGTACTACTATTGTGTCAAATTAAATAGAACTATAGTCGACCTTTGCCGTGTACGCAGTTGTCTCGACGGGACAAGCAGGAGGCTCCTCCTGGGAACCACGTATGCAAGAATATGTGGCGGATCGGCCGATAGCCACCGAGGAGGTGATCGGCGAGATCTACGCCCACTCCGAGGAGAACTACACCGCCTACCTTCTGGTGGTACCTACCACGGACGCGTCCGCGAGTTACCTTCACACCGCCACGCAAGAAGAACACCGGCAAAATACACGACACCTACCCTGGCACCGAGACCGGACTACTTCGTTGGGGTACGTCATGATTTCTCGGCATTAAAGCCTTTGTACGTCATTATGTTTTTTTATTGGAGCGAAAAACCTAACTTGTTTTGATTTTTGTAGGCCGACGCCGCACGGCATTGAATGCCGAAATCGATTCGGTGATGCCGAGGCCGGACGCAGCATTCACCCGAACGAGGTGGAACAGAGGATGACCTTCCAATGCGGATGCACGACGGCATGTTCGATCTTGCGGATCTTCTCTTGTCGTTCGCCGTCGACGCGGTTCCTCCACAGGTGTTACAGTCCTCGTCCACGCGGTCCAAGACTGGATGGTCACCACACGGCGGGTGCTTCCACAGTTAGTTCCACTCATTTTCATTGTGTCAACCCTACAACGTGATCTAACAAACCGAATGTCGCCTAGGTCCGACGCTACCGAGCGGGGATACGGCACGCGCGAGTGGATCGTCGATCCTCGGCCTTCGCTACTCGGCCCAAGATCTGCGAGCTTTGCCGGAGCGAGCGGATCCTCCGTTCTCGTCCCCTCACTCAGCCGGAGGTGAGCAAGCGTCGTCCGATGATTAGTTCACACGTGTTAGTTTAAGTCACCGATGCTTGACATTGCTTACATACGGGAGGATTCTACTCGGCGGGGATTTTCCGCTCTGGGGCTTCGTCGATGCAGCGGGCGGGTTCGGGGAGGCGACGAGGGGGTCGCACGGCGACGACTTCGACGACTGGAGGACCCAGATCGGACGTTCTCGCCTCCTCTCGGCTCGGTGGATCACCTCTACCACAGCCGGGACCCGCCACAGAGACGCCCGCGCCGATGTCCGTGCTAGTCGTGGCGTGCCCCCCTGACAGCCGACGTACTCTCGGGGCACGTCGAGCACAGCCTAGGAGGGATAGGGGTAAGAGGCCTCGTCAGTAGCTGCTGTGTGCAACAGTTTGTACAATTTGTAAATATTTATTTTGTGTTTGATGTTTGTATATATCTATGTCTGTTCGTCGCACTCACATGTCACGAGATCCTTCCGTATCGTTCGCCGCATGATACTCTTACTAACAACAAAAAAACTTTCGGCCCGCTTAGACCGCACGATACATCGCTATCGCCTTTTGCCCGTGATAGTCCCGCACGATACGTCGCTATCAACTTTTGCCCCGTGATAGTCCCGCACGATACGTCGCTATCAACTTTTGCCCCGTGACAATCCTACACGATACGTCTCGATCATGTTGCCCGTGATGAGACATAAACTATACATAGATGTGAACCTTCACCTCCCCGCACTATATATTGCCTAGATCCGAATACGAGCTCTTCAAATCTCGCATTCTCTTTTCTACATTTACTCCCGCAATGAGATCTTCATATCATCCATTCCTTGAGCGTCTCCACCGGCGACTCCATCCTTTGAGCGGTTTTATTCCACCATGGTGTGACCGTCCGTTATGCCATTGTGGAGATGGCTACATACTTACGTCGTCCCTCCTCGCCGAAACCGTGGGGAGACGATTTTTCCAATGCGCCAACATTGATCGTGTATGGCTTAACCGCACCGTTTCATCTACAAAATCTTCACGCGTAAAACGCTAACTTGATTGTACATCGTGTTAACACCTCATGCGTGCATATCGTCGGGTGTGCAACTTCGTTGAGTGGATAGATACGGAGAACCCACGAACCGACGGAACACGTTACTACCCACTTAGCGAAACAAGGTCGACTACCTTCAACGGAAGGCCGAGTACCAACGTCGAGTTCGCGCCGAAGCTTTGACTCGGCCTATGGATTAGCCGGCACTACCCACATGGCGGGAACGTCCGTAATGCCACCGTGGTCTACGTTGCCAGTGGTAAGATCCATAAGACAAGCAACTAGAGGACAAAGATGCTTCGTGTGTCCCGAGATTGCGGATGACGATTTTGTCGTGAGTATAATTTTTCTTTCTTTAACCTTTTCGCTTGTTTCATTTTTTAACTCCGACCATAAAAAATGTGCAACCTGTGAGGATGTACGCGGTGTCCATACAAAGATTGGATCGATACGGTTAAACCCGCTTCGATCGGTCGACGGTAACACAACCCGAGTCCACCGAACAATTCATTCAGGCTTGGATGGAGTATGAACGTCGCGTCGAAATCGCAAGCTTAGCTTGGAGGAACAACCCACCGGGTTTCCTAAATGGTCTGGAGCGTCCTATGTGCGGTTGTAGGGATCGTTGCAAGATGGCTACCTCATTTGAACCACGAACATATGGTCGGAGATATTTCATTTGCCCCAACTTAGACAACGACTTCGTTGTACGTCTTTCATTTTATCAATTATGCAAACGTCTTCGCTCTAGTGGCTCTCTAACTTATTACATGTGTTTCTTTACTGTGGCATTCAAAGAAGGTGTGGATTCACTAGGTGGATCGACAATGTCATTCCCCAATATAACGGCCTAAAAGTAACCGAATGTGAAACTCAAAAGGAGTACAACGCCGAGAAGGAAAGAGAAAATTGATGACAAGCTTATCGCCCTTGAACGGTTTCGTAGGTAGCCGAGCCTTGACTCGTTGGGGATGAGTTAGTTGTATTGTATCATCCGTACCTAATGGGTTATGTAACACCGTGACAAACAACCGCTTAACCATTGCAACTAAGTTAACTTGGTTAAAACAATATGTTCACGGTAATGCAAACAACATATGTACGATACCTCGAACATTTACACTTGCAACAATATTTACATTTGCATCCTTACGATGATAACATTTACATTTCAAACAATACGACAAATCACGAAGACGGTTACATTTGCAACAATACCACAAATCAAATGGATTTGTTATATTAGCACAAAATACAACGATAACATTTTACATCTCAAACAACACGAGAGAGAGTGGGTCGATGTCGATTAGGGCAATTAGGGTTTAGGCAAAAACGCCCTCCGGAAGGGCGGGAATGGGGCCGCCCGCAAAAGAGCGAAAAACGCCCTTGGTAAGGGCGGGAAGGCCGCCCGCAAAATGCCGGGCGGCCGCATTTTTGCGGCGCCCTCCGTGCACAAGAAAAACGCCCTTACCAGGGCGGGAAGAGGCCGCCCGCAAAATGCGAGAGCGCCTTTTTGCAGTGGCCCCCGTGCACAAGTGAAAAACGCCTACCAAGGGCGGGAAGGCCGCCCGCAAAAATGTCACGCGCGCGGCGGCGCCCCCACGGCCCCCGCCACGCCGGATAATTCGCCTCCGGGAGGCGTTTTCCATTCACGCCCTCCGAGGCGAGGAGATTAGTTTTGTAATTTTCGAAACTCGGAAGTTATTTTTTAAATCTTTAAAAAAATTAAAAATGCCAAAAATTCAAGTAGAGTGGAGTATATTAAGGGCCCGTTTGGTTGTCGGGTTCATTTTTCTGTTTCTTGGAGAATCTATACCAAACGAAATGTTTTTGAAGAATCGCCATAAACGTTTCGTTTTTAAACTAGAAATAAGAAACATCCTTTAGGCGTTTCGCAGTATCTAGAAGAAACGTTTCTCCAATCACCTATGAATCACTAAAAACGTTTCGGCCATTTCTTCCGTTTCTCCGAGAATCAAATCATACCAAACAGACTCTAAATATGGTTACTTTCTAACGGAAGCATATAAGCCTGCCACACCGTTAGTTACTGCGAATATTACGCTGTAAAAAGAATGACCTGGTTTTAATTTTCACTCATGGTCACATGATTTTTTTCCAAAGTTATTTTTCAAAAAAAAAGAAACGAAGTTATAATGTTGTGCAGTAAGACGCTGAAACCCGTCAGGCTGCTGTGTGGACTGTTGTCCCTTGGTTCAGTCAAAGATGCCATTTATAAACCCTAGAATATGGAGTATGTGCAGGTTGGTGAAGAAGACCTCCGCACAATACGTGGCATAATAAATTTTTTTATGGGCCAAACGTACTGAGGGTTATTGTTTTGATTTTTTATATTCGATTAAATTTATAAAACTATAACATCTATAATACTAAATTAATTTCATCAAATGTAATAATAAATATATTTTAATAACATGTTTGTTTTGATTTAAAAATCTTGTTATTTTTTATATATTTGATCAAACTAAAAATATTTAATTAAAGAGAATGTAAAAATAAATTATAGTAAAAAACTGAGGCAGTAGTAGAGATGGAAGCTTTTGAGTGATTTATCTCTGTTTGGTTTTGAAGCGGGGAGGGTAGCGATTTTGGTCGGTAGTAGTACGGGCCGGCGGCCAAAAACGCAAAAGCAGAGCAGCGGCATTTGACGAGTAAACTCCCGGCGTCCCGCTCGCCGCGCTCGGTTTCGACTTCCAAAGGCACCGCCGCGGCGGTAGCTTCCCTGTCTTTATTACTCCACCACGCCAGACTTTTTCCCCACTCTCGCCACGCCTCCCAACGCCCCCGAAATCCCGTGTCCCTACGTGCCGGAGCAGCTGCGAGCTTTTGCAGGCGCCCCCCCCCAACACCCCACCCCACGCTGTGAGCCCCACCCGCGTGCGCCGCGCCCTACGCCGCACTCCATTCTACCCCACTGCGCAGCGCCGTTTCAAACCCGTTCCTTTCTGTTTCACCGTTCCCACGCACCCTCTATTTATCCCCGCCCCCAACAACCTCACCGCACTCCGCACTCCACGCCTCCGCCCCCGCCCGGTCTCGTCGCAGCCAACCTGCCGATTGCGTCGACTCCGTCCCGGCACAATGTCGCCCTGCCGAGCCGTCCTCGCTGTTGTCTTCGTGGCCGCGCTGCTCCCGCCGGCGCTCTCTCGTGGACTAGCGCTGGGGCACCACGGGTTGGGGCACGGGCACGCACCGCACGGCGGCGGACACGGCCAGGGACAGGGGCACCACCCGCACGCTCCGCTCGGCGGCGGCTCGTGGTCGTCGGCGCACGCCACGTTCTACGGCGGGGGTGACGCGTCGGGCACCATGGGTGCGTTTTTCTCGCGCTACCTCGTGTCGTGACAGCACTGTGCTGAAATGTTACATCTGCGTGTTGTGCTCACTGTTTTGCGTCTTTTTTTCCGCGTGCAGGAGGGGCGTGTGGGTACGGGAACCTCTACAGCCAGGGGTACGGGACGAACACGGCGGCGCTGAGCACGGCGCTGTTCAACAACGGCCTCAGCTGCGGCGCGTGCTTCGAGGTGCGATGCGACGCCGTCGGCGGCGGCGGGAGCCACTCGTGCCTGCCGGGCTCGGTCGTCGTCACGGCCACCAACTTCTGCCCACCGAACAACGCGCTCCCCTCCGACGATGGCGGCTGGTGCAACCCTCCGCGCGCGCACTTCGACATGTCCCAGCCTATCTTCCAGCGCATCGCGCTCTTCAAGGCCGGCATTGTCCCCGTCTCCTACCGCCGGTCAGTAGCCAACTCCGGCAATTTCTTGCCTTCGCGTTTCGCTTTCTTGGATCTGCGGGAACTTACTGACCATGGCGTGCGTGTTCTTGTGTGCAGGGTGGCTTGCCAGAAGAAGGGCGGCATCCGGTTCACCATCAACGGGCACTCCTACTTCAACCTGGTGCTCGTTACCAACGTGGGCGGCGCCGGCGACGCACGCGGTGGCCGTGAAGTCGGAGCGCTCGGCGGCCTGGCAGGCCCTGTCGCGCAACTGGGGCCAGAACTGGCAGAGCGCCGCGCTTCTCGACGGCCAGGCCCTCTCCTTCCGCGTCACCACCGGCGACGGCCGCTCCGTCGTCTCCAACAACGCCGTCCCTCGTGGCTGGTCCTTCGGCCAGACCTTCAGCGGGGCCCAGTTCAATTGATTCCCATTTCACTCTAGCAACATCGTAGTAGTTGCAGTAGTTCCTATGATCCCAACTGGACCGTGCTGGGAAGTGCCATTGTTTTATGATTGGTACTCATCTCGCTTTGGTTCTTGGGAAAGTATTTAGTGGGTGGTCTGGCCTAGTATTGTAAATGGGCTTTGTGCTCGTGTCACTGCTAGTGGTAGTTCGATGGTACCATTAGTTCAGCTGTTGTGGGATCTTTTGGCTAGGGATTGGAAGTGGTGGTAAGGCTGGCTTGATTAACAGAGGCCGTCCTGTATCACCCGCCAAAGTAGCAAAATTGGGCCTAATGGGAATGGCCATTCTCCTAGTAATGGTTTTGCCTTGTTGTCTGTACTGGACCTCATTTTGGGGGTTGTCAAACAGTTGATTTAGGTATCCGGGTATGCCCCTGGCTGCTGCTTATGAACAAGTTTTTTTATTCGTACTTCTATTCTATTACTAGCATGTTTCATGGAGTATGAATTCCTGCTATAGTACTCAGCCCTCGTTCTAACTTACGAAGATACAGGCTTTTTTTCCGATTTTGGTTACCATGTTTTTAAATTATTAAACATATATTTCGTGTGAAATCTTTTTACATTAAAGTTGTTTTAAAATATCAGATAAATTTATTTTTTATTTGTAATAATTAAACCTTAATATATCCATGTTAACGGTTTTATTGTTTTGCGTCTCATCACTTAATCTTATCTTCCTTCTTCCTTTAGATTCACACGGGACCTCAATCCACCGTATCACATTCTCAAGCAAATCCGAAAGAAACCGCAGTACTCCTCCGTATAGGATCTGCTCGTGCGCGGCCCATTGCACCGTACTCCTCGTTTGCGCATCAATCTCTTGTGGCGATCGTCGTGCGCGGTACGGCGCTAAGCGTGGTCGTCGTTGCAGGCAGGCAAGCCGCAAGACTGCCGCGTGAAGGGGAAACGAAGGACCGGATCACGTTCGTATGGTGACTGAGCGCTCGTTGACATGAAAACCCGGCGTTCGTGGGGAGTTTTTCAACCGAGAGAAAAGTGGTGTGGTGACCCAGCGCAGCGTCGGCAGCGAGCAACGTCAAGGCTATGTACAGGTTTCACGGGCTCACGGTGACAAACCGCCACATCGCTGGTCTGCGCGTCACGGGCTCACCGACTGTAGGAGTCGATCGTGTGGAGCGACGGCAACAACCAAACGAGGTCCATTCGTCATGTCAAATGACCTTATGTCACTAACATATAAATTTATATAAATTTATGAGAGAACTCTCATCCAAACATTTTTTATTACGTACATACAGCTGATGTTATGTCGCTAAATTTATATGAGAAACCGTCCGAACATCCTTTATTGCGTATATACAGCCAGCCAGCAACATAATTGCCAGTGTGTATGCACATATTGCATACGCCATTTTGTAATTAGTTGAGCTCAAGCGTTCTTAACAATATTTGAAGTTACTTTTAAAAATGCTTAAACTTACTTCTGAAACAAAAACTTTGCATCTTATACATGATTAGATTTCATTAGGTATTCCTAATGTAATGTACAATCCATCACGGACTTCATCTTGTTTTTCTAATACTGCATAAAAAAGCAAAAAGGTGAAATGAATTTATACTTGAAAAAGTTTAAATAGGTTTAATAAAAGTTACTTCCAATACCTTGTAAGTTACTAGAAATTGTTGAACTTAGACAAACAGATCCACCGCAAAAACTTTACACCCTTTCACATCAAAAGTTTGGATACATAAATGAAGTATTAAATATGTAAAAAATAACTAATTGCACAGTTTGCATGTAATTTACGAGACGAATCTTTTAAACCTAATTAGACTATGATTTGATATTATTATGGTACAAGAACTTTGCTAATGACGGATTAATTAGTCTTAATAAATTCGTCGTTTTATAGGCGGATTCTGTAATTTGTTTTTATTAGTCTTCTATCTTTAATACTTTAAATGTGTGTCCAAAATATTAATGTGACATTTTGAAAAAAAATTAGTCGATCTACACAGGCTTACTTCTAAAGCCTAGAAATTTGCATCTCGTGCATAATTAGTTATCATTCATTCCTTTCATGATGAAAAGACTACTATGGACTCGACAGTAGCAGTCGCCGACGCCACGGCGAAAAAGTCCACAATCGTCGTTGCCGTCGCCGGATTTGGGGAAGAAATTGCGGCAGGATTTGGGAGACATTGCTGTGAGATTTTGGGACTTTCTCTCTCTCTCTCTCGGGCGTAGCGAGTGCGTCGCGTGGCTTCCGTTTCGGTTTGTTCTGGCCTTCTCGACAATGCCGGCATGTGAAACGGACGGCTACACCAGTGTGTGTCGGATCGGACGGCCCTGGATACGTCGTGTGATAGAGCTAAAACGCGCGCACGCACGAAATAGATTTTGCCCAAAAACAATTGTATCCGCGCGTATGTTGGCTGCTCCGTTTTACTCATTGTCTGTAACTCTGTATCCGTCTCAAACCGTTTACTACTCCATTCCAGTCTCCAGGAAATCAGGATATAAACTGTATAAGGAAGCATAGTACGTATTCTACGGAGAGCAAGCACCTACTGTTTGATACACATACTGAACTACATAGAGAAGGCATACCGCACACGTAGCAGAACTACATACAGAAGGCATAGAGATTCCTGCACGAACCGTCAAGCTATCAAGCATTCCATCCAGTCATCGTACCGGTAAAACTCGTGCCTGCGAAGTTGCAGAGAACAAGTAGATGGGCTCCAGAAACTGGAACACACGGAGCAATGGTCAGGAAACAAGGAATCTGGTTCAGCTCGATGCGGATTTCTAGAACCGTCATTCCAATCTCTGACCGCCAATTTTTGACCGGAGACCGTCAGTGCCAACGAGATACCCATTGGATTCTTTGATGTTGTCGAGCAGTAGCACTCAAGTGTTTGGAGTACTGGTAGGGAATGAAAACGGACGGAAACAGAAAAACTCTATTTTTATTTTTTATACTATTTAGCGAAAATAGGATGTGATTTGGAAAATACGGGTTTGGAAACGAAATTGGGATATACGGTTGTACGAAAACGGTCGGAATTTACATATCTTTCAAACACGTCTTGTTCGTTCTTTTGATAATTAACGAGATAATTAAGATAATTTTACCAACCAACCGTAATTATAAAGATAATTGATATGAATGGTCTATGATGATATATACTCATTCACTTCAAATCAAAGGGATGCCGATGGATGAAGGATATGATAGATTTTGTTTAGATGGCCTGACACTGAGCATTCGAGATGGTCCAAATTGGATTAAACCAGATACAATCCAAAATATTTCGATTAAATACGAAATTTCACGAAAACGGGAAAAAAATATCATTTCTACTTTCATTTCATTTTCAAATTTTTTCAAAAATATAAAAATGATCGGATCAAATATAGAAAAACAAACGGATCGAGACGAAAAATTTCGTCCGTATTTAACCCTGTAATGCTAAATTGCTACTCCTTCCTTCCATCTTAATATATTAAAAGTTTTGATTAAATATAACCTAGTAATACAATTCTACTATTCTGGATATGAATCTGAATAAAGTATTTGAATTTAACGTGCCATGCACAAACCAGCCCGATCAAAAATTTTGCCAATCCTGCAAGGTCATCGATCAGCCAACCTCAGGCAACAGGAACAAACTCAGCATGTTGGACAGATGAACACTGTCCTGCAGACACGACGTAGACAGGCAAATCTTTTGGCATCTGGAGGAGGTTTCGCTCAGGGACGACACGAAGATATTTCCTTACTTTCGAAATATAACAATTTCTAATATTTAAATTTTATATTAAAATATAACTACTATTTTATCTATATTCTCTTTTCAACCAATAATCTTTCTTCATTCAAATTTTTTCATCAACTTTTAACTAATCATAATATTTTTCTATTTAAATCTATCTATTTCTTAATACTCGTATCGAAGTTTAAAACTATTTATATTTTAGAAAGAGATAGTAACGGACAGTATACAAGGCATGGGAAGAAGATGCTGTAATTGTTTTGCTTTTGCATGAATCGATTCAAAGAGGCAGGAAGACGCCGGTCAGGCGCGCCATTGATGGGCTCCTATTTTTTTTTCTTCCCTCTCTTGGTCGTACTAGTAGGGAGATGAGACATGGCTGTCACAAAAAGCCACAGGGCCCGGTTACTCGGCTCACACGAAAGGGATGGTGGTGGCAAGCAACGTGCGAGTGTCAGTGGCTGGTCAGTGAACTCTACTGCGAGTCTGCAGCCGCATGGAGGAGATACGCATGGCGTGGTGCACATGAAGCTACAGCAATGTGCATTGAAATCTTTGTGATATCTCTCTGCCTCCCACTTGCTGGGTGTACTGCGTCGCCGTGGACTCGCTCGTGGAGTCGTGGTGACGGTGGTTAGTTTGGATAACCTTTATTATAGTACTACTTTACCTTTGTTGTTCCGTCGGTGGTATACTAGTGTTAATCTGAACTATTTTGGCGGGTAAAAATGTACCAGTACGAGCGACGTCAACCTGATACTGACAGTGAGCAAAGTGGAATCTGTAAAGCCCTTTATTTAGCGCAATTGGATAAACATTTATCTCAAGAATGTGCAGTTAAGAAGAGAGCAGTACTGTAATCAGAGTGGATATGTGGAGTACGGTGATAGGGTTACGGAGCAGCAGTACGACGCAGGGCTTATTCCCTTGGTGCCTAAATAACTTCATCAAATTTTAATAATACCAAACATTATTAATATTAGATAAGGTTTAGAATTATAAGTTGTATGTAGTTTGTTATCATGGTCAGCATATTATGAAAAATTTAGAATTATCAAAATTTGTGCCGTGTTCTTTTCTCTATTTTTCAACTTTTTACTTTCTTATGTTTACATACAAACAGTTAAACGATATATGTCTTTTAATAAAAATTTATAAAATAACTATTTAAAAATCATATTGATTAATTTTTAAATTTTTTTAAGTTAATACTTAATTAACCACGTGCATGAGTAATGTAGTTTGAGATGGAGTTAGAAACTTCACCTTCCGAACGCAGTCGGAGGAAAGGTTTTGATAATGTTTACGTTGTTATCTTGTTAAATTTTGGTAACGCTAACTTGGTAAGTTTAGTTTCGGCAATGAACATCTCCGTAGAGTACGCGCTGCGCGCCAAAGCGAAAGACCAGAGGAAATTCCGGAGCGCACGTTTTCCATGGATCCGGCGCGTCCTCGTGCGGCACTGCGGCACGGGAGACGAGAGGGAGGAGTCGTCGTCTCGTCGGCCTCGATCTCGAGCGGTGCGGTGACGTTTCGTGGCCGTATCAACTGATTTGACGGTCGCTTGTTGCCGTTGCCTTGTGGCTTGTTGGTTTCGCCGGTATGAGACAACCCTCGCATCGCACCGTGATCTGTGTCTCGTCTCGGGTTCACCGAGCATTGCGGCAACCGTGATATGGGCCCTACTGGGGCTTACCAAGACGAGCCCATCAAGCCTTGAATCCGTGATATGCCATAAAAAGTCTATTTTAAGTTCTTTAAATATAAGTTAAATTTAAATATAAGTTAAATTTAATATAAGTTAAAGTTAAGCTTGACACGGTTAACTTGTTTTCAGCTGATTCAGCGGATGTGATGCTTACATGTACTTAAAAATTACTTATCCAACTAAATGTTTGATCGCTACAAATTAGTTAAGCATCAGCAGCCAACAAACCGACCAACTTAATCAAAGAAGCAACATCCTCTAATCTGCGGAGTTCACGAGCTTGGGATCTGCATCGTCCAATCCAAAATCACCGATTCGCCATGGTTACGGAGCTCTCATTGACTTCATCCGTTCCCCTGTTTCTCCTCTTGCTGATTCCTGTGCTCTGCTTCCTCTGCCTGCGCCATGGCAGCACTAGGAAGCACCCTCGAGCCGACAGCCTCAAGGCCTACCCAATCGTTGGCACGCTGCCACACTTCGTCAAGAACCACCAACGCCTGATCGAGTGGTCGGCCGCCCCACGCACACATGCCCTTCAACTTCAAGTGTTTCGGCCTCATGGCCGGCGCCACACTGCCAACCCGGCCAACGTCGAATACATCGTCAAGACCAACTTCCAGAACTACTCCAGGGGGAGTACGTGGTGTCCGTCATGGAGGACTTCCTCGCCCGTGGCATCTTCAACTCCGACGACGACCAGTGGTTGTGGCAGCGGAAGGCCGCCAGCTACGAGTTCGGCAAGCGCCCGCTGAGGAACTTCGTGGTCAACGCCGTCTGGTCCAAGATCGTCGAGCGGCTGGTGCCGTTGCTCGCGCGGGCGGAGCGCAGCGGACGGACGCTGGACGTGCAGGACGTGGTCGACACCGTATTTGGCGCAGCCCCCGCCGCTCGGAGCGTCGGGGACCTGGAGCTTGGGGAGCTGAGGCCCCTCTCCGTGATGTCAACGGCGCAGCTCAACGGGGAGCCGCCGCGGCGGGTGGCGGAGCAGCTGCTTGGAGATGGGGAGCGAGTCGCGGGAGCGGTGGATATTGCGAGTCTAGTTCAACAGTTGTTCGGAGGAGGTTGCCCACTTCTCGGTGTTCGCCCTCCTCCCCTTCGCCTTCTCTTCCATCACCTCCGCCTTCCCCCTCGTCTGGCTCTGCGCCTTCAAGCTACTACTCGTCGCCGCGGGCCACGGGCCCCTCCACTCGTCGCTCCCGCTCATCCGCTTCGTCTCCTGCGCCACGCTGCCCATCAAGGTCCTCGAGACCTCGACGAGAAGAAGAAGCCCCTTCCCGGTGTCTCGCTCCGGAGTTCGTGCTGTCCTACGCGGCCATCTTCGCGGCACTCGTCTCGGCCAGGTGCTACCGGGAGGAGATGCCGGTGTACGCCGTGGTGGCGTTCGACGGCGCGCACATCTACCTGATGCTGGAGCTCTTCCTCGCGTCCGCGGCAGCGGCCGTGCGCGTGGTGCTCGCCGTTGGGCGTGGGCATTCTGATTAAATTGAAGAGAGAAAGGAGAGAGGGGAAAGAAAAAGTGAGAACAGAGGGAGTCATTTACAGGGGTTCTATATTTATTTTTTAATATTTTTAATAATTGGGTTATTACGTCACTCAATACTATCCTCAAAATATCCAGAGTTATTTTATATCGATTTTAAAGAATCGTTAAACCGGTTTTACCGATAAAGAATATATTTAAGGAAGTTAAAAGTGAAACTTTATCGCGTTAAATCTCCAACATACGAGAGTCATGAATTTTTTCTTTTTTATTTAAATATTTGCAAAAATAATTTTTTTAAATTTTTTTGGAGAACGTTTTTAGTGATGTAGCATGATTGAAATCAAACGGAAAAATCATGTCCTGTACTGTTCGTTTTTTATATTTGATCCGACTATTTCCACATTTGTGGATAAATTTGGAAACAGGACGGAATGCGGAACGAGGCTATTCAAAACGAGAGGGATGAGGCTATTCGGGATAGAAACGGAAGATCAATTTTTCATCCATATTTTTGAAATCCCATATCTAATCAAAGATGTTTTCGGATTTTTCCGAAAATTTTCGTCAGCCCAACAGGCCCAACCCCAGCCCACAAAAAATAAATCCCACTCAGTCTCAGCACAGGTCGTTCACACGCACAGGCCTAGTCGCACTGCACAACACACAAGCGCACACAGCTTGTTTGGCTTGTTGCTGTCATGAGCCTTGGCCCAACATGTTTGCTGGGAAGATTTTAGCAATTTGCTGTCATGTTTTTTAAATAATTTTTCTTGATTTGTTTATCTGCAAATGAAGTTTTAGGTATTGTTCTATGCTGATTTGTTCACCTTGCTTGGTTAGAGCCTAACTTAATTGGATTTATGTCTATCATACTAACAGGATCACTATGATCTTTTGTGCTATGGACACCTGAAATGGGATTGATGACTATCTTTGAAAACTATCATGTAATGTTAGCTTAATGTTAAGCAACTATAAGCTGGAATATAGCTGGCCATATGGCCTGCCCGGCCCAAGCCCAAGCACGAAAAGACCTAGCACGTTTTCTTTGGCCCAGGCCCGACACGGAAACATCACGGGCCGGGCCATGCCAGCCCACGTGCTCAACCTTCGGCTCAGGCATGGCACGACGGGCCGATATCGGGCTGGGCCGGCACGAAAAAGCTGGCCCAACCAAGGATAACGGGCCGGCCCAAAGCACGAGTTGAGAAAATCACAACAAATACAATGTATCCAAAACTACAGTTAAATTTCCTAGATACAAACAATTGAATTGATGACAAACATTGACAGAAGAATATGAGGGCAGACATGAGCATATACATATTCCTAACTCCACCAGAACCAAACCATAGAAATTGATGACACACATTGACAGAGGAATCACACAGAACAGAAGAGTAGATGAAAAATAAGGATTGAGAATAGAGCCTTTTTAATCACAATGACATTGTGTCATTGTGATCTTGCCTCATTAAAAACCTTTCTAGTAAAAACTCATACCTCATGAGAAAACCCTAGAAAAAAGAGTACAAAGCAAGCTCTATTCTTAATTTATAATTCTTCATGTTCAACATAGTTCAACCATTCAATATTATAGACCACATGAATAGAACAACCACACGACCACACCCACAGAAGCAACACATCAAATGAACTCGGAAATCACAGCAAAGCCACATGTGCACATAGAACAACGACCACGAGGCACACCACAAGCGGCCGACACTCCACCCTCCAAAGCACCACCGCGCGGCCAACACCATCCAAGCACCTAGTGTTGGTTCTGCTAGAGCCACCGACCCTACAAGCATTTAATTATTGAATGATTCAATCTTAATTCAATGAGAATATTATACTTCAAGCTTCGAGCTTCGAGTCATCAAGTTACAAATTTACGAAAGAAGCTTCGACTCGCTATTCTCAACGGCATGTGAACTCCGAGTATCCGCAAGCTCCCAATCTTTGATGCATGTAAGCATCTCAACCATCTCAGTGTCAAGCTTCTTCGCCGATCCTCAAGAATTACGCCTATGAGACCAAAAGTTGACTCGAAGATATAGTAGACACAGAATGGACATAATATCCTTGGCTAATATAGAGAGGATTGGATAGGTTAGTTTGTGCTCATGCCACCAATTAATAATGTTTAAATCATCATCATAACATGTGACAGTGTCACTATCAAGATAGGCAGATAACTCAGAGACAACACACATAGGAGCTTGAGGAGTAGTAGCAGTGGAAGGAGAAGGAGGAGGACTAGTTACACCATCAACACCAAAAATCTTACCCTAAACTTGTCTTCTTTTACGAAGTATTTGTAGATTGTGGTTGTCTTTGCAATCTAACATAGCAAAACTTATTCTCATATTATAAAAACAGCAAATAAAGTGCATTTCTAACTTCACCATAATAAGCAGAGTAATCAGTGCTAGTGGGAACTTTGTCACGCCCAGAAATTCACATCAGAATTTCCGCAGCTAATTTGTGCATTACATCCTCGTCCAGGCATCAGCCGAGGTACACAAATCGACATTATTGATAATACGAAACCTCGTCTTAGAAACAATATAAAAGAGTTACACAAATGCGGGGAAAGGGAAAAGCGACTTAAGCTAAACTTGACTCGAGCGAAGCAGAACACCAACACCACAGCTAATCCTTGACGACGAACAAACCTACGCCTCTTCGGAGACCTCGACCTCAACCTGCGGCTCTGAAGGGGAAAAAGAAGCAACACTGAGTACAACCACCGTACTCAACAAGTCACAGGAAGAGGAGATATGATGCGGGATAAATATCAAGGAAAAGGATAATAGGCTCAATTTGCATAAACAAGCATTGCGAAATAATAGTAATAGTTGAAAATAGTAAAACAATAGTAGTAATTAAGCAATATTAAATAAACACTGTCCAACATTAAAACTAGGGATGAAAACGGACGAAAACGGATGAAAAACCCCATTTCTACTTCCGTTTCTATATTATTTAGAGAAACGGGATCGGTTCGAAAATACGGGTTCGAAACGGAATCGGAATATACGGGTGCACGGAAACGGTGGAACCCGAAACTTAAGTCGGAATTTACATATCTTCTAACCACGTAACCAAGTCTTGTTCGTTCTTTTGATAATTAATAAGATAATTAAGATAATTCTACCAACCATCAAATTATAAGATAATTGATATAAACGGTCACGTGATGACATACAATTATTCACTTCAAATCAAAAGGATCTCGATGGATGGATGATATGGTAGGTTTTGTTTAGATAGGCCTAGACAGTGGGTCTTCGAGACACAAATATTGATGAGCCTAAAATTCGGGTTAAATCCAGATACAATCCAGAAATATTCGGATTAAATACGGAATTCATGAAAACGGATAGAAAATATCATTTCTACTTGTTCCATTTTCGTATTTTTCCAAAATACAACGATCGGGTTAAATGTAGAAAAACGGACAGTCGGGACGGGAAAAATTTCGTCAGTTTTTAACCCTAGTTAAAACCACGTTGCAACAAGCCCATCCATCCTACTAATCAAGTTCCAACAGTTCATTCTGTGAATAAGTGAGACTAATCAAGGTGAATCGGTCGATCGCCGCATGCAGTGGGCACGGCTATTCGAATAGTTTTACTCGATCGAGGTGTACAAGCTGTACCCACAAGACACAATCCACGACACGTCATCATGTGCCGGTGCACCACCACGGTACCCGAAAAGGCTGTGACAAGACCCTTCACATAACCCCCTCTAACCAATCGTACCACACCAAGGTTTCGCTCCCGCTCCCAGCGGGATAATGGGCAGCCCCTCTCATGCCGCGGTGAATCCGGAAGCCGATCAACCCTTAAAACCGGGCCGACCCAACTCCATCACGCCCACCCTCACTAGGATACGTCGGCTAGAGACGGCTACGCTGACTGACCATTACCCATGCGGCTTGTGGTATGCACGGTAATTCTTCCAAGGTTTCTCGAGAACCGGTCCTTAATTGTCATGAGCACGCTAACCAAAAACCAACCATGTGCTCACAACCCACCATTGTCATAATTCAATGTTATTAGAGTAGAGTTACAAACTTGGCATCATCGAGAATTAGCCTCTAACATAATAATTGATTAATGTGGTCCCCTTGAGTGAGCTAGTTGAGTTAAGCATAACTAAGCAAGCCTTAAACTAACATCTAGTTATATTGAACCCAAGTTATCGGAGGTATAAGGTAAACAATCCTATGGTTGAGTACGGTAGGTATGATCATCCCATGAAATGACATTCTAAAACATATGCAATATTTGAGAGAAAAGGAATATTTAAATAAGATAGGTACAATATGTTCAATGAAAAGTATGACTTGCCTTGCTCGGAGGCGGGGATCTCGGCGACTACTTCGAGGAGAACGGACTCGCCAGGAAAACTTCGGAATCTACACGACAAACAAAGCACTCAACAAAACACCCAAAAGGTCTACTGAAACAGCACTGAAAAATATTTTTAATGGATTCTAGACATTTTTCTGAATTTAATGAAATTTGAATGGACTAAAACGGAGCTCGGATTAAAAAGATATGAATTTTATAAGTTTAATTACGATTTTTATACTAAACGAAAAGGCTAAATTATTTATTGTGCAATTAAGTCCCTGGTGACGTCATCAACGGCTCGGGAAAAAAGGATGATGTCAGCATGACGTCATCGGGCCGCGTCGGCCAAAGAGGCGGCGTCGGCAGCTGCGGCAGTGGGAGGCGGACGGGTGGCGACGTGGCGCGCGGCGGTGGGCGGCGCGGCCAAATGGCGCGACGACACGTGGCGCACTGAGGAGCCGAGGCGCGGCGGCCATGGAGCGAGGAGCGAGGCGCGTGGCGCACGCGGGTTAGGCCGAGACGGCGGGTGGCGGATCGGCGCAAGTGGCGAGATCCGAGCGGGTGGAGCGGCGGCGATCGGACGGCGGATGGCGGCTAGGGTTTAGGGTTTCACGGGCGGCGGCGGGTTTTTGCCCGCCGGCCTTGGCGGTGCAGCGGCCGCCGGCTCGGCGCAGCGGCGCGCAGCGGCAGACGAGCTCCCGCGAGCGCGGCGCAAGGCACGGGCGAACAAAAAAGGAAAAAAGAAGGAGACGGCGGCGCTCGCAGTAGCGGGGAAGAGGCGACGGCGACGAAGAATTTTGGGGCTAAACCTAACGGGAAACAAAGGGAGCATGCGGCGGCGCAAGAGAGGATTTTATAGGGCGAAAAGAGATTGAATCGGGCACGGGATGGCCGGGAAAACCTCGCCGTTTGTTTCGGACTCGGAGAGAGAGGATATTCGGCGGCCGTTTGGGGTGGCGGCGGCCGTTGCGGCGCACTGAGAGAGAGCGGGCACGGGTGCGGCGACGTGGGCAGGCCCGACGTGGGCCCACGTGGCGCGGCGTGCGAAGCAGGCGTGGAAACAATGGCGGGCGCGCGGCGCATGTGCGCGCGGCGGCTAGGCCGGCCGGGCGCGAGGGGAGCGGCCCCGAGCAGGTGGGGCCCACCATCGGTGGCCGCGCTGAGCAAAGGGAGGCGCGGACTTGCGCGGCGCGGTCGGCTCGGCCCTGGCCGAAAAAGGAGAAGGAGCGCGTGGGGAGCGGCAGGCGGGGCTTGGGCCGACGGTCCGAGGAAAGGAGCGGGAAAAGGATGGCCCAAAAAAAGAAAGAGGGAAAGAGAAAAAGGAAAAAGGGATTTAGGGACTTAATTTAATTGCAAGATTTTTATTTAATTGGTTAAAAATACTTAGAGTGCTCTAAAAATTCCCATAAAAATTCTGTTAGTGCATTTTGACACGTAGAATTTAAGAAAAATCCTACCATACCGTTTTCATTTATTAATTGCATTTTCAAATTACTTGTTGGCTCAGTTAATTTGAAACTACGATTATTTTAGGGTAAATTATTTAAATGATTTAGGGGCAAAACTCGGGTGCGACGAACGATAACAAGCGAAGAATATTATGAAAACCTCTCATCTTAGCTGTAGGATCCAAAATAAAGGCAAAAAATATAACATAGGAATTTTTTGCCAATATTTGAGAAATTTTAGTTTCATGGGACTAACAACAGATCTTAACATGTCATCATATTCATGGTGATGCAAATGTGTAGCAATATCATAAATATGATGCAACATTAAAGGACTAGTTGGATAGTAAACACGAGAAAGAGCAACAGTGGATTCATCAAACAATTCAAGAAATTCAAACACTTGTTCACCATTTTGCGAGTGAGAATCGAGTCAAGAGAGGTCTATTATCAATTGAGACCCATTTAATTGCAATAAAAGCATAAAATATACTCTTATATAGCATGAGATATGCTGAATTCCATCTAACATCCATGTCTAGCTAAAATTTACGAGGCCTAACCCCTTAGCAATGCAAAAGTTTTTACATTCGGCAATACGAGTATTAGAAGAATTTAAGAATGACAACTGCAGTTTTGAAAGCATCGGTATAAGGCTTAAGCCTTTTCAAACCGGAACGTAACAATTAGGTTAATAATATGACAAGCACATCTACGATGCAACAGGTGAATGACTAGGATCGGGTCACGACCAAGATATCCAGATAACATAGGTGTTAGATGTGTCATGGCGAGTATTAGCAGATGCATTATCAATTGAAACTGAGGTAACCTTATCTTTCAATCCATAATCATCTAAAACAATAGCAATACGCTCTACAATATAATACCGAGAATGAGACTCATCAATGAACCTAAATCCTAAAACCTTCTTTTCTAACATCCAATTAGCATTGACATAATGAGCAACCACGGTAAGATAATCTTCCTTAGCATTGCCGGACAAATATCAAAAGTAATAGCAAGAAGACACATTAGATTGCAAATAATCCTTAATCTTAGAGACGCTCATTGAAATGCTTAGCCATATCTCTATTTGTGGTTTGCCTAGATACTTTCTTAAAGATAGGATTATGAGCACGTTGGATGTACTCCTCAAATGCATCATACTCACAAATACTCGGAGACAAATCAAGTCTAGAAATCGAGACGACACAACTCGAACGAGCAACAACAAGGCTATACTCCCAATTTCTAACGGTACCATCGGGGTTCATAGCAAGTCTAGATTGAGCAGCGACGACATGGGCGAGATTTCTTTAGGCAAGACTTTTGATGTCTAAGTAAATGACCGGTACCACTAGAAGGCTTAGCGAAAGAACAATTTTGCGGTGAATGCATTTGGCACTAAAGCGAACCTTTGCCGTTTACCTCCTCGAAGATCTTGTCGAGGTCTGCCCGGACACCGGATCTGGCCTGTTCAAGGAGGCCGACGACGCCCCTCAGAAAGCTGGTGAAGTCCACGGCCATCGTCGCCGTCGGGGTTGCGGCAGTGGAACCCTCATTATCTGGGCAGCGGCAACATCAACATTGATCGGCGCAAGAGACTACCGAACAACGCGTCGCATCTCCGGCCATGTCGTCGTCGTCATCCTCGGCCCAACCCTTGAAGCACAAGGTCGTGATTGGTGGCGGTCGATTCGGATCGAGACGCCATCACGACCTCGTCTACTCCGGTCCGGTCTGCTCCTCCGTCACGATCACCACCTCAACGACTCTATCCCTCAACGGCTTTGCATGCAAGTGAAGAAACTCATTGAGTTAGGACTTAGGACTTAGGTGCTAAGATTAGGGTTAGGGTTAGGGGTTCTGGTAGGGGACGAACCTTTAAGGCTGGAGCCGGAGCGGAGATGACGATGCGGGATGGCGGGAGCGGTATCCACGAGCGATGGAGCGAGCACCGGTCGAACTCGAGGAAGAATAGATCAACGAAACTAGAGACGAGGTGGGAGAGAGAGGGGAGGGGGAGGCAGGGACGGTGCGCTTGGCACCGGCGGAGCGGTATCCACGAGTGACGGAGCGAGCGAGCACCGGCGGAGCTGCCGGACTCGAGGAATAACAAATCAAGTGATCAACGAGACTACGGGGACGAGGTGGGGAGAGACTAGAGAGAGCGGAAGGGGGAAGGGGCGTGCGAACGGCGGCGGGCGCGTGCGCGGTGACCGAGGAGAGAGAGGAGGGGTGTGGGCGCGTGGCGGTGAGGCGAGAGGCTTGAGGGAGGACTAGATGCGGATGGAGGAGCACGGGTGGCGGTGGACGCGTTTGGGCGATGGAACGGAGACGGAGGCGCGGCTAGGGTTAGGGCGGCCCCGGGGGCCGGGCGGCTTGCGTTTTATATGGGGCGGTCGTCTTGGGACCGTTGCGGATTGGTGTTGGGTGGTTCGGACGCTCGGGCCACGGCCGAATATCCTTGCAGGGCCGTGCCGCCCGTTGCAGGCGGGGTTCGGCCCCAAGCACCGCCGGTGCCCCGTGTCGGGCTGCCGCCACGGTAGAGTTCGCGCGGTCGTGCAGGGCGGGCCAAAAAAAGGGGCTTTGCTTATTTCATTGGGCTCTGGGCCATATGGCCACCTATAAGTGGAAACAATGTCGTGTTTGCCTCTTATATACATGAGAAACTTAAAATGTTAGTTCTATTTATGTGATTATGATTTATAAGTATAAACATATGCGGTATTCCAGAATAGTTTACCGGTTTTTGACCGTTTTCGTTAAATTTTTGACTGTATTGGTTCGTTTCCGTACACCCGCATATTCCGATTCCGTTTCCGAACTCCTTTTTTCCGAACTCGATCCCGTTTCCACCAAAAAATATTGAAACGGAAATAGAAATGAGGTTTTTGTCCGTTTCGTCCGTTTTCAACGCTACATAGCGAGATGGCCATTGGCGGTCTCATCACGGATGGCCTTCTTTTCACCCGCACCCCTTGCCGCCTTTGGAGGAACGTTTTTCTTTGCGTATATAGGGGCTGTATGCAAAATCGCCACCTCGGCCCTCTTCTTTGCACGCGACCCCCGAATACACAGTTAAAAACACCCATTGGGAGGGCTGCAAGGAGGCTTGCCTGCAAATTTGTCATCCTGGTCGTCCCTTTTGCGGCGGCCTCGAAAGCACAGATAAAAAAACACCCTCCCTAAAGCAATAAGGGGCTCGAGTGAAGAATGGCCGTCCGCGACGCATGGCGACTCAACGGTCATCTGTCACGTCATTAAAAACGCCCTCTAGAAGTACAATTTTCAAAAGCACCCTCCCAAGCAGACGGCGGGCGACTAGTTTTGCAAAACTTAAAAAAAATTATTTTTGCAAATCTTTTAATAAAAAATTAAAAATAGCAAAAATTCCGAGAGTCACACGACGAAAGCCCAATGCCTTTTAGGCCGTCAAAAACGCAAGAGTTTTTGCCCATTAGCCGGTTACTCCACCGTTTCGGCTCGTCTCCATGGCTACAACGGCGGCGGCCACCATCGGCGCTTCGATCCACTCTGGCGTGCCCAGTTCGATCCCTCTCTCCCCATGCGTCTTGTCCACTCAGCCCGTGGCTTTCGGCGGTCGACGTGCGCTCTCGTGTTGCAAGCCGCAACCCTCAAGGTTAGTTTCCGTTTCACCCGAGTCACGTCGTTTTATATATCTTGGAACCCTTTTCCAACTGTTTATTTATTATCAGCAACCCATTTTTAGACCAATTTAGATGCTTTTATGTGTTGTCATTCCCAACTTTAGTGAATTCCTGGTCCGCTGCAAACATTTACATCTTATTTTTATGAACACAAACAAATCACAATTGCGAAGTACTGTAGCATTCCGAGCCACACTGTATTAGTATATTGCTAGTAGATTTCCCCCTTCTTGAATCGGATTAATAGTGTATAGTGTCCTTAAGGTTTGTTAAATGTGTTCCATCGAAGTACATAGGCGTTAAATGTTGTGCCACAATATCTGTAGGACTGTAGCTCTGAAATGATAATTGCCACTATTATAACATGCTAAGTTACATAAGATGCGAAGCTACTATTCACTGAAGATGGCATTTGCTTCTTAAATACGTTGACAATACTAGATGGTTTTCTTCTAGATCAATGTGTTATAAGCTTATCACAAGTTGTCCAAGCCCTCAATTGCAGCAGCGTTCCCTTTGCTGTCACATGCACAGCACAAGAGTTCCCCATTGACCGCTTTAACATGGAACCTGTTTCCGGAGCAGATCTTGCAATTACCCTGCTTTGATCTAAATGGAGACACTGACGCCCATGAATTCAAATCCAATTGCAAAATACATGATCGATTGGGGCAGAAGAAAGATATAAAAATATCATCTCTGTACAAGTAATCATAGCATGCAGACGTCAGAAGAAATCCACCAATCAATAGCTCAAGGCAGTGGAACCTAAGAAGCACCAGCAGATGGAGAAATCAGCGCAAAACTCATGGCACAGATCAAGTACAAAGTGATTCATATATTCATATCAGAATTTACCTGTCTTTGAAACGGCAATTTTTGGTAACTCTGACAATGGATTTGAGCTTCTGGATGTTTCCCAACTTTTTTGCGTGACAATCCATTCGTTTGCGCTTCCAGCCTCAAAAATCCGATCAAGGTGGCTTTCAACCGGTGCAATGCCATAACATTCTCAAATAAGAACCACAATATGATCAGATGGATTGACCTGAAGCACATGGAGTTCATGAGATGTACCATCTTTTTTTTTTATCAGAGTAGATGGTGACACACACAAAAAGGGTAAACAGCACTGATCTAACCTTGGAGTCCCAACTGAATGGAGTAGAATGATAGCTGTAGGTATGAGGATCATTTCCACAAAGGAATCTGCACCTCGGGAAAGAAAACTTTCATAGGAAGCAGTACGCTGAAAAAGAAGAAGGTGAAGAACGTCGATATGATCCTCCGTGCGATGAAGAAGTCATATGTCATGTACAACTTCTTCCAGACCGACACTTTCTGCGTGGAAAACAATGGAGGTGTATAAGGGGTTATCAGCCAATTCTAGCACATCAAGAAATAATTCTGCAATATTTCCAGGTGCAATCAGCTTGAGAAAATAAGACTAACCTTGGCAGCCAGAATTTCCCAGAACATTTTCTTGAACAGGAGTGCAGGTCCACATGACCAACGATGCTGCTGGGACCGATAGGCTTTCAAAGTGCTTGGCAGCTCACTCTTAACCTGGAATTGGAAGCAAACTCAAGTTCTCCAATCAATCTGCTAATGTTTTTGTTCATGGATTGCCACGTCGTCATGGTAGAACTGAACTGCTGAAGTGAGGTAAAAATACCTTAATGCTACCAACATAGACAAATTCCCAGCCCAGCAGTCCTGCTCTCAGTGCCAGGTCCATATCTTCTGCAGTAGTTCGGTCCTCCCAGCCGCCGGATTCATCAATCACTTGCCTTCTCCACACCAGCAGTTCCTGGATGCGTTCATGAGTAGAGATAATTCTCAAAACCCCAGGAAACTGGCAGGAGAAAGAAAGCAAGGAGCAATTTCAGAGGCAGAGGAGAGCAAGGAGCATTACCATTGTAGCCAAAGAAGTTGCAGAGCGAGGAGCCGGCCTCCTGCTCAACCTTGAAATGGTAGTCCATTGACATCTCTTGCATTCTTGTCAGCAAGCAGTCGTTAGCATTCACTACAAGGCAGCTTAAACAGAATTTCTCTCAGCATATGACAAGCACCCTTATACTTAAAAATTCAGAATAACTGAAATGAGCTTTGGGCATGTTTGGTTCATTGGTTGATTATCAAACATTGCTACACCACCTTGCTAAACATTGGTAATGTGCGGCAAAAAGAATAAAGAAGGATGACACATGGCTCCACTGCAAAGAAAAAAACTGGGCATGACAAAGATGAGATCGCCTGGATGGATGGGTTGTCTGTCTCAAAATATCGATTAGGCCGCCACATGTGGGCCCATCTGTTTAGCTCAGCTAAGAAGTACAGTATTTCTGTAACTACCCAGAAACTGTACTAAAGCAGTAGAGCATGAGGTTTATTAGCAGAGTACAGTAACTTCTCAACTGCTCTTCGAATCAACCGTGTATGGACGACGACAACGGCAGCAGCATTATCTTTTGTACACTACTAGTAGTAGCACAAACGAATAACGACACCGTACCATGGTCAGTACTGTAGCAGTGTAGGCTACTTTCTTTTCTGCCCAACTGCCCCCGAAAAACAAATGAGCCGTAGCGCGGCTCGTCGCGGGAGTGAGTGACTCACCAAACTCCCATCGCGTCTGCACGAGCGCGAGGCGTGGGTTTGTGGACGAGGAACGGCACCATCTTCAACAGGAAGTCCGGCGGCGGCTGGAAGTCGGCGTCGAACATGGCCACGAACTCGCACCCCAGCACATACCCGTGCCGCATCCCTTCCCTGAGGTTGCCGGCCTTGTACCCGGCCCTGTCCTTGCGCGTCTCGTACTTGACGTTGATCCCTTCTTCCCCCACTTGTCGCACTCCTTCCTCACCAGCTCCTGACCCAAGAACACAGACAGATTACTTTCAGTTGATTACTTTGAAAGCTACTACTTCGTTTTGGTTGGGCAACTTTCAGGATTCGATGGTCTCACCTTGACGATGGCGTCGGTGGAGTCGTCCAGGACCTGTACTATTAACCGATCTGCCGGCCATGTGAGCCTGCATGCCGCCCCTATTGATAGTTGGTACACCTGCATTGTACACTGCTTTGTCAGGTGAAGCTAAGGTTACCCGTGAACGAATCCTACAGCCAAGAATTCCCTGTTCTATGCTAACTAATCAATCATGCATTTCTGCTCGACTTTTTAAACCCACAACTATGATAAGTTTAAATGTTTAATGCATATAAATCTGAAAACGATGCTGAATGCGGGCGACAAAAACGGGGATTATCACTTTGCTCCTCTGAACAAACGGCAGAGCCCCTTCAGAAGATAACACTGCAGTTTTCCCGGAAATGACAGAGTTCAGAATTGATTGAAGCCATGTTTTCTTTCTCGTTGTACATGGGGATCTGGACAAGAACCATGGGGAAGGACGCCGGGCCAGCCTCCTCGTCGTCCTCCACGACGACAGGATCGCACCTGTACAGCCTCGCCGGCCGCCGGCGGAGCAGCTTCACCACCGCGCTGACCACCCCGAGGAACACCTTCTCCGCGAGCACGATCACCGACATGACCATGCACGCCACCACCGCGCCTCTAAGCAGCGGCACGAGCAGCTGCATCCTCACCTGCCGGCATGCCTGTACCAAGCTCTCCACTACGGCGGCCGCGGTGTCGGCGACCAAGAGCCGGTCACTCGCACGCAAGGCAAGATCACCTGCATGCATCGGCGATCGTGCAACGGTGAGGTCGGGAGAGACAGGAAGTCAAGAACATTAGTGGTAGGATAAGAAGGAACAAAATGCAAAACTACCTTGCATTGCTGCTGCTGCTGCTGCTGCTGCTTCCTGGCCCTTGTGCAGTTCAGACACTTGATTGAGGAAGGCAGATGCAGAAGAAGAAGTGGTGGTGCAGTGGTGGTTAAAACATGAATGGCCATGACGGCAATGGGCGCACTGTTACTGGTTGAATCGGGTTTTGGACGTACATGGACATAGGCATATTCCAGATCTAGGATAGACGGCTCTGTTTACGAATGGCACGTTCTCTTCGCTGCGTTTAGCTGATATTTATGCAAGCTGCTGGCTGCTGCGTAACATTGTTTTATCGGAGATAATTGCATATGGTTATAGGTGCCGGTGGGTAAGTTTTGCCTTTGGTTTATGGCTGCCATGTGAGCCTTTGGATGCTTGTTGACCTGTGCGGCTGTGTGGTCAATTTGTGTTTTTAGCCGTAACCGCATCCCACGCAGGTTGGTCGACTTGTTGCGAGCTAGTAGTAGCTAGGTACCCAGGCTAGGAACTACATGCATATGACAGCCTGGGTGATAGTAGGAGCAATATATGCGAGATGTTAACCCGAACGTGTTTGGTAGGCCGAACTCTCAGGGAAAAAGAGAGAGAGAGAAAAAAAACTACTACTACTACTCAGCTAGCATCCGCTGTCTGACTGAGATGTCTCCGACTCTGTTCTTTTTGTACGGGTAGTATCTTGGGATGCCAATTATTGGAACACCGTCTCCCGTTTGGATACTGATGACTAAAGCGAAATTTACTAAAATTACGTCTCCCGTTTGGATACTGATGACTAAAGCGAAATTTTACTAAAATCAGTTATTTTTAGTCAGTTTAGATTCAAACGGGATGACTAATTTTAGTTAATTTGGTTTTAGTCATCTCCAAAATTTTAGTCACTCTACACATCCATCAAAACTGTAAAGAGAATTTTATGCCCTTGCCCTCGATTAATCTGCTTTATCATCATTAACCTTAACCGCTTACGCATCAAGGGTAATGAGGACATTTTATATTAATTTTAATTGTTTTTAGTCATCCAGAACCAAATCTTTTGAATAATTTTAGTCAGGTAACTTTTAGTCACTTTTAGTCTTTAGTCAGGTGAATCCAAACAAGGTCTAAGTCATTGACATGAGCGCGAATCCCGGGTTGTTTAATGGTGTTCCTATCCCCTAACATAGTTCCAAATTGCAGGATGACACGGTAGTGTCAGCAGAAACCCTATGCTTTAGGCCGCATTATAAGTAAATTAGCTACTACTCGTTTTTCATTAGTTTCAAATATTAAATGATACGTTTCGTGTGAAAACTTTTTATATAAAAATGTTTAAAAATCTAATAAAATTATTTATTAATTTTTTATATATTAATACTCAATTAATCCTATTTTTTTATTTTACGTGTGGCTAATTAGTTGTTTTCAAAATCTGAAAAGAACACGTCCTTAGGTTAATTCTAATAAAAAATTTCATATTGATGCTTAAAAACAGCCACATAAAATATGAATAAAATCAAACAAATAATTTTATTATATAATTCGATAGAATCAAAATCATATTTAATTTCATGATTTGGATGAAGAGTAGGTATTCGTGTATACTGTTTCATTCAGATGAAACTGGTTCCTTTTTAAAATTTTTAATTTTTATGCCATGTGATCAAACAATTATACGTGATATACTAATAAAAACTCTCCACTAAAAATAATCTTACTGCTCAAATTAAAGGGAAGACAAGATTCAGAACATGGTTGACATCCGGCACTGCACTTGCTTGGAACCTGCACAAGGGAAAACGTAGAGGAGCTAATGAGCTACGCTTAAGAACCTCATGGGCTTGTAAGCTCAGAAAACTGGCGACATAAACAACTCTGCCATCTTCCCCATTTACCAGCACAATGCCTTAACACACTGACACACTCGGTAATTCAGCTTGAACGTGAGTACGTGACCAAGGAGAGTAGATCTCATGTAGCACCTGCAGTACAGTTCATTTCAACCGTTGCTCCTGCCGTCCGGTGGCATGGTTACTGGAATCGCATGCCGCCGACTCCCCGGCGCGCCAGCCATCGTGTGGGCGCGAACGCGATGCGTCCCCGAAGCAGAGAAAAACGCGCCATCCACTTCGGTGTCCAGGGGCGTCGCGGGATCGCCAGCTCACCACTGGTACTTGGCCTTGGCGAGGATGTCCTCATAGAGCTCGGCGGCGTGGTCCCAGCTGAGGTCCTGCGCCATGCCGCGCGCCTGGAGCCCCCTCCAGCTCTCCTTGTAGTTTCGGTACGTGTTGACGCAGTGCCCGAGCGCGTCGATCATCCGGTTCGCCTCGGCGCGGTCGAACGTCCACCCGAGCCCCGTGCCGGCGAATGGGTCGAACGGCGCCACCGTGTCACGGAGCCCGCCGACGGCGTGCACCACGGGCACGGTGCCGTACGCCATGGCGTACAGCTGGTTCAGCCCGCACGGCTCGAACCGCGACGGCATCAGGAGGACGTCGGCGGCCGCCGTGATCCGGTGCGCCAGCTGCACCGAGAACCCCACCCACCCGCGCACCTTGTCGTTGTGCTCGGACTCGAACCGCCGAAGCATCTCCTCCAGGTCAGGCCGCCCCGTACCCAGCATCACCAACTGCACGTCCTGCCCGGCGATCCACGGCATCGCGTCGCCGATGATGTCCACGCCCTTCTGGTGGTCAAGCCGCCCGATGAACCCGATGAGCGGCGTCGTCGCGGACCTGCAGGCCCAGCTGCCGCTGCAGCGCCGCCTTGCACTGTTTCTTGCCGGTGTCCAGCGTCTCGAACGTGTAGTTGGTGTAGCCGTCGGACTGTAGGTGCACGTCGACCTCGGGGTTCCATTCAGCCATATCGATGCCGTTCACGATGCCTTGCAGCTTCCAGTCGTTGTGGTTTATTATCTCGTGGAGGCCCCAGCCACCGTCCATTGTCTTGAGCTCCCAGAGATAGCCATGGCTAACGGTGACCACACGGTCAGCCATCTTCAGGCCAGCGGCGAACACGTTGCTGTGCTCACCGCCGACGGGGTCGTACAGTCTGAAATGATCGATGTAATGCTCAGGCAAGTCCATCGTGGCGAAGTCATCTACAGGGCCACGACCCTGAAAGAAGAAAATCATGATACATTTAAGAGATTAGCATCAAGGAATATGCCCATGGATGACAAGCGGGAAAACCAGATTGAATTACATTGCTAAACGCAATCATAAAATAAATAGAATAAAAAATAAAAACAAATAGAAGCTTTTCAACTTTCATAAGAATGGTGTCCTATGATACTAGTATAGTTCATTATCTTTCAACTTCATAAGAACTAAATTGGTGTCACAAATAAACATAAATTTCCTATATTTTCTACATATAGGGTAAAAAAGCAGGTGCACTCTGCTGTATTCCAGTGTATCATTCTGAACCGAATTCTCTCCTTCATCTGAATATCAGGTATAAAATTGCATGCCCCTAATTAAAGGAAAGGAGAAACACTTGCAAAATACAAATTGCATTGAGCAGATCACTTGAAAACAAGTACACTAGTGGTTCAAATAGCATTTGAAGAATAAAATTGCAGGATAAGATTAGGTGAAAAACCTGATGAGCAATGTTGTGTATCACAAGAACAGAGCGAGTATACTGCATCAAGCCATTGTCTCGGTAATATGCCTTCAAATATACAGGTAAAAGTGCAGTATGCCAATCATTTGCAATGAAGACTAAATTGCCATCACCATAGACGGTACCACCACATGGAGCATACCAAGGAACCTGCGAATGATTCATTGGATGAATAATGTGTACTTATTCGAAAACATAACATCAGGCAACTAAAACAAACAGGAAAAAACTTAGCATTAACTGTTCTTGTGTTGCTAGAAGATGTATTTAATGAGGCGCACTGACCAGCTGGTTTACTAAATTCTAGTTGTGAACTGTAACAAGAACTGTAAAGGAGTACATTTATAGACTAATAGCAATAAAATGGGAAGTTACCTCAACAGCAGCTTTGCAGAACAGAATCATACGCTTCAAAACATCCTGCCATCGAATGATAAAATTGCAGATTAAGCTTTAAGAGGCACTTATTTGTAAGTCAATTAAGCTATGGAAAATGGAACTTACAAATCTTTTTCCTCCATAAATATCATTGTGCCGGTGCCGGAAGGGAGGGGCCTCTAGAAACACAAAATCAACACCATCGATAAAAGCATGAAAATAACTAACTTCTGAATCCTGAAAACCACACACGCAGAGAAATGATTTTGTCATGAATCTTTAAACTTTTCGTTTCCAATTGCATACTAACTGTTCCATTGTTTCCTTACCTGTCCAGCTACCCACTGTAACGTTTGCGGACACCTAGATCCTTGGCTTCAGCATACTCTCCATATCTTGGTATCACAACCTAAAATTGAAACAACTGCTCATATTTGGGTCACTTGAACTCAATCGGTGCATATCCTACTACATTCCAATTTAAGATGTTAAGAATCATCCATCTCAAGCATGCTAAATCATACAGCACAAAAAAATGTTACTCCCTCCATTTCAAATTACTTGTCGTTTTAGGTTTATCTTGAATCAAACATTTTAATCTTTGACCATCAATTTATAGAACTCATATAATTTAAAATTAGAATAAGATTTATATTTTTAGATTAACCATGAGAAATACTTTCATAATATATAATTTACATATTGTTGGACTACATGGATTTCTAAAAAATGAATGGTCAAAGATAGACATTCTCACTTAGGACAAACCTACTAGAAATGTAAGTAATTTGAAACGGAGGGAATATCTAACAAGATACATTTCCACATTTTCTCCTAACAACATTTGATGCTGACAGAGACAAGTACAACTGGGTAACAGTTTGAGGATTGTTTTCCACGATGCACACCAAATCAAAAGAATGAGAATTCAGAGTTTCAGATAATTACTGTAGCAGATAGGTCCATAACAATCAAAGTACCACCTCTTACGTTGTGGATTGCATATATACTCGTACTACAAATTGTTAATCTCTTCTGGGACAATTAAACAAAGACAAAGATGAAGGAGTGTGTACCATTACACGATGTCCTCTTCTTGCCAGAGCCTTAGGCAAAGCACCCACAACATCTCCAAGACCACCTTCAAATGATAGCAGTTGTTACTTGTTATAAGGAACATTGCCTAAACAAAAGTAGAAGTCTGATTGTTCAAGCTCAAAAGGAGAAACAATGGGGTAAAATCCATTTTCCAGTTCAGATATACCTGTTTTACAGAAAGGAGAGCATTCAGAAGCCACCACAATGACATTCATCACATTTGCCCCTGCCAATGGACCAGATTCCTTGTTCTCACTATCATCTGCAGAGCTTGCTGCACTTGCATCTGCACCAGCATCAGCCTTAGCTTCCAATGGTTCAGCAACACCGACATCTTCCTTATTGTCCAGTGCAGCCTTCGGTTCTGCAACTTGTGCATTACCATCAGCTTCAGCCTTGGAGGCAGGAATTGACTGTTCAACTTTGGGTTTGGACACTGGTGCATCAGATTTGCTACCACTGCTCCCAAGTGCCCCATTTTAGGCCTTCAGCAACGGCAGGTTTCACGGATTTGGGTGATGAAACTGAATCCTCAACATCATCAGCCTGAATGCACATGCACCACCACTCAACCAGCATCAGCAAAGCTAAACATGTAAGCAACGTAGACTTGAAAATGAATTGTCACATAGAAGCAGTGGAGCAGTACTACAGAAAATGGGTAGTGAAATTCATGCAAAAGAACTGCAGGGAGACAACATTTCCAGCGATCAAGCAACTGTAGTAGTACTGAACATGGCATGACATGTAACAGCGCTATTTGGACAAACTAATTACACGTTCTGACTTCTGACACGCATGCTATAATCAAATCACGAAAACTAGTTAAAAACATCAAAATGACACGGCCTGAAAAGTCTGAAACATGTGGGCCAACAATATGAAGTTGGTTCTAAAAAAATGAAGTATCAACCTTGGCCATGCTGCCCTGCAGAGCGACCGCCTTCGAGCTCCCCTCTGACTTCGCCTTCGCCGCGACATCCTCACCACCGGCGGCCGACACCGAGCACACCACGGCTCCGTCCCGAACCAAACCCCGCCGCGACAAATGCAACCGCAGCCCAGTTCCAGCATACAAGCGCACGGCAGCGTCGCTCACCCTGCTCCGCCTGCACCGCGGCGAAGAGGAGGAGCCAGCGAGGAATAGAAAAGCCGCCGGCGAGGAACGATTGCCCCCGACATAGGATCCGCCGCCGCCGCTCCTCCTCCTCCTCTGGATTGCGGCCGAGCTGGCTAGGCAACGAGCGGCGCCGCGCGCGGGCGAGGTGAATTAAGCTGCGGGGAAAAGATCATCTACCGGAGGAGTGGCTGATGTTACGCCGGTGGTCCCGGGGCCGGAGGAGGTGGAGGCCACCGACGGCCGGGCGTGAATCCTCTTACTTGAAGTGACTTTAGCTCACTAATATGTGGACTCGTCACGAGATAAATCTATATATGAGTGATCCAAAGTTAAATCAGAGAATCTCTTCCGCCGACGGCCGAGTGGGTGAGGTGGCTCGTGTGGAGCTCGGAATACGAGAGGGGGAGACGAGACGAGACGACGACAAGAGGAAAGAGATTGGAGGGGAGGCAAATGGCTCGCTGCACCTGTGCAGCAATTTTTCAGGATATTTTCCTGTAATTTTTTTATTTTATGACAAGCGGGCCCAGCGTTTGGAATGGCCGTCCCGATTGGTTGCGGGTATTGGGGTGGCCAAGGCCACAAGGGGCCTTGGGTTTGGTTTGACTGACCTGTGGGGCCTCTATTGGGGTCATGGGGTGGGCTCATGTGTCAGGCAGGGGGAGAAGATGCCAGAAGGATCGGCCTGAAACACGTTTTGGCCCCTGTCCAATCTTGGACCTGATGTGGTATTGGATGGTGATGTGGCCCGTGGAAAATGCAGTGTGCGGAGTGCATATGGAATCGGTTCGCTAATCGCCTTCAGTCCAATAATTCACCACTTCAAACAATAATTTCCATCCTTCAGTTTTTATGATTCACCTCTTAAAAAAAAGTGGAATTGTCCACTAGTACTGTTGTGCAACGTACACAATTGGTGCGCTTCTTTGTAATACTGTTATACTCGACCTAACTTATCGTCTTAATATCTCATTCTATATGGATATGAAGCATTTCAACCGGAGCTGGCAGTCACCTTCTTTACTTACCACAAGCCAACAAAATCTTTTACATGTCGCTTGATGTCGCTGGAGACAAACATATTGTATACAAATCGAGCTTTCTTGAACATAACACTCAATTATGAATGTTTAGACCAACTCCATAGCATATGCAATTGCAATGCAAATAGGCGTCTATTAAAACCAACCAGCACTGATAAATAATACTAGCTGCAAATCATAATCATGAAAAAATATAAAACATCGAATGCATTAAATATTTCATATCTAGTTTGTATATATCTTTGTTTCGACCAACCAATGAAAATGACACAAATCTCCTAAATGTCAAAAATATACAAGAAAACGATAAATTCTACTTTAAGAGGAGTGCAGGAGTGCAGGAGTGCATGTTCGTAAAAAAATCTAAGAGAACAATTAATTTGCTAGTATGAGGCGGCTATGTATACATTTCTATGGGTTCTATAGGTGTGGCACAAATCGACTAATTTGTAAGTGGCAGTGTAATTACAGATTGGTTTCTATTGTTCTTATTGTCTCGTGCTTTTAAAGAGGCTAACATTCAAGGCACCGCCAGTTGAAAACATCCTCCATGCAGCGTGAGGGGTTGATGTTGAGATCAATATTTTCTCCATGGCCTCAAATTTGCTCAGCCCATCTCCACCACACATGCAGAAAACACTCACAAACACATGCATAAATCCACCTTTGTCGGCCGTGTCGTTTATTTAAAACCGATACCATGAATCTTTTTTCACCTCCAAAATAAAAAAATAAAAAACCGACATCTTTATCGGTTCAAGAGGAAAAATCAACACTAATATTATAATATATTATACATGTGATTTTTTTCAAAACCAATACCCATACTGAAGAAACCATATATACGGAGATCGAGCACTTACGGTTGGCCTTATCCAGCTTCGAGTGCCTTATCCACTCATGGCCTC
Source organism: Oryza australiensis (assembly GCA_019925245.2). NCBI lineage: Eukaryota > Viridiplantae > Streptophyta > Magnoliopsida > Poales > Poaceae > Oryza > Oryza australiensis. The sequence goes on from JAIFGZ020000113.1 coordinate 585,853, forward strand.
TGTCCTTCCCTCATCCCCCTGGTCCCCTCTCCCTACCACCACCATGCCTGCCACCTTCCCCTCTTCCAGCGCTCTCGTCGGCGCCCACGTGGCTGTGGCGCCGTTGGCGGTGGGTGCGATGCAGCGTGCTCTCGACGCGGTGCCTTAAGGAGGTAAAGCCGAGCTCCTGGGACCGGATGGGCGGCTCTCAGCCATCTCGGCGGCGACGGAAAACAGCACTCCGGCCAATATCGACCCTGCGATGTCGCACCAAGCAAAAGCCTTCATCCTCCGTGCTGGTGCCCGGGGAGATGATGCCTCGCTGCACGCTTTGTCGTCTCGTCTTCGCCCATATCCCCATCAAATTCGCCCTTGTCAATACCTCCATCCTACCCAACAAGATACATTACTTTTTTACTTCTCTTCTTCTTTACAAGAACAATGATATTGGTGAGATGAAATGAATTGTCTTTTGCCTTGGCCCTGTGGTGCTCGTCTTCTTCTGAGGTGCCAAATTCGGGTGACAATATGAATACCATATTGACCGATGCGAGAAACTTTTCTTTCCCTTTGGTGCGCCCTCTCTGGCTTAGTGGCTAAGCTCTCCACTTTGGCTTGTTCCTCGTCGGCGGCGTAGTTTTCTTTTAGGCTTCCATTGCTTTTTGCTTTTGCCTAGCCGAGCGGCGTTGCTCTTGGATCATCTTAGAACTTATTCTTCCCTTCCTTCACCTTTAGCCTTTGAATTCTTCGTTTTAGCGTTTTGGTAGAGAGGTCGGAGAGGGCACCATTGGGGGTTGGCCGATTCTTCATCATCGGCTTCTCCTTAAATCGTAGTAGTCATCGTTTTTGTCTTCGTCGAAGAAGTCTTGATGGATTGGCCCTAGCCGTGCGTGAAGCAATTTCTTAGGTGCTAGGTTGAGCTGTATGGCCCTGGGATGAAGCCAGTTGGGGTGGTGATTGGTTGGCTCACGTGTTTGTCATCCTCGCGGTAATCGCAAGTAGGCCCGGCAATTATCTAGCATTGGCAGCCTCATCCCGGTTTCCGGCAGTGCCTGAAAAGCTCCTCTGCAATGCCAATGAGGGTGGCAGTTGTGATTCCCGCCGATGCCCTGACGGCCTCGCGTCTCGGCTCTTGCCGGACTGACATCTTTCAATGCCGAGCCTCTTCCGCCTGAATTGCTGTCGCGACGGCGTTGGCTGTTCGTGATCGGCGTTGATCGCCCGATCGGGCAGCAGGACGCACCATGTTAATTAACGTGGCTTGATCTCGGTTAGCTTGCCTCTGCTTTGACCCCTTTTAATGTCTCGGCTAAGCATGCGTCATTTGCATTTTGCCCGATCAGCTTGCTTGGGGTTGGCCTGAACCATGTTGGCCAAGGAAGGGGTTGTCGTCTACTTTCATCGGGTGAGCGGAATCGGCAAACTTGAGTTTCCCGAAACCCATTGCCCAGGCTGGATGCGTGCGAAGACTTACAATCGTTAGTGGCATGGGATGTAGAGTTGTGCCACTTGAAGTACTTTTTTTCTTTAGTTCATTAGCGATGGGATCACATGGTTCTCGGGAAGCTGGATCGCTTCTCCTTGAGTAATAAATCGAAGATCCTATCGGCCTTGGTGATGTCGAAATCATATTTCTCCTCTTTTGCCGTCTTCGGCGGCTATGGAGCCCATTCGGTGCACGCCACCTCTGCGTCATCGTGTTTGGAATCGAAGTTTGATTCAATGATGACTTGAGTTATGTTCTTGACGGCCTTCCCTGGGAGTGTCTTGAAACCTCTGCTCATGGGCCGTCACCTTCTACGCCAAATGCGTCGGGTCGCCGAGTCTTGAGCGAAGCGTTGCGGATCGGCACGATCGAATGCCATGGAAGGCCAAATCGGCTAGGTGGGCGTGCGATAGCACCAAGCTATGCAGCATCGGTTCCACATCTCTCTAAAGTGTTGAATGTAGTCCGAACCGATTCGTTATGCTTACACGATATTGAGTGAGGTCAGGCAACTTCATTTCATGGTTGCCGGTGTAGAAGTAGCTATGGGAATTGTTTTTCGAGATCGGCCCGGCTCTGAATTGAGTTGTAAGGCAATGAAGAGAACAGTGAAGGCCGATCCCGAAAGAGACAAGGGAACAGTCGAACTCTCAAGGCATGCGCCAGCCGATGTTTCGTCGCAACTTTATGCGCCAAGAATCGGGCGACATGCTCGTAAGTTGACACGTTGTCTACCTCCGAGAATTTTGAAAGTCTAGGACTTTGTATCGGTTGGGGCGGTGGAACCCGCTCGAAATGTTCGATAGGGGTACAATACATGTTTCCCGAGTCTTTTGGCTTGAGAGGCCAAATTGATCGTGCATGACATCCGCAATCAAATCGACCCATGTCTGATTTGTCCTGCATCGGCTCATATTGATCATACGCGCGGTGCTTGCCTTAGGTGACGGCGGTGGCGGTGTGCAGGGCTGTAGTGATGATCTTGATGGCCTCCTTGATACTGTCTCTGAATCGGATGGCCAGCGGGAGGCGTGCGATTTGCCGGTGGTGGCGTTGGTGGACAGGAACACCAGCCGGCCACGGCGTTGTCTTGCCTCCTTCCGAGGCCGATCGGGCAACCGGCTCCAATTGCGGTGTTGTTGAACATGTTGGTGATCTGGTCCTAGGGAAGTGGTTGTTGTCGGTTCAGCATGGTGATCACATTGGTCGCAGCGATGGACGGATTCGGAGTGGTTGAGACCCTCTCACGGCGGCCCCGGTTGTCTTTGGTGGTGGTGGAATCGGGCGATCTCAGGTGGCCAATGTCCTGTAACCCGGCGATCATTACGTGAAGTAAGTCAGCCCCGCTGCTAACGATTGGTCGGCTATCTTGGCGTCGACCACGGTGGCAAACATATTGTTGAGGGTGTTGACAAGAATGCCACTGGTTGACCAGGTGCATGGTGTACGACCAGAATCAGATTCGGTCTTGCAAAGTACGCAAACCCAGTCATCTTGCTGTTGAGTCGGCTCCTCCGCCTATCTGTTTGTCCTTTGATCCGCTAGAAGAGTTCGTCCATGCTGAATTTGTACTTACGGTGCACAGCCCCGGACCTTATGCAGGTGAACGTAACTATGGTAGTTGGCTTGGAGCTCTTCTACCATCCTTTTGTAGTCGGCTTGTTGTTCCATCTTCATAGGCACAATGTTTTCTGAGAAATCTTTAGGAGCTCTTGATATGCGACCATCTTGTCATTGTGACGATGCGTCCTAGCCGGAGTTGACAGATAGTCCCGGCAGGCGTGCCAAGAAGCGTGTTGACGAAATTTCTCTCACGCTAGCACAGGAGATACGCAGCTCCGGTGCGGAGTCCTTCTCATTTTTTGTGCGGTGGGGCGTGCGGTTGGTTTGATAAACAAACCAGCGGCACGCCACCTGAGCTGCACGCGGCGCAGAGCTAAGCAGTCTCCCAGTGCCAGCCGCGTGAGCGTCTCGTCACGCCTGCTTGGCCGCAATGTAGCACTCTGGTAACCGACTTCCGGGCGCATAGTCAGCCAGACAAGATGGTCGACTCAAGACTTGGCATCCCGAGATAACATTGTGCCTATGAAGATGGAAATAAAATCCTCCCAGAACAACAAGCTGATTATAAGAAGATGGTGGAAGAGCTCCAAGCTAACTATTTGCGATCTTTCACCCAAACAAGATCAGGGGCCGTGCATCGAAATATAAGTTCGGCATGAACGACACTAAAGGCATCCTCCTGCGGGTGAGACAAAGAGGGAAAGAAGATGAAGGATGTTAGTGATATGCCCTAGAGCAACATGGAGATGTTGGATATCACGTCAATGTTTACGTATTTATGAATAAAGTGTTATTCAGTTCCATGAAATAGACATCTTGTATTGATCAATAAGTACGTGACTTATTTATGAGACTCTTCATGTATGAATCTATTTCTAAACGATCCACGATCATATGTCATATTGTTGGAACTAATATGATTCTAAGATCGCAGCATGTTTATTGATTGATGATCATGTCTCATAGATCATGGGTATGAAGATACCAAATCAATAAACATGGACATATGTGTTGGAGAACACATTGTTGGATAGACCCACCATGAGACACTACGAGAATTAATGTGCCATTAGTTGGTCTCGAGGTAGTGTTGGTACAAAGTCCTTGACCTGAGATCACCATGGATTCCAACATGTGTAGTAGCCTACTTTGGGACTACCAAACGCTATTCCATGGCGGGTAGTTATAAAGGTAGTTGTCGGGTTTGCTATGAAACATGGAGTGGGATGTGAGTGATCAAGATGGAATTTGCCCCTCCTTTGGAGAGATATCTCTGGGCCTCGAGGTAATGGATTATGGAAATGCATGGCCATGCTAAGTTGATTGAGGAGTCAATCAACGGACGAGATAATCCAATACGGTTGAGTGAATGGTTAAGCTATTGAAGGGATGACACACATCTTGCCTATAGCTTAAGCGGTATCGTGAGGCAAAGGATTTGTGTACACATTACGGAGTTGAGTTGATATTATTCTTGTATACTATGGTGTCAATATGTGCTGCTAGGCGCCGTTTGGTGTGGTCGGTGAGTTAGACTCGAGCCGACGATCGGCTAAGTTAGACTATGGCGAGGCCAGAGTATACACCGAACCTGCTGGTCGCACGCTTAAGGGGATAGAATAGATATTCGAGTTGGACTCGGATACGGCTCGATCGGATAGGGATCCGATCGGATAGAGTCTATGGGCTTACGACGTATGGGCGCCAACTCTATGAGATACGGATGAGATCCGATTCAAAATAGAGTCCTAATCGGCCACTAGTCCCGGTCGGCCAACTCTATATAAAGGAGGAGAGGTGGAGAGCCTTGCCACACGTCAATCGCATCGCGTGCAATGAAGTCGCCGAGATCAATCTCCACGGAAGCCCTCCCCGCTGAGCCAAACCTAGCCTTGCATCGCGTGCTAGCACACGGGTGTACGGCGTTACGTCCCGGACGTGTGGATACCCCGGTAGAGGCGGCTGCTCACGTTGCGCGCTCTTGATCGGGTGCGGTTGGGCGCATCGGGAGCGAGGCGTGAAGCAGCGGCCGGACGACTCGGAATCGGCTGATTGGCGAATCGAGGCTCTCTGCAGAATCGGCTACTGCTTGTTCCCGGATCGGATTGCCACGATTAGCTATTCATTGCACTCTACTCCAATCGGTAACGATCTATCGGCCCTTACTTGCAAGTGTTCTGGTTTTGCCGCGGTTAAAATTTTTGTTTTTGGCTAGCGTAGCCTCCACGCCCAACCCTTGAGAATCGACCAGGACATGATGATTCAGTGTATATTCTCTACAAGACCAGGATCGGCTAAAGTGCATCCACCACGCATTGAGTCAGCAGTAGCATCTTGGTCAACACTCTCAACAACATGATCGCTACTTGTAGTCGATGCCAAGATGGCCGACCCGGCTGCAACGGGGCCAACTTACTTCATAGACGGCCAATTTCCTGGTTACAGGGCCAGTCACGCATAATCGGCCGATCTTGCTAAGCAACAAGGGCCGCCGGAGGAGTCCCACCGGCCAAATCCAGGTGAATCGGCCATAAGGCCAGCAATTACTTATGCTGAACCGACAACGGCCAGATGCCAAGAAATCAGGCTTGCCATAACATGTTCAACGACAATCGGCAGTGAGAGTTTCGATTGATCCAAACGGGGCGGTACAATGCTCGTGGCGACAAGCCCCATTTCCAGGACCACCATCGCCACCACCGACGCTTGGCCACCTCCCGCCGATCATCATTGCAAGCACCAAGGAGGCCGTCAAGATCATCATTCAGCCTCAAACGCCACCAGCTATATCCGCAAGCACCCGCCGTACCCAGCCCATACGGCCGATACTGACAAGACAACCGGACAGGGCCGCCGGGAGGAGTCTCGACCGGCCAAATCCAGGTGAATCGGCCATAAGGCCAGCAATTACTATGCTGAACCGACAACGGCGGCGTATGCCCCAAAATCAGGCCGTAACATGTGTTTGGTTTTTGTAGATTAAAATTTTTTTCGGCCACGTAGCCTCCGCGCAACCCTTCGGTGGTATCGAGCTAATCTTGCTTAGTTCGGGTTTTAGATTGGATGCGGAACAAGTTTTGCACACGGGTTGATTAGATCAATCGGTTTTACGGGATCTGTTGAGGAGAGTTAATGGTAATTGCGTTCCTTGATAGTGTATCGGAACGGCGTAATGTGATTACGTCGAAGCAATTTCCATATAACTCGGTTTGAGTTGGGTTCGAGATAGCGTTCCTTGATAGTGTATCGGAGCGGTATAATGTGATTATGCCGAAGCTATCTCGTAGTCCGATCTTGTTAGGCTGCCTCGCGTCTACGCAAACCATCTCCCTTGATAGTGTATCGGGACGGCATAATATGATTATGCCGACATGGTTTCGTAGCGAATTCATAGGTGGATCTATGAATTTGTGTGAGGCGCGCCTAAGCCGCGAGCGGCTTCCACCCGACGGCTAGCGGAGCGTGTGCGTACCCCCTTATAGGTCGTCTCGATGCCGTAGCTCGCGATAAGTAGAAAACGTTTCTACGCCTAACTTGTTTTGCGAGAGAATGCTTTGAGATGGTATGGCCTATTGTATGTATGAGATGTATGAGATGCATGTGATGCATGTAATATTCTTTCATATGTGCAATCACTGTAATATTCTTTCATACGTGCAATGCTTGTAATATTCTTTCACGACTGCGAGTCGATGTAATCTTCAATTAGAGCTTCTATAGTAGTAGCTTAGTTTGAAGAAATCAAGCATTCGGCACTCGAAAGAACGGTGATGAAGATGGAGATCCTCATGCAGGCATGGAGATGGAGATCACCATGTGAAGGGGGCCATACTATTTCACTATATGCTATTCTTCTTGCTTTCATATGTGATATGTTTGTTTGATAGGATAGCATCCCTCGCAAAATTAAGTAGTAATGATGCCCTTCCAAATGTTGCACCGTCACCGTTATGCTCGTCAATGGTGGGTGCACTTAAGCGAGTGCCATTCTCTATCATAACACGAGGGGTATATGTCGGACATATACATGCGGGAGCATTTGGTTTACTTAACAAGGCTATCAAAAGCGGTTTTGGGCCTTGGGGCATAGGTTGGGGCGGGGCATGGAGATGCCACACCAACAACAAGAGTCACATAGAGATGTGATTAGCAAGGAGTTGCTTACCGATGTTATTAATCTTCTAGCAGTGATGCCAAAGCTCACTAGAAAATTAATTAACATGTGGATCTTGACCCAATACGTAACCTAGAGGGAAGGTGGAAAATACGTAATGGGAGTCTAATGTTAAATTGTTTAACAATAGACATAGCATAAACATTGTGCTAAACTTTGCTTTTCTGTTGTAGAATAAATGGCGGCTAATACTACACCCAGTACCTTTAATTTGCGATCTATTCTCGAAAAGGAAAAATTAAATGGAACAAACTTTATGGATTGGTATCGCAACTTGAGAATTGTTCTCAAGCAAGAGCGTAAAGTACGTTCTTGAAGTACCCTATCTGAGGATTTGCCAAATAATGCCCACTTTTGCAGCGCACGGAGAGCTTACGAAGCACACTAATGATGCCCTAGATATAATGTCTCATGCTTGCTACAATGTCCCGAGCTTGAAGCAATATGAGAGCAGCGATGCTCACACTATTATTCAGGGACTGCGTGGCATGTTTGAGAACCAAGCTCGGGCCGAGAGGTTCAACACCTCAAAGTCCTTGTTTGCGTGCAGGCTTGTTGAGGGGAATCCCGTCAGTCCGCATGTGATAAAGATGATTGGCTATATCGAGAGTCGGAAAAACTAGGTTTTCCCCTTAGCCAGAGTTGGCTGCGATGTGATTCTCCGGTCGCTCCCTCAGAGCTTCGAGCCATTCATATTGAATTATCACATGAACAATATGGATAGAACCTTGGTGAATTGCATGGGATGCTAAAGGCAGTGAGGAGAGTATCGAGAAGAATGGTCATCATGTGATGATGATGCGAAGGCTAAGCGCAAACCACAGTCAGAAACTTTGCACCAAGAGGAAGTTAACTCCCGATGAGATCGCGAGTGCCTCTAATGCAAAGAAGGGCAAGAAGGGTCGGCGGCATCGGATGCCGTTTGCTTCTATTGCAAGGAGACAGCCCTTGGAAGAAGCGCAAGAAGTACATGGAGGATCTCAAAAGAAGCAAAGTACGACTTACGCAGGTATTAATGTTATAGACATTAATCTTGCTACTTCACCCTGCGACTCTTGGGTATTTGATACCGGATCGGTAGCTCATATTTGCAAATCGTTGCGGGAATGAGAAGAAGTAGAGGATTGAGAAGGGCGAGTGAACTGCTTGGCGTCGGCAATGGAGCAAGCGTTGCTACGATTCTTTGTCGACACGATACCACTTCATCTACCTTCAGGATTAGTTTTGGAATTAAATAATTGTTATTGTGTTCCAACACTATGTCAAAACGTTATTTCCGCTTCATGTTTGCAAGCGGAAGGATATGATTTTAGATCAATGAACAATGGTTGTTCAATATATCTCGAGAGATATGTTCTATTTTCATGCTCCATTGGTGAATGGATTATACGTTTTGAATCTTGAAGCGTCTCCCATCTATAACATTAATACGAAAGGCAACTCTCTAATGATATAAACCCCACGTTTATCTGGCATTGTCGCTTAGGCCATATAAATAAGAAACGCATGGAGAAGCTCCATAAGGATGGATTGCTTCACTCTTTTGATTTTGAATCATTTGAGACATGTGAGTCTTGTTTACTTGGTAAGATGACAAAGGCACCTTTCACGGGACACGGTGAAAGAGCAAGTGACTTGTTGGCACTCGTACATGCGATGTATGTGGACCAATGAGCTCAACGGCGGAGGTGGTTATCGTACTTCATTACCTTTACCAGATGACTTTAGTAGATATGGTTATATCTACTTAATGAGGCATAAGTCCGAATCCTTTGAAAAGTTCAAAGAATTCCAGAATGAAATACTGAGAATCATTTAGGAAAACAATCAAGTTTCTACGATCAGATCGTGGAGGGAATACTTGAGCCAAGAGTTTGGTAATCATCTGAAAGATTGTGGAATTGTTCCACAGTTGACTCCGCCAGGAACTCCACAATGGAACGGAGTGTCCGAACGGAGAAATCGCACCTTGTTGGACATGGTGCGGTCGATGATGAGCCAAAGTGATCTTCCGTTATCCTTACGGGGATATGCTCTTGAAAGCTTTGCGCTCACACTAAATAGAGTTCCATCTAAGTCGAGTTGAAAAGACACCATATGAGATATGGACGGGGGCAACCCCTAGTTTGTCTTTTCTCAAAATTTGGGGATGTGAAGCTTATGTAAAACGTTTACTGATCGACAAGCTCACACCCAAATCGACAAGTGCTTCTTTGTGGGCTATCCTAAGGAAACTAAGGGATATTACTTTTATAATCGGGAACAAGGCAAAGTGTTTGTCGCCCAACACGGTGTCTTCTTGGAGAAAGAGTTTCTTTCAAGAAGGGTTAGTGGGAGCAGGGTGCATCTTGAAGAAGTTCAAGAAACACCGAGAAAACGTTTGCGACCACGAGAACCACAACGGGAGGAGCAAAGTGTTGCGCCACCGGTTGTAGATACACCCGCCCACGGAGTGCAAAGATCACGTCGTGCACTGGCAGTACAGGTGTGGAACAACGTGATATATTGTTGTTGGACAACGATGAACCTAAGACCTATGAGGAAGCGATGGTGGGACCCGATTCCAACAAGTGGCTTGGAGCCATGAAATCCGAAATAGAATCCATGTACGACAATCAAGTTTGGAACTTGGTTGATCCACCTGATGGTGTCAAAACCATTGAGTGCAAATGGGTTTTTAAGAAAAAGGCCGATATGGATGGAAATGTTCACATCTATAAGGCGCGATTGGTGGCGAAAGATTTTAAACAGATTCAAGAAGTTGATTATGATGAAACCTTCTCGCCCGTCGCAATGCTTAAATCTATTCGGATTATCCTAGCGATTGCTGCATATTTCGATTATGAGATATGGCGAGATGGATGTCAAAACGGCTTTCCTAAATGAAACCTAGCGAGGATGTATACATGATACAACCTCGGGGTTTTGTCGATCCGAGAATCGCTTGGAAAGATATGCAAGCTACAGAAATCCATTTATGGATTGAAGCAAGCATCTCGGAGTTGGAATATTCGTTTTGATGAAGTAATCAAAGGGTTTGGTTTCATCAAAAACGAAGAAGAGGCCTGTGTTTACAAAAAGGTCAGTGTGAGCGCAATTGTATTTCTAATCTTATATGTGGATGACATATTACTGATTGAAAATGATATCCCTATGCTAGAATCCGTCAAGTCTTCATTGAAAAATAGTTTTTCCATGAAAGACTTAGGGGAGGCAGCATATATATTGGGCATTCGGATCTATAGAGATAGATCCAAGAGGCTAATTGGATTAAGCCAAAGTACATACATTGACAAGGTGTTGAAAAGGTTCAACATGCATGATTCCAAGAAAGGTTTCTTGCCCATGTCACATGGCATTAATCTTAGCAAGAATCGGTGTCCTCGGACACATGATGAGCGGAATAAGATGGGTATGGTTCCATATGCTTCGGCAATTGGATCCATCATGTATGCCATGCTTTGTACACGCCCGAGATGTCTCGTACGCTTTGAGTGCTACGGCGGATACCGATCGAGATCCGGTGAAGGTCTGGATTGCCGTAAAGAATATCCTTAAGTACTTGAGAAGAACTAAGGATATGTTCCTAGTCTATGGAGGTGAAGAAGAGCTCGTTGTAAGTGGTTACACGATGCTAGCTTCCAGGACAAGGATGATTATAGATCGCAATGCGGGTTCGTGTTACTGACGGACGGAGCGCGATCGGTGGAAGAGTTCCAAGCGGGATGCGTTGCTGATTCTACAACGGAGGCCGAGTACATTGCTGCCGGAAGGCTGCAAGGAGGCTGTTTGGATCAAGAAATTCGTTTTTGAGCTTGGTGTGATGACTAGTACGGCTGGTCCAATGTCTCTCTATTGTGATAATAGTGGAGCCATTGCGCAAGCCAGGCCGAGGTCACATCGAAGTCAAACACATACTTCGGCGATATCATCTCATCCGCGAGATTGTGGACGAGAGGTGATGTCAAGATATGCAAAGTGCACATGGATCTCAACATAGCCGATCCGCTGACAAAACCTCTCCCTCAGCCGAAGCATGAGGCGCACACAAGAGCAATGGGTATTAGATACTTACATGATTGACTCTAGTGCAAGTGGGAGATTGTTAGTGATATGCCCTAGAGGCAACATGGAGATGTTGGATATCACGTCAATGTTTATGTATTTATGAATAAAGTGTTATTCGGTTCCATGAAATAGACATCTTGTATTGATCAATAAGTACGTGACTTATTTATGAGACTCTATATGTATGAATCTATTTCTAAACGATCCCTGATCATATGTCATATTGTTGGAACAAATATGATTCTAAGATCGGTATGTTTATTGATTGATGATCATGTCTCATAGATCATGGGTATGGTGATACCAAATCAATAAGCATGGACATATGTATTGGAGAACACATTGTTGGATAGACCCACCATGAGACACTACAGGAATTAATGTGCCATTAGTTGGTCTCAGGTAGTGTTGGTACAAAGTCCTTAGACCTGAGATCACCATGGATTCCAACATGTGTAGTAGCCTACTTTGGGACTACCAAACGCTATTCCGTAACTGGGTAGTTATAAAGGTAGTTTTCGGGTTTGCTATGAAACATGGAGTGGGATGTGAGTGATCAAGATGGAATTTGCCCCTCCTTTGGAGAGATATCTCTGGGCCCCTCGAGGTAATGGATTATGGAAATGCATGGCCATGCTAAGTTGATTGAGGAGTCAATCAACGGACGAGATAATCCAATACGGTTGAGTGAATGGTTAAGCTATTGAAGGGATGGCACACATCTTGCCTATAGCTTAAGCGGTATCGTGAGGCAAAGGGATTTGTGTACACATTACAGGTTGAGCCGATATTATTCTTGTATACTATGGTGTCAATATGTGCTGCTAGGCGCCGCTGTTGTGAGGTGGTGAGTTGGACTCGGCCGACGATCGGCTAAGTTAGACTATAGCAAAGCAGAGTATACCTGAACCTACGGGGTCGCACGCTTAAGGGGATAGAATAGATATTCGAGTTGGACTCGGATACGGCTCGATCGGATAGGGATCCGATCGGATAGAGTCCTATGGGCTTACGACGTATGGGCGGCCAACTCTATGAGATACGGATGAGATCCGATTCAAAATAGAGTCCTAATCGGCCACTAGTCCCAGTCAGCCAACTCTATATAAAGGAGGGAGGGGTGGAGGCTGCCACGTCAATTGCATCGCGTGCAACGAAGTCGCGAGATCAATCTCCACGGAAACCCTCCCGCTTCGAGCCAAACCCTAGCCTTGCATCGCGTGCTAGCACACGGGTGTACGGCGTTTGTCCCCGGACGTGTGGATACGGTAGAGGCGGCTGCTCGTTGCGCGCTCTTGATCGGCTGCGGTCGGAGCGATGAGAACGCGGCGGACGGCTCGAATTGGCGGCTGTCTCGGGAATCGGCT